>CM053783.1:337095661-337805661 GCA_028749045.1 Cupressus sempervirens | reverse complement strand
TTAATGTTTTTTGGGTTGAACAAACTATTAATAAACAATGGTTTAAATAGTTATCAATTAATTCGATTAGAGCTAATCTAGTGAAGATTATTTTATGAATGAAGTTTTGTAAAAGATATTGATTTTGGATTTGAAGTATAATTGATCAATTGATATTCATTGAGTTGATATTATAACTATGATATTAATAATTAAGTTGTGCGATAGAGTCTTATTTGAAAAGATTAATGATAATACGAATTTATCAAGGGAATATTAGTATTCATTGGAAGAATGACGAATGTGGTCATTATAGATTTATTAATAAGATTCTCAATATAGCTTGTTATTAAATATTAGCAAGTTATTATTATTGAACTATTAATATGATTATTTGTGTACTGAATTATAGTTGACTTTTACCTTACAAAATTCTAGTTAGTTATTAGTCAACTGATATTAATTGGAACGTTGCCTTGGATATGTAATTATTAATTAAATTAATTAGAGTTAATTAGATTTAATTAATAATCAAGTTATGTAATAGTGTTTTAATTGATATGCTAATATCGATTCCTCTAGCAAAGTTGTGAAGTATTTACATTGAAATTGATAAGTCATACTCTCATGACTTGAATAATAACCTTAGATGTTTTAATGGTGAGACTTAGTAATATTGAATTAGAAACTATTAGATGTTAATAGGTCATGGATGGTGTACCTATGTTAATTTATTGATTTCAAAGATCATATTAATAAAGTTATAATCTTCTTATTCGAAGATTGATAATTGGTTCTTTTATAATGAATAATGATCATTTGATTATCTCAAAAGTTGTAGTAACATTAAAGGAGAGTTAATTAATTAGAATATGGATCTTAGTTAAATATAGAGAACAATTTAATTAAAGGTCAATGATGATCAGTTTAGTGAATATTTATCCTTAAGTTATTCTTAGAATGTAATTCTTAATAATGGAAGGATAATGCTATCGGAGAACAAATGGGTTGACTTGTAGGTCAAATGATGAAACGTAAGACACTTGAAGTATACTTGCAAATAGAAAACTGGGAACCCCTACACATTATTCAACTATGTGAATTTAGTAAACCAAAACATGTGTTTGCATCGTGTATTCTATATGCTTCTTGTTTTGGGTTTTTGGGTTGACTAGTGTTGACCAGTCCTAGGTTGTTACCAGAGGCTCGAGGGTTATGAGATGTGTTGGCATGTTGATCTTATTTAGTCTCGATCTTTATAAACCCAATCATGGTAATGTGATCGTATGCTCTATGAATTGTTTTTATGAATGTGTATGAGACACTTGAGCTAATCATTTTTGAGTCATCGATCAGTTATCCTTGGATTATTTTCTAGTCACCATGATGAGACTAAAATGTGGATTTATTTTTTGATGATGTCATGTTGTGACATGCTTTGACTCAACCATTTTGGAGTCTTCGATCAATATGATTTTGAGATATTCTTGTTTGATTGTTGAGAACCAATGGATATGGTGATCTATTTTGAGATATATTTTGGTTATTGAGAACCAATGATTATTATGATTATCAGTGATGCCTTCAGTTGCCAATAGAGAACTATTGTGGTCATGATTTTCTATGGATGCTTTTCGAATGCTCATGGAGATTTGATGATTCTTATCTTGGAGATTTGATGATTCTTATTATGGATATTTGATGCTTTTATGCATACTTGATGATTTTATTATGGATTATCTTTTGTGATTTTGAGATTTATGATTCCATGAGCTTAGGGTAGGTTATCTACTTGTAGTGTCGGGAAGTGGCTTGCAATGGGGGCCGGGGCCCTAAGTGGCTGCCATGGTAACTCATTGTAAGTTTGGTTAATAAGTGATAACATTTACACATTAAATAGAGATTAAATGAACCTAAAAAGATAATTGTTTTAATGTTCTCGCCCATGCCTTGAGTGCTTGTACAGGCTAGGATGGGAGTAGTGAGAACACATGGTTGGGACCGTGCATTTCGTAGTATGCCTCATCAGTATGAGAGGATACTAGTGGCTGCATGAGATCAATATGGACCCATGGATTTTAGCTAACTGCTAGGTCAAATTGTACATGATAATTGCAATGACACTTTCCCGCTTGCAGAGTAGATTTCCTACATGTTATTATTGTGCCTCTGGGAATTAGATGTCGATTTTGAGTGATGGAACCTTTGAGTTAGTATACTTTTAGGATTCCTAGACTTATAGAAATTTATACTTTGTGGTTTTGATAGCCTGTTTGGGACTTGAGATTATCTCCTTAGCACGGTGGGAGTGGACCACTTAAGTTCCACGCGATCGAGTGGTAGTGTATTTTCCACTCTTATCATTTGAGATCTGTTTGAGACACTGTGGCTAGAGTATTCTTGGTTGGTATTTATCTTCATTATGTTCTTGGATCATTATGATAGATGATATACCTTATGATGGATGTATTTACTGATATGTTTCCTATATTGATGATTTGCATATGTTAGATGATGGTATCCTATGCTTTACTTTGCATGTTAGTAGGATGTTTTAGGAGTGACATTCCTACTATGATAATACTGATGATCTCTTTGTTGCTTTGGAATGTTACGCACAGAGGGATGGCTAGGATCCATGATGGTCTAATGATGCTATTTACGGTTGGGAGGAACCATGCACTTAGTTATTTATGTTTATGATATATGGTTATCTTTTATGATGAATGTTTATATCTTTTGCGATGATGTATCATGTATGGTTTATGATTTCATTACATTATTGCATCATGGATTAATATTGGATAATGATGTACTTTATTTATATAGATGTTTATTCTTTTAAGCTTTTCATATCCTGTGACATGTACAATCTAAAATGTAATTACTAAAAGGACACTTGTAATATTGTTTAAGAATATTGGATGTATCATTGTTATTTCATAAGGATGTGATGTTAGATGAATAGTTAATTTAGATGTGATACAACGTTAAGGGATCTTTAAAGAATGTAATCTATTAAGTATGTTATGTTTCACTTTCAGTTGGATGTTACTATTGCTTTCACAAATGTTATGAATAGTTTTACTTTCATGTTTAAAAAAAAAAAAATTGTTGGCAAACTTTGTAAAATTCTTTGGATCCCTTGGTGGGGCATTACATTTGGTATCAGAGCCTGAGTTTTGACATTAGGAGCTCTAGGTATAATTGAATGCCACCAGTTGTTAACTAGTTGAATAAAATGAAAACTTTGAACTATCATGTGTATCTCTTTCAAACTAAAAACTTGAAACTAAGTGAACTGAAATAGAATCTAAACTGTTACTTGCATATTTTTTATATTTCAACAATTAGCTTTCAAAACTGAAAATTCTACTTAAACCTAAACGAGGGCAAAACTAGAAATTGGAACTCATTCTAGTTACAAAACATGTATCATTCTATCTATGTTTTAAGGTAGTATGCCTTTGTTTATCTTTGTAAGCATTAAGTTGCTCTTGTTTAGAATGTATTAAGAAATATATTTTAGTAGTTGTTAAAATAATGGATGTTGGATTGATATGGTTTTTGGTTTACCATTAAACTAGAATCATATTGCTCTAAGTGTGTTGTAATATCCTCAGTGGAATCATATTTCCCTACCAGAGGGAAAGGGTTCAATGAGACCCGCATAGTGAGTATCTTAGCTTTTCATTCTTGTAGGCTTCCAGGAGTAAGCCTAATCTTAGGGGGGGTGGATGTAGTGCCTGCTCCTAGTTCACATTTTGTTATCATTGCTGAACTCTTTTAGAGCTAGTTTTATGTTGATGGTTAGCAACATTGTTATGAGATTATTAGATATTGTGCTATGGATTCCATTTATTATGTGATGAGATTACTTAGAATTTACATTTCATGTATGAATGATGATTATTTTTAGTGTTCGCAATTATTAATGATGATTATTACATTGCATTCAGTTATAAATGATGATTAGTAAGATGATTTATTATCAGATGTGTTTTCTTATGGATACTTACCCCATACTTGCATGTGTATGGTGTGCGTGTGTGCTTTGTGTGTTTGATTTTGTATGGTGTGTCTGATGTGGTTAAGGAAGGGAGTCGTAGTCACCTGTTAGTCATGATGAACCCTCCACTAGTCTTCCTTTCCATTTGACTAGATACTCTTCATAGGCTTTGTTCCTTGTGCTTCTTCCAACATGTCTGTCTAATATCTCCCCAATCTCCTTTGCAGCTAAAGTAGATGCTAGAATGCTCCACTATGCTTCTATAACTTCATCTCCATCACCTCCTTCACAATATTCTATCAAATCTAAAATCTTGAATATTGGTGAAATGTTTAATTCAACTTGAAACTCTACTTCATAGGCATTTCCAAAATCACGGTTTTCAATATTTTACATTGTAAAAACTTCTTCATTTTTGTCTCATTATATGTATACATTGGAAATATCTTCTTCCTCAAATGAACCATGACTTCATCTCCAATCTTAAGTTCCTTATACCTCCTTTTCTCATCCACCTTAGCCTTATATTGTGTTTTCATCCTTATAATGTGCTTAGTCACCCCCTCATTGATGTTCTTTGAATGTTCAACAAATCTTTTGCTTTAGCACTACTTATTTCTCCTCTATCCAAATAACTCAATTCAAAATCATTTGTGAGATTTCTCTTGTATACAGTCTAGAATGGTGATTTACCAGTACTCATGTTCACATAATTTTTGTATGCAAATTCTTCCTATTGTAAAATCAGATCTTAGACTTTTGGCTTATCTTGAACCAAGCATCTCAGTAATTCCCCAAACTCCAGTTCACCACCTCTCTTTTTCCATTAGTTTGTGGATAATGCAATGAACTAACTTCAAATTTATTTTCAATTTTTTCTGCAATGTATGCCATAAATACCCAACAAACTTGGTATCTTATTCAGAAGCTATGCTCTTTGGTGGACCATGTAGTCTCACCACTTCTATGAAAAATAACTCCGCCATATGAAAAATGATGGGGACACAACCCAAGAACAGAATGGACACAAAAGAAAGAGAAAAATTATATTGACTAAGAAAATAAGCTAGTACAAATAGTACAGAGAAAATAAACTTCAAAACATGCCCTAAGGGGTTACAATAGCATAAATCTGGAGAAAATTTCTCCTTTTAGTACCTCCTCTCAAACTCCACTCCGAACTGCCTTTTACAATGCCAAAAATCTCCTTAAATAGACCCCAAAGGGTTAAGGACTAGGAGTACATTCTAGAAAGTGCTAGTAGGCATCCACCGACCAAATAGAAGGTTCCAGAAGCTATGGTAGAAGTTGGCACAAATCTAGAAGAGTCTAGAAATGGTAACCGAACTTCTGGGAGGCATAACTTTTGAATCGTAGCTCCGATTGATGAACCGTTTACATTTTTGGAAAGCTCTCAAAGTGCTCTATAGCCCTATGGACCAGCTTCGCTCGTCCCCCATTTTTTGGCCCTTTTCAAGGTCATTTAATGCCCCTAACCTGACTTTGAAGCATTCTTAGGAGGTCTCCAAAACTCGAAAAACTGCAATAACTTTCAAACCGTGGGGCCTTTTGGCCTGATTCTTTTTTTGGAATGCTCTAAATCACAATTAAATTCATCTGGACAATTCACACCTTCTAGGTCACCAAAATGATGGCCAAATTGCATGCTCCTATTTTTTTGAGATGTTCTAACACATTGATAGTTGAACTGTGAGAGTTGGAACCTTTATTTGGCCCAAATGGGTATCCAAAAATGTAAAGACATGAAACCAAAACTAATTCTAAGTAAATTTTTTTTGGGTGACACAGGATTACCCTTATACCTCTAGATGCTCCTGCATCAGACACCCAGGGTAGATTGAAAAGTGACCTTGTCATTTTATGGATGGTAGAGGAAATCCCAAATGGGAAACCTCTGCTACTGAAATCCAAGTTGAGTCCTCGATCGACCGTCCTTTCCATTTGACCAAATACTCTTCATACTGCCTATTTCTGGTACTCCTACCCACACGATGATCTAGAATGTCTTCTATCTCCTCCTTCTTAGAAGCAGGAATTGGACATGGCTCTAACACCAGCTCCTCATCTGCACCATCATCATGATACTCTGTTAAATCTGCAATGTTGAAAATGGGAGAAATGTGAATACCATCTGGCAGCTCCACCTCATATGCATTTCTTGAGTCACGTTTCTTCAAAACTTTGCAGGGGCCAAATTTCTTCATTTTTAGCTTGTTGTAAGTACTGGCTGAAAATCTTTCTTTTCATAAGTGCACCATGACTAAATCTCCTACTTGGAATTCCTTATGTCTTCTCCTTTGATTAGCGCTAGTTTATACTCTAGATTCATCTTGGTTATGTGTGGCTGCACCTCCTCATGTAGACGCTTGATATGTTCAGCAAATTCCTCAGCTTTAGTACTCATCCTCTCCCCGTGTTCTATCTTCCTCAGCTCTGGTGCAGTCCTTGGGCTATTCCCATATACAATTTGGAATGGTGATTTTCCAGTACTCCTATTTACAGAGTTATTATAAGAAAACTCTGCCTGTGGTAGAATCAAATCCCATCCCTTGGGCTTATCCCCAACTAAACATCTTAGCAAATTGCCCAGACTTCTGTTTGGCCGTCAGTTTGTGGGTGATGCATGGAACTGAATTTCAATTCTGTTCTCAACTTTTTCCATAATGTCCTCCAGAAATACTCCACAAATTCAGTGTCTCTGTCAGAAACTATACTCCTTGGAAGACCATGTAGTCTTACCACCTCTTTGAAAAACAAGTTTGCAATATGGACAACATCATGAGTTTTGTGGCATGGAATGAAATGTGCCATTTTGGAGAACCTATCAACCACCACAAATACTGAGTCATTACCCCTTTATGTCCTTGGCAATCCAAGAACAAAATCCATACTTATGTCCTCCCATGGCCTTGATGGAATAGGCAATGGCTGATATAGGCCAGTATTGTGACTAAACCCTTTGGCAACTTGACAAACCTGGCAACTCTGTACAAACTTCTTCACATCTTGTGAAATTTGAGGCCAAAAATAATGTTCTCTAAGAATGGAAATGGTCTTATCTCGACCAAAATATCCTGCCATCCCTCCACTATGTTTCTCCTTAATCAGATTTTCCCTCATGGAACTTCTGGGAGTGCACAATTGACTACCTTTGAACAACATGCCATCCTGAATCAAATAGTCTAACCACTTGGTTCTATCTACAACAACAGGTTCTTTACAAGCTTTCTATGCTTCAGCAAAATCAGGATCCTCAGGGTACAAATTCTTGAGTTCATCAAACCCAACTACTTCAACCTGCATTACTGTAAGCAACAACTGTCTCCTACTTAGTGCATCTGCAACCCTGTCAGATTTTCCACTTCTATGCTTTAACACAAATGTATAACTCTGCAAGAACTCTACCCACTTCATATGCCTCTGATTCAATTTACCTTGGCTATTTAGGTGCTGTAATGCCTGATGATCAGTATACAAAACAAATTCTTTTGGCAATAAATAATGCCTCCATTTCTTTAAGGCCTAAACTATTGCATAGAACTCTTGATCATAAACAGAATACTTCTTCTTTGCATCATTCAATTTTTCACTAAAATATGCAATAGGCTTACCTTCTTGGCTTAATACAGCCCCAATAGTGCTACCACTAGCATCACAATCCACCTGAAAAACCTTTCTAAAATTTGGAAGTGCCAACACAGGCTGTTCTATCACCTTCTTCTTCAGCAATTCAAAACTTCTCACAGCTATTGCAGTCCAATTGAACTCTTTTCTATCCCCTCTTATTGTATCAGTTAGGGGTGCACATATGCCACTGAAATTCTTAATAAACTTCCTATAAAAACTAACCAGATCATGAAATGATCTTACCTCAGTAGCAGACCTTGGAGTAGGCCATTCCAAGATGGCTTTTATCTTCTCCGAATCCATTTTGAGACCTTCAGGTGATATAACAAAGCCCAAATAGACTAACTCCCTTTTTGCAAAGTTACACTTCTTCAGATTAATTAACAGTTTCTCTTCCCTTAGCCTTTCAAGGACACTACGAATATGCAATAAATGTTCTTCCAAAGTCTAGCTGAAAATTAAAATATCATCCAAATAGACAATAACAAATTTTCCCAAGAACTTCTTAAGTACCTCATTCATGAGCCGCAGAAGGTGCTTGGGGCGTTCGTCAATCCAAAGGGCATGAATAACCACTCATAAAGACCCTCCTTGGTCTTGAAGGCTATTTTCCACTCATCTCCTTCTTGAATCCATATCTGGTGATAACCACTCTTCAGATCTATCTTTGTGAAGTACTGAGCTCCACTCAAGCAATCCATAATATCATCCATCCGTGGCAAAGGAAATCGGTACTTGATGGTGATCCTATTTATAGCTCAAGAATCTATACACATCCTCCACTCTCCATCCTTCTTTGGTGTGAGTATTGCAGGAACTGCACATGGACTCAGGCTCTCTCGAATCAAGCCCTTCCTCAATAGCTCTTGAACCTGTCTATTTAGCTCCTCTGTTTCAGTAGGAGTCATCCTGTGAGTAGCCTTGTTTGGCAAACTAGCTCTTGGTATTAGATCTATCTGATGACTGATTTGCCTTACTGGTGGAAATCCATTTGGAACATTATTAGAGATAATATCTCCAAACTCCCCTAGTAAATCTAAAACTTCAAGTGGCATTTCACTACTACCTTCTTTATCTTTCCTAGGAATCAAAACATAGCACATATGATGATGTTTCATGCCATCTAAAAACTTCCTTTCATCAACAAGACAAATCCTAGCACTGCTACATACCTTTTCACCTTCCTTTTTCATGGGCTTCAATTTGTGGCGAACTCCATCTTTTGTCAGAGAGTATGTTTTTGCATGCCCATCATGTACTGCATGTCTATCAAACTGCCATGGTCTACCCAACAATAGATGGAAAACATCCATCGAAATAACATCACAGAGAACTTCATCATGGTAACTCCCAATTTTGAATTTTACTAAACATTGTTCACTTACCAGGACCTTATGATCATCTTTTACCCAAGCAATCCAATAGGGCTGGGGATGTTTCTCCCTCTTGAGCTTCAGCTTAGAGACCATCTCTTCTGATACCAAGTTATCAGTGCTACCACCATCAATGATCACGTCACAACATTTATCCTCACACTTGCATCTAGTACAAAACAAAGTCCTCCATTGTCCTGGTTCAATCTCACCACTTAGTAGGACTCTTTCATTTACCAAGGTCTCTCCTCTTTCTGCATCCTCTGAATGTGATGATTGTGCATCCTCATCCACATGAGCAACCCTAGCTTGGCCCTCAGTTCTCCTATCTGTCCTTCCTTGTCATTGAGGGCATTCAAAGGCACGATGACCTTCTTCATTGCAATGGAAATAGGTACCATGGAAGGCTCCTCTTCCTTGTCCACGTCCTCTACCTCTTCCTCTTTGATTTCCAAAGTCTTGGTCACGGGAGCGGTTGAAAGCCTCATTCCTCTGGTTCCTGCTAGTACCCACATCTTCATTTTTCTTTCGAGTTTCATTGCGGCCTCCAGATGATCTACCGCTTCCCCTTCCTCCTTGATCGCGCCCTCTTTGTCTTCCTTCAAACCTTTTATTCAGCTTCTCTTCAACTTGTAGGGAAAATTGGTATGCCTCTTCAATGCTGGTCATTCTTACCAAACTTAATTCCTCCTGGATGCTAGGTTGCAACCCACTGATATAACGAGCAACCTTCTCCTTATTTGCTTCTGCATGTCCTGCTCTAATCAAGAGTCGATAAAATTCCTCTGTATATTCTTGGACTGATCTTCTTGCTTGCTTTGACCCATGCATCTTCTTAAACAAATCAAGCTCATAGTCCACAGGAATGAACTGCTTCTTCAATTTGTCCGCCATGCGATCCCATCTTGTGATCTTCTCCTTTCCTCTTCTGTTTCTTTCCAATTGGACCTCTTGCCACCAGATTTTGGCATGGCCTTTCAATTTGGCCTTTGCAAACTTAACCCTATCTAGGTCCCTGATATCCTATACTCAAAGTATTCTTCCAGTTCATTGATCCAATCGATCAACTCATCTGGTTTTAGATTTCCTGAAAATACACCCACTTCAATTGTGGGTCTTTTCCCAAACTTAGTAATGGCCCTAAAAAGCATTTCCTCTACATGATTCCAAACTTCCCCATCAAATTCCCCTTCTGGTTCCATTACTTCTTTTTCATTGTCATCCTCACTGTCATCACCAGCGGTAACATTTGCTCCTCTACAGAGCTCCTCTTGCAATGCCTGCACTTGGCTTTGGAGGGCTCTAACCTCCTCAGGATTAATAGCTCTAGCCCTTCCACCATGCTCTCTTTATGGAGGAATCTTCTAACTCAATCCCACAACCACACAGTCTTGGTGCAAACTTCTTCACAGTCGGTGCTCTGTCTACACACTCAGGAAAACTAGCTCTGATACCACTTGATGGGGACACAACCCAAGAACAGAATGGACACAACAGAAAGGGAAAAATTATATTAACTAAGAAGATAAGCTATTACAAATAGTACAAAGAAAATAAACTTCAAAACATGCCCTAAGGGCTTACAATAGCATAAATCTGGAGAGAATTTCTCCTTTTAGTACCTCCTCTCAAACTCCACTCCGAACTGCCTTTTACAGTGCCAAAAATCTCCTTAAATAGACCCCAGAGGGTTAAGGACTAGGAGTAAATTCTAGAAAGTGCTAGTAGTCATCCACCGACCAAATAGAAGGTTTCGGAAGCTGCAGTAATAGTTGGCACAAATCTAGAAGAATATAGAAACGGTAATTGAACTTTCGGGAGGCATAACTTTTGAACTGTAGCTCCGATTGACGAACTGTTTACATTTTTGGAAAGCTCTCGAAGCACTCTATAGCCCTATGGACCAGCTTTACTTGTACCCCATTTTTTGGCCCTTTTTGAGATCATTTAATGCCCCTAACCTAACTTTGAAGCATTCTTAGGAGGTCTCCAAAACTCAAAAAACTGCAATAACTTTCAAACCGTGGGGCCTTTTGACCTGATTCTTTTTCTGGAATGCTCTAGATCACAATTACATTCATTTGGCCAATTCACACTTTTTAGGTTACCAAAATGATGGCCAAATTGCATGCTCCTATTTTTTTTGGGATTTTCTAGCACATTGATAGTTGAACTGTGAGAGTTGGAACCTTTATTTGGCCCAAATGGGTATCCAAAAATGTAAAGACATGAAACAGAAACTAAGTCTAAGTACATTTTTTTTTGTGACACAGGATTGCCCTTATACCTCTGGATGCTCCTGCATCAAAAAATGTCACTAGTCTTCTCGTAGGGAATGAAATGTGTCATTTTTGAGATTCTGTCAACTACCATAAATATTGAATCATGCCCTCATTGTGTCCTTGGTAAACCAAGAACGAGATCCATGCTAACATCTTCCCATAGCTTCTTAGGTACAAATAATGGATGATATAACCCCATATTTATCTTCAATCCTTTCGTCATCTGACACACTCTGTACAAACTTCTTGACACCTTGCTGCAACTCTGGCCAATAATAATTCTTAGCAACCAAAGCAATGGCTTTAGGTCTACCAAAGTGTCCATCCAATCCTCCACTATGCTTCTCCTTTTTTAGAATCTCTCTAATAGAACTTCTCAGAATGCACAACTAACTTCTCTTTAACAACATACCATCTTGGATTATAAAATCCAATCACTTTTTATTGTCAAGTGTAACAAGTTTGATACAATATTTTTAAGCTTCATCAAAATCAAATTCTTGAGTTCCTTGAACCCAACCACCTCAATTTGCATCTCTAACAGTGAAAATTGTCTTCTGCTAAGAGCGTATGCAACTCTATTAGACTTCCCACTCCTATGTTTCAAAACAAATGTATAACTCTACAAAAACTCAACCCATTTCAAATGCCTTTGGTTTATGTTTCATTGAATATTCAAATATTGCAAAGATTGATGATCAATATACAAAATAAACTCCTTATGAAGAAGATAATGTCTACACTCCTTCAATGCCTAAACTATAGCATACAATTCTTGATCATAAATATAATACTCTCTTTTGGCATCATTCAATTTATCACTGAAATAGGAAATATATCTACCTTCTTGGCTCAAAATAGCTCTTTTTGTAGTACTGCTAGGATCACAATCTACTTGAAACACCTTATTAAAATTTGGAAGTACTCAAATAGGCTAGTTTGTAACTTTTTGCTTTAACAAATTAAAAATTTTGTCTGCTCCTACAATCCACTTAAATTATTTCTTATCCCTCATTATTTCAATCAAGGGTCCAAAAATACTGCTAAAAGCTCTGATAAATTTTCTATTAAAACTAGTCAATCTATGAAAAGATCTTACATTTTTTTTACTCCATGGAGTAGGCCATTTGAGGATAGAAGGTCCATTTTTAGACCTTATGTTGATACTACAAATTCCAAGTATTCCAACTGCTTCAAAAAATTACACTTCTTCAAATTTATTAGCAACCTTTCCTCCCTCAACTTATCAAACACCTTATGAATTTTCATCAAATGATCCTCTAATATCTTACCAAAGATAAAAATATCATCTAGATAAACAATGAAAAACTTACCTAGAAATTTGTTTAGTACCTCATTCATGAGCCTCATGAAATTGATTAGTGCATTGGGTAGCCCAAAAGGAATGACTAACCACTCGTACAATATTTCCCTTGTCTTGAAGGAAGACTTCCACTCGTCTCCTTCTTCTATGCAAATCCGATGGTACCCACTATTTAGATATATCTTTGTGAAATGCATAGCTCCACTCAAACATTCCATATTATCATCCACCCGTGGCTATGAAAATATGTACTTGATTGTGATCTTGTGGTAGCTCATGAATCTATACACATTCTCTATTGTTCATTCTTCTTAGGTGGAAATACTATTGGTACAACAGATGGACTAAGACTCTCTCGACTCAACCTCTTTGGAAACAACTCATGAACTTGTCTATTCAACTCTTCACTTTGTGGTAGTGTCATTATGTGTGCTACATTTTTTGGAAAATTGGCTCCTAGAATAATGTCCATATGGTGATTGGCCTTCCTTACTATGAGTAACCCACAAAGTACATTATCTAACACAATATCTAGAAAATATTCCAAAATGTCTACAACTTCTATAGGTACCTCATATGCTTCTTCTTTACCATCTTTTAGAATTATAGCAAAACACATATGCTCTTGCTTCATACCCTCAAGAAATTTCTTTCCATCAACAAAACATATTTTTTTAGTACTACATTAGTCAATCCCTTGTCAGAGTGTAGGTATTTTCACACCCATCATGTACAACATGCTTTTTAAATTGCCATGACTTAGTTAGCAACATATGACATATGTCCATTGGTCTAATATCACAAAGAACCTCATCCTAGTAGGTTTCAATCTTGAACTTCACAAGGCACTACTCATTGACCATGGCCTTGTGGTTATCCTACACCCAAGCA
The DNA here is from genome assembly GCA_028749045.1 of Cupressus sempervirens. Classification (NCBI taxonomy): domain Eukaryota; kingdom Viridiplantae; phylum Streptophyta; class Pinopsida; order Cupressales; family Cupressaceae; genus Cupressus; species Cupressus sempervirens. The sequence continues at coordinate 337,792,155 of CM053783.1, read as the reverse complement.
ATATAATATGGAAGCGAGTGTATCTATCTCTTGAAATTTGACTTCATGACCATATTTTTTGACACCATATTATCAGTTCTTCCACCATCAATGATCACATCACAACACTTATCTCCACATTTGTACCTAGTGTGAAACAAGCTCCTACTTTGATCAAGTTCATTCTCATCACTCAACAAGAATTGTATTTTAACTAGGACTTCTCCTCTTTCAACATATTCAGAATGTGAAGATTCAACATCCTCATCGACATGCACAGATCTAATCTATCCTTAAGTGCTTCTATTAGTTCTTCTTTGGCGCTGAGAAAATTCAAATGCCCTATACCCTTCTTATCCATAGTGAAACAAAGTTCCACAAAAACCTCCTCTACTAGATCCTTTTCCTCTTCCTCTAACTTTCTGGTGTCTATTATTTCGATCATAGAAATGATTATTTCCCCTCTGATTCTGATTTTTGATTGCTAGCCTCATCCTTCTTCTTTGGATCATCATTTTAGGCTTCATAAGATAGTCTACTGGATCTTCTAGCACAACCTCTACCACTAATTTTGTTATCAAAATTTGTATTCATCTTTTCCTTGACTCTTAGGGAAAACTAGTATGTCTCCTTAATATTGGTCATTCAAACCAAGCTCAGCTCCTCTTGAATGCTTGGCCTCAACCCATTAAGATAATGAGTAACTTTTTCCTTATTAACTTTCCCATGGCTAGTTCTAATGAGAACTCGGTAGAACTACTCTGATCCTATCCAATGATTTTAACTTTCCCACTCCTATTTTTCTCTGATTAAATATCTTTCCACCAAATCTTTGTGTGACCCTTAAGTTTGGCCTTCACAAATTTTACCCTATCTAAATCTTTAATATCCTCATTCTCAAAATATTTTTCTAATACATAGACACAATCGATCAATTCCTTTGGGTAAATATTCCTGATAATTTGGGAACCTCAAATTTAAGTATTTTCCTAATCTTGGAAATGACCCTAAAATTATGTTCTTCTTTTGGGTTCAAAAATTCCTCTTCTCCCTGATCAATCTATCCTTCCCCTTCTCTTTCATCCTTACTCTCAGCTCTTACAATGAGATTCATCCTTCTACACATTTATTTCTAAAATTCTTGCATTTTCCTCTGGAGGACTCAAACCTCAGGTGTAACACTTTTAGCACTATGCTCTCATCATGGAGGCATTTCCATGCTTTCTCTAAAACCCTAGTGCAAACTACCTCACAATCGGAGATCTATCCACATGCTCAGCCCAAACCATAGTCCTAGTACTAATTGTCTCCCACTCAATGATCTATATACACACTTAGAAACTCCTGCTCTGATACTACTCGATGAAGGTTGTGCCCCTTAATACCACAAAACAAAATAGAAACAAAGAAACAACATAAATTAAGAGAACCAATTATGGGCTTTTTATTATTGCCACAAATTCAAAATTACATGATTACAATATGCAAACCCACACAGGCACCTTCCTTACAATAGTTTGCAAGACAAAGCTGTGACTATCACCCTTAACTTCCCAAGATAACCTATGAGCCTTCCTTATATAAACATTTTTCACCACCCAAGAAGGTTATATACACTAATTCCTAACCCTTGAGATAGGACAACCTCATATTATATTATTTTATTACACTTTATTGCATAGGATTACTCAAGGAAAATTACAAAATATATTTTTGAATGGGTCCACTTCTGGAGATCATGACTAGCCAACTGTTGACTCGATGGGCTATTGTAATCCCATTTTAGATTCCTTAGCTAAAGATCTACAATGGTTGATGCAAAAGCATCCATCAAGCTAAGTTTTGCCTCATTTTGGAGCCATTTAGGCCTTCATCATTGGACCTAAAGTTTGGATAGTCAAAAATAATACTAAAAATCTATAATAACTACATTAATACATATGATATGACAATAAAACTCATCTGGAATACTAGTACGTCCAAGGTGATCCCCCATTTATGAGATTAGAACATTCTGAGCATATAATACCAAATTACTAAAATTAGAAAGCTCTCACAAATAGCAACTCTACATAGGAATAACCCTTATTGGAAACAAAAAAATGGAAAATGAGAAGTAGAACTATTTTTGGGTGATACAAATATTGCCCTTACACCTAGGATGGTCTTGTATCATACACATGAGATAATTTGAGCAATTACCCTATTACGTCTCAAGTAGTAAAACAAAAAACAAGATGGTCAACCTCCTCTTGTGCTAGCCACAATGAATCCTCCACTATTATTTCTTTCCACTTGACTAGATTATCTTCATAGGTTATGTTCTTTGTGCTTCTTCCAACACGATTTTCTAATATCTTCTCAATATCCTTTATAGCAATAGTAGATTCTAAAATACTCCATTGTGCTTCCACAACTTCATCTCCATCACCTCCTTTAGAATATTTTGTGAAATCCAAAATATTGAATACTGGTGAAGTGTTTAGTTTAGCTAGCAACTCTACTTCATAGGCATCTCCAAAATTATGCCTTTTCAATATTTTACATGGTCTAAACTTCTTGATTTTTAGTTTATTATATGTACCCACTTGAAATCCCTCCTTCCTCAATTGAACCATGACTTCATCTCCAATATGAAATTCCCTTGTACCTCCTTCTCTCATTTTCCTTAGCCTTATACTATGTGTTCATCCTTGTAATTTTCTTCCTCACCCCCTCATGGATGATTTTTCAAATATTTAGCAAAATCTTCTACTTCATTAATACTTATTTCTCCTTTATCCATCCACCTCAATTCAAAATAATTTTTGGGATTGCTCCCATATATAATATGGAATGGTAGTTTACCAGTACTCCTACTAATAGAATTATTGTATACAAATTTTGCCTATGGTAAAATTAGATTCTAGCCTTTTTTCTTAGCCCCAACCAAGCATCTTAGTAAATCCACCAAAATTTGTTATAACTCACCACCTCTATTTGTCTAGCAGTCTATGGATGTTGCAATGAACTATATTTCAAATCTATTTTTAAATTTATTCCATAATGTATGCCAGAAATACCCAAAACACTTGCTATCTCAATCGGAAACTATGTTCTTTGGTAGACCATGTAGTCTCACCACTTCTCTAATAAATAGCTCTACCACATGAACAACATCACTAGTCTTCTTGCAAGGAATGAAATATGTTATTTTTGAAAATCTATCAATCACCACAACCCTCATTGTGTCCTTGCTAAACAAAGAACAAAATCCATATTGACAACTTCCCATGGCTTCTCGAGTATAGGTAATGGGTAATAAATCCCTATATTTTTCTTCACTCCTTTCATCATCTAACATATTGTGCAACTCTGTAAAAAAATTCTTGACATCTTGTTGCAACTATGGCCGATAATAATTCTTAGCAACCAAAGTAATAGTTTTATCTCTACCAAAGTGTCTAACCAATCCTCCACTATACTTCTCCTTGATGAGATTATCTCTCATAGAACTTTAGGGAATGCACAACTAACTTTGACCCTTGAACAATATAGCTGTTGGAATTATGATATATTTTTCATTAGTTACAACACTTATTCAATTCTGAATGATTGCCGAGCTCATCACTCAGTCTACAGTTGATATTGAGCATTCCTTTGGAAATCGAGCATATGGGCAGTTCAACAGTATTTACCAAGTTCATAATGGAAACTGAGTAGAACAATGATCTCCAAGCAGTTAGTGGTGATCGAGCTTCACAGTGTTTACCAAGCAGTCAGTGCTCACCGAGTCATTAGTAGAACTTAATGTTTACCGAGTGATCAAGGTAAACAAAGAACTTAGTGTTTATCGAGTGATCAAGGTAAACAAAGAACTTAGTGGTTACAAAGTGATGAAGGCAATCAAAGAAATCAGTGTTTACCGTGTAAACAAGGTAAATGAAGGAATCAGTATTTACCGAGTAAACAAGGTAAATGAAGGAATCAATGTTTACCAAGTGAAGAAGGTTATCAATGGATCCAATCTTTACCAAGTGACACAATATTCACCGAGTCACCAATGGTTACCAAGTTTCAAGCTACTTAGAATGATTAGTATGGACCGTGCCTCTACTCTTACCGAGTGCATGACAATGCAGTGTATTGTAGTGGATGTCGAGTATCAAGAGGTCACCGAGTTAGTTTGGCAAACTCGAGTTTTCTACTATCTGGCCGACTCAGTAATGTTTGTTCACTTGTGATTGGCCAACCTTGCCAGTGTAAATATTGGAATGATATATATCATTTGAAATAATGAAATATTGATCATCGTTGGTGTTATATTACAATATTTTCAAAAGAGAAAAAGCGAGTCACCAGTAGAATAGAGGAATACAGTAAGGTCAATAATTGATGCAGAAAAGATATATCCATCACATCAGGTGATCAGAGAACAAGGGATCTTATCAGCAATCAGTTGTAACCAGATCCACTGCTTCATCCTAATAGGTGAACCAGTTTGTAAATCTTTTAACAGGGTAAAATTAGCAGTCTTTTGTAAATCTCCTAACATAGTGCATACTTAATTGTATGTTTGTAAATCCTCTAACAAGGTGGATCTAACAATCCTACTTGCTCCTAACAGGGTAGATCATGAAAAGTGATCATTGTAAGCCTTAACCGGCCAATTTTATACTGCAGTATTGAAGTTTTGTGGGCATCATCCCCAACCCAGTTTTACTTTCTAATTGGAAGGTTTCTGGGTCACCAAATCAGTGTGTTCATGTGTTATAAATGTTTTCATGCATATAGTAGATTAGATGGATGAATGCTGAATGTGTTATTATACAGACTTGAATTAAAGTTTTAGGGTTACTGATTCACCCCTCCCCTCTCAGTAACCTTGTTAGTCTGGATTATTTCCAACAATTGCTATCAAAGCCTTGTGGTTCTTAGGATAAAGTTTGAAAGCTTGAGCAAAGATCAAGGACAATGGAGATATTCAGACTTGACAAATCTATTGAGAATGAAAAGCTAGATCTAAAAATGGCCATGACTCAACTCAATGAAGCAAAGGAGAATCTTTCTCAATCTCTGAAAAGAAGGAAGGAACTTGCAAGAAAAATGAATGATCATCAGTATATTGAAGAAAGGATTGAAGACCTTTTACCATCAAGCAGTTCAAATGAAGCTAATGAAGCAATCAAGGAACTCCTAACAAAGAATGGTTCTCTATAGGAAGAAGTAAGAAAGCTCAAAAGAGAACAAGAAATCCAATCCATTAGGCTATGTGAAGTTTTGGAACAGAGAAACAAGGAAAATGAAGACTTAGAGGTAAGAAATAATCAATCCCTTCAGCATGAAGATCTTGTAGGGCAACTATCTAATGCAAATGAAGAAATTATGAATCTAAGATCTGAGAATGAAAGTTTGAAAAATGATTTAATCACTGAAAGACAAATCAATGCAAGCTTACAAAGTGATCTGAGATCTGAAAGAAAAATCAATGAAACTTTGAAAAATGACTTAACTGTTGAAAAACAAGTCAATGAAAGGATGATAAAATCTCAAGCAGATATGGATCAATTGAATTTGCGAAATGAGCAAAATTTTCATAGACAAAAAGGTAAAGCAGGCCTTGGATACAATGAAGAAGGTGAATCTTCCAAACAGGGTACCCAAAAGAATCAAAGACCTACTTGCAATCATTGTGGTAAGTTAGGTCATACATCTAAAAGATGTTGGAGCAATGGTAAAAGAAAATTCAATGGTAAATGCTACAATTGCAATCAACATGGTCACAAAGCAAATGAATGCAAAGAGAAACCAAAGTTTGAGGGAAAATGTCACAAATGCAAGAAACAAGGTCACAAGGCATCTAAATGTAGATCCAAAGCATTCAATCCAGCAGAATAGGTTATCAAAGCAATATTTGGTTGGGACTACAATACTTGGTGCAGATGTCACTATTGTGGAGAATATGGACACATTGGAATAAACTGTGCAAGGCATCACCTAAGAAAAAAGGGTACTACTATAAGATGTTATACATGTACCAAACTTGGTCATATATCCAAGAATTGCATGAATATAGGAAGAATTGAAGATGAAAAGAAATCTAGAGCTGACAACATTCAAAAATAGATGAGACAACAATGGATTCCAAAATCTACCGAGCCAAAAAATTTAAATAATGGCTATGTCACTCAAGAAGTGGGTGACTCCACTTCTAATTAGACTCATCAAAAGGGGATCAGGGACTGCATCTTCAAGCAATATCCTAAGCAGTTTCAGAATAAAGGAGTGCAAAAGACAAATTAGTATTTAAGATATAAGACATAGTTCACTATGGTGCATCTACCAAGCAAGGTTGGTTTTAGACTTAACCGAGCTAGGTCGGGAATATGAAAAGTTTTGTTTGTTCATCGAGTTGCAAGGTTTACTGAGTAAGTCAGTGACTATCTGAAAAACCCTAGGTCATCTCAGCTACCTTTGTACCTGAGCATTAATGGCAGTTTTTATTATCAAAAAGGTAGAATTTGATCTCAGTTTTCACCACGAATTTAGAATATATAGAGTGAAGAGATCTCCAAGAGCACAAAAGTGAGTTCAAGCGATTTGAACTGATTTTCTAGCGAAGAATTTGTTTAACGAAATCGTTCACTCACCAAGTAGCAATGGCATCCACAAGCACCAACAACAGCAAGGCAAAGAGAGGCTCTGAAATGCTTGTGAAGGGAGTAGAATGGAAAGCACCTAGCTTCAAGCTCATTCTGGCCATAGCTGAATCACTCGACCCGTACGGAGCCCAATTGCAAATTCCACCAAAGGTACTACTTATAAATGACATTTGTACTCATTTCAAATGCACTGTTCAAGAAATAGGGACACTAGATATGGATAATGCCCTAGCCGAGTTATGCGTGGATGGAACCCTCAAACCCGAGTTCAAACATTCAGAAACCAAAGGTTTGACCCATATCTTGCACTTGCCAAGGAACTTTCAAATGAAATGGATAAGATACATTTTAAGCCATGTGCATAATGGTCAAATGTGGTTAGAGCAACCCATCCTAATAACAAAGAAGATGATTCATAAGATCATGGGTTTACCTATGTTAAGCAAATCCAAAACCAGTAAAACCCTAAGTCGAGATGAACTTTAGAAGTTAACCCTAGCTAAATGGGATGGTAGAGGATTGAAACCTAACAATGTATCTGATGCAGAGTTAAGATTTGGAATTTATTTAATTGCATATAAGATGTATAGTTCTAGTAGATTGAATAGCATGCCTTGTGAGGCTATAGACTTAGCCTATAAGGTCGTGAAGAAAAACATGTAGTTTGACCTAGCAAATGTGCTGTTGAAACAACTTAATAAGAACATGGACAATATAAGGACCTCAAAAACCAACTCTTGTAAATTTGGTTCTTTATTAGTTTGTTTATTTTTCTATGTACAAAATTTTTTCCCTTCAAAAGGTACAGTTGTATGGAGAAAAGATATTTTGGTTTTGTATCAAATAAATGAATTTGTAACAGAAATGGGTGAAAATTTTGATAGTATTATGGATAATTATTTTGAAGACTTCAAGGAAAGAATGAATAAAAGATTCAAAATTCCTCCAAAGCTTGTTGAAGATTATAAGGATGATGTATGCTTCATGGCTGACTGTGACAAGGTATACATTCAGGCAATCAGACCCCGAGTTGCATGGGTGAAACCTCTTCCCTATGAGGTAAATATTGATGAAACTAGAGATATCATAGAAGCACTGGTAAATGAGCTAGTAGACCCAAGCAAAAAAATTTTGGAACCTATGATGAAGCTAAGGATAGAATTGAGCTTGAAATCAAGCTACCATAGGCCATAAGCAAGGGCAAGAGGAAAATAGCCAAATTAAAAACTTCTACTGGTCCTCTTATGCTCATCAAGGAAAAAGGTGAAGATGAAGAAGGTGAAGAAGAAGGAGGAGAAGAAGAAGGAGAAGAAGAATCTGTAGAAGAACAACCAAAGAAGAAAGGTAAGGTAATCATTACCAAACCTAAGAAGAAGCCTACTGCAGTGTTTTTCAGAAGAACCAGGAAAGGTAAGCAGGAACCTATACTAGTCAGACCTGCACCCTCATTCGAGCAAAGGCTCAAACAATTGGAGGAAGGAGCTAGCATCACAAATTTCAAAGCATTGAAATTTGAAACTAGAACTGATGCTAAGAAAATGCAGATTAAGGAGCTGGTACTCAGTAAGATGGGTAAATGGAAATACTCCCCAGACCAGATTGCCCCTCAAATCTCAAAAGAACTACTAGAGAGATTGCAACCAAGATGGGAGTTAGCCACCCAAATGATAAAAGATATTTATGAGCAATTCCTGAAGAATCTTCGACCAAGTCTCATTGGAGCAGAAGTAAAAATTGAAATGAAAAGTCATGAAGGTAAAATGATGATTAGATTCCACACCTGTTTGATTTTGATTAAAGACATTGAACATGTTGTAAATGATGCTACAAACATGTGAAAAAATATCTATCATCTACATAAGCCCAGTGAAGACCCAGTAGAAATTAAAGATGATGATAGCAGCAATGATGATGAGCTTGATAGCACTCCATCCATCACAGTCTCACTAGGAGAATTGCATGCACTGATGGAAAATAAAGAGGAAGAAGAAAAGGAGGAAGAAGTTGAAGAGGCAGATAAGGAGGAAGATGATTTGGTGAAAATTGCAACAGCAGTTATTGCATCCCTTCCTCACTCTCCACCAAAATTTTTTACTATAGAGACAACTTCCACTAGTGAGATTGTGAGCACTACTGCCACATCAATTGCTCAATCTTCACCAATCTCCTCCTAGCTCCAAGTATTCCCAATGCAAGTGCCAAGCACTTCATCTACCGAGCTGCAGACAACTTCTTCAATTACCAAGTCATCCACTGCAGCAGTCACTACATCAAAAGTATCAATTCCTCCTACAGTTTGTACAGTAAGTTTTCCAATTTGCTCTCCAATTTTGTCAACTTCAGCTACATTAGCACCAATTTTTGCACCAGTAAGCTCTTTAATTGTAAATATTCTAGTATGTACATCAATTCTGGGAAGTATATCAATTTTGGATACATTTAGCCCCTCTCTCAATCTTCCTTTAGTTGGTCCTATTCCAGTTTTGACAGCCAGTCCAACCTCATCAACCATTGTCTCTGTTTTCAAAGACAAAGATGTTAGTACAGTAGAAAAACCAAAGACTCCATTAAAACTTCTGCTTACAGGAAAGACAATTGATAAGGATTTAGACCTAGATACTAAAATTGTCATTCCCAAGATAGATACAGATACTGCTTTAGTTGATGAACTAAGACTACTCAATCATCGCATAGAATTGAAGGCAAAGCAGAAACAACTAAGGAATGAGAGAGATAGAGAGTTTAAAATTATTGATGAAGTGAAAAATATAATTATTGAGGCTATAGGTGTTGATGTTGATACTTTTCAACACATTTTGCTACAATTAGAAGAGGCAGTCAATAAATTCAATGAGGATACCTCTGATCAAGAAAAGTTGATAGAGAAGGCAGAAAAGAAGTTTGATAATAAGGTGCTTGAGCACATTGCTCATCATATAGCAATAAAACAGGTTGAATTAACCACAGTTTTGGCCAACATTGAAAATTCTTTTAATAATGTAAAATCTCTTTTTGCGAAGCTTTTTGATGTTATCGAGTATACTAAGGAAATAAGAGAGAAATTGAATAAGATAGATGAGGATCTGAAGGCAAGCACGCAACACCTAAAGCTTGACCCCAGTTCAACCTCATCTCATCACCTCAGGATCAAATTTTTGTCAGAGAAGCAAGCAGAATTGCTGAGAGAAGAGTCAAGGATCTGATCTACATTGTTAGATATTCAGAATATGATCCTTCCCATCATGGACACAATGCAAAAGCAATTTGCCCATTCAAAAACATTGATCCATGACAACAATTTCTCCGTTGCAAACCATGTGATTGAACTCTCTGTAGAAGTTCAAATAACTCTATCCACATGTAAAATCTTGCAAGAGAACTGGGATAAGACTCTGCAACTCATTCTCCAAGTACATTCAAAGTTTATCTCACATTTTGGAGTCTCTATGTAAATACATTATTTTATTCTTTGGCATTATTGTCAAAAAGGGGGAGAAAGAGATACTCAGGAGGAAATATTGGTGAGATAAATGTACAAAGGGACAAAGAGATACTGTGAATAAAAGTCATATAACTAATGTAAATACCTTGTGTATATTGTATGGGGGAGTTATATGTAAGGAAGTCATGTATATTCAGTAGAATTAGTCATCAGTATGTCAGATATTGTATATAAGTTTTGGCTCATAGGTGTTTTTGTCACTAATGCCAAAGGGGGAGATTGTTGGAATTATGATATATTTGTCATTAGTTACAACACTTATTTGATTTTGAATGATTACCGAGCTCATCACTCAGTCTACAATTGATATCGAGCATTCCTTTGAAAATCGAGCATATGGGCAGTTCAACAGTATTTACTGAGTTCATAATGGTTATCGAGCAGAACAACGTTCTCCAAGTAGTTAGTGGTTACCAAGCTTCATAGTGTTTACCAAGCAATCAATGCTCACCGAGTCATTAGTAGAACTTAATTTTTACCAAGTGATCAAGGTAAACAAAAAACTTAGTGTTTATCAAGTGATCAAGGTAAACAAAGAAATTAGTGGTTACCGAGTGATCAAGGCAATCAAAGAAATCAGTGTTTACCGTGTAAACAAGGTAAATGAAGGAATCAATGTTTATCGAGCAAACAAGGTAAATGAAGGAATCAGTGTTTACCAAGTGAAGAAGGTTATCAATGGATTTAGTTTTTACCAAGTGACACAATATTCACCGAGTCACCAATGGTTACCGAGTTCCAAGCTACTTAGAATGATTAGTATGGACCGTGCCTCTACTCTTACCGAGTGCATGACAATGCAATGTATTATAGTGGATGCCGAGTATCAGGAGGTCACTAAGTCAGTTTGAGGAACCCAAGTTTTCTACTATCTGGTTGACTCAGTAATGTTTGTTTCACTTGTGATTGGTTGACCTTGCCAGTGTAAATATTGGAATAATATATATCATTTGAAATAATAAAATATTGATCATCATTGGTGTTATATTACATTATTTTGAAAAGAGGAAAAATGAGTCACCAGCAGAACAGAGGAATACAGTAAGGTCAACAATTGATGCAGAAAAGCTATATCTATCACATTAGGTGATCAGAGCACAAGGGATCTTATCACCAATCAATTGTAACCAGATCCACTGCTTCATCCTAATAGGTGAACTAGTTTGTAAATCCTTTAACAGGGTAGACTTAGCAGTCTTTTGTAAATCTCCTAATAGAGTGCATACTTCATTGTATGTTTGTAAATCCTCTAACAAGGTGGATCTAGAAATCCTACTTGCTCCTAAAAAGGAAAATCATTAGAAGTGATCATTGTAAGCCTTAACTGGCCAACTTTATATTGTAGTATTAAATTTTTGTGGGCATCATCCCCACCCCAGTTTTACTTTCTAATTGAAAGGTTTCTAGGTCACCAAATCAGTGTGTTCATGTGTTATAAATGTTTTCATGCATACAGTAGATTAGATGGATGAATGGTGAATATGTTATTGCACAGAATTGAATTAAAGTTTTAGGGTTACTGATTCACCCCTCCCCTCTCAGTAAACTTGTTAGTCTGGATTATTTCCAACAATAGCATCTTGGATTATGAAATCCACCTACTTTATCCTATCAAGTGCAATAGATTCTCTACAATATTTCAAAGCTTCACCAAAATGTGGATCCTCTAGATACAAATTCTTGAGTTCCTTGAACCCAACCACCTCAATCTGCATCTCTATCAATAAAAATTGTCTTCTACTAAGAGCATCTATAACTCTTTTAGACTTTGCACTCCCATGTTTCAAAAAATTATTATATCTCTGCTAAAACTCAACCCATTTTGAATGTCTTTGGTTCAATTTTCCTTGACTATTCAAATATTGCAAAGTTTAATGATTAATTTACTAAAAAAAATCCTTAGGAAGAAGATAGTATCTTTACTTCTTCAATTCTTGAGCTATAGCATAAAATTCTTGATCATAAATAAAATACTTTCTTTTGGCATCATTCAATTTCTCACTGAAATAAGCAATAGTTCTACCTTTGTGGCTCAAAACAACTCTTATTATAGTACCACTAGCATCATAGTCTACTTGAAATACCTTATTAAAATCTATAAGTGCTAAAAAGGGTTTCTTTGTAACTTTCTATTTCAACAAATTAAAACTCTTCTCTACTCATATAGTCCACTTAAATTATTTCTTATCCCCTCTCATTACTTCAATCAAGCATCAACAAATACTATGAAAACCTCTGATAAATTTATTGTAAAAACTAACTAGTCCATGAAAAAATCTTAGCTCTATTGCACTCCTTGGAGTAGGTCATTCGAGGATAACCTTCACTTTCTTAGGATCCATTTTTAGACCTTCTGTTGATACCACAAATCCCCAGTATACTAACTCCTCACAAAACTAAAATTCTTCAATTTTATCAACAAATTTTCCTCCCTCAGTTTATCAAACACCTTATGAATGTTCATCAAATGTCCTCCAATGTCTTACTAAAGATCAAAATATCATCTAGATAAAAAATGATAAATTTATCCTAAAAATCCTTCACAAACTCTGTCAAAGAAGGAACTAAGCACGAATAAACATCAAATTCACTTGGAACATGAAGGAACATTTGACCATCATAACACTTAGTAGCAATTGTATCTTGGCACTAACATGCAAAATGAACAAAGATGAGTAGGATAGCAAGGTAACCTATGATTCTCTTTAAGGCTTGAGAAATAGCATAAAAGTCTTGATCATACATAGAATGCTTCCTTTTAGCATAATTCAAATTCTCACTAAAGAAAGCAACAAGTTTAAATCTTCTTGACTCAACATAGCTCCTATTGTACTACCACTTGCATCACACTCAACTTGAAATACATTATTGAAATCAAGCAAAGCCAATACAAGTAACTCAACAACCTTTTCTTTCAAAGTCTCAAAACTCTTATTAGCTCCATGTGTCCACTTGAAATCCTTTTTAGCTCCTCTCTATTAGTGTAAATAATTATTATTTATATTTTACTTAGGATAAATGTATTATTTTATTATTTATTAGGTTAGACACCTAGGATTTTGCATACTCATATGAGTTGTCATGTTGACAACACAGGAGTAAGCAAATCTAATTTAACACATGGTGTCTACAACATACTTGTATGTGACACACCTTTGTAGGCTTATACTGTCATCATCTCACTAACTCTTGTACTTAATGGAGAATAACCCACTCCTGGTGGACATGTTCTTAGTTGCGAGGATTATCATATGGCTAACTCCTAGACATTCTAGATGCACCTTAGAGGCCTTTATATATAGGCACCTCTACTATACTACAATATATCAATTAAAATCAATTGAATATCATATTATTATTCCGATCATACTCTATTGGTCTATTTGTGCTAGTTATTGTGCTTCTTGGTCTTGGGTGATTTTTCCCTAAGGAAAATTCTTACACTCTCGTAGTCTTAGTCATATCATTACAAAAAAAATTGAAATTCTTTATAAACCTCTTGTAGAAACATGTTAAACCATAAAATGATCTTACATCACCCACATTCTCAAGTGTAGTCCATTCCAAAATTTATTTAACCTTCTCAAGATCCATTTTCAATTCATCAATTACAATCAAAAAATTCAAATATACAATCTCCTCTTGCATAAAGGAATACTTTTTCAAATTAATCAAAAACTTCTCTTTCAATCTTTACAATACTTATCTAACATGTTAAGGATGTTCTTCCTTATTCTTACTGAATGTTAGAATATCATCCCAATAAACAATCACAAATTTACCCAAGAGTCTTTTTATCAACCTTATAAAAGTACTAGATGCATTAGTCAAACCAAAAGACATAACCAATCACTCATACAAACCACTTTTATGTTGAAAGAAGTCTTCCATCCATCACCTTCTTTGATTCTAATATGGTGATAACCACTCTTCAAATCAATATTGGTAAAATACTTTTCTCTACTCAAATAATCCATTATGTCATCTATCCTCGAGATAGGAAACCTATATTTCACTATGATCTTGGTAATAGCTCTGGAATAGGTACACATTCTCCATTCTTTCCCAATAGATACAACACATGGACTTAATATTTCTGTGTTCAAACCTTCCTGCAACAAATCTTACACTTGTCTATTAAGTTCTTAATTCTCTATAGGTGTCAATCTACATGGTGCTTTATTCAAAAAACTAGCTCTAGAAATTAGATCTATACAATGACTTATACTTCTTACTAGTAGTAAACCATCAAGTATATCCTCTACAAAAATTTATTTATAATCCTCAAGAAAACTGAATTCTTCTTCATAGAGATCTTCAATCTCCCTAGGGTCCAATCTTGTTAGAGGCTTCTTCTAAGATCTTTGCAAACCCAAAGCAACAAATCATCAATCAGACCAAACCTTCACTTTGATAATCTTCATGCTAGGTCTTAGTGCAAACTACCTTAACTTTAGTGATATATCTACACACTCAGAAAAAATAAGCTTTGATAAGATTGAAAGATTATGAGAGGCTTAGATATCAGTGTGGAAATGAAATATGTGGCAAGCCAAGGATCGATGTGAAGAAGTAGACAAAACAGTTGTCTATTGCTAGAAAGGATTGGCAGAAGTGGAACAAAGGAAAGAGCATGCAAGTTGAAGACTTGGAGGATATGTATGTAAAGAACCGATTTTGGATTTATGTGCTAAATCCAAGAAGAAATTCTTCTAGCTACTTAGAAAATATTTTCAAACCTAGTATGTCTAATGTAGGAGCATCCTAGGGTAGTTAGGAATCTTGCATGTTGGAGGGATCTTGGATTTGGAGTTGAGGACTTGGTCATTAAAGGATTGATGCTTTGTTGTTACTGGGTGTAGTGCTGGCTAAGGTGCTCAGTCGCTGAAGATTTATGTGGTGTATACTATTGTTTGATCACTATGTTTCTTTGCACTAACTACAATTCTCAATGTGTGTTCATTTTTGACACCTATGGAACTCAACAGTGCTTGTGGGATCTCAACGATGCTTGTGGTTTTTCCTGATGCTCAATAGTGTGGTTTGTAGGATGAAGTTCATGTAGATTTACTTGGCTAACTTGGCATATTTAATGTGTGATTGTGATGAGGAGCAATTGTGGCAGTTTGTGTGGACCTATTTGGATATTGGTTATTCGTCATAGGTGTATTTAATGGGTGTTGTAAGCCTTCTAAGGAATTTGGTATTTAATATATGTTGTAAGTTGACTTGTGGCTTAAATATGTATTTAATATCAAGGTTTATTTAATTTTTAAATTTTTAGGCCGACTTGTGGCTTAGTTGGGTATTGTTGAGCTATCACTTTGCACAATGCTTAATGACAGGAATCCTTTTGAATTCCTCTCTTGAAAAGCTAATCTAGGATCAACTCCAAGGTTTTGAATGATCTTGTGACCTAATGGAATCTACTCAATTGAAGATAAATGGTTGTGTTCATAAGGAGGCCTTTGCTAGTTCAAACCAATTTCATATAAGAAATTTGATCTTCTATTTGAAAAGTAACCATAAAAGAGATATATTTTTGGTATTTTCTATATTATGATGAAATTCAATCTAACAATGCAACTATATGAATTCCTAATTTAATTAAGTGTTAGCAAAGAAAATAACAAAGATAAGGTGACGAGAGAATAAAGCAAATAACTTGAAAGGGAAATTCCCTACGGACATAAACCATGGTAGCAACACATTTTCAAGTTAAATTGTCGAAAATATCAGGTAGGAAACCAATGAAAATAGCAACAACACTTCCTCAAATCTATTGATGCAATCGTTGATGGAAACTTAGTAAAAATTGAAAGATGTTTCACTTCTCATCAAATCACAAGGTTGCAAAAAATGTGCTCATGCGAGACAAGAAGCTTTATAGGAACAATAGGATGATCTCTTCTTCAACTCAGTACATCAACAAAATTTGTCAACATGAGGCAAATACCAGAACTAAAAGATCGCACAATCAAATCAACAAAACAAACCCATTGGCTTTGTTATTATTCATGAATGAGAATTCACAAAAATAACACACTCTGACAAGAATAACTACACTCAGAATGAAAGCACCAATAGCATGTATTATTACATCAAAATAATAGTGGCCTGGAGTACATATTACATTAATGTATTTATAAGAAATCATCTCCTCTTTTTGTGTTGAGAGTGAGATCTCTTAAAATGCAAAACCATGCTAAAAACTAATAAAATAAATCTAATTATGTACAAATTAACTCTCTAAATGGTGCTAAGTAGGAATCCACCCTTGTTTTTATCAATTAATGGGTGGATGAGCCTTTACATGAGTTAAAACAATAAAAAAAGAAGAAGATAACAAGAAGGAAGCTGCAAGAGGATCTAAGAGTCATTGGAATCTCTAAAAATGGAAATTTGACCCTATCTGGGTGTTTCTAGGAGTTAAACTATTGTCAGAATGTGTTTCTAGTGTATGGAAAGCTCTAAATTAGGAACTGGTAATTAACTGTCAATGCACTGTTACTTCTTCAAAATTGTCAACACACCTCTGTGAACAACACACTTGTGCACCTTGCACACCTTCAGGGAGTTTGTGCAAGGTTCTCAATTCACCAAAAAAATCAAAGTTCTCTATTTTGAAAATGGTTTTTGGGTTTTTCTCAAACAAGGTCTAGGAGCACTCTTATGTACTTATTTTCCCTCTTTGATGATTTGTACCCTCTTTATATCACAACATTTTCATAGACTTGAACTCTTTTTGCTTCTTCTATCTAAACTCCCAAAGTACATGTGTTGAATCTTATCATTAATAGTTTCATAAGATGAGGAACTCATTCTGTTTCACGTGTCCAACCTTTGTATTTTTTTATCTTCAGTGTAAATTCATGAATGAAAACTTACGTATGACTTCTTTGAAGGTGAAGGTTACCAAGTTAGGTGAGATCTCTATTGTTGTTGATAATGAAGATACTATGATAATCTATGCACTTGTGTGTTATGCACCACACCTTTGTGTTGTGCATAGTTGTGCACCTTTGTGTTATGCACATCTTCATGCACTGTAAAGTATATTCCTTGATCTTTTCTTCTCTCAAACTACCTAATCCTTCCCATTTAGAGACTAGGTGATCCTGATTATCCAAAATGATCAAATGTTTAAAAATTTTTCATATATTTTTTAACAAGCTTTTCTAGGTCTTTTCAACTGGCTTTTTTAGAGCTCTACTACTCATAATTTCAAGTTGAAACTTTCATCAGTCCCTAAAACTAGGAATCCAAATGCTCGCTATTTTAGGGATTGGGAATAGATTTTTAGTTCTTCTTTACAATGGTGTAAAGAGTTTTGAATTTGGAGCTCTAGTTCAAAAGTTATGGCCCTGACAAGTTATCCAATACCATGCACATGCAATATCATGGATATTTTTTGTGTTATGGATAATGAGGATGTCAATTTATCTGCAAAAAGAAGCAAACATTAGTTATCTTATGTTGAAAAACCCAAAAGAGGACTCCATAAGAATCAGACTCATCAAAAATGGGTCAACAATAGTTGAAATAGAGAAGGCAATGGAGTTTCCTCCCCAAAAAAAGCTAGTTTTGTGCACTAGCACACCTTGGAAGGTGCACTAGTGCGCTAATTTGCCTTGGACATGGAAAAGTGCATAGTTGCACACTAGCACACATGCACACCTTGACAAGATGTGCATGGTGTGCATGTAGGCAATTGTGCACATGCTCATTAGAGCATTGTGAGGGGGGTCTTACATAGGTGTCTGGGGGATCAGAGTGCACACCTCCATAGGTGCACACCTCTGAGGGTGTGCACATGATGTGTAGGTGTGCAATTGTGCATCCTTGGAGTGGGGTTGAAGTGCACACATGCATGTGCATGTGCGCACTTTAAGCACATCTAAGTCTTAAACTTGAGCTTTTTTACTTGTGTCTTACTACTCGACCCTTCCGAATCATAGAATGAGGTTTGACCTACACCCAAGGGAGGGTCTAAAATGGATGAGGCTTCAAACTAGATGCCTCATAGGGAATTTTGAAACTAGGGGGTACCCATTTTGTGACTCAACATGGGGCATGTATTGTGAGGCCATAATGGGTATAAGTAGAGGGTCTTGTGGAGTCTTGAATCATTGTGATCTAGCATGGAGAAAAGTAGGTAGCTAAGAGAGTAGATTTTGTGAGAAGAGCTAGTAGCTAGTTGTGGCTTGGGAAATAAGGAGATTACTTGGTGACTTATGAGCACAAGTTTAGATCTTGCTAGAGGCTTCTACTAGAGTTTTTTTCTATTATAGATCTAGCTAGCTAGGGCTTCAAATTGGATGTTGAGGGATCTTGTAAAACTATTACTTTCTTTGTATTTGGTCATAATTAGAAAGGCCTTACAACCTGACACGTTGCATGTAATTAGTTATTTTATTAATAAAGAGTTGAATTTGATGTCATATCTTATATCTTGTGTTGTGTTTCCACTATGTGATTATTTGTTGGTTGTTAGGAGATCTCCTTTGGGGATTCTCCTACCTTACATTACATTAGGTAGTATTAGTGATTAGTTTTCCTAAGCATGTAAATAGATCACCAAAGTTGAGGCAATTTGCACCAAGACCTGGGGTGAAGATTATCAGAGCGAAGGTTTGATCTAGTTGGAGATTTGTTGCTTTGGGTTTGCGAGGATCGCCAATATCAAACCCTTGGGTGATTAAAGATCTCTAAAATGTTGTAGAAGTAAGGATCTTAGAGAAGGTTAAAATATATTTCAAATCTAAGATGGAATTGATGAAGAATGAGATAATTTGGCCCATAGATAGTGTACCTTGGCATGCAAGTACTAAAGATGGTTATGAGGAAGTCATTGAAGACTTTGAGGTTGGTGGATCAAGTGGTAAAGATAGAACTGATTGTGTGGGGAAATCTATGGAAGATAGAGTTGCTTAGCTAGATAGTTCTGACATTCAGTTGAAGTGAAAGCATAAGATGGATGTTTCTAATTTCTCAAGTAATTTGAATCTTGAAGATCTAATAGATTGGATTGGTGAATTGGAAGACTATTTTGAGTTAGAGAATATTGGTGATCTATTCAGACTGAGGTTAGCACAAACTACGATGAAAGGGGATGATGTTCTTTGGTGGAAAAAAATTGCAAAGAGAAAAAGAAGAGGAAGGTGGAATGAAGATCACTCTCTAGAGATTGATGGTGACTAAGTTGAAGGCTAACTTCATTCCTAATGATTATGAACTCGAGTTGTTTAAGAGGTTTTAGAATATTTTAAAAAAAGATTTTTCTATGAAGGATTATATAGAGGAGTACTAGAAGCTGACTATTTGGTCTAGAAATTGAGAAATTTCTAAGGAAAAAGTGGCTCAATACATTAATGGTTTGATATTCGATATTCAGGATGAGTTTAGTATATAGAAGATTGACTTAGTTGAGGATTCTTATCAGTATGCTCTAAATATAGAAGATAAGTTGAAGAGGAGAAATCAAGGTAATTTGCATGTGAAGGAAAAGCAAGATCACTTGACAAAGGATAAATCAAGTGCAGAAGATAAAACAAAACCTATTGAGCCAAGGAAGAGGACAGGTAGAGATGCATTTAAGGGTACTTTCTATAGATGTGGTGAAGAAGGTCATTGATCTTTTGAGTGTTCATAGAAAGCTAGTCATAAAAGAGTTGTTGTTGTGAATAAAGTTGAAGGCTTGGTCAATCAACTAGAGCAAGGAGAGAGCTTTCTAGATCGATGAGTACTTTTTGGTAAGATAGTACTAGAACCTTGTCAAACGAGTAATTTGTTTAGGACTTGTTGTAAGTCTAGTGGTCAAATATGCAATGTGATTGTGGATGGTGGTAGTACTGACAACCTTGTTGCTAAGGAGATGGTTCAAAAACTTGGTTTGAAGAGGATGAGACATCCTTATCTTTATAGGAATGGTTGGTTACAAGATGAAAATGCTTTGGATGTGAGAGAACAATGTCTTGTTGATTTTCAGATTGGATAGTATAAGGATCAAGTGTTGTATGATATTGTGAACATGAGTAGTTATTACTTATTACTATTGACAATAAGGTCAATTTGTTTATTAGTGACTTAATACTTAGTCAGTTGGTTTCAATTCCTACCAAGCTAATCAATCAAACTATAGTTCATGATGAGCTTCATAGTATCTACCAAGCATCTAAGATAGTTTACAATGTAATGCCCTGCCTGGAGATCCTTGAAAACAAGGATGAAATACTAGCCAAGAATTTATTTATTTTACAAGTATGAATGCACATGACAACATCATATAGGGATCACAACGATTGCAACGGAAGACTTCGCCACAATCC
Source organism: Cupressus sempervirens (assembly GCA_028749045.1). Taxonomy (NCBI): domain Eukaryota; kingdom Viridiplantae; phylum Streptophyta; class Pinopsida; order Cupressales; family Cupressaceae; genus Cupressus; species Cupressus sempervirens. Next base: position 337,771,705 of record CM053783.1, on the reverse strand, counting down.
TGGCAACCAACAAATCTCCAAATGCCACTACCAAACTGACACACACAAACAAAGTCAACAATGACAACACACATGATGAGGGCACAAGAAACAACCACTCATCAACAAAACACCAAGCTAGGGTAAAATGCAAAAACCTGAAATTTGGCTAACCCTGAAATCTTGAAGCCCTGGAAATTGGCTAAGTCTAGATTTTTGAAGCCCTGAAATTTCCTAGAATCCATAACTTATCTCCGAGAGGTCTGAAACCTATCTCAAAAGATTCATCCCATATATTAAAATATATCTTAAGTAGATATATTTTAAACCCCAAGAGACTAAAATAGAAACATGAAAACTAAATTTCAAGAGAAATCGACAAAATTCAAAATGCAACAACATAGGGTTGAAGAACGCCCAAAAGGGTATCCAAAACAACTCTCAGAAAGTTCGGATCATGAAGAAAAGTGCTCGCTAATGGCACATGTAGGTTTTTTACAAAAATTGTGCAATAATTTTTACTAAGGGAGGGCAACACTTCTCCTTAAGGCATGCGACACTCTTCCAGTGTCGTATGACATTTCTCAAGAAGGCGTACGACACTTTATAGTCTCGTGCGACATTTCTCAAGAAGGCATGCAACACTCTTCTCATGTCGTACGACATTTCTCAAGAAGGCGTGCGATACTTTATAGTATCGTACAACACAGTTTGCATGGGTGTGCGATACATTTTTAATGTCGCACCATGCTGAAAAAATGTCGCCCAAAAAACACGAAAACACTTCCAAAAGCACAAAAGACCAAAATAGAGAAAAGAACCTCCACACTAGGGAGTACCGGATCCACACAAATCAAGGAATGAACACTCGAAAGCAGCAACAGAAAGGGAAGAGGAACATCTATCCATCTAAACCATAACAACAAAGAACATACTGAAATAAACATCGTAGAGAACAAAAGCAACATCGCAATGTACAGAAATAAATCTCAAGAACAAAACAACCAAACTAAGTGTGCAGTTTCTCCCAACCGTCAATAGCATCATAAGACCATCGTGGCTCCTAGCCATCCCCCGCGCATAACATCCCAAGCCATTGACTAGATCATCGACACTGTCATAATAGGGATGTCACTACTAAAAAAATGCAACAATATAAGCATAAGGAAATATAACATGCTAGTAGAATAGCATAAGATAATCCTACAGTAGATAACATCACCTATCACATCCTAAACAACAATAAGCAACATATATGCTACTACAACAATTCACAGCATCTAATCATATGCTAAACATCATAATAAGGGAATGCGTCAAATAAATAACATCATCTAAACATGATATACAAGCATCCCAATGAAAGCATAAATCACAAGAAAGCATACTCTGAAACTCGAAGTACCAGGTGAAGACATCCAGCAATGGTCGCACTAGGACAAATATCATATCTGTACACCGATCCCTAGCAATGGTGAAGGTAGCTATGCCTCCCATACCATGTGGAACTTGTAGGTCCACACTCGCCGTGCTGATGGAGATAAAGATCCAACCACAAACACACATAAAGCACAACATCCAAGGCTAACACTCATGCCAAACAGTATGATGGCTGAACCAAGAACCTAAGACAATGCAAGGAGTAAAGGTCCTAGTCAGACACTCAATAGGCTACTATGTAGGGACTAACATCATGGAGATTCATTTGGCATCGAAAAGTCCAAGCTTGGATCACAAGTGGAAACTCTCGCAAGGTACTTCCCTCTCGAGGTACTCCCTTGGAACCATCACACGAAGTTTTATTATCTTAAGTTTTATTACTAGTCACACATTTTCTTTAGTTATCACTTAATCAAGCTCCTCTCAGCCATACCCATGGCATCATAATCACTGAGCTGTGAGATAGAAGCCCCCTCCATATGCTACCCTACCCTACCTTACCCATGCTCATCCTATGACAAGTGCCTGTGGGCATGCATACTCCCATCCCAACCCCAATGATCATAACTTCTAGCAATACCATGGAAGATTGAGCCTCGCAAGTCACCCGATAAATGTACGCGCACGTACTCGTGTGTGGTGCACCACCATCACGAAGATCACAACACAAGGACAGGAATGAGAACACAATGCAAAGAAAACACCCAACTGAAAGCAATACAGGAAGGATGGATTCTACATGAATCCCAAAGCCAATAAAACCATACATCATAAAATCACTCAACCGGCCTCAATTCGAGAGTATGGATTTTACACGAATCCCAATGATGCAACAAGACCAAACATCATGAACTCACTCAACCAACTTCGATCTGAGAGTATGGATTCTACACGAATCCTAGCACTCATGAAATAAAAGCAAAAGTCTAAAAGAAACAATAACACCAGGTATAAAATCACTCAACCAAACACAATGTTGGGAGTACGGATGCAACATGCATCCCAATGCAACATAAAAGTGCAGAAGTGGTCTGACTGATATCCAAACAAATCATCCAAGTCCACAACCCACATTGTGCCAAGAAAACTCAAGAAAATAGGGCGACATGCAAAACGAGGTAAAAACCCCAAATTTTAGAAAAATTCCAAAATTAAAACCCATTTGACCTTTGGGCACAAAAACCCCAAAAATCAAAAAATAAATGGAATCAAACACCATATGCAAAAATGGCCAGCATAACAGTGCAAAATCCCAAATTCTCATCCCGAAAATAGGGAAATGTTCATACCTACCCAACCGGGTAGAACTAGCATATAGAAACGGAGGGGAACACTAGTTCTCAGCCTCCAAACAAACAGCTACCAAAAATAGAAGCAGAAACAATAAAACAGGAAAGCCCTACCTCATAGCCAAAAGGGTAAAATGGGAATCTGAACCATAAAATAAATATCCTACAGAAGTAGCTGAAAATCACGGCAATCCAAGGTTTCCTCAAGCTGGATCCAACGAGCTCAACCTCGTGATGATCCCATGCCCGTAGCTCCCACAACAAACAAAATAGTAAATCCTCATAAAGAGGATTTTGGGTTTTACTCTCCAACTTTCTAGTTTGATAGTGAGAAGTGAGGAATTAAATTCCTCTTTGGATACTTATTCACTTTTCAAATGAATAATCGATTAGGGCAAATAACTAGCCAACCTAGTTAAACCCCGAATTGACCCAAACGAAAATAGGCTATTCCTATAAATAGGAATTCATCTATGCCAAAGCTACCAAAAATTAAAATAAATCAATTAAAATCTTGAAAACCCAAAAACACATAAATCTCCTTAATAACTTTCATGACAATGTGAACCTCTAAATGTACAGACACACTTACTGGTCTAATCACATAATGCAAATAAGTTCGAATTTAATAATCATCGAAAGGTTTAATTTAAATACTTTAATAAAGGATACATTGACCATATAAGGATGACATTGGTAAAATATGAAAGGCTGAATCACTAACTCCATGTGCCACTGCCAGGGATATAAATCTTGCACACTAAACAACACGATCAAGTGCAATTACATATAATAACATAGCCGAAGCAATAAATGCATTAAATCACCTAATTTAACCATTTATTTAATTATATTAAAATAATCTATTTACATCACTCATGTTCGCATAGAGCATAACAATGCAGGAATGAAGTAAATAACCATAGCATTAAATCCATCACATAACATAATCAGAGGAATGTCCAAAAAAACTAGATAACCAGATATCATCATAAAAACACACTGTCATCTCAAAATGGCATCATCATGCAATATGATTAACTGAACAACATAGTAGTCTAAAATCTATGATACTGAAATCAAAGTGTAACATCTGACCTTTAGGTCCTCTCAAATGTAAACATAACATGAGTAACAATTATCTCTCTAATCAGAAATATAACAAGGTAAATGTCTACAATACCTAACCAAAGAATCCAACATGAACAATCCATTTAATTACTTAAGCATTTAATAATGATTGTTTAAAGAATCAATAAAGAGGCACTTAAAACACATAAGCAAACATAGTCATAAACATGACTAACCACTGCTACAGGAACTTAGTCCAGTGTAGCATGGTAATAGAACATAGTGCAATCTTTGCACACATCTCAAAGTAATCATAGAACAACCTCATGATACCACATCGATCTTGGCAACCACTGGCACAAACCACAATGAACCAAGAATCACAACATAATCTCATAGATCAGTCAAAAGCATAAACAAAGCAATTGATATAGAAACATAAATCCTGGCAACATGATACCACAATCCCACAAACAAAAACATGATACCACAATCCCGGCAACCAACAAATCTCCAAATTCCACTATGAAACTAATGATGAGGGCACAAGAAACAACCACTCATCAACAAAACACCAAGCTGGGGTAAAATGCAAAAACCTAAAATTTGGCTAAGCTTGAAATCCTGAAGCCCTGAAATTTCCTAGAATCCATAACTTATCTCCGAGAGGTCTGAAACCTATCTCAAAAGATTTATCGCATATATGAAAATATATCTTAAGTATAAGAAATTAAATATACATCAACTTATGTGACATTTCTCAAGAAGGTGTGCGACACTCTTCCAGTGTCGTACGACATTTTTCAAGAAGGCGTGCGATACTTTACAGTATCATACGACACAATTTGCATGGGCGTGCGATACATTTTTAATGTCACACCATGCTGAACAAATATCGCCCAAAAAACACGAAAACACTTCAAGAAGCACAAAAGACCAAAATAGAGAAAAGAACCTCCACACCAGGGAGTATCGAATCCACACAAATCGAGGAATTAACACTCGAAAGAAACAACAAAAAGGGAAGAGGAACATCTATCCATCTAAACCATAACAGCAAATAATGTACTGAAATAAACATCGAAGAGAACAAAAGCAACATTGCAATGTATAGAAATAAATCTCAGGAACAAAACAACCAAACTAAGTGCATGGTTCCTCCCAACCGTCAATAGCATCATAAGACCATCGTGGCTCCTAGCCAACCCCCGCACGTAGCATCCCAAGCCACCGACTAGATCGTCGGCACTGTCGTAATAGGGATGTCACTACTAAAAACATGCAACAATATAAGCGTAAGGAAATATAACATGCTAGTAGAAAAGCATAAGATAATGCTACAGTAGATAACATCACCTATCACATGCTAAACAACAATAAGCAACAGATATGCTAATACAACAATTCACAGCATCTAATCATATGCTAAACATCATAATAAGGGAATGCGTCAAATAAAATAACATCATCTAAAAATGATATAGAAGCATCCCAATGAAAGAATAAATCATAAGAAAGCATACTCCGAAACCCAAAGTACCAGGTGAAGACATCCAGTAACAGTCGCACTAGGAAAAAGATCATCTCTGTACACTGATCCCTAGTAGTGGTGAAGGTAGCTACACCTCCCAACCATGTGGAACCCATAGGTCCACACCCGCCATGCTGATGGAGATAAAGATACAACCACAAACACACATAAAGCACAACATCCAAGGCTAACACTCATGCCAGACAGTATGATGGCTGAACCAAGAACCTAAGACAATGCAAGGAGTAAAGGTCCTGGTCAGACACTCAATAGGCTACTATGTAGGGACTAACATCATGGAGAGTCGTTTGGCATCAAAAAGCCCAAGCTTGGATCATGTGTCGAAACTCTCGCAAGGTACTTCCCTCTTGAGGTAATCCCTTGGAACCATCACACAAAGTTTTATTATCTCACGTTTTATTACCAGTCACACATTTTCTTTAGTTATCACTTAATCAAGCTCCTCTCAGCCATACCCATGGCATCATGATCGCTAGGCTGTGAGATAGAAGCCCCATCCATATGCTAGCATACCCTACCCATGCTCATCCTACGACAAGTGCTCGTGGGCATTACATACAATATTTTCTAAGTGTGTCAGTGTCTACCAAGCTCATAGTGTTAACAAAGTGAATTCAGTGTTGACCAAGCCATGTAATGTCAACTGAGTAATTCACTATCTACCGTGTTTCCCAGTGTTTACTAAATCATACAATGCTAATTGAGTTCCTACTATTCAAGTGATTAGTATGGACTAAGCTTCAACATCAACCAAGTGCTAGAGTCTGCTAAGTGTTGACAATGTTTTTCTAGTATCAAAACATTATTGAGTTTTCTTTAGAACTTGAGTTACAGTAGTGGGCCAACTTTGTGAATTATGATGAATTTGGTATTGTAGTTGACTCCATAAGGTAATTAAGTGGATTGATATATATGTAATACATTCTATCATATCGAAATGTAACAAGTATGTGAACAAGATGAGTGTGAACTGAAGAAGGCTACAATAAGTATAATGAAAAGAAGAGACTTATACATCACAATCAAGTGATCATTGTAATTTAAGGAATCTCATTTAGAAAATCAAAATTGAAAATCTAAGATCAACCACTAGTTCATCCTAACATGTGCATTAGTCAAATCCTCTAACAAGGGGGACTTAGCAATCTAATTCCAAATCTCCTAACATAGTGCATACTTCATTGTATGTTTGTAAATCCTTTAACAAGGTAGGCCTAACTCGGTAGATTAGTAGAAGTGGTCAATTGTAAGCCTTAACAAGCTGACTTTATACTATAGTTATAATGCTTGTGGGTATCATCCCCACCCTAGTTTCACTTTCTATTTTGGAAGGTTTCTGGGTTACCAATATTGTGTCAAAGTGTTATGATTGTTTTATTTCTTTTAGTCTTTCATTCATGCAACTAGGTTACATAACATGGTGAATGTTTAATTGGTGAATTAAGCTTAAAGTTTTTTTGGTTCTTGATTCACCCCTCCCCTCTTAGTAACCTAGTCTATATTGCATTTCCAATAATTGGTATTAGAGTTTTTGGTTCTCACATCAGAAGTTTAACAGCTTGAGAAAAGATCAGAGACAATGAAAGTCTATAGATTGCAGAAAGCTATTGAAAATGAAAAGTTGGATCTAAAATTAGCAACTGATCAACTCAAGAAAGAAAAAGAGCAACTCTCTCAATCCTTGAAAAGAAGAAAAGATCTTGTAGCACGGATAAATGACAATCTCTACACTGAAGAAAGAATTGAAGACATTTGTCAAGAAAGAAGCTTAGATGAAGCTGATGCAACAATCATAGATCTACTTGAAAAAAATCTTACTCTTCATGAAGAAGTCAGAAAGTTGAAAAGAGAACAAGAAATTCAATTAGTTAGATTATGTGAAGTCATGAAACAAAAGGACAAAGCCAATGAAGAAATAGAAGAAAAGGACAGTGAAAATAATCAACTATCTCTTCAACAAATAGATTTGAATGATCAACTCAATGATGCAAATTAAGAGCTTATCAACTTGAGGACAAAAAAAAGAAAGATTGAAGAATGATCTCAACATAGAGAAGTAGACCAATGAGAGGATAATGAATTCACAAGAAAGAATTGATCAACTAGATAAGAAAACTCAATTCAAACACAAAGATGAAGTTGGATTAGGATATACAGAAGAAGGTGAATCTTCTTAGCAAGGAGCTCAAAAGAAAAATATGCCTACATGTAGTCATTGTGGAAAGATAGGTCATACATCAAACAAGTGTTGGAGCAATGGTAAATCAAAGTTCAATGGAAAGTGTTACAATTGCAACAAACCAAGACATAGAGCAAGTGAATGCATAGAGAAACCCAAGTTTGAAGAGAAGTGTCACAATTGTAACAAATAAGGACACAAATATTCAGAGTGCAAGACCAAGAAATGGAACCCAACAAAACAAATTGTCAAAGCTATATTTCATTGGGATTATAATACATGGTGAAAATGTTACTATTGTGGTGAGTTTGGACACATTGGAGCAAACTGCATAAAACATCACACAAGGAAGAGATACTAAAAAGAGATTTTTTGTATGTATAGAACTTGGACATCTTGCCAAGAACTGTATGAACCAAGGAAGAGTAGAAGATGAAAAGAAAGTAGAGGCTAGCAATATCAGTAGACAAACAAGGTAGTAATGGGTGTAGAAATCTCCTAAGAATGCAAATCAGAGTAACAAAAGTGTTGACACCCAAGTCAATGATTGAACCATTTTAGCCTTATTTTGTATGGAGATTATAGGGGTTGTGATTCTTAGAGGACATCTAACATTAGTTCCAATTAGCAAGCATAAGATCCATATCAGCATTCAAGATGCACAAGGATCACCATGTAAAGATGGAAGTTGAAGACCTTACAGAGCAAGGTTGGGTTGCAAGACATTACCGAGAAAAGTTGGGATGTATAACCTTAAAATTTATACATGAATATGTCAAATTCATGACTCTACCAAGTACAAAGTTTAGATTGAGTGGTGCTAACCTTACCAAGTTGAAAGTTTCTTCCAAGCAATAAAGCCCAAACCAAGTGCAGGACAACTTGTCACTGAGCGAACATTTGTATGAAGCATTAATGGCAATTGTAAAGACAAAAAATTTTTAAAAGGAGGAAATTGACTGTATTGTTTCACTGTTAATTTTCAAAGCTAAGAGAAAAGTGGAATTTTAGAGCCCCTAAATGATTCAAGAAATTTTTGTTGAAGATTTCTCCCATGATCAAAAGTTTAACCAAGTAGAATGGCATCTTCTAGCAGCAAGATGAAAAAGGGTTCAGAGATGTTGGTTCATGGATTTGATTACAAGGCTCCCACATTCAAGTTGATTCCAATGGTTTCAGAAGCACTTGAACCTGCTAGAGTACAATATCAAATTCCACCAAAGGTACTTCTTATACATGACATTAGGTTTGTTGGTGTAAATAAGCATTTACTATTTACACTTACTTAAGTTTACTTAGGTTAATGCATTATTTTATTATTTATTAGGTGAGACACTTAGGAGTTTGCATGCTCTTATGAGTTATCATGTTGACAACACCAGAGTAGGCAACTCTAATTCAACACATGGTGTCTACAACAGTGGAGTTTGCATAATTAACTGAGTTGTCATGTAGACAACATAATTATTCACACTCCTAATTTAGTACATGGTGTCTACAACATTATTTTGTGTGCTACACCTTTGTAGGCTTATCCTCTCATCATCACACTTACTCCTATGCTTAATAGAGGATAACCCATATTTGGTGGACATGTGCCTGATTATATGACTTATAATGTTGCTGATTCCTATGCATTCTAGAAGCATTTCAAAGGCCTTTATATATAGGCACTCCTAGTGTACTTTAATTCACATTGAATGAATATTATATTGTCATTCTAATCATACTCTTTTGGTCTACTATTGTTCTTGTGCTTAAATTCCTTGGTCTTGGGTGAATTTTTCCCTAAGGTAAATTCTTACGTGGTATCAAAGCTAAGGGAGATTCTCTTCACATAGCCATGTGAGACCATTCTTGCTTTAGCACCTTAACCCAGATCTGGAGATTCCACAAAAATTGGGAGTGTCTAGAGCCAAAATAGACCTCCCCATTGCATCCAAAATGTTAATTTGGTGAAAATCAGCTATAAATTTTCCTATGCTAGGCTAATGTCAATTTTGAGGCAAATTTGTTTTGAAAACTAGCACTCGAAGGCCCAATTTGCAAGTTTGGTATGGTCATTTTTTAGATCTACTTAATTGTTTTTCAGATCTAAGAATTTATTTTTTCTCTTCTTTTTCAAATTTTACATTTTTTGAAATTTTTTTACCCTTCGAGTAGTAAAGAAATTTTTTTGTATAGGCATCGGGTAGTCACACCTTGGCCCTGCACCTTGTGCAGAATATTCAGTAGAGAATATTCCATTTAGATCATGTCATATTCCAATTCAATAGTATTTCCTCACATTCTGGCCAACAAGTCTACATTTTTTGATGAATTCAAATCTGGCCATAACACCTATACACTTGGTGAGTACGCATCAAAGCCGGCTGATGGGGACACAACCCAAGAACAGAATGGACACAACAGAAAAGGGAAATTGTATTAACTAAAAAATAAGCTAGTACATTCAGTACAAAGAAAATAAAATTCAAAACATGCCCTAAGGGCTTACAATAGCATAAATGTGGAGATAATTTCTCCTTTCAGTACCTCCTCTCAAACTCCACTCCGAACTGCCTTTTACAATGCCAGAAATCTCCTTAAATAGACCTCAGAGGGTTAAGAACTAGGAGTACATTCTAGAAAGTGCTAGTAGGCATCCACCAACCAAATAGAAGGTTCCAGAAGCTGCTTTAGAAGTCGATGCAATTCTAGAAGAATCCGAAAATGGTAACCAAACTTTCGGGAGGCATACCTTTTGAACCGTTGCTCCGATTGACGAACCATTTACATTTTTGGAAAGCTCTCAAAGCACTCTATAGCCCTATGGACCAACTTTGCTTGTCTCCCATTTTTTGGCCCTTTTTGAGGTCATTTAATGCCCCTAACTTGACTTTGAAGCATTCTTAAGAGGTCTCCAAAACCTGAAAAACTGTAATAACTTTCAAACCATGGGGCCTTTTGACCTGATTCTTTTTTTGGAATGCTCTAAATCATAATTACATTCATCTAGCCAATTTATGCCTCCTAGTTCATCAAAATGATGGCCCAATTACATGCTCCTATTTTTTCAAAATTTTCTAGCACACTGATAGTGGAACTGTGAGAGTTGGAACCTTTATTTGACCCAAATGAGTGTCCAAAAATGAAAACACATGAAACAGAAACTAAGTCTAAGTACATTGTTTTTTGGGTGACACAGGATTTCCCTTATACATCTGGATGCTCCTGCATCACCGGCGTGCTTTTTTTTAAGGTTGCATGCAGTTGTTTTTATACAACTATGCAAAACAACCCATAGTCAATGTGGGATTAAACCCACAAAAGTCCACTAGTCGTTCAAAATTTTGGAGAGGTCCCGAGGCCATTTTTTAACACTAGCCACCCGCAAACAACTTTCCCAGAAAACATAAAATCTCCCTTGCCAATTGCTAAATGTCTTCGGCACCCGTTGTGGTAGTCACACCAACCTCTAGAAAAAAAGACTCCAGTCCCATGCGACAAGCATTGTGACCTTCATGTGGCATGTTCGCATAACACCTGCATAGCTAGCACTTCCATGGTGGTCATCCACTTTAGTTGCTCACACATCATCAAGCTATAAATCCTAGTTAGATCCATACCTAGACACATCTTCTTTTGTCTATACCATTCATACAATTCTATACTATTAGCTCAGCTGCTAAAGTCATCACCTGTACTGATGATGTTAGTAATGACATCATCTAGGGGGTCGAGTACACTGACATTATCATTTTGTTGTCTTAAATTTGATGATCATTTGAATATCATCCAAGGGTAAAATAGAGCTACTGCGATGGCCATATGAATGCCAAATTTAACCCCGTATTTTGCTAATCCAACGCCTCTCCAGATTGATTTTTGCTTTGATAGTTCAACTTTGGGAGGCCATATCTCAGTCATCCAGACTCCAAATCAGGTGCAATTTTTTTTATTTTGGGTAGAATTTTCTAAAAAATGTAGCGGTGTATCTCTTTTCTAGTTTTGGTCCACATATTTGTTAGAAATTGTATTTTTGGGCAACTATACCTGTCTAATCCTGCATTTTGCAACTTCAAATTCTCTGTACGAGCTCATCTAGACACATAAATAGATTTCATTTTTTGAAAGTGCATTATTTTTCATCTACTTTCTAGATCCATAATCAAATTATAGGGTTGTGTGGACAAAAGTGTCACTTTTAGAATTAGGTTCTTTTCTGCATTATAATGCTTCGATATAACTTCAAAGTTGTTGTATTTCTAAGATACATTGTAATGTTCCAATTTTTAACTCCATAAGGAGGTTGTAAAAAGGAAAAATTAGAAGTCCACTAAGGCCAAAATTGGCAAGTGGCCATTGTAAACACACTACATATAAAGTGCCAAAAGCATATTTTTTCGGGGGGTTTCTTGATTGAGTGAAAAGGGGGGTGTTCTTGGTGTTGTGTTCCTCTTATCCTACTATTTTCTTTCATTTTATGCATCATGGGATATTTTAAGTTTCCAAAATTAACTCCACATAGCTATGCTACATGGTCCATTAAAATGTGGTGTCATTTAATGCATAAAGGAGTTTCTCAATATGTAGATGGTACCCTTCCTAAACCAACAGGTGATCAAGTATCTACAAGTGACATCTCTTCTTGGAAAATAATGGATAGGAAAGCCCTAGGTGATATTTTTTGGGGGGCTAAAGAAAAGATCATATATCAAATTCAAAAGTCTCGTACACCCAAGGAAGCTTGGGATATCCTCCAAAATCTATATGGTAAAGTTTCTAAGGAATATGTCTTCAAAATTGAAGATGAGCTTGTCTCCTTAGATCCAAAGACATTTGATTCCATATAGGGTTTTATCATAAAGGTGAATGAATTAAGAATGAAGCTTGATGATTGTGGGAGTCCTATTAAAGATGACAAGTTAATCTCTCTCATTCATAATAAGTTGCCATTAAAGTACTCCACATTTGTTTCTTCTTATAACACCTCAAAGACAACATTAGGGTCTGCCTATCAGAAAGTCTCTTTTGATCACTATGTTATACTATTGGATGAAGAATAAAAGGAGTTGAAATCAATGGGGATTCTCAAGCCCAAGTCAAAGGCATTGGTGGAAAATAATAAGGGTTCTCAAAATTCAACTGGTCAATCTTCAAATAAAGGAAAGGGCAAGAATAAGAAGTGGAAGAATAAAAAATTAGAGGATGCAAAAAAGACAACACCACAATAAAATCAACAAGGCAAGTCTTCCTCAAATTCAAACAAGAAGGGGGATACTAATAAGGAGAAGAAAAAGAGTTCCTATTGCAAGAAATTGGGTCATGAAGAACATGAGTGTTATCATAAAAAGATTGATGAGTTAACAAACATCATAAAGAAACACAATGTTCCACTGCCTAATGCTTATAAGGAGAAAGGATCCTCATCTTTACATTCAAAGGGAAAAGGGCAAGCACTCATAGAAAATTCAAGTTGAAGGGAAATGAAATGTGGAGATGGAAAATGGAGAGTTCAAAGACATTCTAATTGTTCCTAACCTAAGCTCTAATCTCCTCTCAATTTACCAAATCACTCACCTTGGAGATGGTCACATAGTTGACTTCCTTCCTGATTCAATAATGGTGTGCCCTCTAAAAGATGATTCATTGGTTGCAGTAGGGAAAGTTAATCATGACACAAGGTTACATTCTTTCCCCCACTTTGTGCCAAAGTCTCCTTCACATGATTTTTTGACTCAATCTCATCCATAAATAAAATTATGGCACGAGCAATGTGGTCATCTTGTCTTCCACTATCTTCAACAACTTCTCTCAAACAATATGGTCAAAAGTCTACCTACAATCAAATTTTCTAAGGTTGAATGTTCAACATATTTAGTGGATATGCATCTAGATGAGAAGTTTACTAAAGGGAAGTCTTCAAGAGCACCAGTTGTTCCTCAGTTGGTTTACATGGTACTAGTAGGTCCTTTTGTAGTGACATCAGTCAGCCAGGGTCAGTACATACTCACTTTCATTGATGACTTTTCACACTACACATAGATCTACTTTCTTCATCAAAAGATTGAAATGTTGGAGAAGTTTCTAGCCTTCAAGACTCATGTTGAAAAGCAATCAAGGAAAGCCATCAAGGTTCTAAGGATGGACAATGAAAGAAGATATGTGAACAAAAGACTTAAAGACTTTTGCAAACTTGAGGGAATTGATCTTTAGAATCCACCATCATTTATTCTGCACAAGATAAATATTGTAGCATTGAGGATACAAACTCTTAAGTCAATGGAAAGTTGCATGATACAAGCCAAGTCTCTAGATCCATCACTTGAAGTTGAAGTAATTAGCAATACCAATCACATACTTAATAGGTCTCCTCATAATGCATTAGATGGAAAGACTCCTTTTGAGGCATGGTGTGGTAAAAAACTAGTTGTGACACACTTTAGAGTCTTCAATTATCCAACATGGGAAAACATATCTTCTAGGGGATGTAAGGCACCACCACCTAGGCCTTGTACTTTCATCAGATATGAAGACAATGTTAAGGCATGCAGACTTATGGATCCTGAGACTCATGAAATTTTCACAGAGAGGAATGTACACTTTGAGGAAAGTTCACCCAGCTCATCCTCTATTCCTCTTCACACTTCACACATAGTGGAAACTAATAGTGACACTAGCAATAGCGATTCAAAAAATGCAGATATGTGGGATCCTATTGATAGATGCAAGGTGAGGTCATGACATCAGCATATTCCACATGCATATATTGCCATAGTGATAGGTCCAAAACAATAGGGTACACCTAGTCTTCTAGCACCAGCGTCAGAGAATGACTACATAGCAAACATTTCAGGTTTGTTTGTGGAGTCACACATAGCAGATTTGGAAGACATCATTAATGATATACATCTTCTCTTTGATGGAGAAGATCCTTCTTCAATTGTTGCGAGGGATCACTCTAAACCTCATGTCCATTCTCTACATGATCAATCTTCATAGTTTGATGTGATTGTGGATCCTTATGTACATTAGTTGTAGGAGGTCTCTTTATCATTTGAGGAGATAGTTCATTCATTGGGATAGGTTCTACATCCATCCTTGCCAGATCTTCACTCGTTCTTTTCAGTAGTCTTGGAAGGGTTGACTATCAACATCAACACAGGGATAGTTGAGCAAGTTTTAGAGGCATCATTCATCAACATGATTCTTTCTACACATAGGGGAAGCATCTCACTTGTACCTATGATATTGTTTCTTCCAAAGGGGAGGAACATTATTGAGCAGTTCTAGATTGGCTTCTACAGTGGAGTAGCTATCACTAATTGAAACTATACATTTGGGGGGAGTACCTTGTCTCTCTTCTTCTTGTCTCTTGTGGGGGGGACCATTTCCTCTTTTGGGATAGTGTTCTTCTCACATTTCTCTATTGTATATACTTGATGTATGTTGTAATGGTGGGGGGGAGGGGGGGGGGGGGGGGTCTTGATTACTCCATCCATCCATGCATCTTTTTTTTTCATCTCTCTTTTTTGGGGAGGGTTTTTCCCATGAAGTTTTCCCTCTTTCTCTGCTTTATGAGAGATTGCATTTCATTATGTACATGGGTACCTAACATGGCTTAGTAGCTGGGACCCATCATGCATTTCATTCCAGCTTTTGTAAGCTTAATTGCATTCCCCTAAGTTGCACTTAAGGGAGGGTGTTGGTGTAAATAAGTATTTACTATTTACACTTAAGTTTACTTAGGTTAATGAATTATTTTATTATTATGTATTGTTTTATTATTTCTTAGGTGAGACACTTAGGAGTTTGCATACTCTTATGAGTTGTCATGTTGACAACACTGGAGTAAGCAACTCTAACTCAGCACATGGTGTCTACAATAGTGGAGTTTGCATAATTAACTAAGTTAGCATGTAAACAACATAGTTATTCACACTCCTAATTTAGCACATGGTGTCTACAACATTATTTTGTGTGCTACACCTTTGTAGGCTTATCCTCTCATCATTGCACTTACTCCTATACTTAATGGAGGATAACCCATATTTGGTGGACATGTGCCTGATTGTATGATTTATCATGTTGCTGATTCCTATGCATTCTAGAAGCATTCTAGAGGCCTTTATATATAAGCACTCCTAGTGTACTTTAATCCACATTGAATGAATATTATATCATCATTCTAATCATACTCTTTTGGTCTACCATTGTGCTTGTACTTGTGCTTGAGTTCCTTGGTCTTGGGTGAATTTTTCCCTAAGAAAATTTTTTTACAAGGTCATTTTATCACTGGTCAATTCAAGAACTGGGAACTGTAGAGATGAACCAAGTATATAATGAGCTATGTGTGGATGGTGTTTTGAAACCCAAGAATAAACATTTGGAGATGAATGGTGTTTTGAAACCCAAGAATAAACATTTGGAGATGAATGGTTTGATGCATATTCTACATATGCCAAGGGATCTCTAAGGTAAATGGATTGGATTCATCCTAAGCCAAGTTCATGAAATGCATTTTTGGTTGGATCACCCTATCAAGATTATGAAAAAGATGATCCACATGATAATCGAGTTGCAAATGTTGAACAAGGAAAAGAACATGAAAAATCTAGGTCAACTTGAACTATGTAAAAGAACTCTTTTCAAATGGGATGGAAGCGAAATGAAGTTGAATGGTGTCATAGACATGGAGCTAAAGTTTGGAGTCCATGTGGAAACACATAAGATATATAGCTTGAGCCATCTAAACAATCTATCATGTGAAGTTGTTGACCTAGCACTAAAGGTGGTGAATAATAACCTATCTTTCAACCTTGCTGAGCTAATGTTGGACCAACTCAATAAGAACATGGAGAGAATCCAAGTCTCAAAGAACAACCCATGTAAGTTTGGTTCTTTATTGACTTGTTTATTCTTCTATGTACAAAATTTTTTCCCTTCAAAAGGAGTTATAGTATGGAAAAATGATACACCAGTGTTATATCAAATCAATGAGTTTATAGTAGAGATGGGTGAAATTTTTGAAAGTATAATGGATAAGTACTTTGAGACCTTGAAAGAGAAAATGAAAAATATACCAAGGAAGTTGGTAGAGGACTATGATTAGGACATCTATTTTTTGGTTGATTGTGACAAAGTCTATATCTAGGTAGTAAGGCCTAGAGTGGCATGGGTTAAACCTTTGGGATATGGTGTTAACACAAATGACACCAAGGATATCATTGAGGCTCTTTTGAATGATCTAGTAGACCCTAAGGCACCTTATTTTGGCACCTATTAGGAGGCTAAGGCTAGAATTGAGCTTGAAAGCAAGTTACCTTAGGCACTGAAGAGAGGAAGGAAGAAGGTAGAGAAAATATTAAAGAACACCAAACCATCAAGTTCCCATCTCATGATAATTGAAGGAAAAGGTGATGAACTTGAAGAAGAAGAAGAAGGTGAGGTAGAAGTGCAGAGGAAGAGGAATCTAAAGAAGAGGAACCACCCAGGAAGAAAGGGAAGTTAATTATAAAAAACCTACAAAATCATCCCCTACTATGTTCACCAAAAGGGCAACAAAATCTAGGAAGAAACTAAGTTTGGAGAGGATGAAGATGAAGTTAAACAAATAATATTTTAGAAGGTTGATCCTACATTTGTAGAGAGATTAAAAATATTAGAAGAAGGAGGTGGCATGACATAATTCAAGTCTCTTAGGTATGAATCTAGGAGTGCAGAGGAGAAGAAACTAATTGAGGATGCCCTAGTGGAAAAAATGGAAAAATGGAGATACTCTCTTGATGAGCTGAAAGATCAAGTTCCTGATGTAATTCTCAAGGCAGTTGAACCAGTATGGGAAAATGCAGTAAATGTTGCAAGAGACATCAAAGAATGGACCTTGAGACAACTCATGTTGACTCTTAGTGATAAAGAGGTAAAGAAATCATTAAAGGAGAATGAAATGAAAATGATGCCAAAATTCAATGCATTATGGATCCTATAAAGGATATTGAGTCAGTTGTGAAGTCCAACACCATAGCATGGAAGAACATCTATGGGCTACACAAACCCAGTGATCAAGTTGTGCAGATTGATGACAAGGATGATGAAGAGGAAGATGTGGTAAAAGATGCTAAAGAAGAAGAAGATTAATAAGCTAGAGGAGGAGATATTCCTAAGATTCAAAGTATTCAAGAGTCTAATGCAGTGCAAATAGAAACAGAGGTTATGGCCTCGTTTCCTCATTCTTTGAGCAAAGGCTTAGTACAACCTAACTTAGTGAAGGCTTCTACCAATTTGGTTGAGGTAACAACTATATTACCAAGCACCCAACCAATCTCTAGAGCAAGATTACCAAGTGTTATGACAAGTGAAGTTACTGTCACTTCATCTACCAAGAAACATGCTCCATTCTTTCTAGCATCAAGCATTATCGAGCTACAACAAGATATTACTATTGTCAGTATTGTTTCTTCTATATTTGTTGTTGTTTCTACTGATTCTACTATTTTTTCATTATCAAGTGTGTCCATAATAAGTACAATGATAGTTGAGGTCAATCCTCACTGAGCATAGATGTTTTGAGCAAAGGAAAAGAAGTTGTTCCTTCTACTATCCAAAAGGAAAAGGGAAAGAAATAGAAGCATCTACTGAAGAAATTGATCTAGAGGAGAACATTATAATACCAAATTGGGATCTTTCCAATCTAACCCCTAATTATATGGATACCCTAGGTGAGCTATGGAAAAAAAGGGCTAAACAAAAAAAGCTCAGAGAAGAAAAGAAAAAGAAAAAATCAAGTTCTTAAAGATATAAAGGGCATATTCATTGATGCACTAAGTATTAAGGTTGATGAGAAGCAACCAATTTTGGACCAACTTGTTGAAGTTGTTCACAAATATAATTAAGGGTTGAGTGGACAAGAAAAACTACTATAGAGGGTAGAAAGAAAGTTTGAATTTTTTTTTTTGGAGTAGGTAGCATAGAAGATATCTATTGACCAAGTAGAACTATCTACTATTCTTGCTACACTTGAAAATTATGTAAATAATGTTGTTTCTTTATTTTTCAAGTTAAGTGATACATCTATATTCACAAAGGAAATAAAGACAAACTATCCAAGATAGATGAGGATATGAAGACAATGCACAACAATTGTCACTTGATCCCAGTTGTAGTTCTACACATTTTTTGAAGATTAGGTACTTAATAGATCTTCAAGAAGAATTATTAAGAGAAGAAGCTAGGATTAGGGCCACGCTTGTAGATATTCAAGGCATGAGCCTTCCCAATATGGATGCATTGCAGAAGCATATTGTACATGCAAAAAAATTGACCCATGACAATAATTTCTCCATAGTTGACCACATGATGGAACTTTCAGAAAAAGTGTAGATAGCCTTGCATACATCAGCCTTGGATAATTCCTATTCTTATTTTTTTTTTTGTAAATGTATTTTTTGAAAATAATGTAATTAAGTGTGAGTGTACATGTCTAGTTGGCATGTTGATGTGTCACTCCAGTTGTATGTGTTAACATCTTGAATTGTGTGTAAGGAGATCATGGCTGAAATAGTTATGATAGATTCCTATGATGCATAAGAGCTATCTCTAGAAGATTTGATGACGGGTGAAGGCGTGAAGACATGTGGCTATTGATTATTGAGTACTATATGTACTCAAGTCTCCAACTCATGTGGGGTTTGAGGCATCGGCCAAAAAAAATTTTGGGTTCCTATTTTTCTAGAGAATGGTAAAACTCTAATACGATTATTCTTTGGAAGTTGCTCTAAAAGGGAAAGTGAATGATATAATAATTTTTAGGGTTGTAGTCTGGAGAGAGAGAAAGTGTATTGTTGGTATGATATGTTGCTACTAAATTGGTTTTCTATATCTTGAAAGAACTTGCATTACAAATGTGTTGTAAGCTTCTGTGTTGCAAATAATACAATGTGCAAGTTTTGGAGGGGTGGGGTTGTTTTATTGAAAGGTTTTTCCCCACCAAAAAATCTTTGTGTTTATGTGTTTTCTTTCTCTATCTATTTTTTGTATCCACTATTGATAGCAATATTATTATTTACATAATATCAAATCTAAAATTGTAAAGATTTAATAGGAATTTGTACAATACTTTCCTAAATGGATTAGTGTAGGAAGCTATTTCTGCACCTAAGTTTCCTTATAGAGAATTGGGACAAGAACATGGCAATAATTTTGAAGGTACATGGTGATTTATTGTCACATTTTGGTATTAACTTATAAATATTTTGTACCTATGGCATTTATGTCAAAAAGGGGGAGGAGATTATTGGTATATTATCATTCTCTAGATATATTTATAGGGGAGAGACATATGTATGGGGGAGTAGTAATATGAAAGGAAACACATGAAAACATGTTTACCAAAGAAAAAATAAAAATAAAAATAGAGTAAAAATAGAGTAAGAGGCTACCGAGCTAGAACAACATCCATCAATCAAAATTGAGTTTAAGATTCAAATTGTTGACAAGGGGAGTTTTGACTTGTAACTTTGAGCATTCAGATTTTTGGTATGATAAGTTTTTTTTGTCACTAATGCCAAAGGGGAGATTTTTGACATTAAGTTCAATTGTCCTATTAGTGACTTAATTCTTAGTGAGTTCATTTTAGTTTCTACTGAGATAATCATTCATAATACATTTCATGATGAGCTTCATAGTATCTACTAAGCATCTGATAGAGTTTACAATATTTTCCAAGCGTTTCAGTGTCTACTGAGCTCACAATGTTAACAAAGTGAATTTAGTATTGACTGAGTCATGCAGTATCAACTGAGTAATTGAGTATCTAGCAAGTTTCTTAGTGTTCACCGAGTCATACGGTGTTGACTGAGTTCTTACTACTCAAAGTGATAAATATGGATCGAGTTTGAACATCAACCGAGTGCCAAAGTTTGTCGAGTGTTAACAGTGTTTTCTGAGTGTCTGAACATCATTGAGTTGTGTTCAAAACCTAAGTTATAGTAGTCGACCAACTTTGTGAATTATGATGAATTTGGTATTGTATCTACCTCTAGAAGGTAATTAAGTGGATTGATATATATGTAATACATTCTATCATATCCAAATATAACAAGTATGTGAACAAGTAAGAAGTAGATGAGTGCAAATTGAAGAAGGCTATAAGAAGTATAAGGAAAATCAGAGACTTATCTATCATAGTCAAGTGATCATTATAATTCAAAGAATCACATTCAATAAATCAAAGTTATAGATCAGAGATTAATCACTGGTTCATCCTAACAAGTGCATTAGTTAAATCTCCTAACAAGGTTGACTTAACAGTCTTATTCCCAATATCCTAAAAGAGTGCATACTTCATTATATGTTTGTAAATCCTCTAACAAGGTGGACCTAATAGTCCTTATTGCTCCTAAAAAGGAAGATCACCAAAAGTGATCAATTGTAAGCCTTAATAGGCCAACTTTATACTGCAGTCATAAAGCTTGTGGGTATCATCCCCACCCCAATTTTACTTTTTATTTTGGAAGGTATCTTGGTTAACAATATTGTGTCAAAGTGTTATGAATGTTTATTGTTTTTAGTTTTTCATGCATGCAACTAGATCATATAACATGGTGAATTAAGTTTAAATTTTTATTGGTTCTTGATTCACCCCTCCCCTCTCAGTAACCTAGTCTATATTATATTTCCAACAATTACCATGTAGACCTTGGCAATATGATTGAAGGGCTATGTAGGATTGTGTCAAGAGTGTCATTACTATTGAGAATGGTGGTAGGAAGCATTTTCTAATTTCTTTGCAAAATGAAGAACTTGGTAGAAGGAACCTAAGTATTGGTAATTGAGTTGAGTTGAAGGATTCTGAGAGGGTTAGAGATTAGTGTACAAAGAAAAGCTATGGTACATCAAGGATGGATGTGAAGAAGAAGAGAAAATAATTGTTTGTTGTTGGAAATGATTGGAAAAAGTGGAACAAAGGAAACATCATGCAAGTTGAAAACCTGGAGGATATGTATGTGAAGAAATAGTTTGACATTTATATGTTGAATCCCAGAAGATGTTCTTCCAACTATTGAGAATTTTTTTTGGCATCTAGGGTGTCTGATGCAAGAACATCCTAGGGTATTTAGCAATCCTACATGTTAGAGGGATTTTAGCTTTGGAGTTGAGGACTTACTCACCAAAGGAGTGATGCTTGGTCATTAATGGGTGTAGTGTTGGCTAAGGTGCTTGGTCACTGAAGGTTTTCTTGATGTATATTGTTGCTTGATTTCCATTTTTCTTAGCATTCACTATAGTGCTTGACGTGTCTTGGTTGTTTGAAACCTATGGAATTCAAAAATTCTTGTAGGAGCTCGATGATGCTTGCAATTTTTGCCGATGCTTGGCAGTGTGGCTTGTGAGATGGAGTTCTTGCAGGTTTTCTTAGTTGATTTGGCATATTTAATGTATGTGAGCATGATGAGGAGTGATCATGGGAGTTTGCGTTGACCTGTTTGGGTCTTGGTTATTTGTCCTAGGTGTATTTAATGGGTATTGTAAGCCCTGTAAGGAATTTGGTATTTACTATCTATTGTAAGCTGACTTGTCACTTAAATATGTATTTAATATAAGGGTTTATTTAATTTGTAACTTGTTAGACCAACTTGTAGCTTAGTTGGATATAAGTAGAGGGTCTTGTAGAGTCTTGAGTCATTGTGATCTAACATAGAGAAAAGTAGGTAGCTGAGAGAGAAAAGCTTGTGAGAAGAGCTAGTAGTTGTGGCTTGGGAAATAAGAAGATTGCTTGGTGTCTTATGAGCACAAGTTTATATATTGTTGGAGGTTTCTACCAAAATTTTGTTGCGTTACAAATCTGGCTAGCTAGGGTTTGGGATTGGATCTTGAGGGATCTTACAGAATTATTGCTTGCTTTGTATTTGGACATAACCAGGAAGTCCTTATAGCCAGACACATTGCATGTAATTAGTTATTTTATGAACAAAGAGTTGATTTTGGTATTAGACCTTGTATCTTGTGTTGTGTTTCTACTGTGTGGTTATTTGCTAGGGACTAGGACATCTCCTTTGATGATTCTCTTGCCTTGTACTACATCAGTGTACTAACTCCTTCACAAAACTAAACTTCTTCAAATTTATCAACAACTTTGCCTCTCTTAACTTATCAAAAAACTTACAAATGTACATTAAATGCTCCTATAATGTTTTAGTAAAGATAAAAATAGATTAAAAAAATAAAAAACTTACCTTGAAACTCCTTCAGGCCTCATTCATGAGCCTCATGAAAGTGCTCAGTGCATATTTTATCCCAAAAGGCATAACTAACCACTCATAAAATCCTTCCCTTGTCTTGAAGAAAATATTCCACTTGTGTTATTCTTTGATGTGAATATGATGGTACCCACTATTCAAATCTATATTTTTGAAATAAACAACTTTGTTCAAATAGTCCATAATATCATCTATCCATGGAAACAAAAATCTATACTTGATTATGATCATATTGATAACTCAAGAATTTTTTACACATCCTCCATTCTTTATTCTTCTTAGGTACTAATATTGTGGGTGTACTAAATGAAATTAAACTCTCTTCAATCAACCCCTTCTACAACAACTTGTGAACTTGTCTTTTCAACTCTTCACTTTTTGTTGTTGTCATTCTATGTGCTTCCTTGATTGGAAAACTAAATCCTGGAATCAATTCCATTTGGTGATTGATCTTCCTTACTGGGGGCAATCCATTAGGTACATTATCTAACACAATATCTAGAAAATTTTCCAAAAAAATAATTTTTTTTAGGTACCTCCCCTACTTCTTCTTTACCCTTGATTGGAATTATATAAAAATACATATGTTCAAGCCTCAGACCCTCAATAAATTTATTTCCATCAACAAAACATACTCTAGAATCACTACACAACTTTTCTTCTTTTTCCTTCAATGGCTTTAACTTATGTTTCACTCCATTCTTTGTCAAATTGTAGGTATTTGCATGCCCATCATGTATAGCATGCTTGTCAAACTGTCACAACCTACCCAACAACATATGAGTCCATAGGTATGATGTTAAAAAGCACCTCATCCTGGTAGCTTCCAATCTTGAACTTCACTAAGTACTTCTCATTGACCATGACCTTATGGTCATCCTGCACCTAGAAAATATGATATGGATGCTAGTATTTTTGCCTCTTGAGATTTAGCTTTGTGACCATATTTTTAACACTAGATTGTTAGTAGTTCCACCATCAATTATCACATCACAAAATTTATCTTCATGTTCACACCTAGTGTGAAACAAGCTCCTCCTTTGATCTTGTTCATTATCACCACTCAACAAGACTCTTCTGTTAACTAGGACTTCTCCTCTTTCAGCATATTGAGAATGTGGGGATTTGGGATCCTCATCAACATGTGCAAGTTTGGTCTAGTCTTTAGTTATTCTATCAATCCTTCCTTGGTGCTAAGGATACTCAAATACCCTATTCCCTTCTTCTCCATAGTGAAAATGGGTTCCACAAAAATCTCATCTACCAGATAATTTCCCTCTTTCTCTTCCTCTCTAATCTATATTATTCTGATCATGGAAATTATTATTTCCCCTCTGATTCTAATTTATATTGCTAGCCTCATCCTTCTTGTTTTGATAAGAACTTGGTTGAACTCTTCAGATACTCTTGAACAAATCTTCCCACTTGCTTCAACCCTTTAATTTTATTCAGTAGGTAAAGCTCATAATCCATGGGAAAGAATTTTTTGCTTCAATTTATCTATCATCTAATCTCATCTGGAAACTTTATCTAACCCTCTCCTATTTTTTTCAAATTGAATCTCATGCCACTAGATCTTTATGTGACCCTTCAGTTTGGCTTTTAGAAATTTGACCCTATATGGATCTTCAATATCCTCATACTCAAAGTATTCTTCTAATTCATTGATCTAAATGATCAATTCTTCTGGGTTAAAATTTCTCAAAATTATGGGAACCTCAAATTTAGTTTTTTTCCAAAACTTGGAAATGACCCTAAATTTTTTTCTTCTTCTGGGTTCAAAACTTCCTCTTCTCCCTTATCAATTAGTAATTCTCCTCTTTCATCCTCACCCTAATCTCTTATGGTGAGATTTATCAATTTATGTATATGTTCTTATAGTTCTTTAATTTTCCTCTAGAGAGCTAAAACCTCATGTCTAACACCTCTAACACCATGCTCTTGTTGTGGAGGCATTTTCATGCTTCTACTAAAACGTTGGTGAAAATTTCTTCATAATTGACGACATGTCTACACAATCAAACCAAACCATGGTACTGGTGCACACTATGTTCCATTCGAAAATATGTTTACATTCTTAGGAACTCCCTCTCTAATAGCACTTTATGAAGGGCTTTCCCCTTAATACCACAACACAAAATAGAAATAGAGAAAAAAAAAATTTAGAAAAAAAATATGGACTTCTTATTATTGCTTTAAATGCAAAATTTTAGAATTATAATATGGAAACCCACATGCTTTCCTTCCTTACAATAGTTTGCAACATAGAGCTATGACTATCACCCAAAACTACCCTAGATAGCTTATGGGCCTTCCTTATATAGGAATTTTTCACTACCCAAAAAGGTTATAAACACTAATTACTAATTGTTGAGGCCAACCAACCTCATATTATATTATTTTATTACACTTTATTGCATAGGATTTCTCAACAAAAATTATTAACTACATTTTAAGATGTCTTCACTTCTGGAGACCATAACTTGCAAACCATTGAACCAATGGGCTATTATAACCCCATTTTTAAATCCTCGGCTAAAGATCTACAATGGTTGATTGCACAAGAATTCATTTATTGACTTGAAGTTTGGATAATACATATGCGATCACTACACTAATACATATGATATGATAATGAAACTCATTTGGAAAGCTAATATGTCCAAGATGAACACCCCTACACATGAGATTAGAACAATATGAGCAATTAATACCAAATTACTAAAATTATAAAGCTCCCATAAATAACAACTCTACATAGGAATATCCCTTATTGGAAAAACAAAACCATAAAATTGGAAGTAGAAATAATTTTGGATGATACAAAGATTTCCCTTATATTGAGGTTGCTACTACATCAAACACCTAGGTCATTTGATAAGTGACGCTATCACATCTCATATAGTTAGAGGAAAACCAAGATGGTCAACCTCTCCCATGCTAGCCATTATGAATCCTCCACTAGCCTTCCTTTCCATTTGACCAAAAACTCTTCATAGGTTATGTTCCTTGTGCTTCTTTGAACACAACTATCCAATATCTCCTTGATCTCCTTTGTAGCTGAAGTAGATGCCAAAATTACAATATACAATCTCACATGGGTGCCTTCCATACAACAATCCACAAGAAAGAGTTGTGACTATCACCCAGAATTACCCTTGATAATCTACAGGTCTTATATAGGTTTTTTTCTCCACTCAAGAATGTTCTCGATACTATGTCCTAATCCTTGAGGCTAACCAACCTCAAATTATATTCTTTTATTACATAGGATCACTCAAGGAAAATTACAAACTAAATTTTTGGATGGGTCCACTTTTGGAGATCATAAGTCATAAAGTGTTGACGTAATGGGTTATTATAGCCCCATTTTGGAATCCTTGGCTAAATATCTACTGGGGCTAAAATGTGTAATTATATATTAGCTGAGGTTTCACCTCATTTTGGAGCCATTTAGGCCTTCATCACTAGACTTGAAGTTTGGATGGCCAAAATTCATACCAAAAATCTACAATAATTGCACTAGTGCATATGATATGACAATAAAACTCATATGGTAGGCTGATATGTCAAAGATGAACCCCCACAAATGAGATTATAACAATCTAAGCACCCAATACCATCTTAATAAAATTGGAAAGTTTCTACAAATAGAAACTCTACACAAGAATAAACCTTATTGGAAACAAAATATTGGAAAATTGGAAGTAGAAATATTTTTGGGTGATTTAAAAATTTCACTTACACCTAGGATGCTCCTACATCAATTTGATAATTCAAATTACTGATAGTTTTTTTGGTATAGGAGAATGTGTTATGAAAGATTTGACAACACTATGAAGATGAAAACTACTAATGCAGTAAGAGATCCACCAAGATTGGTAAAATAGATTAATGCTACATGTAAGGTATGTTTGATAGGTAAAGAAATTAGGGATACATTAAAAGGTAAAGTTGATCCATCAAATGGAGTGCTATATCTTGTTCATATTGATTCATGTGGTCCATCTAGGACTAGGATTTGTCATGGAAATAGATACTTTTGATTATTTGTAGATGATTTTTAAAGAATGATGTGGATAACCTTCCTAAAAGAGAAACTTAAGACCTTTAACAAATCAAAGACCTTCAAAACAATGGTAGAAATGAAAAAAAATATGTTGGAAGCTTAAATGTTGAGATAGGATAGAGGTGATAAATAAACATCATTTGAGTACATGGGGTAAAGAGAAAATTAATTTATCCTAGGGTAAATGTGATGATTGAAGGAAATATTTTGTATACCTATTAGAGAGTGATAGTTATGATAGTCAATATATATATTGAATCACTTGTGTAGATAAAAGGTGGAAAGTTGGTAAGACTTCTTATGAACTTTGGAAATGAATCTATTGTAAAATATTTAGAGTTTTTGGAAGCAAATTTTATAATAAGAGAGATGAATATTTAGGAAATTTGATCCTAGAGATGATGAAGGTTTCTTTCTTGGTTACTATGCTAGGAGAAAGGCATGAAAAAGATACAAAAAAATACTAAGGCAAATAGTTAAGAGGTCAAGTGTCAGATGATGGAGATACTAATCCAAATCATTGAATCCAAATTTAATCACAAACTTAACTTTAGATTGTTCTTATAATTCAAAGTGTTCAAAATAAAGACACACGTGTTGAGGAAGACACTCAAGAGTTAAGAACTAAAGTAACTCCAAAGACTCCAAGTTTCACAAAGATGAATCATTCTAAAAAACGATCATAGATGATAAAAATCAAAGTGTAAAAGCTATAAAAAAAGAAGAAGAGGAAAAGCTAGAGAAGATTTTTTTCTCAAGTATAACCTTAAAAAGGTTTATAAGGCTTTTAAGATGAGGATTGGAAAAAAGATGAACGAAAGAAGAACTTGTTCAGATTCATAAGAAAAATAGATAGATTCAAGGACTTAACAATAAGAACATGGTTGGTAATGAATGGGTATTGAGAACTAAAACAAATGAATATGGTCAAGTTGTGAAAAAGAAATCTAGACTTGCATCCAAGTGCTACATGATGGGTGTACAAAAAAAAAGTGTAAATTTGATCAGATAATAAATAACAATAACAATATATTGGTAGCCAAAGGGTACACTCACTAGGAATACATTTATTATAATGAAGCATTTGCACCTATATATAGAATTAATCGTATCAGATTGGTTTTGACATTAGCGGTTTAGCATAATTGGATAGCTTATCAAATGGATGTGAAGAGTGATTTCTTGAATAGATGTATTAATTAGGAAGTGTGTATTTCACAACCTCAAGATTTTGCAATAACTTCTACAGAACACTATATTTAAAAAGTAAATGACCTATATGATCTAAAATGGGCACCAAGAAACAATCATAGCTACATAATAGACTCATATCTACAATAAATAAATAAAATTAAGAAGTCAATCAAATCCAAATCTTATATTAGAAGCTTGTCCAAGGATAATTGTATCTTCTATATGTTGATAATCTTATGTTCACGTGGAATAATCAAGCTTTATTTTTAATGTCTAGAACAACCATGATTATTAAATATAAGATGATATATTTGAGAACAATATACTACTTTCTCGGTATAAAAGCATGGAAAACCAAAGAAGAAATATGTATGTTTAAGAGAGATATGTTCTAGATATCCTTATAAGAATTAGATGAAAAGTTACAAACTAGTTGTGACACACATTCAATTTCAACATAATTGTCTAATTTAATTGTGTAAAGTTTAGTAAGCTCCACTTCATAAAAATAATTGATTGGCAGTTTGATCAACTTAACTACTATTCATCTAGATATTACATGTGCATCAAGTTTGGTCTCTAGGATCATGTTAGACCCTAAAAAATATTGAATGCACTAAAAGGTTCTCAAGTATATTTTAGGGGCATTGTGGTATGCTCTTAGATTTCATCATTCAAAGGATAAAAAATTGGTTGGCTATATAGGTTCTTATTGGTTAGGTTCTACAGATGGTTAGAAGTCTACTTTTGGTTACACTTTTTTCTTTATTTTTGTAGTACTATCTTAAATATATTAGAAATAATTAATTGTATCACTTTCTACATTAGAGATCAAAAAAAAAGTTGCAACATGTAGCTTATCAAACTATATGATTTCTAAAAGACTGCTAGAAGAATTATACCTAATACACAACATACTTAACTTTTTGTATAGTGAAAATAAGAAAGTTATGTAAATGAAAAGAGCTCAGTATTCCATAGTAGAACCAAACATATTGAGATGTGACATCACTATATTAGAAAATTAGACTAACAAGGCTAATTGAAATTGTTAACTTTTTGTATAGTGAAAATAAGAAAGCTACGTAAATGAAAAGAGCTTAGTATTCCATAGTAGAACCAAACATATTGAGATGTGATATTACTATATTAGAAAATTGGACTAACAAGGCTAATTGAAATTGTGTATTTTGGTGCAAAATGTCATATAGAAGGTATTTTCACAAGTCTCTAGCTCGCAAAGGTTCTAGAATATCAAAATTCTACTTTATATTCTTCTAAATGCTAATCAATGGAGAGAATGACAATAATAGTGCCCATTAGGGTAGATTTTATTGATTTTGTTGTCTAATCTTAATAATATAGGTATATATATTTATTATTCTAGTTAATATTTCATCTAATTATTGTTATAGTTATAATACCGTTGAATATAGTTTAATTCCATAATATTGTCTCTCTTTTTCTTTTCTATTTAATAGATGCCTTTCCTCTCATTTCTTCTAGGAAACTTGGGGTTTTTGCTTCTTTTTTTTGTTTCATGATTAAGAGATCACTGTACTTGATTCAGTTACCTTCAAATCTATTAACCAAGAAGTTTTCATTAGGAGTATTCAAGTCCCAAAAATTTCATAATAGGATCTTCATGGCCTCTAGAGAAGGGAGCTTGCTAGAACATTACATATCTGTTGCATTAGGCATAATTCCATATGTTGTATAATTATATGCATGCATGCTAAAGAATATTCTCATGCATAACTGAGCATGTGTTTACACATTCATTCTCTATCTCAAGCTCACTTAGTTGAGCCTAAACTTAGCATACTCTGGTCTAGTTGGGCCCTAGCTTACACATTGTACATATGGTGCACTTCTAGTTTACATAAATCTAGCTCTAGTTTTCTATTTTTAGTTATAATTAACTTTTGTATTCTTCAAGTATATTACTATTTGTAAAATCGATTGATATCTTCATAGTAATTTATCCTACAATCACAATCTTGGATATTGTACTCTTTTATCATGAGGAATAATAAATTATTTCTTGTTACCCTTTCTTGGAAATTTTTGAAAAAAAATTCTACTTGATGTTTTAGTGTTTGTGGTGAAAATATAAAACATGGTATCAGAGCATAGTTCTCAAATTTGGTTTCTTAATGACATTTTAGGGTCTCCAAATTTGTCTTCTTGTGTGGACTTTGATTTGGGCATCTTTTATCAACTTTTGGAGAAAAATGGACGTTAAATTATTTTTCAAAAACTTTTTATTTTCCAAAAAAATTCCTTGGAAAATATCTATTTTTAGAAATTTATATTTTCATAAATTTTCATTTGAGGATGCTTTCCTTATTTGAAAACTTTCTAATTTTGAAAGCATATGTGCCCTATATAGCCTCAATTGGTTTTTGGCCATAACTTTATCATATGAGATCAAACTACACAAATGAGATTTTGTTGGAAAGATAATTCTAGCATCAAGCTTACCATTATACCATTTTAAAAATTCTTCACCAATTTACCATGCTAAGCCTCCAAATTCATACTTCTATTTTGTGCTTCTAAGGCTATAACTTGAGAAAAAAATCTTTTTTTTTATTCCATGCATCATTCAATAGCTCTCAATGTCCTCTACATAGATCTCTAGTCCTTTTCACTATATATTTTACTAGCTACACTTTAACATTAGAATTGTATATTTTAAGATTTTTTGCAAACCTGGCATGTAGAAGATGTTTTTAATTTTCTATTTGATCCTTTGGTGCTTGTGTTGTAAACTTCAATAGGGTCACCCTGCTTTGATCTCAAACATTCACCATCCTTGCTTCATATCTTCTACCGTGATTTCCTCCCTTGGTCTTTCACATTCCAAAACTCTAATGTAGTCTTCTTTGGAGTAGTTTAAGTTTTGCCTATATTGATCTAGCATCCTTTCTCATCTTTTTGTATATCATACTTTAAAATATTCTAAATAGAACATCTTTCTTCTCTCCTCCTAAATCACCTTTTAGATTATTATGATTTTTTTGTAAAAAATCCAATCTTGAACTTAGACTAATGGGATGCCACTGATCACAAGAAATCATCATTAGTTTAATTAATCATGTATATAGGATGGGTGTTCAATCCTTCTTCATATGGTAGCACACTAGATAGAATTACTAGTGAATTTTCCATGGGTTTTAGTGGTCTTTTTATATAGTTGGGGTTTTATATTATGCATCCCAATAGAGTAAAATTGTAGGAGTTAACCATTGTTCCAAATGAGAGAATTTTTACTTCTTATTGACCTCTTAAATATCTTGATGGAATCTAACACTATGACCCTTCCCCTTATTCTTCTCTAATGAGATATTTTTTTCTATCTTAAACTCTTTGGATCCCCTAAGGAGCATCCTTAAAAACTATTCTAGGGGAGGCAACATCCTACAAACTATCCATTTTGTAGCACCACCTTTTAACTCCATCTCCTAGGAAAAGCTCCAACTCTTCCAAAATACCAAAATTGAGATCAAAATCAATAAAAAGAGCTTCTTCATTGATCCCATAATCTAGTTAAGAAATGCTTCCTCTATGCCCATAAAGGACCCTAAGGCATCCCCAATTTTGATTAAGAATTTTATATTCCAATATTTTATGGGAAGTTAGATCAATTTGACTGACAAAGTAATTTTTCTAATTTATTATGCTCATTAATGGGGATTCAAGATCCAATCAACATGGTTAAGGTTAAGACCCTCAAGAAATAGTAGGTTCCCATGAAAAATGGCTTTCTTAA
The DNA here is from genome assembly GCA_028749045.1 of Cupressus sempervirens. Classification (NCBI taxonomy): domain Eukaryota; kingdom Viridiplantae; phylum Streptophyta; class Pinopsida; order Cupressales; family Cupressaceae; genus Cupressus; species Cupressus sempervirens. Next base: position 337,739,918 of record CM053783.1, on the reverse strand, counting down.
GAAATGCACCAATACTTTAAACAAGAAATAAATCATTAAAAATACTTATGATACTTATCTTACCTTTAAATATATTTGTAGGCCATTATTTTTTAGGATGCCTTTACTAACCTAGTTGATGAAGAGACCTTAATCCATCCACAACCAATGTTAGGAAATGTTGCAAGCCTTACTATTAACTAGCTGTGGTGGATTATCTTTATAACCATTAGATGTAGAGTGCCTTTTCCTAGAACGTATGTTCTCCCCTCTCTCATTCCTAGCCATTATTTGTGCCTAACACCAAGCTAAGATATTTGGGTTCAATAATTTGATAACTTTCTTTTTTTATGAGTGGGATAGCATTATCCATGTACATAGGTAAATTTAAGAAATATGTCCATAAATTGATTGCAAATGGAATACTTCAAGAACAATCCAAAGATTCTCGAACCTATCATTACGATCATACATTCAATATTTTCCCTAGGTGATTAACTTGCAAGGTTCATTCTAATTACTATGCTACCATTAAATTTGATAGTCATCTTAGTACCTAAAGTGGAATTTCTTAGGTGATTAAAAATACAAGTTCATTTGAATTTATAAATACATAGGAAACAAAAAATAGCTTCTAACTACCTTGAAGATGGTCGATAGTCAATATATTTTGAAATGGGAATATATATTCACTAAATGGGTATTGAAAACACCAACTCACATTTTCTCAATGTGCCAAAAAGTAGTCAATGTCCATGAAATGATAAAATACCATATGATGTCATTTGATAAAACTCAACAAACAATAAAATAAAATGATGAAGTTGTTGAGTAAAGTCTACCAAGATAATAGAGGGGGTTTGGGAGTGTGAATCAATTATCTAATCATTATAACTTTTATCAACCTTATTAAACCTTAAACATGTGAACAATATAATCAAAAACTGTAAGAAGATACACATACACAATAACACTGGAATTTTAATAAGGGAAACCCTCGATCAGAGGGAAAACCCCATTGGGGATGGTACTCACAAATGGTGTACTAATATAAGTTCCTTGTAAGATGATGGAATTTATTACAAGCTAATGAAATACATTCAGTACATATCATTCCTTGTTAGGAGATTCCAACCTTCTTAGGAGTTGTAAAAGGAAGATGGATGCACTGTCCAAAAAAATTCAAGGGAAAGATGGCCAAACTCACTATCCAATTTCTCTATGTATTATTCCTTTTAGAATAATAGAAATGAAATTGACCTTCACAACTCAAACTCTTTCTCCATCCTCTTACTATGTCAATACCACACAAATTACTGCTTAGATTTCAATACCAGATCTTCCAATTTGCATCACATTGATCCCTTTGATCACTTACACATATCTACCAACTTTGCATATCACTTTCTCAACACGCAACTACTTCTTGAATTATAAGGAAAATACCTTCCCTTATACCATATACTCAAAATAATTCTTTGAGTTGGCCTTGATGATTTCCCAATTAATTATAATAGGACCTTATTAAGATATTACAATTCATTACATTTTTTCATAATTATAAAACATTGTCAACTCATAGTAATTATAACTTTTCACATATGCAATCTCAAACCTCATACACTTTCTAAAATCATCATTAGGTTGTCTACTTTCATTGTATAAATTTTCTCATCACGATTCTATCCCTATTTAGAGATACAATCTAAACACCAAAATCCACTTCTCAAGTACTCTATCTACACACTATCTTCTATAAATCACAAATAAATTTCTCATGTCTTTAACTTTCTTCACACATACTTGTACACATCATCAAGCCACATTATAGAACATATCCTCAACTATGCTTGGCCTCATCATCAATACACAGTCTGTATGACCTTGTTCTCTATTTTTTGCTTTATCATTCTTTACAAAAATAATACTATGTTGACATCAATGACAAACACAGTCATGAATGCAACATGTCACTCATGCTAAAAAACTCCACAAATTTTCTATTAGTGCTTAGGATGCTCCCTTAAAGGAATATAATCACCATTCATGCTAACAATCTCCACCTTTGGCATTGATGGAAACATAGATGAAAAATATCTAAGTTCCAAGAATACCAAATCCAACTCTACTATTGATGCTCTCATCTTTTCAAATCTTCTTCATCATTCAAATATGAAACTCACAAGGACAACTCTCCATATTTTTTTCCTCATTCTTATATGAATGGCATCACTTATTCACACTTCTATAACTCAACATGATCATCTTCCTTCAGTACATCTCTCCCCATTGCACACTCTCCCTTATTCATAAAAGATGTTTTTCATGTAATCTCACCCCTGTTGACATCAAAGACAAAGACATCATTATGTCAATCAAAATTTCAAAGTATTCAACCATCTCACGTGTCCAAAGACATTGTTTCATAGTAGATACCAAGAGTCCTTAGTTACTCTGCTCAACCATAGATACTCCCCCATACGAGAAGCACCAACATTTAATCCAGATAAATCAATAGTTCTTTATACCACTAGACTAATGCAATATCTACATCATTTACTCAAAAGTAGGCAGGGGCATAACCCCAAGAATACCTTGCAAGTACTCAAATATATCCTTAGACAAAGGCTTCATAAAAATATATGCAATCTTCTCTTTTGTATTAACTTACTATAATTTGATTTGTTTCTCCACAACTTTCTCTCTTAGAACATGATACTTAATTGATATATACTTAATCTTAGAATGTAACACAAGATTCTTAGACATACTTACTATACTTGTGTTATCACAATGTATGATAACAAGTTTTGAAAACTCTATCGCAATATCCTTTACATCTATTTCGTCAACATGATCTGATTATAATTGTTTGTTGTTGTTACATATTCTACTTCTGATGTACTCTATGAAATATAATATTTTTTCTTGATCAGCCAAGAAACCAATCTTCCTGAAATGAAAAATACTCCACCACTTGTACTCTTTTTGTCATCCATACTACCTGCCCAATCCTCCTTAGTATATGCACATGGAGTAAAGTCATTTGATCTATCATACCAAAAGCCAAAATTAAGTGTACCCTTCAGATATTTGAATATTATTTTTAATGTTTCATAGTGTGATTCCTCAATGTCTTCTTGAAATCTTTCTACTATAACAATTGCATTTTATATATCTAGTCTTATATGAGAGATATTACAATTCTCTAGTCATGGATATGTACTTCTTCTACTCAACTATAGGTGTCTCATCTTTGCTAGATTACTTGTGACCAGTTATCATAGGTATACCGATAGGCTTAGAACTTTCCAAGCCAAATATCTTCAACAAGTCTTTTAAATACTTATTATGTGATAGGAAAATACCATCATTGTTCTACACAATTTGTAAACCTAAGAAATATTTCATCTCATCAATCATACTCATGAGAAATTTTGTCATCCATAAATATCATTTCATCCATAAATATCACAATAATCAACAAGCCATTCCTAATTTCTTTATATAAATTACCATTTGCAATACATTTAGCAAATACCAACTTTTTCAAATACTTGTCTGACATCACATAAGAAGTTTTGGGTGCTTTCTTTAGTCCATACAATACTTTCTTCAACTTGCATACCATGTCTCCTTCTTTTGTTAAAAAAAATCATTCAAGCTTCTCAATGTAGACTTCTTCTTCAAGTTCTCCATTTAGAAATGTTAATTTCACATCCATCTATTACACTTTGAACTTCTCACTAGCTACATAAGCCAAAAATATTCTCACTACTTTAATTCTAGTAACAGGTGAAAGCGTCTCTTCATATCCTATACCTTCTTGTTTTGAATATCCTTTACATAACGATCTTTCTTTATTTCTCACAACTTCACCTTGTTCATTCATCTTGTTCCTAAAAACTCATGAAGTTCCTATAACATTCTTGTTTTTATGTCTAGGAAACAATTCCCATGTCTCACTCTTTACAATATAATCTATTTATTTTTTCATTTCTAAATTAAAATGACCATCCTTGCGTGCTTCATCCAAATTCTTTGGTTCATCTTGAGAAATCAAACATAATTCTTCATGAACTTTTTTTTCTTGTCATAACTTCTTTTTCTTTTCTACCAATAATTTGATTAGCAGAGTGATTCTTCATCAAATTTTTGTTAGGTGTTACTATCTCAATTCTTACTTCTTCACTAGGTTCAGATCTTTGGTCTTCTCTCTATTCCAAAATTTGAATGTCATTCTAAAAATAATTTTTAGTCTCAAAGAAGTTTCAACATTTTCTATGATAGGCATAGAATTAGGTTCTTCAACATCAAAATTATAATCAAGCATTCTTTTTTTTACTCCAAACTTCTCATCCACTTTCATATTTGCGCTCTCAATAGTAGTCTTAGTCCTCTAATTAAAATATCTATAAGATTTTTTTTCAATGATTAACTAAGGAATACAAATTCACTACTTCTTGTGTCAAACTTGCCAATGTCATCATCTCTCTTGATATAACATTTACTTCCAAAGATTCTAAAACATTTCAGTGATGGTGCATGTCCAAACCAAAGTTCATTAAGTGTCTTTTTTGTACATTTTCTTATATGCACTACGTTAATTGTATATACTATTATATTGATTGCTTCTCTCCAAAATTTCTTTGATACATCATTATAAAACATCATAGCTCTAGCTACTTCTATTTCAGACCTATTTCTTCTCTCAACAATTTCATTCTACTCAGGAGTCTTGGGTGATAATAGTTGTCTCTTAATGTCATTCAATCAAAAAAGGTGTTAAACTCATTCAAGGTAAATAATTCTCCTCTATTAGATCTTAAACTTTTAATATTTAGCCTAAACTCATTCTCAACTCTATTCTTAAACAACTTAAACTTCTCAAATGCTTAAAACTTTTCTTTAATGAATGCTACCCACACCATCCTAGTAAAGTCATCACTAATAATCATGAAGTACCTTTCATTATAGAATCCTCTTGTCTTAGTAGGAACATTCAGATATGTGTGAACAATCTCCAATTTCACTATTGTAGTAAACTTATTACTAGGAAAGGAGCTTTTCTTCTACTAAGCCATGACACATTCCTTGCACACAACATTAATAGGTTTCACAACTTTTAGTAAATCTCTATAAAAAAATGTACTACTTTCTTTCACAATATTATCAAAATTTATATGAAAAATATTCTATGCCACAACAAATGTTACCAACTTTTGCAACTAAACATGTCACCTCTATAGGGTTCAGCTGAAAAATATTACCTCTTGATCTTGTACTAGTGCCAATCAAATTACCATATTTGTCCTTAATAATGCATGTATTTTCTATGAATTGTAATTGATATCCTTTATCAACCAACTTTCCAATACTCAATAGGTTATGCATTAATCCATCCACAAAGTAAACATCACCAGTGTTAGTATTCTAATCAAGAGTAATAAATCCTATTCCCTTGATATGACAAGTTGCATTGTTATCAACTCTGACAATACCTTCATCATGACTATTAAATTTAGAAAATTTATTCATGTCACCAATCATATGATGTGAACAACCACTATCTATGATCCAATCAACTTTCCTTTCAACCTATGAAACTAGGGATTTATCTCCTCTGACTTCTGTTTCAAGATTTTCTTCTTTTATAGCTACAAATCCTAACTCATCATCACTTTCACTCTAAACTCTCTTACCAGATTCATCATCTTCATTTGCATATAAACAATCTCTTGGCCTTCTAGACTTGAAATTATTTTATAATTCTTTACTCTCTTAGGAAACTTAGAAGCATAATGGTCAAATTCATCACAAGTCCAACATTTAAATATTTTCTTACCATCTGGTTCTCTTCTTACAAGCAAGGAAATTCCTTCTTCAATCCTTCTATCCTCCTCAGATCTGGATCTATTGATACTAGCATAATCTCCACTGGTGCTTTCACTTCTTGACAAGGAAGGGTGAACACTCAATGTACTAAAAGAAATTTCCACTCTATGCAAATCTCTAGCCTATTTCAAGCTTATTTCTACTACGTCCAATATTCCAAGAGGGTCTCTCTGGTATATTTTTTAGTACAAGGTATCACTTGCTAGATCATCTACGTTGTCATCTTGAGTGGTGGTGTCAAGGTTTTCAAAATCTTACATATAATCTCATCTTCATCTTTATATCCATTTGCAAGACTTAATTCTTGCAATAATTTCTAATACTCTACCAATATAACTTCTTACAAATTCACCTTCCATCATCTTTGCCTCTTGAAACAAAGATATTCACTTTTGTGATTTGATTCTCTTAGCATTCTTATCACCTTCAAAAATTGATTCCAAAGCTTTCTAAATTGCATGAGATAAATCTAAGGATTGTACCTGAGTGTATTCATTTTCAAGAAGAGCTAAAAAAAAGTGTTTCTTTGATAAGCTTATTATACATAAATAGATCTCTTTCAGCTTCACTACATTTGTCATGTTTTCTTTCTTCCATAATCTTCTTTCCAATCTTTTTCATCAGCCAATATCATGGACCCATGTATAGTAGATGTGTCTTCATCTTCTTTTTCTAGTTTTCATGGTGAACTCCATCAAACTTAGGACTTTCTTTTCTAAAATGACTCATCCTTGATCTCCTTAAGTTGTTAAGATTTTCCTTCAAGGAACTAATGCTCTAATATCAATTGTTAGAAAGTAAAGTCCACCAAGATAACTGAGATGGGGGATGAATCTATTATTGGATCAATATATTTTTTATCAACCTTATTAATCCTTAAATATGTGAACAATATAATCAGCAACCATAAGAAGATACACATACACAATAACACTAGATATGTTAACAAGAGAAACCCTTGATCAAAGGGAAAACCTTGATGTGGATGGTACCCACAAAATGATGTAATAATATTTAAGTTCCTTCTAAGAGGATTGACTTTTTTAGGAGGCAAAAAAATACATTAAGTACATAACAGTCCTAGTTAGGAGACTTTGAATCCCTATTAGGAGTTGTGCAAGCCCTATTAGGAGTTGCGCCAACTAGGTTAGGAGTTGTAGAAGGTAGATGGACACACTATCCAAACACATTCAATGGAAAGACCATTGAACTCACTTTCCAACTAGTCTCTAAATTATTCCTTACATAATAATAGAAATTAAATTGATGCTTGAAACTGAAACTCTTTCTATGTCCTCTTACTATGCCGATACCGCGCCAATTACTTCTCAAATCTCAATACCAGATCTTCTAATTTGCATCATACTGATCCCTTACATGCATTTACCAACTTGTCATATCACTTTATCAATACACACCCACTTCTTGCATCCTAAGGAAAATAACCTTCCTTTATACATACTCAAAATAATTCTTTGAGTTGGCTTTGAGAATTTCCCAATTAATTATAATAAGACCTTATTAAGATATTACAATCAATTACATATTTTCACAATTATAACACACAATCTAATTGCAGTAATTATAACTTTTCACATGTGAAATCTTAGACCTAGTGCACTTGCTGACATCATCATTAGGTTGTCTATTGTCATTGTCTAACTTTGCTCATCATGATTCTATCCATGTTAAGAGATACAATCCAAACACCAGAAACTACTTCTCAAGTACTCTGTATGCACATTATCTTCTATAATCACAAATAACTTTCAATGTCTTTGACTTTTGACACATGAACTTGTACACATCATCAAGACATGTAGAAAATATCCTCAATTGTGCTTGACCTCATCATCAATACATAGTCCATTCGACCTTGTTCTTTATTTGCTAGTTTGTTAGTGTTTATAGAAATAATACTATGTTAACATCAATGACATACACAATCATGAATGCAACATGCCAATCATGATAAAAAATTCACCAACTATTATATCAGTGCTTAGGATACTCCCCCAAAGGAATATCACTAGTATTCATGCTAACAGAAGTTCCCCAAAATGAAGTACATTTTTTTCTTCCAAAACAAAAATCTCCAAATAATGAAATGTGTTCATTGTAAAATAGAATGATTCATCATATAATGAAACTTAGTGACTAAAATGATGAAATCATTCATCATATGATTTAAAAAAATATTGGTTGTGGGAAAAAGTGTAAAAAATTATTTTAGGGAAAAATTCACCCAAGATCAAAGAACTCAAGCACAAGCACAACAATAGATCAAAAAGAGTATGATTAGAATATTGATATGTATTCAATTCAATGTGAAAGTATAGTAGGAGTGCCTATATATAAAGGCCTTTAGAATTCTTCTAGAATGAATAGGAATCAACAACATGATAAGTCATACAACCAAGCACATGTCCACTAGGTGTGGGTTATCCTCCATTAAGCACATGAGTAAGTGTGATGATGAGAGGATAAGCCTACAATGGTGCAGCATGTAAAATAATGTTGTAGACACCATGTGCTAAAATAGGAGTGTGAATAAGTATGTTGTCTACATGACAACTCAGTTAATTATGCAAACTCCAGTGTTATAGACACCATGTGCTGAATTAGAGTTGCTTATTTTTGTGTTGTCAACATGACAACTCATAAAAGTATGCAAACTCCTAAGTGTCTCACCAAATAAATAATAAAATAATGCAATATAATAAAATAATGCATTAACCTAATTAAACTTAAGTAAAGTGTAAATAGTAAATATGTATTTACACCAACACCCCCCCTTAAGTGCAACTTAGGGGAATGCACTTAAGCTTATGAAAGCGAGAATGAAATGCATAATGGGTCCTGACTACTGGGCCATATTAGGTACCCATGTACATAATGAAATGCAATCTCTCATAAGGTGGAGAAAGAGGGAAAACCTCATGGGAAAAACCCTCCCCAAAAAAGAGAGATGAAAAGACGAGATGCATGGATGGATGGAGTAATCAAGACCCCCCCATTACAACATACATCAAGTATATACAATAGAGAAATATGAGAAGAACACAATCCCAAAAAAGGAAAAGGTCCCCCCATAAGAGAGAAGAAGAAGAGAGACAAGGTAGTCCCCTCCTAATGAAGAGTGTCAACTGTAGACACCTAAAAATCCTTTAGAAAATAAAGTATTTTTATTTTTTGAAAAATTCTCGATGACATCATCATTTATTAATTAATTAATTAATTTTTATGCCATTAAATCCTTTTATCTTAATTAAAAATATTTAATTAAGGAATCCCTCCCAAAAATGTTTAAATCTTATTTAAACATTATTTCCTTATTTATTAATTATTTAATTAATAAATTGACCAAAAATCCTAAAATAAATAAAAAATTTATTTTTTTCCCAAAAGTTGGCCAATTTCCTTATCACCAATAACCTCTTCCAAAATCTTCTAATCCTTCTTTAATTTCGATTAAAGGCTAATCTCATCATTTCCTACCCCTAACCCCAACTCAAAATATTTAATTAAAATTAAATATTAATCCTCATGTTTATTAAAAAAGTTTTAATAAATATCTCCTCAACCCAAACCCTTGAAATAAATAAAACTTTATTTATTTCCTAAAAATCTAATTTATCCTCATCCTAAGAAGTTCTAGACTCTTCTAGAAAGTCTTCATCCTCATCCTAGGAAATTCTAGACTATTCTAGAAAGTCTTTATCCTCCTCCAAAATCTAGACTCTTCTAGAAGATGTCTTTAAAACTAATCCTAATCCCCTCCTAACCTTGTCACATTCCCTAAACATGGGTTAAGACTTACTAACCCAAGCCAAAGTTAACAAATATCTCCTCCTTCACCCACCCTCATTAAATGCCATCCACTTGCCTATCCCTAAGCTAATCCTAAACCATCCTAATCCATCCTCTAATCATTTGCACAAGCCTAAGAAAGCTTAAAACCTTCCTAATCAAGTCCAAGTCGAATTTGCTCTCATCACCCTCAAAATATCTCAACCATAAAACTTTATGAAGCCCACTAGGTCATAAATGACTCTTACAAGCCCTTTTATTGCTCTTACAAGTCATTATGAGGGTCTTTATGAAGATTTTATCTCTTGAGCCTCCTTTGTTGACTCATCCTTGCCCTTTCCTCCATCCTCTCACCATGTGACATGTTTCACTCCTTGATTGGCTATAAGGAAGCACAATCCATGTGCTCTCCTCTCATGCAATCTGAGCCTTCCATAAGCTTTTTCCCATCCTTGCATCTTAGCCCTCAATCCCTCAAGCCTCTTGCCTATAAATTGGATCCTTCCCCTTTGCAAAATAACACAATCCATGAAGTAAAGTTATAATGCTATTTTGAGAGCCAAATCCATTCTAAAGCCATCTATCCACACCAAAAATCCACAATCATCCATTGAAGCCTTTGGAAGCATATTGAGCATACATCCTATCCATTTAGATAAAGCTACTCAACAAGAGAGCTTCTTATTGAGAGAGTCCATTAATGGCTCATATTCTCAATTAAGAGCTCATCTTAGTCTATCTTGAAGTTTATGAATTTTGTTTAGTTTGTAGAAGCTTTATTTAAATTTGGTTTCTATTAGCATACTAACATTGCTCATATACATTTTGGCACGCCCGGTGGGACCCCGCATGGGTCATCTTCATTAGCTTTTTTAGTCAAGTTTTGTATGTCATTTGCTGATTTTGGCTAATTTTTCTTATTTTTGTGATTGGTAGGATTGTATAAATTGGTTTTGTAGGTCCACATGAGCATGAAGAAGACAAAGGAACTCATAATCTATCTCATAGTGTTTGCAGATTTTTCAAGCTTATAGGTGGACAAAGAACTTGAAATTCTTCTTCCTCTTCTTGTCTATATTCTTCTTATTCCATCTACTTCTTCTTCTTCTTCTTGTGGGAGATCTTGGCCATTTTTTTTTTAAGGAAGCAAAATCATACACACTTCTTTTTAGTGCTTAAAATGAACCCCCAAATCATACTTAAATCCATTAAAAAATTAAAAATTTGCAAAAAAGAAAAAATCTTTTAACAAGTAAAACTAAACCAATCTAATCATTTGCATCCTTGAAACATCAAGGTTTTAGATGCATTCATGCAAAGTTAGGAACACTTTATTTTTGGGAATTTAAAAAGAACTTCAAGTTTCCATTTCAAAAGGTTCAAAATCAACACTAAGTGCACACTAAAGTTCTTTTAAAAAATCTCATGAAAACTAAGAGTCCTAAATGGTTGCCAAAAAATTTCCTAAAAGCTTTGTTATTTGCTCCAAACAAATGTCTTATTGCAAAATCTTGAATGTTTCTTAGGTTTTTCATGCATCAAAACAATCTAGGAATATCATTTTTGGGCTTAAAACATGCAAACTAGAACACAAAATCTTGAATGAAAAGTAAAGTCCAAAGAGTCATTTTCACTTTTGAGTCCAAAACAATCTTGAATGATCCAAGGTTAAAACAAAGCACTTCAAATTTCTTAAAACAACACACAAAATCTCAATCTTGAATGCTCAAAGAAAAAACTTGAATGTTTAATCACTTGTCTTTGAATGCATGTTGCTAAAATCACTCTTGAGTGCCATGGATTAAAATCAAATTTTCCTTGAATGCACATTAATCTTGCTCACACTTCATTTGGGCATAAAAATTGGACAAATCTTGACGTGGAGGGCCTCCGGGCGCGTGTTTGGCAATCGAGTTTTACACATCTTTGTTTTGGGCTTAAAATAAACTCACACTCAATCTTGAATGCCTAAAAATCAATGAACATCGCATGGTTTTGACGCATTTTCAATGGCGCTCGCATTTCTTATGTTGACGATCTCTCGACTTTCATTATGCTAATGACACTGTCAAATTAGAATGAACATTATATGCCATAATCACAAGTGTCTTCAATCATAGCTTACAAAATTTAAATCATCAATTGGAATGAATGCGTGTCTTTTAAAGCCCAAGATCATGTATGTGGTCTTGTTTTACACTTTTTAGGAGGCCTGCTTGGGGATTTCATCACCCCTTGGGACGACCTCAACTCCAGCGATCCGGCAGAGTATAAAAATTGGGAGGTGAATCCAAAGACACCTCTCTTGGAATCAAGATTTTGTCACTCGGGCTAAGCCTCAAGGAACTTTATACCCTTGAGAAGTGAAAGAGGAGAAGTGGGTTATCGCTCCTCTCGGTTGTGTGACATCTTTTTGGTTTCATCTACGGATTTGGGCCTCATGTACCTTGTGTATATCGAGGACTCCCTAGCTATAACAGATTTCATCCTTGTAGAAAGCTTCCTTGGATGTTGGTGTGTTTGACGTGCTTGCTCAAAACTTTTGTCTGCTTATTGGTTCATAGCTTTTGAATGAATGTTTGCCAACTTTGGTCAAAATTCCAAAAAATAAAAAATCTCCCAGCTCAAGGCATACTTAGCGTAGTCACTGCCTCATCAGAAAATCATCCAAGCTCCCCCGCTGCAACCAAATCTATCTAGTTCCTTGCTTTAGAACAATCTCAAATCCAAAGTCCATCCAAATCATCCCCCCAGCCAGCTAGCAACCCAATCCAAAATCACCCAAGCCTTTAAAGAGTTGTTGTCACTTTGCTAGATTTTGCTATCCAATCAATCCTACCAATCAACCAATCTCACCAAGGTTATCCCTTTGACAGAGCATTGTCTAGGGTAATCTAGCTTTGTCACTTGCATCCCTCATCACCTTGAGCTAAAGGTTGGGATCCACAAGTGGTCAATCTCATGTCATGCCCATAGGATCATTAGTCTATCCTCAAGTTGACATAGCCACCACCAAATCCAGCGCATAGGAAATAAAAAATCTCACTTTTTGATAGCATACCCTTGAAGTCTTCCACCCACAAGAAAGCCAAAAATCTCCAGCCAATCCTCCTTAGGTCTGTCATGCAACTTTGACTCTCCCTAGGAAATCTTTCATCAGCCAATCCAAAATCTGTGCTTAACCCAAATCCAACCATGAGCTTCCGTGTTCATCCATATGCAAGACCCCATCCCCATCAAACTCATCATCAAAGCATGAAGTACCAATCCTATCATGATGTGTTTGGTCGCATTGTCCTTGCTCCCGCCACCTCCTATTCCAATGATGATGAAAATCTTGTTGACTATGACGGGTATATTGAAAGCCTTAGAAACATTCCCCCAAGCATCCCCCAAAATCCAAGAGTTATTCCAAACTATCTAGTCATGCCATCTGATATTCCAGCTTCCCCTCCATCACCCCATCAACCAAGCTTCCAATCTTCCACCCCCATCACACTAGCTATTCCTGTCAATCCACCTCCACCTTCGACACACGAGTCTCCAAGGAATCTCCTAGAGGAAATACAAGAAAAGTTGCCTCCAACAGTCAATAAGCCATGTCATCTAATCCAACCATGTGAAGTAGTTAGTGATGAAGCTTCCCCATCTATAATATCACCTCCATCTCCCATAGCTATCATCCCCATACCATCCATCAAATTGCTTAAAATCCTTCCACTTCCCGCAAGCATCAAAATCCCACCACCTATCAAATCCCTCCAAATACTATCCACATCGCCTCCAAGCATTTCCCAAATCTCTTGTAATGACCCTTATGCATCCATCTTCTACTCACCCATCTCCACTACTGAATCTCCCATCTATCCATCCGCTGCCTTTGAAGAATCCATCCCTTCACCTCCTATCGCACCATCCACTCCAAACCAATCTTATCAAGATCCTGCCCAAAAGCATGTCTTCGTACCATGTCTTCCATCCATAGTGCAGTCACCATCTCCTCCATCTCCAAAACATCGAGCCATATCTCCTCCACTACAAGATATCTTTTCATCCCACCAGCTACATCAAGATCCTATCCTTCCATCTCCCCTGCTCCATGCTTCCATCTTACCACCTATCCAAGCTATTCCACCATCTATAATCTACCCTCTTGGTTCACTTACATTCATCCATGGTGGCCCTCTCTCAGCAAAAGAATTAAGAACAGTATCTCCCCATTGCAATACACCTAATAAATCACTTCTACCATTTTCTGAAAGCAAAAAGTCTCCTCAGCTTGTTCAAATGCTCAATCGATGGCATTATCAAGGTCAAGGTTTAGGACCACAAGAGCAAGGAATCACAGAGCCTATTATTGCACAAAAAAATCTAGGATTTCATGGTCTTGGATATGTATCCAAAGGCTCACCATCTAAAGGTGTTGGTACACCACACCCCCAAACGAAGCCTATCTCCAAGCCCACCATGCCAGCCTCCCATCACTCCTTCAATAAATCTTATGTCATCCCCCCTCCACCATCTTTGCAACCCAAAACAACCTACCATATCCCCCCTTCATTTGCTAAATCCATTTTGGGTCCCTATGTCCCAAAATCTACCACCCTCCATCCTCTTATCAGCCATCATAAAAATCCTATTCCATCCATTTTTATGCAAGATCAACAAAGGCACATATCAGGGCACATCATCCATCATCATCCCCCTACATGCTCTTTCATATCCTCTCCATCTCACAAAGCTTCTCCTAACCATCTTCCCAAAGCTTACCACAGCAATGTGAATGCCAACTTCAAAATGCATAAAGCTAAAAATCCACATCCTAGGCAATCATATGTCTATTCTAAAAGACATACTCCAAAAAGGCAAAATCCAATCAAAGAATGCAAAACAATGCAAAAGTCTATGAAAAGAAAATCTAAAACCATGTGGATCCCCAAGAAAAAATTTGAAACCCAATGCATAATGGCATCCACCATTGCTAATCCCCCATCTAGTGACTCATGTCCCCCATCTCCTAACTCCATCTTGGGTGCCTATATCCCCAAGCACGCTTCCACAAATCCTCCATCACGCCCGCATCTACCATCTATCCCCCATATGCTCTTTTCACACCCATTCCAACATGTGCCAATGTTGCTCTTGCAAGCATCCCCATCTCATGCTCCTTTCCAGCATTTTCATCCCTCCATCTCCTACCATCAATCCCATCTAATCCGATCTATTGCATAAATCACACATCTGGTGTACCAACAGCTAGCAACAAAATTGAACATTCCACCAGCCAGTGAAAAATCCCAAAAAAGCCAAAATAGCTGAAGAAAGCCAAAATCATTCCAGCTAAGTCCAAAGTCAAAAAGTCAAAAAAGAAAAGAAAAATAAAGGGTCCACTGGTGAAAGTTGGCAATTCAAGCGCCTTGGACAAGTACCATGATGAAAACTTGGCAAACAAGCATCATGTGTAATCCTGCCATCCCCAGCTTAGCCTATCACCCTCATGCTTTTGGTCATCTCTTGACATCCAACTCCATCTTCCAATCTATCCACCTATCCTCCATCCTCCAGCTTCCATCTCACACCATCCACTAATCTTATGCAGCTTCAGCCAATCATCTTAGCTATCATCCATCTCCCTAGCCCCTTCAACTTTTTCCATCCTAGCTTCAATCCTATCACATCCATCATAAGACCTCCTTCTACATGTTATCTTCTGATTGGGGGCACTATATTCCTTGGAGATCTTGTCTTATCCATCCTCCCTTGTCATTGATATCTAGCTCTAGGCTATCCTCATGCAAACCCAATGTCATCTCTTTATATCCATCATAATCCTAGCTATCTACCATCCTATCCAGCCATCTCATCCTGCTCCTCTAGCTATCCTTGGTCACAAAATCTCTCATCATCATTGGATGCATCCTGCCAAATCCATATCTTTTGCTATCACCCCACCCTTAGCTTTTGCATCTTGCACAACATCGAACCATCTCGCTATCCTATCATCCTGAGCTTTTGCCAGCTTGTAACTATCTTGGTCAGCTTCAGCTTGTAAATATCTTGGTCTGTCAGCTTGTACATCCTCTTTAGATTAGTACCATTGTATCTATCTAGCTTTTGTGTTAGTTCCTCCTTGATCAGCATCTTGCACACATCGCACATCTTGGTTAGCTATTCCAACGCATCCTTTAGCTAGATTTCCTATCACCAAAGTGTTATCTTTCTTAGTTCAGCTTGCCAGATGCATCACTCATCCAAATCCACCAGCTTCGGTGCTCTCCAATAGGTCCTTGCAGGATATAGCTTTCCTCATGTCTGATCTTGGTCCGTTAGTGCCTTGTCCTACCCATCTCGTTGGCAAATGGCTCTCTTTTGGATTTTCACTTTCTTTTGATTTGGGATCTTCCCTTTTGGGTCTTGAAGTATCTTTTCCAAGCAATCTCCTTGTTCCCTCCTCAAGGTTGCCATGATCTTCCATATCATGGTATGCTGCGAATGGGGCAATTAGAGCGTAAGGTCTTGATAAGGTCTTTCGTTTGTTTTTCTTTTCTGCTTGTGGGTTCTCCAGTGTCGTTTCCACGCTGCTTCCTCTAGGATTCATGTGTGATGCTGGGGCAATCCTTGTGTGTTTGTTTTGAGTTAGTTTGTCAGTCCTTTGGACGGTTGGTGAAAAGGCCTTGATGTTCTTGGTAACCTTGGCAATTAACCAATAGTCCTATAGCAAATCTAGTGCTCAACTACATGGTGGTACTTCTCTTTGAAGTATCCCCCCGCTCAAAAAGCTTCAATGGTTTTCCTTCATCTCCATTATCCCCCATCCATATCCAGCATCCATCTCTCCTACCCTAGCTGATGCATCAGTATCTCTTTGAATCACTCATCACTCTTAGCTTTATTGATCCACAATCCTAGTCTTAGGGATCCACCAATCCAAATCAACCCACCAAGCCTCATCTTTCGAGATCCATAATCCTAGTCCTAGGGATCTCCGAAACCCATCTTCCACCAATCTAACTCTTTGAAATCCTGTTGCATCAGCTTTATAATCCCCTCATCCATCTCCCTATCCTGGATTCCTTTTATAGCGCTCTGCTCCTTCATCCTCTGCAATCCCTGAGGTCTTAAGCTTGCTTCCTCTTCTGCATCCGATTCTCCTTTATCATTCTCCCATAGTGAGAGTTTTAGCTAATTTAGCCCCTTCTCTTTGCCAATCTGAGTCTCCTTGCTCATCTCGGATTCTTGTACTTTTCAAGAAGCCATCGAGCCTCGCTTTCTCTCCTCGCTACCTTCTTGAGGGGGCATCTCACAGTCCATTCTTTCCTCTTCTGCTCTAGCCTTGGGCATCTTATTTTCTTATCTTTGATGCCATGCCACTTGCGGCATCACATCAAAGAGGGGCAAAATGTAGACACCTAAAAATCCTTTAGAAAATAAAGTATTTTTATTTTTTGAAAAATTCTCGATGACATCATCATTTATTAATTAATTAATTAATTTTTATGCCATTAAATCCTTTTATCTTAATTAAAAATATTTAATTAAGGAATCCCTCCCAAAAATGTTTAAATCTTATTTAAACATTATTTCCTTATTTATTAATTATTTAATTAATAAATTGACCAAAAATCCTAAAATAAATAAAAAAAATTTTTTTTTCCCAAAAGTTGGCCAATTTCCTTATCACCAATAACCTCTTCCAAAATCTTCTAATCCTTCTTTAATTTCGATTAAAGGCTAATCTCATCATTTCCTACCCCTAACCCCAACTCAAAATATTTAATTAAAATTAAATATTAATCTTCATGTTTATTAAAAAAGTTTTAATAAATATCTCCTCAACCCAAACCCTTGAAATAAATAAAACTTTATTTATTTCCTAAAAATCTAATTTATCCTCATCCTAAGAAGTTCTAGACTCTTCTAGAAAGTCTTCATCCTCATCCTAGGAAATTCTAGACTATTCTAGAAAGTCTTTATCCTCCTCCAAAATCTAGACTCTTCTAGAAGATGTCTTTAAAACTAATCCTAATCCCCTCCTAACCTTGTCACATTCCCTAAACATGGGTTAAGACTTACTAACCCAAGCCAAAGTTAACAAATATCTCCTCCTTCACCCACCCTCATTAAATGCCATCCACTTGCCTATCCCTAAGCTAATCCTAAACCATCCTAATCCATCCTCTAATCATTTGCACAAGCCTAAGCAAGCTTAAAACCTTCCTAATCAAGTCCAAGTCGAATTTGCTCTCATCACCCTCAAAATATCTCAACCATAAAACTTTATGAAGTCCACTAGGTCATAAATGACTCTTACAAGCCCTTTTATTGCTCTTACAAGTCATTATGAGGGTCTTTATGAAGATTTTATCTCTTGAGCCTCCTTTGTTGACTCATCCTTGCCCTTTCCTCCATCCTCTCACCATGTGACATGTTTCACTCCTTGATTGGCTATAAGGAAGCACAATCCATGTGCTCTCCTCTCATGCAATCTGAGCCTTCCATAAGCTTTTTCCCATCCTTGCATCTTAGCCCTCAATCCCTCAAGCCTCTTGCCTATAAATTGGATCCTTCCCCTTTGCAAAATAACACAATCCATGAAGTAAAGTTATAATGCTATTTTGAGAGCCAAATCCATTCTAAAGCCATCTATCCACACCAAAAATTCACAATCATCCATTGAAGCCTTTGGAAGCATATTGAGCATACATCCTATCCATTTAGATAAAGCTACTCAACAAGAGAGCTTCTTATTGAGAGAGTCCATTAATGGCTCATATTCTCAATTAAGAGCTCATCTTAGTCTATCTTGAAGTTTATGAATTTTGTTTAGTTTGTAGAAGCTTTATTTAAATTTGGTTTCTATTAGCATACTAACATTGCTCATATACATCAACTAGATAAAGCTGCTCCAAGGTAGAAGGTAGTCCATGACTACTGAATAATGTTCCTCCCTTGTGGAAGAAACAATGGAAAAGGTACAAGTGAGATGCTTCCCTTATGTGTAGAAAGAATCCCAATGATCAATGATGCCTCTAAAACCTATTCAACTATCCCTATGCAATGATGGATGTAGAACATATCCCAAAGAACTAACTGTCTCCTCGAATGATAAAGAGACTTCTTGCAACTTCTATACATAAGGATCCACAATCATATCAACATGTGAAGAATGATCATGTAGAGAATGGATATGAGGGTCAGAGTGAGCCCTCACAACAACTAAAGAAGGATTTGCCTCATCAAAGAGAAGATATATATCATTGATGATGTTCCCTGAGTCTGCTATGTATGACTCCATGAACAAACCTGAAATATCTACTATGTAGTCATCCCTTGTTGTTGCAGATGAAAGACAAGGTGTACCCTGCTATGCTAGACCTATCATTGTGGCAATGTATGCATGTGGACTATGCCAATGTCATGACTTGTCACTCAACTATCAATAGAACCCCATGTATCTAAATATGTTGAAGCACTATCGATGGTGTCACTATTAGTTTCCATAGTGTATGAACTGCAAAGAGGATTAGAGGATAAGTTGGGTGAAATTTCCTCAAAGTGTACATCCTTTTCCACAAAGATCTCATGAGTCTCAAGATCCATAAGTATGTATGCCTTTACACTGTCTTCATATCTGATGAAAGTACAAGGCCTAGATGGTGGTGCCTTGCATCCCCTGGAAGATATGTTTGCCCATGCTAGACAAATGGAGACTCTAAAGTGACTCACAACTGGTTTTTTGCCGCACCATGCCTCAAAATGAGTCTTACCATCTAAGGCATTATGAGGAGACCTATTAAGTATGTGAGTGGCATTGCTTATAGGTTCAACTTCAACTATAGGATCAAGAGACTTGGCTTTAATCATGCAACTTTCCATGAACTTAAGAGTTATAATCCTTAGTGCCACAACATCTATCTTGTGCAGATTGAATATTGGTAGATTCTAAAGATCAATACCCTCAAGTTTGCAAAATTCTTTAAGTCTTGTGTCTACATATCTACTTTAATTGTCCATTTGAAGAGCCTTGATGGCTTTCCTAGATTGCTATTCAACACGACTCTTGAAGGCTTGAAAATTATCAACCACTTCATTCTTATGATGAAGAAAGTAGATCCATGTGTAGCATGAAAACTCATCAATGAAAGTAAGGATGTATCGACCCTAGTTGACTAAAGTCACTACAAAGGGGCATGCTAATACCATGTGAACTAACTAAAGAACAACCGATGCTCTTAAGGACTTGCCTTTATCATACTTCTCCTTGAGATGCATAGCTACTATACATGATGAACGCTCACCCTTAGAAAAGTTGATGTTAGGTAGACCTTTGACCATATTTTTTGAGCAAAGTTGCTAAAGATAGAAAAAGGCAAGATGACCATACCACTCATGCCATAGTTTGATTTGTGAATTATATTGAGTTAACAAGGCATGTGAAGGAGACTTAGGCAAAAAGTGGGAGAATGAATAAAGCCTCTTGTCATGATTGACTTTCCCCAATGCAACCAATGAATCGTCTTTAAGACTATGCACCATCACTGAATCTAGAAGGAACTCAACTTTTTTTCCATCTCCAAGGTGAGTGATTTGGTAAATTGAGAGGAGTTTAGAGCTAAGGTTTGGAACATAAAGAACATCTTTGAATTCCCCATTTTCCATCTTGACATGTCCTTTCCCTTCAACTTCCATTTTTGTATCATCTCCCACAAAGGTGTGCAGTACCTGTGACTGCTTCAATGAAGAAAAGTCTCCCTTTGAAGAACCCAAATCACCTAAGTCAAGAATCCATTTTGATGAAGAACTTGTATTTTCAATAAGTGCTTTTCCTTTTCCCTTCAAAGTGGTTGGAGTTGAATCCTTGGAAGTACCTGGCACTTGAATTTTGTTCTTCTTGAGTAGGTTTTCCAACTCATCGATTCTTTTAATCTTGCAATGATGCTCATCATGATTTGGCTTCTTGCAATATGCACAAAAATTTTTATCCTTATTTTCATTACTCCCCTTCTTGTTGGAAGAAGAATTGCCTTGCTATGTGGAGGATTGTTGTGTCTCAGATTGTGATTTTTGCTTCCACTACTTTTTCTTGTTGTTGTTAGAACTTCTTCCTCTTTGACTTGAGTGGTTCTCATCACTAGCCACCAATGCTTTGGTCTTTGATGATGTGAGAAGTCCCATATCTATCAAGTGGGAATGTTCAAAAATCAACATTTCTACAAATGCATCAAATGTACGCTTTTGGAAAGCACTTCCCATGGTCAACGTGTGAGTATTAAAACTCAAAAAAAATGAAGTGCATTCTAAAGGTAGCCTCTTTCAGATATGATGAATCAACTTATCATCCTTCATGGGATTACCACAATCTTTAAGTAGTGCTCTAAACTCATTTGCTTTGTTGATATAATCTTGAATTGTGTCAAAGTTCTTTGGATCCAATAGAAGTAGATCATCCTCAATCCAGAATCCCTTTTCCTCATCCACCTTACCATATAATGCTTCAAGTTTGTCCCATGTAGGTTTGGATTCCTTGAAACTAAAAATGTGGAAGAAGAGATCTCTATGTACACAATTTCTGATAATTCCTAAAGCTTGTTGGTCTTTAGTTCACCAATCAATTAGTGTTGTAGCATTAGTGGGTTTGGGAATTGTACCATCAATATAAAGACTTAGACCTTTTTCCATTAATCCACTCCATGCAATATCTTTCCATGTAGAATAATTACATGAAGTTAGAACTGGACCTTTAGGTGAACCCATGATGTAGAAAAGTAAAAGAGCACAAAAGAGAGACACAAGAACACAATACACTCCCCCCCCACCCCCCTCCCCCGCCAAAAAAAGATGCTTTTGGCACTTTATATGTAGTGCATGTACAATAGGCCACTTGTCAAAATGTACAAAGTGACTTGATTTTGCTATATAAAACTACCTTTGAGGCTCAAATCTATCACTAAGAACTGTAGCTTAGATGTACAATAATTCTGAAAAGAAATCAAAGCAATACAATGCAAAAAAGGCTCTAAACTTGAAAGTATGATTTTTGTCCACACAACCCTAGAATCTGATTATAGATCTAGAAAGTAAACAAAAATTAACGCACTTTCAAATAAAATGGAACCTATTTTCGAGTCCATATGAGCCCATATGGAACATTTCAAGTTGTAAAATGCAAGATTGGATAGGTGCAATCGCGAAAAGATATAATTTCTGACAAATCCATCCACCAAAACTAGAAAAGAACACCACCACTAAAAAGTTTAGGAAATTCTACCCAAAATCAAAAAATATTTCACCTAATTTGGAGTCCAGATGACTAAATTATGGCATTCCAAAGTTAGGCTACCAAATCAAAACTACATCTAGAGAGGGGTTTGAGCTAAAAACTACATGCTTAAATTTGATGGTCAAATGACTCTCACACTAGTTGAAAAATGACTAGGAATGATGGTCAAATGATCATCAATTTTAATCTTGTGTTTGGCTGACATTAGCGAAAAAAGTTCCCACCTAGTGATGTGGCAGTATGGATTGTTGACGTGGCAATGGTATGAATGTATGAATAGTTTACATGGTAGTCCACATGTCTAATGACTAGGACCTATGTGGCATTGTTGATGTAGATGTGGTAGGGCTTCACTGATGTGTCCTCTCCGGAAGTGGTTCCATTGTAGCGGGTCATCCATGTGTTAGTCATGTTAGATGTGTTGCTGATGTAATCGATAATGTTGGTGGCTTATCGATGTGTTAAGTTAGAGAGACATGTGTCAGGTTGTTGGGTTGTGATACTGAGCTAACGTTGTAGACGGATGTAGTGTGACCGTCCTGTTGGCTGCAGATGTGTCTCTGCTATGGATGGGGTCCCTGCGAACTATCATAAAATAGATGGTGATTGGGTGCCATCATGTAGACTTGGTCAAGAAGTAGTTTCATAGGCGTCGGCAAGTTGTGGCTTAATCCCACATTGATGAGAATTGCAGAGAGGTGCGTGTTTAAAAAAGAGCCCGTACAAAATGAATAATAAAGGCGTGCCATCGGATGTGGAGTTAGCAGACGTTATTGTTGGCCGGTGGTAGGGTCTAGACTATCATGAGTTGTAAGGCCAAAAATACTAAATGTGTCCACTAAAAAATAAATAATATGCCACCAATAACCAAGGAATATTTTGCGTAGGGTACAGGGCTGAGGTGTCACTGCCCAATACCTGTACAAAAAAAAATTTCTCTACTAGCCCAACTGGGCCAAATTTTTTTTGAAAATATACAAAAATATTGTGATGAAAATACAGAGAAATTAAATAAAAAATCTGAATAAAATTAAATTGCAGATCTAAAAGATCATACCCGAACTTGCAAATCGGGCCTTCAGGTGCCAATTTGCAAAAAAAAATTGCCTCAAAATCGACTTTGGCCTAGAGTAGGTGAATTCATAGCTGATTATCATTGAATCGATGTTATGGATGCAATGGCGAGGTTTGTTCTAGCTCTAGATGCTCCTAATGGCTGCGATACTCCCGATCTAGGTTGAAGTGTTGAAGCAACAATGGTCTCGAATGGCTATGTGAAGAGAAATTCTCCAAGAGCTCTGATACCATGTAAGAATTTGCCTTAGGAAAAAATTCACCCAAGATCAAAGAACTCAAGCACAAGCACATTAGTAGACCAGAAAAAGTATGATCAAAATATCGATATGTATTTGATTCAATGTGAAAGTACACTAGGAGTGCCTATATATAAAGGCCTCTAGAATGCTTCTAGAATGCATAGGAATCAACAATATGATAAGTCATACAACCAAGAACATGTCCACCAGGTGTGAGTTATCCTCCATTAAGCACAAGAGTAAGTGCGATGATGAGAGGATAAGCTTGCAATGGTGTAGCACACAAAACAATGTTGTAGACACCATGTGCTAAAATAGAAGTGTGAATAATTGTGTTGTCTACATTACAACTCAGTTAATTATGCAAACTCTAGTGTTGTAGACACCATGTGTTGAATAAGAGTTGCTTACTTCTATGTTGTCAACATGACAACTCATAAAAGTACACAAACTCCTAAGTGTCTCACCAAATAAATAATAAAATAATGCAATATAATAAAATAATTCACTAACCTAAGTAAACTTAAGTAAAGTGTAAACAATAAATATGTATTTACACCAACAAAAAGGTTAGACACAAAAACAAGATTAAGAAATCTCCACACTAGGGAGTATCAAATACTAGTGACATAAGGAAGTATGCACTTAATCACATCATTGTCATAATACATCAATCACACATTTGAATCATCTAACTAATAGGATATATAATATGTTCGATACAAGAGAGAATTTGCGCTAGGAGTGCAAGTATAATAATGACATCAAGAGGATAGGATGAGGAGAGAAATGTCAAGCACAATGCCACATCTAGAAGATAGTCATCCTTGTCCTTTGATCCCTAGTAGTTCTAAATATAGCAATTCCATTGAACCACATGGAACCTATAGGCCCACCATATTGTGTTCATGGAGATAATAACCTAACCACAAATGTACAAGACATAAACATCCAAGGTTTATACATATGCCCAATAGTGCATAGCTTAAGTATACATATGATCATGAATTTAATGTCATACCTTAGGTCACTAGTCACAATACTCTATAAGATAACTATGTAGGAACTATGGTGGAGTGTAATATTTTGGCTCATCCTAGCCCAAGTTGTATATGTTATGGTCTATCAACTCTCTCAAGAGGAATCATATCATTCATATTTACTAAATCATACAAGAGATTAGCAATTTCAATAACACACCACCCTCATACCAACTCCCTTGGGATGCTTGGCAACCAATAAGGTGGTTCTCTTAGCTTGCATTTAGTTTTATTTATCCATGTGTTTTATTTTGGTTATCACTTTTTAGAACCTCCTCACATTACCTTGTCAACCACTTTTGAGACAATATACCCATGAAAATCCACTCCACCCCTCTACCTTACATACCCTTCTCATCATAAAATGTGTATTATAAGGCAATGCAAGTTCCCAACCTAACCCTCAAATGTCCAAACATACAAATAGCATAAATCCAAGAGTTTGAGTTCCAAATGATCCTTCCATATGCATTCTCACATGCATGTGGATGGCCACAACTATCTCCATGTAATCTAATGATATAAAATACAATGTAAGGGTTGGATTCAAGAAAAAGAAAATCTAAAGATACATGTATAAAATATGGTCAATCAAATACTTTGTTGAGAGCATGGATTCACCATCAAATCCAAAAGATATAAAGTGAAAGCATAAGATGAATGAAATCATGAAGAATAGTCCATTTACATCATCCTAACTTATGACCCAAAACCAAACACAAGAAACATGCCCAAAAACCAAATATCTTAGAATACAAATCTAATTGCATAACTACCTGAAAACTTAGATTTTGATTCTAAAAAACACATAAATTGTCATATTCATCCAATCAAGTGATGGAATTACATGAAAATGGAGGCAAACATTAGTTCTCAACCTCTAACCATTTAGAAAATTATAGAACACATTGAAATAAAGTAAAACAATTAAATAGAAACAATTGAAAGGAATGATAGATGAGATTTGATTCAATTAGCTTCTAGTAAGGGAATTACTAGTACAAGATGGGTGTAAAAAAAAGGTATAAATTTGATGGGATAATTAATAAGAGTAAAGCTATATTGGTAGCCAAATGATACACTCAATAGGAAGACATCTATTATAATAAAGCATTTGCACCTATAAATTGAATTAATATTATTCAAATTGGTTTTGGCATTAGCAGTTTAAAGTAATTGGATAGTTTAACAAATGGATGTGAAGAGTAATTTCTTGAATAGATGTATTAATTAGGAAGTGTGTGTTTCACAAACTCAAGGTTTTTCAATACTTTCTAAAGAACATTATAATGGGCATCAAAAATAAATCATACTTACAACAAGATAGACTAATATTTACAATAAAAAAACCTTTTTAAGAAGTAATTCAAATCCAAATCTTATATTAGAAGTTTGTCTAAGGATATTTTTATCTTCTCTATCTTGATAATCTTATCTATACATGGAATAATCGAGTTTTATCTTAAATGTTTAGAATAACCATGATTACTAAATCCAAATGTTAATCTCAGATTGGTTTTTACAAGTGAGTGTCTATACACTTAAGTCATTTACTTAGTTCATGCTGAACAAAGTAACATATGTCAAGCATAACATATAACTAAGAGCATGTCGCGTAAAAAGTGAGTGCCAAGTCACTCAAGTGTCAAGTAGTTAGTATGTGTCAAGTGATTTAGGAGTTGAGCAAGCAGTGCATGCTAAGTCATTCAGTTGTCGAAACACTAGGGACATCATATGCTAAGTAATACAATTTTTTCATAGTTGTTTGTATTGGCACAAACTACTTTGTAAACCATTTTTGGGTTGACTTAAGGATTGACTTACAATATTTTGTTGATAAAGACAAAGCTAAAGTGGGAATCCCTATGTATTACGTGCATCCAATTAGGTAAAGGGAAGGTTTAAGCACCAATATGGATGAATCACATCCATTGATTCATACATAACCCTAAGTCACCTAGTTCTTCTTCAGGAGGACAAACCCTAATCTTTTTATGAATGATTAGAGAGAGATAGATAAGGAGAGTTTGCATCCACAAATAGAACATTCATGGTGACTAAGGTATTATGATCTAAATTACATTGCAAAATTACTTAAAAGAGAATAGAGGAAGGAAATAGTGAATAGCAGAGTGACATCTAATCAAGAAGGATCAAGTACACATTAGTATAGAGGTGATTTGACATCAAGCAGTAGAGTGCTAATCATAGGATTAATGTTGAGACATTCTAACAAGTGAATTAGTTAAATCTCTTAACAAAGTAGTCCTAATAGGTTGTATTGAAATCCTCTAACAAGGTGCTTACTTAATTGTGAGTTGAAATCCTTTAACTAGGCACACTTCTAACAAGGTGTTAAAATCTTTTAATAGAGTAAGACCTAATAGTCTTTGTAAGCTTTTAATAGGGTAGACCTTTCATAGGGTAGATCATGTTTTGTGACCAAATATTGTAATCTTTATTGGATACAATTTATTAATACAGTAGTGAAAATTTGTGGGTGCCATCCCCACCCTAGTTTTACCTTCTCACTGGAGGGTTTCCGGGTAATCATATGTTGTGTCATATATGTGTGGATGCTTACCTATTTACATACTTTAGATGTATATGCTTTACATGGTATTTCAGTTTACTTGTTAAATTGTGAGATGGATGTGTAGTGAATGTTTTATGGGTTAAATTTCAAAGCACCCATTGTAATTTCAACAATTGGTATCAGAGCACAATTTTTTGAAATTAAAGATTAATAGCTTTGAGGAAAGATCTTAGAAATGGAAGTCTACAAGTTGGAAAAAGTTCTTGAGAACTAGGAGATTGAAATACAACTCATTCTACATCAGTGGAATAAAGGAAGACAAGATCTAAAGAAATCATTTAGAAGAAGGAAGAAAATTTCTATAGAGGAGAATGACACACAATACCAAGAGATGGACACTACTAAGCTATTTGAAAATGGAAACTCCAATAAATTTGATGTAGTAATTGCAAATCTAATAGAAAAGAGTAGAACCCTAATTGAAAAGATCAAAAATCTTAAGATCAAGCAAGAATCATAAGCCATATTACTATGTGACGTGATTGAACATCAAAAGAAAGCTATGGAAGAAAAAGTCATGATTGAAGATGAAAATAGAGTTTTGACCAATATACTAGAAGAGAGATCATTAGAGGTAACTAGGATTTCTAACATGCAATTAGAAACTTTGGGTCAAATGATGACTACAAATCATGAACTAAATGCCAATGACATTGAAATCATAACATTAAAGTTGCAGAATGAACAGTTGAGCAATGATCTAAAAAGGAAAAAGAAGTTTTCTGAAAGTTCCAATAGACCTAGTGAAGCCATCAAGCACTTTGAACAATTGATGAGATCCCCTAAATCTAACAATGATACATCTGGATTGGGATACACTAACACTGAACAAGGAGAATCATCCAAAAGTGTTCAAGAAAGAAGTAGCAAAGGTAAGAATGCCAAACCTACTTATTATAATTGTGGTAAGAAAGGACATACTACTAATGTGTGTAGGAGCAAGATTGTAAGTTAGAATGTTAAGAAAAAAGCATGGGTCACTGACATAAGTGCACCAAATAAGGTCATCAAGCACACAAATGTAGAACCAAGGCACACTCAAAGATTTGAAAGATACTGTTATAACTGTCATAAGTATGGACATAGAGCTTTTGAGTGTAGACCCAAACCCAAGTGGTCATCAAACAAACAAATAAAGGTAAAGAACAATGGAAACTCTTATAATTGAGATTATAATACAAGGTGTATTTGTCACTATTATCAAGAGTATGGACGTGTTCCTGAAAACTATACTAGGACACATTTCAGAAGTGATTACAAAAGGTGGTTAAGTCAAATCACATGTTTTAGTTGTTTGAAGACTTGTCACATCATCAGATATTGTCCAACAAGGTCAAAGGCACCAAGTTGTGAGTTTAAAAAAGGCAAAGGCAAGCCAGATATTGAAAATGTTAGAGATGAGATGAACAAGACATGGTAGAGAAAGGAGGATTGTAGAATATCAAGTGTAGATGGGATAACTTCATCGAGTGGGTCAGGGGATCACACCTCATCAAATTAAGAAATAAAAAGGTATGTGGGATTGATATTTAGAAGATATATGATACATTAGTTCCAAGGATTTAGTTTTTGAAAAGATTACATATGCATGAATAAAGATGCACAATGTTATTAGAAATCAAGGATAAATCTTTAAGTTTTATCAATTTTTTCATGTTACTATCAACCATGAAAAGTTTCATACAGTTGTCAAGTGAAATGTTAGTTGATGCGAAGCTAACAAAATTTGTTAGTTAAGGCCAAGCTCATAGTGGTTTCCAAGCATATGCAAAGACATGTGGATGTCGATTGACCCAGAAATCAATTGATGTTGAGCTTACAGTTGTGTAAACACTTGATATTATGTGCAGTGTTTTAAGGGCTATTTGATTGATTTCTACTCATTTAACATCATTTAAATTCAAAGAAGAACATGAAGAGCTAAAGGTGATTTGGACAATTTGATCTGAGCATTTGCAAGAGATTTGAATGGTTGTTTGACACCATTTCAGCAGGATTTATAAGGTATTTACCATGTGTCAAGCTATGTAGTTTCAAATTTTGCAAACCCTAGATATATGTAATTGTGTCTAGTTCTTATAAAGAAAAAGGGGTAGAGATAAAAGAGGTTTTGAATTTTTAGTTAATTAGCAATGCAATCAAACAACCTATTTTCAAGGATATCCCAGTTATAGCTTATAAGTAGGATCTCTTCGGTGCATTGTCTATGATACCACCGTGAGTCTTGATGATTCAATATGTTAGGAATTGTTACACATGCAAGATTGGAAGCATAGGAGACATGGAAATTAGAGAAGAATATGGGAAACTATGTGAAAATGGAGTGTTGAAGGAAGAATACAAGATTGTTGAGAAGAAAGGGCTAACTCATGTCCTAGATTTCCCCAACATCTTCAAAACAAAGTGGATTAAGATTGTCTTAAGCATAGTAGCTTTATATGGTTAGAAAATGGGCCAGTTAAAATTACAAAGAATTTTTTTCATAGGGTGACATGGTATCCAACCCTAGATCGGTGAAAGACCATGAGAAGTGAGTCAAAGGAAGTCATTTAAAAGAACACAAGGGCTATATGGAAGAAAAGGGGTATGACTATTGACACTATCATAGATCTTGTAATAGCTTTTGTAGTGAGGGTAATAGCACACAAGTTTTATCAATCCAATAGATTAAATAGTGTACCTTGCATTGCAATAGATATGGGCTACAAAATTGTGAAGAAAGATCATACTTATGATCTTGCTGAGTTGTAATTGCAATCAACTATCATTACTTGAGAGAATTAATTCAAGATAAAGAGGTGAAGATGGAATATATTAACACAAAAGAGAAAATTGATGATATGTTCACAAAAGCATTACCTAAGGATGCTCATGAGTATCTAAGAGGTAAACTAGGGGTGATACCCCTATCAAAGGCTATCTAAGTAACAAAAGAATTGCTTCGCATCAAACAAGTTGATTGATATATGTTACACATTGATGTAATGGGTCTTACTTTAGGAATTGGTTAAAGTAATCAAAGAGATGAAACTACAAATCAGTCACAAGTAAGGTGACTAAAGAGAAACTATAGAAGTTCATATCTACATAACAAGATGACAAGTCTTTGGCATTGTTATCAAAGAGGGAGAAATATGGATCCTAAAGAGAGAAATGCTACATTCAGATGTTGAGTTACAGAATGAAGTTGAAGCACATTCTAATTCTGAAATTAGTGTACATGAGAGATGCTAAAATACTTGACAGAGATGTACATAGTGACTTTGAAGTTGAGAGACAAATTGAAGAAACCAAAGCTGAACCAAGATTGTCCAAATATGTTAAGAGATATCATCTTGTTGCACAAATCATTGGAGAGAAAGATGCTAGACCAATGCCAAGAAACAAGTTGAGAAATGATACATGCTTGCTACACATGAAAGATGCCTTTAGAAGATGTGGACTGGAGTAAAGCCATGTAAGAAGAGATTAAACAAATTGAGGAAAATAAAACATGGATTCTAGTTCCTAGACCAAAATACAAAAATGTGATTGCCACCAAGTGGGTATACAGAAATAAGCTAGATGAAAATGGTGAAGTCAAAAGGAAAGAGGCAAGATTAGTCTACAAAGGATATGCACAAGAATAAGGAATTGACTATGGAGAAACATTTGCTCCTGTTGCTAGATTGGAAGGAGTAAGAATTCTACTTGTTTATTCTGCATACAAAGGTTTCAAAGTTTGTCAAATGGATGTTAAATCTACATTTCTAAATGGCATATTAGAGAAAGAAGTTTATATAGAAAAATTAGAAGGATTTTTTGATGTTAACAATAAGAACATGGTATGTAGATTACACAAAGCTTTATATGGTTTGAAATAAGCACCAAGAGCATGGTATGAAAGACTTCATAATTATCTTGTGAAGATTGGATTTGAAAGGACTAATGATAACAACAATCTGTACATGAAGATAGAAAAAAGAAAGGTATTTTGTTATCTAAAATTTTTGTTGATGATATCATATTTGGAGGTCAAGACGTTTTATGTAAGGCTTTTGCAAATGAAATGAATTGAGAATTTGAGATGTCTATGTTTGGAGAGAACAAGTTCTTTGTGGGTTTGCAAGTACATCAAATGAAATATGGTATATACATCACTCAGTCAAAGTATGTCAAGGATATACCAAAAACTTTTGGATTGGAGGATTCCAAACCAATAAGTACACCTATGGTGACAAGACATAAATTGTCAAAGAATGATGATTTAGCTGAGGTGACTCAAACATTATATAGGTCTATGATTGGTAAATTACAATATGTAGTACATAGAAGACCTAATATTGCATTATCTGTAGGGATAGTTGCAAGATTATCTATTAATCCTAGAGAGAATCATTTGATGGTTGTAAAGAGAATAATGAAATATCTAGAAGGAACAAAGGAATATGGTCTATACTATAAGAAAAATAATAAATTTGAATTAAGAGCCTATATTGATGCTGATTGGGCTAGAAACATTGATGAAAGAAAAAGAACCAGTAGAGGAGCATTTTTCTTAGGCAAAGGGCTGGTCACATGGACTAGCAAGAAACAAAATTTCAAAATCTACTGCTAAAGCTGAAAATGTTGCTGCTACTATAAATTGTACAAACATTGTATGGATCAAACATCTACTCAAAGGTATGAAGGAAGAGATCATTGAACCAATGATACTTTATTGTAATAATACAAGTGCTATAAATATATCAAAGAATTCTATGATGCATACAAATACTAAGCACATTGAAATCAAGTATCATTACTTGAGAGAATTAGCTCAAGATAAAGTGGTAAAGATGGAATATGTTAACACAAAAGAATAAATTGTTGATATCTTCACAAAAGCATTGCCTAAGGATGCTCATGAGTATCTAAGAGGTAAAGTAGGGATGATACTACTATCAAAGGCTATCTAAGTAACAAAAGGAGTGCCTACATCAAACAAGTTGATTGACATATGTTACACATTGATGCAGTGGATCTTACTTTAGGAACTACCTAAAGTAATCAAAGAGTAGTCACAAGTAAGGTGACTAAAGAGAAACTAAAGAAGTTCATATCTACATATTAAGATGACAAGTCTTTGGCATTATTGTCAAAGAGGGAGAAATATTGATCCTGAAGAGAGAAATACAAGAGATTCTAGATTGAACAAAGAGGGAGAAAACCCAACCCACAGTATGAGAGAGACACATAGTATGAGGGAGAAATTCTAACTGCTGAACGTAAGTATATCTACTTATTACATCTACCTAGTAAGAGGAAGATGTTATAAAAGGGAGAAATACGAAGTAACTTAGAGGGAGTCATAAGGATGACATGATTGTTGATTATTTATTGATTAGAACATAATAGAGTTTTGTAACTTATTCAGATGATGAAGTTTGCTGACAAAGGGAGAGATGTCAATACAAGATTTTTTTTTTTTGGTATTGTGTTGGTCTTACTATTTTAATCTAGTTAGTTTGGTTGATCAATTTGGTTTTCCATAAATGCCAAAGAGGGATATTGTTGAAAATTGATTGATACAAGTATGATAAATGTGTTATAATCCTTATTTTGTCACTAATGTCAAACCTGTTATTTTGCTAGTAAGACAACTACTTATATGATTTAAGTACTAATATACATTTTATTGATGAGGAGGATTTGATCAAATGATGTAACAATAACACTTAGAGAAAAGGTTGACTTATGATATGAAAAAGAAGTACAAGAATCAACTAAGATAGTGAAATCATAGTGCATTGATAATCTACTTAAGGTTACAAAAGTTGGCTACACTAAGCAAGTTCAGAAGAACAAGTTAGACAAAGTTTGTCTGCCAAGCTTGACTGAATGGATAGCTGGTGTTGAGAAAAGTTATTGCAAGCTGAGTAGAAAATTAGTTGGAACCGAGTAAAAGTTCATTTTAGTGTATGCTAAGTAAAACAATTCATGTCAAGCATCAGAAAATTTTAGTTCATGTCAAGTGATTTTACAAAGGATGTCAAGCAATGCAATTTGTGCTAAGCATCAAAAGAAAATTAATGCCGAGTGTCAACATTATTATGAAGATTGTGAATTCAATGGATCTGAGCTGAGAAGTTTGTTTTCTTGGATTGCATGAACTAGGTGGAAGATAAGATTGATGAGCTAGTGGCACAAAACTCATGGTAAACTATTTTGAGGCAAATTCAAAGAGCATTAAAGTAGCAGTTTCTGTAAGTGGTATGAAATGAGGTGTAGATTCATTGAATCCTACCTAATCTTCAATAATCCTAAATTAAATGATGGAGAATGAATGAAAAGAGATCTTAATTCTCTATTTATAAGGATGGATAGTCCAAAGCAAGAGTTGTCATGTGTGAGAACCTAAGGAAGACAAGGAATCAAGTGTATTGCTTCATCAAGTGACCTAAGTGAAGAGTTTGTATTAGCAAGTTAAGCAAGAAGGCTTAAGGGTATGAATTCTTGAAGGGTGAACAAGATATCAAAGCTTACATGTGTGAAAGCCAAGCAGAATGGAGGACCAAGATAGAGTTTTTTAATCTTCAAATGGAGTTGTAAGTTGTTATTAGATCAAGCCTTACTATTACTCTCTAACAATTGTACCAGTCTATGGTAAATCCTTTGTATTAAGGTTGGCCTAACATTTATTTGTAAATCCTTTAACCAGGTGACATTCCAAGTGAATGGTCTAAAGTCCTCTAACAAATCTCACTCCTAACAAGGTGATTGAAATCCTTTAACAAGGTCACATTTAACAGTGTGTATTGTAATCTTTAACAGGGTTGACCTTTCATGGGGCATCACTTCAGAAGAGTGAAAAAGAGTAGCATGTTACTAGTGGTTTTTTCCAAATTGAGTTTCCGCATAAATCATTGTCTCAAATGTATTTTTGAATTTGTTATGTTTCATATTTATATTTGTACAAATTGATTTGATAGTAACCTACAAGTTTTAAGTGATTGCATAATCTTATGGATGCATGCATGATGATAAATGTTTTATGGGTTCACTAAGCTGTGAAAAGTTTTATTTATACATTTGAACCTTGGATAATTGATTCAAAGCCTATCTACTTAAGAGGACTAGTTTGAAGGTACTAGAAACACAAAGATCAAGATGTCAAAAAGAGATGTACCCAAGCTTAAAGACACAACTTTCCTACATGGTAAATTTTGATGCAACTACACCTTGGAGGACTTGGAGATCATGCACAATCTACCATTACTACTAAGCATGTTGATCCTACTAGAGCCCTAACTACTGAGGATTTGGAAAAGAAGAAAGAACACAAACCAACAATTTTGGAGATTGCCTCTGCCCTAAGCTAAGTTGAGTTTGATGATATCAAAAGTCTTGAAAATGAAAAGAAAATATGGGATGCTCTACACACCATCTATGGAGGATACAAGAAAGTTCTAAGAGCCAAATCTGAGAGTCTCAGAGGTAAGTTTAATATTGCTCAAGGATATAAGAAGTTGTTAATACAATAAGAGGAGCGACTGGTATAATAGATGATGATACTATACTAAGCAAAGTTTAAGAACACTACTGCCTATATATGCTATTAGAGTTTCTTCAATAGAAGAATTGAGTGTATACTAGGGAATAATCTATCTCTTGAAGGTTTGGTAGGTAAACTCGCTGCTTCTGAACTATCTAACTTTGATAATTTCAAACTTGAAAATATTGAATCTACTTTCAAAGCTAAGTTGTCATTAAAGGAACCTGATGAGAAGAAGAAGAAAAAAAAGACAAAGTATGTGTCTAGTGATAGTGATATAGATGAGGAGGATGTAGATAAACTTGAAGCACTACTAGCAAGGCAATTTCATAGAGGTAAAGGAAAGTTTAAAGGTAAATTACCTATCATTTGTTTCAATTGCAATGAAGCTAGTCATATTGTTGCTAGATGTCCAAAGAAGAAGAATTATAGAGATGATGATGAGTATAAAAGTAGAAGAGATGAAGACAACAAGGATTACAAAAACAAAAGCAAAAAGTCTTGCTATATTTATGAAGAGGAAACAAGAGATGAATCTGATGAACATGATGATAAAGTGGTGTATGTTGCGATAAAAGTTGAATCTGATGAAGATGAGGCAACTACACTTGTGTCTTGTGTAAACAAGAATGATAGATGGATCATTAACAATGGGTGTTCACATCACATGACTGGAGATAAAAGTAAGTTCATTACCTTGAATTGTTATGATGGAAATAGTGTAAGACTTGGTAATGATGCACCATGTTTGATAAAAGGAAAAGGTTTTATCAAGCTCACATAAAAGATTTTATGTGACAATGCATACTATGTTGAAGGAATTAACTATAATCTATTGTGTCATAATTGAATAATTTAGGATGTAAGGTTGAGTCTAAAAACAAGATTGCTAAGATATATGATACTGATGGAAAACTGATTGGAAAGGGTGATCAAACTAGAAGTAATCTATTCTACCTTGATATAGAGGATGCTACTTGCTTAATTGTAAAATTTGATGATGTGTGGCTATGGCACAAAAAGTTATGTCATGTTAATTTTGATAACTTGGTCAGTATCGGTAAGATGAGAAAAGTTAGACATTTGCCTAAGTTGAAGAAGCCTAATAATATAATGTGCAAACAATGTCAGTTAGGAAAAATGACAAAGTTAGATTTTAAGAGTAAAACTCATGCCTCTAAATGAATACTAGAGATTGTTCATACTGACATGTCAACCAATTAAAGTGCAAAGCTACAAAGGAGATAAGTAAATTATGCTACTTCTTAATGATTATTCTAGAATGATGACAATTATGTTTCTAAAAAATAAATCTAATGCTTTCTAAATGTTTAAATGGTACCTAGCAAGAGTTGAGAAGGAAATAGGTAAAAGTCTGAAATGTTTGAGATTTGACAGAGGAGGATAATTTAGATCAAATGATTTTGAGATGATCTATAATGATAGAAGAATCAAAATATTGACATCTTCTCCTAGAACCCCTCCACAAAATGGAATTTCTAAAAGGAGGAATAGGTCTATAATGGACTATGCTTGGACACTCATGATGGAGAAAAATGTTGCCTTGAAATACTAGAGAGAAGTTGTAAGTACAATTGTCTATACCTTGAACTATATACAAGTCAAGAGAGGTACTTATTTAACACCTTTTGAACTATGGTATAGATACTCACCCAATGTAAAATATTTTAAGGTATTTGGAAGTAAATGCTCTATTCTCAAAGATTCTAAGAATGGTAAACTAGATTTAAAAAGTGAAGAAGTTATATTCCTAGGTTACTCCACAAGAGGTAAATCTTATAAGTGTTTAAATACTAACACTAATAAAGTTATGGAAAGTGAAAATGTGAAATTTAATGAATATATAGAAGTATATGAGATTGAACCTATGAAGGAATCAAAAGAATACAAATCATTTGTATATTTTTATGAAGGTATAACTATTGAGGAAGATGCTACAAATCAAGCTACAAACCAACAAGTTTTAGTGACTGTTGAGTCACGTACTATGAATGTCAAGTTGCCATTAGGAACTGAGCTACATTCAGATGTTGAGTTACAGAATGAAGTTGAGACACATTCTAATTCTAAAATTAGTGTACATGAGAGAGATGTTGAAATCCATGACTGAGGTTTACATTGTGACTCTGAAGTTGAGAGACAAAATGAAGAAACCAGAGCTGAACAAAGATTGTCCAAATGTGTCAAGAGACATCATCCTGCTACACAAATCATTAGAGATAAAGATGCTAGACCAATGACAAGAAACAAGTTGAGAAATGACACATGATTGCTAACCATGGAAGAGTCTAAAATAGTGAAAGATACCTTAGAAGATGTGGACTGGAGTAAAGTCATGGAAGAAGAGATTAAACAAATTGAAAAAAACAAAACATGGACTCTAGTTCCTAGACCAGAAGACAAAAATATGATTTGCACCAAGTAGGTATATAGAAATAAGCTAGTTGAAAATGGTGAAGTCATAAGGAACCAGGAAAGATTTGTCTACAAAGGATATACACAAGAAAAAGGAATTGACTATGGAGAAACATTTGCTCTTGTTGCTAGATTGAAAGGAGTAAGAACTCTACTTGCTTATTCTGCATACAAAGGTTTCAAAGTTTATCAAATGGATGTTAAATTTGCATTTCTGAATGACATATTAGAGGAAGAAGTTTACATAGAAAAGTCAGAAGGATTTGTTGATGTTAACAATAAGAACATGGTATGTAGATTACACAAAGCTTTATATGGTTGGAAACAAGCACCAAGAGCATGGTACGAGAGACTTCATAATTATTTTGTGAAGATTGGATTTGAAAGGACTGATGATAAAAACAATTTGTACATGAAGAAAATAAAAGCAAAGGTATTTTGTTATCTAAAATTTTCGTTGATGATATCATATTTGGAGGTCAAGATGCTTTATGTAAGGCTTTTGTAAATGAAATGAAGCAAGAATTTGAGATTTCTATGTTTGGAGAGATCAAGTTCTTTGTTGGTTTAAAAGTACATCAAACGAAATATGGTATATACATCACTCAATCAGAATATGTCAAGGACTAAAAACTTTTAGATTGGAGGATTTCAAACCATTAAGTACACCTGTGGTGACAAGACATAAATGATCAAAAAATGATGATTCGGCTGAGATGAATCTAACATTATATAGGTCTATGATTTCCAAATTACAATATGTAGTTCATAGTAGACCTGATATTGCATTATCTATAGGGATAGTTGTAAGATTCTCTCCTAATCCTATAGAGAATCATTTGATGGCTATAAAGAGAATAATGAGATATCTGAAAGGAACAAAGGAATATGGTCTATACTATAAGAAAAATAAGAAATTTGAATTAAGAGTCTATACTGATGTCGATTGGGCTGGAAACATTGATGATAGAAAGAGCACCAGTGTAGGAGCATTTTTCTTAGGAAAAAGGTTAGTCATTTGGACTAGAAAGAAACAAAATTGTACTTCACAATCTACTGCTGAAGTTGAATATGTTGTTGCTACTGTAAATTGTACAAAAATTGTATGGATCAAACAACTACTCAAAGTTATGAAGGAAGAGAGCCCTCCATGTTTTTTTTAGCAAGCATCTTTGCATTTGCACTACTACAAATTGTAGAGGTCAGATGAATGGAATGGGATGATATTAAGTGTGTGGCCCAAATAATTTTAGGGTAGGGCGATTGATACTTCACCTATAGAATTGTAGCGTGGGTAAGCGCCAAACCATTTTCATGCAATAAATATATCAAAGAATCTTATGATGCACACAAAGACTAATCACATTGTAATCAAATATTAGTACTCAAGCGAATTAGTTCAAGATAAAGAGGTGAAGATGGAATATGTTAACACAAAAGAAAAAATTGTTGATATTTTCACAAAAACATTAGCTAATGATGCTCATGAGTATCTAAGAGGTAAACTAGGGGTGATACTCCTACCAAAGGCTATCTAAGTAACAAAAGGAGTACCCTATATCAAACAAGTTGACTGACATATGTTACACATTGATGCAATGGATCTTACTTTATGAATTACCTAAAGTAATCAACAAGTTGAAAATACAAATCAGTCATAAGAAAGGTGACTAAAGAGAAACTTAAGAAGTTCATATCTGCATATTAAGATAAGTCTTTGGAATTTTTTTCAAAGAGGGAGAAATATTGATCTTGAAGAGAGAAATACAAGAGATTGGAGATGGAACAAAGAGGGAGAAAACCTAATACATAGTATGAGGGAGAGACACAATATGAGGGAGAAATTCTAACTACTAAAAGTAAGTATATCTACTAATTACATCTACCTAGTAAAAGGAAGATATTGTAGAAGGAAGAAATAAGAAGTAACTTAGAGGGAGTCATAAGGATGAATTGATTATTGATTTTATGTTGATCAGAACATAACAGAGTTTTGTAACCTATTTAGATGACAAAAGTTGTTGATAGAGGGAGAGATTTCAATACAAGAAACTTTTTCTTTTTTGGTATTGTCTTGGTCTTACTATTTTAACTAAGTCAGTTTGGATGATCAGTTTGGTTTTCCATCAATGCTAAAGAGGGAGATTGTCGAGAAGTAGATTGTTGAAAATAGATTGATGCAAGTTTGATAAATGTGTTTCAATCATTGTTTTGTCACTAATGTCAAACCTTCCATTTTGTTTATAAGACAACTGCTTATATAATTTAAGTACTATTACATATTTGATTAATTACAAGGATTTGATCAAATGATGTAACAATAGCACCTAGAGGAATGGTTGAGTTATGATATAAAAAAGAAGTACAAGAATCAACTAAGACAGTGATATCATAGTGCATTGATAATATACTTAAGGTTGTAAAGGTTGGTTACACTAAGCAAGTTTAGAAGAATAAGTTAAAAAAAGTTTGTCTAGTAAGCTTGATTGAATGGATAGTAGGTGTTGAGAAAAGTTAGCACAAACCAAGTACAAAAGCAGTTGGAGCTGAGTAAAAGTTTATTTTAGTGTATGCCAAGCAAAATAGTTCATGCCAAGCACTAGTAAACTTTAGTTTGTACTGAGTGATTTTACAAAAGATGTCGAGCAATGCACTATGTGCCGAGCATAAGAAGCAAGTTAATACCGAGTGTTAGTATTATTAGAAAGATCATGAATTCGATGGATCTTAGCCAACAAGTTTTTCTTGGATTGTGTGAACCAGGTGGAAGATAAGATTGATGAGTTGGTGGCACAAAATTCATGGTCAACCATTTTGAAGCGTGGTCAAAGAGGATTGAAGGAGAAGTTCCTAGAAGTGGTATGAAATGAGGGGTAGATTTATTGAATCCTAGCTAATCTTCCCTAACCCTAAATTGGACGATAGAGAATGAATGACAAAAGATTTTATTTTTTCTATTTATAGGGATGGCTAGTTAGAAGCAAAGGTTGTCATGTGCAAGAACCTAAGGAAGACAAGGAGTCAAGGGTATTGCTTCATCAAGTGACCTAAGTGAAGAGTCTGTATTGGAAAGTTAAGCAAGAAGGCTTAAGGGTATGAATGCTTGAAGGGTGAACAAACTATTAGAGCTTAAACGTGTGAAAACCAAGTAGAATGGAGGACTGAAATAGAGATATGTAATCTAAAAATGGAGTTGTCAGTTGTTATCAGATCAAGACTCACTATTACTCTCTAACAATTGCATTAGTCTAGAGTAAATCCTTTGGATTAAGGTTGACTTAACAGTCATTTGTAAAAAATTTAATCGGGTGACATTCCAAGTGAATGGTCTAAAGTCCTCTAACAAGGCACACTCCTAATAGGGTGATTGAAATCTTTTAACAAGGTCATATTTAACAATGTGTATTGTAACCTTTAACAAAGTTGGCCTTTCACAAGGCATCACTTTAGAAGAGTGAAAAAGAGTAGCATGTTACTGGTGGTTTTTTCCAAATTGGGGTTCCACATAAATCATTGTATCAAGTGTGTTGCTGAATCTGTTATCTTTTATATTTACATTTCTACAAATTGATTTGATAATAACCTACAAGTTTTAAGTGATTACATAATCTTATGGATGCATGCATGATGATAAATGTTTTATGGGTTCACGAAGCTATGAAAAGTTTTATTTATACATTCAGACGTGGATAACTAATTCACACCCCCCCCCCCCTCAATTATTGTAAAGAATTTGAAACATGAATAAGATGATAATGAAATAGAAATAGTAGAAGGAGGCACTCATATGAATATTGGCAATTAGGCACTAGCTAAGGAAGAGCAGTAACCAGAATAGAGTGTACAAGATACACTAATGCTGAGTTCCATCCTTCCACATGTGACAAGTGTAAAAACTGAAACTATCAAAGTAAATGATGTTTCTGATACTATTGCTCAGAACATCAACTCCTTACAAAGGAATATTTGAAAAGGATACTTGTCCAATCAACTCTCCAGGCCAAATTGTGTGTCAACCATGTATTGGTAAGTGTTTATGAAATATAGAAAACAAAATCTATTACTGCAGGGGAGGAGGTGAAAACACAAGAAACGTCTACAATCACTCCTTGAGTCCCAAGTGTACAACCTTTACAACCCATTGTTGTATATTAAAGGAAGGAGACAATAGGTTACACTATCAATACACTGATGCAAGACACTTTAGTCTCAAAAAATGCACAAGAAGCTAAAAAATACAAGGTTGAGATAGTTGGAGCACAAGATTAAGGTGTAACTAAAACAATAGAGACAGAAAAGGACAAGCCTAAAGAGAGTACTTTGACACCAAAGCCAAAGGAGTTAGTAGCAATCCAAGCACTAGTGACATTACCAAAATATGGTACTCCTTCTAGTCAAACTCTTTAGAAGCCGAGTACAAATGCTACACCATTACAATTCTTAGTATTGATGCCTAGCTCATCTAAGGCACAAGAGGTAATTACTTATGGAGATATCACTCAAAATGAAGAGATTGTACTGTCAAACTTTTATTTGTTAGAAATCTGATTGAAAAGCTCATTGTTGTTAAAGATCAAAGAGGGAGATTGCTATAAAAGATTATTTTCAATCATTGTTTTGCCATTGATGTCAAACCTATTATATGTAGGGATGATATTTTCTTACAAGATTCATGCACTATCACTTAGTTGATTGATGAAGAGGATTTGATCAACAAGATGTAACAAGAGCACCTAAAGGAAGGGTTGAGTTATTATATTGTAATGAAGCACAAGAATCAATTAAGAAAATGGTTAAGTAATGTATTGATGAGATACTCAAAAATATAGAAGTTGGTCACACTTAGATACATTGGAAGAAGAAGTTGTAACAAGGTTGACTACAAAGCTTTAACTTTAATCATCAAAAGGTTTCGAGCAAGTCAATTGAAGCTTAGAAAATTCTTAATAGAAGTCGAGTAACAAAAAAATTTAGTTAATGCCAAGTGATCTTCAAGTGCCGAGTAAAAGATCAGGTGTCGAGCATCAAGAAAATTTTTAGTTAATGTCGAGTGATCTTCAATTGTCGAGTGATCTTCAGGTGCCAACCATCAAGAAAATTTTTAGTTAATGTTGAGTGATCTTCAAGTGCGAAGTGATCCTCAGGTGTCGAGCATCAGGAAATACATAGTTGATGCCGAGTAACACAGTATGTGTTGAGCACCAGTATTTCAATAGTGTTGAGCTATTACATTATTTCAAATGATGAAGATTTTCCAAATCTGAGCTGACATAGTGGCTGCATTGAATTTTGTGAATAAGTTGGAAGATAAGGATGATGAGTTGTTGGGACAGAATCTTATGTAAACCATTTTTGGGTGAATTCTAATGGATTATTCAAGAATTTTCTAGAGGAAATAGAATATGGGATAGATACCATGTATCCTACCTAATCTATACGAATTGAAATTAAAAAATGGAAGAATCGAGCGAGAAAAGGAACTCCAAGACTTCTATTTAAGAAGTCATAGACCAAGAAGCAAAGAGTTGCTGATACTGTTGCTACAGAAGTGCCAAAATCTATGAAGTGATTGAAAGGGTGTCAAGAAGGAGACATTTTAGGAGAAGGAAGAGCACATAGGCTCTACTTCTACAAGTGGTCTTCATGAGATGATTGCACTAGTACATTAAGTATGAAGACTCAAAAATACAAAGCTTGAAAGAAAAGGCAAGCAATTAAGAGTTGCAAAGATAGAAGGCCAGGTAAGGATATGAGCAGAGAAGTGATCTGAAATCTACAAGATAAGTACGTTGTATGTTGTAGTCAAGTAAATATTTTATAATACTCTCTAGCAATTGTATTAGATCTGAAAATCCTATGGACTTAGGTTGGTCTAACGGCCATTAGTAAATCCTTTAACAGGGTGGCATTCCAAGTGAATGTTCTAAAGTCCTTTTACCAAGCCCGCTTCTAATAGGGTGGTTAAATCCTCTAACAAAGTCACATTTAATAGTGTGTGTTGTAAGCCTTTCATAGGGCATCACTTAAAAAGGGTAAGAATTGAGTAGCATGTTACTGGTGGTTTTTTCAAAATTGGGTTTCCACGTAAATCATTGTGTCATGTGTTGATTTCTTGTGTGTTATATTTGCATGCTGATTTATAGTAACTTGCTAATTAGAAAAGTTAAAGTTTGCATGAATGAATGATTGAATGGATTTATCACACTTAGTGAAAAGTTTACAAGGGACATCTGGACCTTGAATAACATATTCATGCTCCCTCTTAGTTATTCTAAAGCAATTCTAACAATTGGTATCAGAGCCTTCTGTTGATTTAGTTTTAAGGTACTAGAAGTAGGAAGATCAAGATGTCCAAGAGAGAAGTTCTCAAGCTTAACAAAGACAACTTTGCTACATGGTAGAGTTTGATGAAATTGCACCTTGGATCACTAGGTGACTATGCACAAACTTCAATTGGAACAGAACTTGTAACTCCAATAGGACCTCTTACTGCAGATGATTTGAACAAAAAGAAGGAGCACAATCAAGCAATGTTGGAGATTGCCTCTGCACTTAGCTATGCCAAATATGATGATGTCAAAGACTGTGACACTTCATTCAAGATGTGGAAAACCCTGTCAAAAATCTATGGAGGAGATCAGAATG
The DNA here is from genome assembly GCA_028749045.1 of Cupressus sempervirens. Lineage (NCBI taxonomy): Eukaryota > Viridiplantae > Streptophyta > Pinopsida > Cupressales > Cupressaceae > Cupressus > Cupressus sempervirens. Next base: position 337,696,408 of record CM053783.1, on the reverse strand, counting down.
TCCAAAGAGCAAAAAGAGAAAGCCTAAGAGGGAAGTTTGATGACATGAAGATGGAGGAAGGTGAGAATGCTGCTCAATATGCTACAAGAAAAAAAGAAGTGGTGAGTGCAATAAGGAGTCTAGGTGGTCAACTGGAAGAAGAAACATCCATTAGCAAATACTTGAGAACTCTACTTCCTATCTATGCTATAAGACTTTTAGCCATTCAAGAGCTGAGGTGTGTATAAGGGAACACACTAACTTTTCAAGGAATAGTTGGAAGATTGACTACATTTGAGCTATCCAATTTTGAAAATTATAAACCTAAGAACCTTGAATCTTCTTTCAAGGCCAAAATGACAATAAAGGTTACTAAGGAGGACACATCAAGAAAAAGAAGAACAAAAGGAAAACATGCATCCAGTGATAGCAGCACAGATGAGGAAGATGTGGAACAATTAGAAGCACTACTAGCCAGGAGATTTCATAGAGGTAAAGAAAAATTCAAAGGTAAGCTTCCTATCATATGTTTCAATTGCAATGAAGTAGGTCATATAGCTACAAGATGCTCACAGAAGAAAAACTTTAAAGAAGGAAGCAAGTTCAAGAATAAAAGAGAAGATGATAGCAAAGATTACAAGGAGAAAGGCAAGAGATGCTACATTGTTGAAGAAGATTCTAATGAAAATGATGATGAAGTAGTCTATGTCACCATGAAGGATGAATCAGATAAAGATGAAGATGAAGCAACAACATTGGTTACCTGTGTGAACAAGAATGACAAGTGGATCATAGATAGTGGGTGCTCACATCACATGAAAGGAGATAAAAGTAAGTTCATTACCTTTACTCAATATGATGGAAATAGCATTAGATTCGATAATGATGCCCCATGTCAAATCAAAGGAAAAGGCTCTATCAAATTTACAAGAAAATTTCATGTGACAATGCATACTATGTTGAAGGATTGAACTACAAATTGTTGAGTGTATCTTAGTTAGGCAATATAGGTTGCAAAGTAGAATTTGAAAAGAAAACGGCCAAAATCTATGATATTGATGGAAATTTGATAGGAAAAGGTGAAAAAACTAGGAGTAATTTGTTTTACCTAGATACTAAAGAAGCAAAATGTCTTATTGTTAGACTTGATGATGTGTGGTTGTGGCATAAAAGGTTGTGTCATGTTAATTTTGGTAATCTGATCAGCATTAGCAAAAAGAACAAAGTCAAAGGATTGCCCAAGTTAAAGAAACCTAAAAACATAGTGTGTAAACAATGTAAACTAGGGAAGATGACTAAATCTAGTTTCAAAAGCAAAGCATACACTTTCCATGAAGTTCTAGAGTTAGCTCATATAGATTTATGTGGCCCAATAGAAGTACAAAGCTACCTAGGAGACAGATACATAATGCTATTTGTAGATGATTATTCCAAAATGATGACTGCTATGTTCTTAAAACAAAAATCTAATACATTTCAAATGTTCAAGTAGTATTTGGCTAGAGTTAAGAAGGAAACAGGAAAGAACTTGAAATGCCTAAGGTCAGACAGAGGAGGTGAGTTCATATCAAGAGAATTTGAACTATTTTGCAATGACAGAGGTATCAAAAGACAAATGTCAGCACCAAGAACTCCACCACAGAATGGTATTTTTGAAAGGAGAATTAGGTCAATGATTGACTATGCCAGAACCTTGATGATGGAGAAAAATGTTGCACTCAAGTACTAGAGAGAAGCTGTAAGTACTGCAGTCTACACACTAAATAGAGTTCAAGTCAAGAAAGATACAAATGCAACACCCTTTGAATTATGGTATGGTCATTCACCTAATGTTAAACATTTCAAAGTGTTTGGTTGTAAATGCTATATTCTAAAAGACACTAGAAATGGAAAGTTTGATGCAAAAACTAATGAAGGAATATTTCTTGGGTACTCCACTAAAAGTAAGGCATATAAGTGTTTGAATACTAACACCAATAGAGTTGTGGAGAGTGCAAATGTAAATTTTGATGAGCATGCAGAAGTTCAGGATGATGAGTCAAAGAAAATAGAGGATTATAGATCCTTTGTATACTTCTATGAAGGAATGACAGCTGAAGACAATGCTGAAATTCAAGTTGGGAATCAGCAACAAACTTTAGTATCTGCCGAGTCTCAGCCTGTGAATGCCAAGTTCCATTCAAAAGTTGAGCTGCAGAATGGAGAGAATGAACAAACTGGTTCTAAAAATAGTATACATGAAAGGAATGATGAATTATCTAATGAAGAAGAATGAAAAAACTCTGAAGCTGAAGAATCAAATGTGGAAAGAAAGACTGAACCCATATTAGCTAAGAATGTAAGAAGACATCACCCTACAGATCAAATCATTGGTGATAAGGATGCTAGACCAATGACAAGGAATAGACTCAGAAATGAATCATGTCTACTGAGCAAGGTTGAACCCAAAACAATCAAAGATGCACTGCAAGATGATGATTGGTATAAGGCCATGAAAGAAAAGATAGATCAGATTGAGAAAAACAAAACTTTCTCTAGTCCCCAAACTAGCTAATAAGAATGTGATTGGTACCAATTGGGTGTTCAAAAATAAACTTGATGAGAATGGTGAAATAACAAGAAAAAAAGCCAGACTAGTTTACAAAGGCTATGCATAAGAAGAAGGATTGGATTATGGAGAAACAGTTGCTCCTGTTGCAAGAATGGAAGGAGTAAGAACATTACTTGCATATGTTGCATATAAAGGTTTCAAATTTTACTAGATGGATATAAAGTCAACTTTTCTAAATGGTATACTAGAAGAGGAAGTCTACATAGAACAACCAGAGGGGTGCAAACTACATAAAGCACTTTATGGACTAAAGCAAGCACCAAGAGCATGGTATGAAAGGCTACACAAATATCTTGTGAAGATAGGATTTGAAAGAATAGATGACAATAGCAACTTGTACATCAAAGCTGAGGAAGATAAAGATATTTTGATTTTAGAAATCTTTGTTGATGACATAATATTTGAAGGAAAAGATGTTTTATGCAAAGATTTTGTTGACCAAATGAAGCATGAATTTGAGATGTCAATGTTTGGAGAAAACAAATTCTTTGTTGGATTTCAAGTAAATCAGTTGAAGCATGGCATATTTGTGACCCAATCCAAATACATCAAGGATGTACTCAAAATATTAGGGCTAGAAGACTCAAAATCAATTAGCACACCAATGGCAACTGGACATAAGCTATCTAAAAATGATGAGTCTACTAAAGTAAATCAAAAATTGTATAGGTCAATGATTGGAAAGCTGCAATATGTTGTACATAGTAGACCAGACATTGCATTAGCTGTTGGAATAGTGGCTAGATTTTCTGCCAATCCAAGAGAAAACCACTTAATGGCAGTAAAGAGAATATTGAGATATCTGAAAGGAACTGATGATTTTGGTTTGTACTACAAAAGGAATAAGAAATTTGAACTGAGAGCTTATATTGATGCAGATTGGGGAGGTAACATTGATGATAGAAAAAGCACCAGTAGAGGAGCACTTTTCTTAGGAAAAAGGTTGATTACATGGACAAGCAAAAAAAAAAGCTACACCTCACAGTCTATTGTTGAAGCTGAATATGTGGCAATTGCTATAAACTGCACTAATATTGTGTGGATCAAAATTTTTTTGCAAGGTATAAAGGAAGAGGTAATTGAGCCTGTGACACTTTATTGTGATAATACAAGTGCTATCAATATATCAAAGAATCTAGTAATGCATGCTAAAACCAAGCATATTGCAATTAAGTATCACTATGTAAGAAAGCTAGTCGAAGATAAACAAGTGAAGATGGAATATGTTAGCTCAAAGCAACAGATTGTTGATATCTTCACAAAATCACTACCTAAAGATGCTTTTGAGTATCTTAGAGGTAAGTTAGGGGTGATACCTCTAGCTAAAGCTACTTAAAGAAAAAGTAGGAATGCCCTGCATCAAATAAGCCGAATGTTGAAGATTTTGTACATTGATGCGGAGGATGTTTACTTTGGGATCCATGCCTAAAGTAATAGAAGTGCTGAAAACTTCAAATTAGTCATAAGCAAGGTGACAGAGGGAGATTGAAAAAATCTGTAAAAGCTACATCTGCATATTAAAGATGCTAATACGTCTTTGGCATTGTTGTCAAAGAGGGAGAAGTGAACAATTGATCAACAAGATTGTTAAAGATAAAGAATCAGAGAAGTAGAGGGAGATTTCAGAGGTTGATCAGAATAGAAAAAGATGAATAATACAGAGGAAGAAAAATAAAGATAAAGGATACAACAGCAAAGAGGGAGAAGTGAAATGAAGATGTGATGTTACAACTTACTTTTTGGCATTTGACATACTGATCTAACTTAGTAAGTTTTTGGTGGAATAGTTTAGTCTGATGGTTGATCAGTTTGGTTTGTCGTTAATGCTAAAGTGGGAGATTGTTAGAAATCTAATTGAAAAGTTCATTGTTGTTAATGATCAAAGAGGGGGATTGCTGTAAAAGATTGTTTTCAATCATTGTTTTTCCATTGATGTCAAACCTATTAAATGTAGGGATGATATTCACTTACAAGATTCATGCACTATCACTTAGTTGATTAATAAAGAGGATTTTATCAACAAAATGTAACAAGAGCACCTAAAAGAAGGGTTGAGTTATGATATTGTAATGAAGTGCAAGAATCAGTTAAGAAAATGGTTAAGTAATGTATTGATGACATACTCATAGATATAGAAGTTGGTCACACTTAGATACATTGGAAGAAGAAGTTGTAACAAGGTTGACTGCAAAGCTTTAACTTTGATCATCAGAAGGTGTCGAGAAAGTCAATTGAAATCGAGTAAATTCTTAATAGAAGCCGAGTAACAAAATTTTTTAGTTAATGCCAAGTGATCTTTAAGTGCCAAGTAAAAGATTAGGTGCCAAGCATCAATAAAAAATTTAGTTAATGCCGAGTGATCTTTAAGTGCCAAGTGATCTTTAGGTGCTAAGCATCAAGAAAAAATTTAGTTAATGCTGAGTGATCTTCAGGTGCCAAGAATCAAAAAAAACATATTTGATGTCGAGTAACACAATATGTGTTGAGCACTAGTATTTCAATAGTGTCAAGTTGTTGCATTATTTCAAATGATAAAGATTTGCCAAATCTGAGCTGACATAGTGGCTGCATTAAATTTTGTGAACAAGTTGGAAGATAAGGATGATGAGTTGTTGACACAGAATCTTATGTAAACCATTTTTGGGTGAATTCTAATGGATTATTCAAGAAGTTTCTAGAGGAAACAGAATATGAGATAGATAAAATGTATCCTACCTAATCCATGCAAATTGAAATTGAAAAATGGAAGAATCGAGTGGGAAAAGGAACTCTAAGACTTCTATTTAAGAAGTCATAGACCAAGAAGCAAAGAGTTGTTGATGCTATTGCTATAGAAGTGCCAAAATATGTGAAGTGATTGAAAGGGTGTCAAGAAGGAGACATTTTAGGAGAAGGAAGAGCACAGAGGCTCTGCTTCTACAAGTGGTCTTGATGAGATGATTGCACTAGCACATTGAGTATGAAGACTCAAAAAGACAAAGCTTGAAAGAAAAGGCAAGCAGTTAAGAGTCACAGAGATAGAAGGCCAGAGAAGAGATTTGAAATCTGCAAGATAAGTTGTATGTTGTAGTCAGGTCAAGATTTTCTAATACTCTCTAGCAATTTTATTAGATCTGAAAAATCCTATGGACTTAGGTTGGTCTAATAACCATTAGAAAATCTTTTAACAGGGTGGCATTCCAAGTGAATGTTCTAAAGTCCTTTTACCAGGTCCACTTCTAACAGGGTGGTTAAATCCTCTAACAAGGTCACATTTAATAGTGTGTTTTGTAATCTTTTAACAAGGTAGACCTTTCACAGGGCATCACTTCAAAAGGGTGAGAATTGAGTAACATGTTACTAGTGGTTTTTTCCAAATTGGGTTTCTATGTAAATCACTGTGTCATGTGTTGATTTCTTGTGTGTTATATTTGCATGTTGATTTATAGTAACTTGCTAATTGGAAAAGTTAAAGTTTGCATGAATGAATGATTGAATGGATTTATCACACTTAGTGAAAAGTTTACAAGGGACATCTAGACCTTGAATAACTGATTCACCCCCCTCTCAGTTATTCTAAAGAAATTCTAACATTATTATGTTGCAATAACAATTAAGCAGATGGGTATACTACAAGAAGCCCTAGCAAAGAAGAAACATCAAGAACTGCTCAAAAGGGAGCATAGGTAGAAGCAAAATTTAATTGATATCAAAGAAATTTTCTTAGATGCATTCAGACTACCTACTCTAGATGAAACAAATAGTATCATTGAACAATTGACCAATATAGTGGAAAGAGTAAGTGACATAAAACTAGATACTAATGTTGAACTATTAGAATGGTCTAAAAAGAAGTTTCAAAACAAGGTGGATGAGAAGATATCTACTGATATTGCACTAACGTAGGTTGCATTGGAAACTAAGATGGATAATGTGAAGAAGGTACTAGAGAACATTTTCTCTCTCTATATGCCAAACTATGTAATCCTACACTCTTCACACAAGAGATAAGGAATCACATCTTGAGTTTGGAGAGCCAAATGCAATTATTTGGTGCAACATTGCCAAAGTCTCCAACTCAAAGTGAGAAACATTTTATAACCCTATTACAATCCCAAAGTCAGTTAACATATTCACAAGTAGATGAAGCAAACATAAGGGATAAACTTATCAACATCCAAGCGACATTGACTCCTCACATTGATATTTTACACAAGGAACTAGGCTATTCAGAAATACTTATGAAGAAAGACCTCAATCTTTCTACATTAGATGGCTTAGTCCACCTTGTTGTCGAGCTGGCCATCCAAATTAAGTCTTTGGAGGTAGCTTATGATAATTGGGATGTAGCTCTTAAAATTATACTTGAGGTCCATAAATAATTTTTGGACAAATACACTATTAGTGTATAACCCATTGACATCAGTGTCAAAAATGGGGAGTAAAAGCAATGGGAGTAAGACATGGGGGAGCAAGCAGAACAAAGAGATATCTATCCAAGGAGTAAGCAAAGAGAAAGAGTATTAGTTGATGTAAATCTACTTAGTAGGAGAAATATTTTTGATACAAAGTATAGTATAGAATAAATCAAACAACTCAAGGGGAGTTATAAAATTTCGAGGTATAAGTCATGCGTTGCAAAATTTTGATATTTTTAAAAAAAAATTATAGAAGTTGAATAGACATCTATGTTATGCTTGTAAGAATAATATTGTTAATGTATGACCAAGTGTTTTTGACACTTATGTCAAAGGGGGAGTTTTTTAATCTTAGATTAGTTTTGACAAGTGAATGTCTATACACTTAAGTCATTTACTTAGTTCATGCCAAAAAAAGTAACATATTCCAAGCACAACATATAAGTAAGAGCATGCCAATAAAAAGTGAGAGCCAAGTCACTCAAGTGTTGAGAAATCAGTATGTGCGGTGTGATTTAGGAGCTGAGCAAGTAGTGCATGCCAAATCATTCAGTTGTTGAGTGACAACATTCAAGTCTTAGTTAGTGTCGAGAACTAGGGATTTCAAATGCTGAGTAACACAGTTTTGTCATAGTTATTTTTATTGGCACAAACTACTATATAAACCATTCTTGGGCTAATTTAATTATTGAATTATGATATTTTGTTGATAAGGATGAATCTTAAGTAGAAAACCCAATGTGCATCTAATTAAGTAAATAGAAGGTTTAAGCGGCAATATGAATGAATCACAACTATTGATTCATATCTAATCCTAAGTCACCTAGGTCTTCTTAAGGAGGACAAACCCTAAAAATTTTATGAATGGTCAAAGAGAGAGAAGGAGAGTTTGCATGCACAAAAAGGACATTCATGGTGACTAAGATATTATGTTCTGAATTACATTGTAGAATCAGTTAAAGGAGAATAAAGGAAGGAAATAGCGAACAGTAGAGAGACATCTGATCAAGAAGGATCAAGTACACATCAGTATAGACATGATCTGACATCAAGCAATAGAGTGATAATCACAGGATCAATGTTGAGACATCCTAATAGATGAATTAGTTAAATCTCTTAATAGAGTAGTCCTAATAGGTTGTATTGAAATCCTTTAACAAGGTGCTTACTTAATTGTGAGTTAAAGTCATTTAACTAGGCACACTTCTAATAGGGTGTTAAAATCATTTAATAGGGTTAGACCTAATAGTCTTTGTAAGCTCTTAACAAGGTAAACCTTTCATAGGATAGATCATGTTTCATGATCAAACATTGTAGCCTTCATTAGATACAATTTATTACTACAGTAGTGAAGATTTGTGGGTGTCATCCCCACCCCAATTTTACCTTCTCATTGGAGGGTTTTTGGGTAATCGTATGTAGTGTCATATATGTATGAATGCTTACTTGTTTACATACTTTATATGTATATGCATTACATGGTATTTCAGTTTACTTGTTAAATTGTGAGATGAATGTATAGCAAATGTTTTATGGGTTAAAGTTTAAAGCATTGATTCACACCCCTCCCCCCCCCCCCCCCCCCCCCCATTTTACTTTCCTATTGTAATTCCAACATCTAAAATGGTAGATTTGAGAAAAATCTACTACATTCTCAATACAAAAGCATGGAAAACCAAAGAAAATATATTTATGTTTAAGAGAGAATATGATGTAGATAGATCCTTATAAAAATTAGATGAAAAGTTACAAACCAATTGTGACACCCATTCAAGTTTGGCATAACTATCTAATTTAAATATATTAAATCTAGTGAACCCCACTCTATACAAATAATTGATTGACAGTTTGATCTACTTAATTACTATTCATCTAGATATTAATCCATAGATTTGGTCTGTAGGATCATGTTAGATCCTAAAGAAACATATTGAGTTTGACTAAAAGATTTCTCAAGTATATTAAAGGGACATTATGGTATGATCTTAAATTTCATCATTCAAAGGACAAAAATTTGATTTGCTATATAAATTCATAATTTACAAGTTCTATGGATGGTCAGAAGTATACTTTTGGTTACTCTTTTTTCTTTATTTTTGTAGCATTATCTTAAATGTATAATAAATAACTAATTGTATCACTTTCTACATTAGAGATGAAAAATAAAGTTGCAACATTGGTATCTTGTCAAACTATATGATTCTAAAAAGACTATTAGAAGACTTATACCAAATACAAAACATGCTTAACTTTTTGTATAGAGAAAATAAGAAAGTTCTAGAAAAATGAAAAAGAACTCAGTATTCCATAGTAGAACCAAATATATTGAGATGTGACATCACTATATCAGAGAATTAGTCCAATGAGGCTTAATTGAAATTGTGTATTGTGGTACAAAAGGTCATATAGAATATATTTTCACAAGTCTCTAGCTCACGAAGGTTCCAAAATCTCAAAAAATCTACTTTTATGTTCTTATAATTGCTAATTAATGGAGAGAATGATAATAATAATGCCCATTAAGGTAGACTTTATTGATTTTTTTTCTAATTCAAATAATATGGTTATATATCTTTATTATTGTAGTTAATATTTCAACTCCTTTTCTATAGTTATAATATTGTTGAATATAGTTGAATTCCATAATGTCATCTCTCTTTTTCGTTTCTATTTAACAGATGCCTTTCCTCTCATTTCTTCTAGGAAATTTTGGGCTTTTGCATATTTGTTTGTTTTGTGATCAATAGATCACCATCCTTGATTCAATTACCTTCAACCCTATGCTTAACCAATAAGTTGTAGTCAGAAGTATTCAAGCCCCTAACATTTCAGGATAGGAGCTTCATGGCCTCTAGAGAAGGAAGGTTGCTAGAGCATTACATATATGTTGCATTAGATATATTTACATATGTTGTATAGTTAGTTGTGCCTGTGCTAAAGAATATTCTCATGCATAATTGAGCACATTTTTACACATTCATGCTCTGGCTCAAGTTCACTTAGTTGAGCCTAAACTTAGGATACTCTAGTCTATATGGGCTCTAGCTTACACATTGTGCATATGAAAGACTTCTAGTTTGTATACCTCTAGTTTCCTACTTTTAGTTTCAATTAACTTTTTAAGTCTTCAAGTCTATTAATATTTATAAAATCAATTGATATATTCATAGTAATTTATCCTACAATCACAATCTTGTATATTGTATTCTTTTCACACGAGGAATACATAAATTATTTCTTATTACCCTTTTTTGTAATGTTGTTTTTTATTTTCTACTTGATGCTTTGGTGTTTGTGGTGCAAAAATAAAACATGGTATCAGAGCATAGTTCTCAAATTTTGAGTGTTTTTTTTCTTAATGATATTTTAGCGTCTCCAAATTTGTCTTCTTGTATGGATTTGGACTTGGGCAACTTTTATCAACTTTTGGAGAAAAATGGACACTAAATTGTTATTAGAATTTTTTTATTTTCCAAAACTTTTTTCTTGGAAAGTATCTATTTTTATAAAGTTTATATTTTTATAAATTTCCATTTTAGGATATTTTCCATGTTTGAAAACTTTTTATTTTTGGAAGCTTGTGTGCCCTACATGGCCACAATTGGTTTTTGGCCATAGACTTATCATATGAGATCAATATTGCAAAAATGAGATATTGTTGGAAAGTGATTCTAGCATCAAGATTTCCATTATATCATTTTAAAAATTCTTCCCCAATTTTCCATGATAGGCCTCCAAATTTAGACTTCAATTTTGTGCTTCTAAGGCTATAACTTGAGAAAAAAAATCTATTTTTTGACTTCCACACATGATTGGATAACTCTCAATATCCTATGCATAGATCTCTATTCCTTTTCATTGAATTTTGTACTAACTATAGCTACACTTTAACATTAGAATTTTATATTATAAGATTTTTGCAAACCTTGCTTGTAGAAGATGTTTTTCATTTTCTATTTGATCCTTTGGTTCTCAATTTGCAAACTTCAATAGGACCACCCTTCTTTGATCTCAAACATTGTACTTTTAATTTTTCCCCCTTCTTCATCATCCTTGTTTCACATCTTCCATAATGATTTCCTCCCTTGGTCTTTCACATTCCAAAAATCCATTGTAGTCTTATTTAGAGTAGTTTAATTTATAACCATATTGATCTAGGATCCCCTCTCATCTTTGTCTCTATCATACTCCAAAATATCTAAATAGCACATCTTTCTCCTCTCCTTCCAAATCACCTTTTAGAATATTACAAAAAAACAATCTTGAACTTAGATTAATAGGGTGTCAGTTATCACAAGAAATCATTATTAGTTTGATTGCTAATGTCTATAGCAGGGGTTGAGATTTTCTATTATTTTAATCCTTCTTCATATGGTAGCACTATTGGTGTAAATAAGTATTTACTATTTACACTTAAGTTTACTTAGGTTAATGCATTATTTTATTATTTTATTTTGTGAGACACTTAGGAGTTTGCATCATTCACTGAGTTGTCATATAGACAACACAATTATTCACACTCCCTTTTAGCACATGTTGTCTACACCATTGATTTGCATGCTACATCATTGTAGGCTTATCCTCTCATCATCGCACTTACTTCCATGCTTAATGGAGGATAACGCATATCTAGTGGACATGTGCCTGGTTGTATGACTTATCATGATGCTGACTTCTATGCATTCTAGAAGCTCTCGAAAGGCCTCTATATACAAGCACTCCTAGTGTACTTTCATATGGCATATTGAATGAATATATCATCATTCTAATCATACTCTCTCTTTGGTCTATTATTGTGCTTGTGTTTGAGTTCCTTGGTCTTGGGTGAATTTTTTCTTAAGGCAAATTCTTACATGGTATTAGAACTCAGGGAGATTCTCTACACATAATCATTCGAGACTATTCATTCTTTAGCACCTCGACTTGAATCAAAAGTATTTGCAAAAATTGGGAGCATATAGAGTTAGATCTGACCTCGCCATTGCATCTAGAATGTCAATTCGGTGAAGATCAACTATAAATTTACCTATGTTGGGCTAAAGTTGATCGTGAGGCTAATTTTTTTTGCAAACTGGCACCCAAAGGCACCGATTTGCAAACTGGGTATGATCTAATTCAATCTGCAAATTTATATCAGATCTGAATTTATTTAATCTCTGCATTTTTTTGAATTTTATTTTCGAAGAATTTTTTTCACCCAATCGGATAGTTAGAGAATTTTTTTTGCAAAATCGGGAAATCACACCCCAGCTCTGCAATTTCAAAGAAATATTTTGTTTATTATAGGGAATATTCATTTTAATCGTCAAACTATTTTCCAATCTGGCTAGTAGCGGTTAACAAATTCTGGGACCGCCTTACCAAATTTAGTAGGCAGCACCAAATACCTCTGGCAAAATTGGTACTAGCCTCTTGTGCATGCTTTGTTTTATGCATTTATGAGTTAGTAAACCCCAAAAATGTGGGACTAACAACAGAAACCTGGCTACGCAATTTGAATCCGACATCGGCTTTTAAAACCCATTTGGCCGCAAAATTTTTTGGCATCTGAAACCTAACCCTGCCGCTGTCTTAAATCTGGTCGATGCAATTAAAAATCTCGTTGTCAACTTTCAAAGCCTGTAGCCCATGAAACAGTTCTAGCATCATTTTATCTCCTTTTTGTCCACAATCTTCGCACCACGCGGTGCTATCTCATTCATTGCCTTGACAGTCTGGCCACATCTACATGGAGCGGTGCCACATCTGCAAACATTTATCTGCCACCGTGTATAGTGCAGTCAAACTATGACACATGGCATAATTTAATTTTCCCATACAGATGACTGCCAAATCAGCCAGCTCATAATCAAATCTACAAACACATCACCCACTAGTGACACATGGTGAACCCAGTTTGCGTAAGTAAAGTACAGTCAACAAATCCTACTGCATAGTCAACTACCTACATCATCATCTGAGTCAGCATCATAGTTAGCATGCCAAATTAGTGTTCGTACAATCTATACGGGTTTGTACTACCACATCAAATGCTTGCATCATGCTGACATCATCACAAGCTTGAAGGTCACTGACATCATCATTTTATGAGCCTAAATTTGGCAGTCATCTGACCATCATTCCAGGACCAATTTGAACTACTGTGACAATCATATGACCATCAAATTTAACCTCGTCTTTTGTTGATGCAACCCCTCTCCAGATTGATTTTTTATTTTGCAATCCGACTTTGAAAGGCCATATCTCAGTCATCCAGACTCCAAATCAGGTGTTATTATTTTTGAAATTGGGTAGAATTTTCTAAAAAATTTAGTGGTGTAGCTCTTTTCTAGTTTTGGTACATGGATTTTTTAGAAGTTGTGTCTTTTAGCAACTGTGCCTGCATAATCATATAGTTTGCCACTTCAAATGCTCTGTACGGGCACATCTGAAGTCAAAAATAGGTTCTATTTTTTTTGAAAGTGTGTTATTTTTTGTCTACTTTCTAAATTTGTAGTTAAATTGTAGTGTTGTGTGGACAAAAGTGTCACTTTCAAAAATAGGGTGTTTCTTTTCTTTGTATTGCTTCAGAATTGTAACATATTGTAAAGTTTCAGATTTCTAATCTTTCAGGAGGTTGTAACAAGAAAAATTAGAAGTCCATGAAGGCCAAAAATTGGCAAGTGGCCATTGTAATTGCACTACTTATAAAGTGCCAAAAGCATCTATTTGGGGAGGGGGGGGGGGGAGTTTTCTTGATTTAGTGAAAAGGGGGGGTGTTCTTGGTGTTGTATTCCTTCTTTTCTGCAATTTTTTTTTTCATTTTTTGCATTATGAAAAATTTTAAGTTTCCAAAATTAACTCCGCATAACTATGCTACATGGTCCATCAAAATGTGGTATCACTTAATGTACAATAGAGTTTCTCAATATGTAGATGGTACTCTTCATAAACTAGTAGGTGATAATGTATCAACAAGTGATATTTCAGCTTGGGTGGAAATGGATAGGAAAGCCCTAGGTGATATATGTTTGGGGGTTGATGACAAGATCATGTATCAAATTAAGAAGTGTTGTACATCCAAGGAAGCTTGGGATACACTTGAAAACCTATATAGTAAAGTGTTTCAAGAGGATGTTTTCAAAATTGAAGATGAGCTTGTCTCCTTAGATCCTAAGTCATTTGATACTATACAGGATTTCATCATTAAGGTGAATGAAGTAAGGACAAAGCTTATTGATTGTGGGAGTCCTATCAAAGATGACAAATTGATCTATCTCGTTCATAGCAGGCTACCATCAAAATATTCCACATTTGTTTCTTCTTTTAACACCTCAAAGACTACACTAGGGTTTCCCTATAAGAAAGTCTCCTTTGATGAATATGTTGATCTATTGGATATAGAAGAAAAGAAGTTGAAATCAATGGGGATTCTCAATTCACCTAAGTCTTAAGCATTGGTGGCCAAAAATGAGGGTTCTCAAAATTCAGCTGGACAATCTTCAAATAAAGGAAAGGGTAAGAAAAAGAAGTGGAAGAACAAATCAGAGGATGCAGAAAAGACAACACCACAATCCAATCAACAAGGCAAGTCTTCCTCAAATTCCAACAAGAAGGGGGACAACAATAATAAGGAGAATAAAAAGTGCACTTATTGCAAGAAAATGAGTCATGAAGAACATAAGTTTTATCTTAAAAAGATTAATGAGTTGACCAACATCATGAAGAAACATAATGTTCCACTGCCTAATGCTTATAAGGATAAAGGGTCTTCTTTAGATTCAAAGGGCAAAGGGTAAGCACTCATGGCAAATTCAAACTCTTCAAAGGAATGGATCCTTGACTCAGGTGCCTCATATAATATGGGTTCTTCAAAGGAGGATTTTTCTTCATTGAAGTAGTCAAAGGTATTGCACATCTTTGTGGGAGATGATACAAAAATGGAAGTTGAAGGGAAAGGAAACGTGGCGATGAAAACTGGAGAGTTTCAAAATGTTCTCTACGTTCCAAACCTAAGTTCAAATCTCCTCTTGATTTACCAAATCACTCACCTCAGAGATGGACATAGAGTTGAGTTCCTTCCAGACTCAATAAAGATGCATAGTCTAAAAGACGACTCATTGGTTGCAGTGGGGAAAGTGAATCATGACAAAAGGTTGTACTCCTTCTCCCATTTTGTGCCCAAGTCTCCTTCAAAGGCCTTGTTATCTCAATCAAGTTCAACAATGCAATTATGGCATGAGTGGTATGGACATCTTTCCTTTTTCTATCTTCAACAACTTTGCACAAATAGAATGGTCAAAGGTCTACCCCAAGTAAAATTTACCCATGGTGAATGTTCAATAGATTTAGTGGATATGCATCTAGAGGGGAAGTTATAGAAAGGGAAGTCTTCAAGAGCACTAGTTGTTCTACAGATGGCTCACATGGTATTAGTAGGACCTTTTACAGTCAACCAGGGTCACTACATACTAACTTTCATTGATGACTTTTCAAGATACACTTGGGTCTACTTTCTTCATACTAAGAATGAAGTGTTAGACAAGTTTCTAGCCTTCAAGACTCATGTTGAACAGAAATCCAGGAAAGCCATCAAAGTTCTTAGAATGGAAAATTGAAGTAGATATGTGAATAGAAGACTTATAGACTTTTGCAGACTTGAGGGAATTGATCTTCAAACTCCACCAACATTCAGTCCACATAAGATAGATATTGCAACTTTGAGGATCCGCAATCTTAAGTCTATGGCAAGTTGCATGATATAGGCCAATCTCTAGATCCATCACTTGAAGTCGAAGCAATTACTAATGTCACTCACATTCTTAATAGGTCTCCTCATCTAGCCTTAGATGGCAAGACTCATTTTGAGGCATGGTGTGGCAGAAAACCTATTGTGACACACTTTAGAGTCTTCAGTTGTCCTGCATGGGCAAACATATCTTCTAGGGGATGCAAGGCACAGTCACCTTAGCCTTGTAGTTTCATTAGTTACGAAGATGGTGTGAAGGCATACAGACTTCTAGATCTAAAGACACATTAGATTTTTGTGGAAAAGGATGTATACTTTGAGGAAAGTTCACCCAGCTTGTCCTTTACTCCTCTCTACACATCATACCATGTGGAAACTGACAGTGGCACCAGTGATAGTGCTTCAACAGATTCAGACACGTGGAGTTCTATTAATAGTTACAGCGAGAGGTCACTACATCAGTCCAGTTGATCTGATTAGGATCTAGGACTATTACAGAGGAATGCTAATTTATCACATAGAATTAATTTAAAAATTTTAACGAATCAAATTAATGTAAATGAAATAAGAGAACAACAAGATTAAGCTGATAAAAGAGACAATGAGAGAAAGAAGACGCAAACAATTTGATCTCGGAGTTCATCCGTATGGACTACGTCTCCGGGTCCAGCTCCATTAGGGGGACCGATCCGATTATCTCCAAAAATCATGTACAAATGTTTACAAAGTCATTCCTTTGAAGTACAATAACATCGCGTTGTTTCAAAGTACAGGAATAAACACTTCAACAAATCTCCCTTACTCTCAGCACTTCCGTTCTCTCCTTTTTCTGAATGCCCCATAAGAGTCTCCTAACCCCTTTTTTATACCAAAAAATAGCCAAAATAAGGCCATAACAAATAATTGTAAAAATAGACTCTTTAACCAGTTTCCCTCTCGGAATAACCCTTTACCCATTTTAGAGGATTTGGCCCCATGTCATTTTTGGGGTCAAAAATAAGCAATAACCTTATTTTTCTAAGGTTAGGCAGGATTTGGATAAAGTTGAATAAAAATTGGTGCAGAATGATTCTTAAGCGCTAAAATAGCACAACGGCCACCTAACTTTTATGGTAGCCGCCGGTCGGGGGTTCAAACCACGCCGGCGGGTCTTCCTTCTTTAAAACTAGCACAAGTCTATGGTTAAAAATATATTGCCGCCAATATCTTTTGAAATCCATGCGTGGCATAGTGGAGGAAGTATGAGTTTTGGGAATAAATGGTCATGGGTTCAAATCTGACCATAAACCTTTTTATTTCCCACTTTGCTGATGTCATGATGATGTCATCAATATTCATCTCTTATGCCGAACTTTAAAATGTCATAACTTTCACGTATGGGCTCCGTTTTTTATGAAACAAACACCGTCGGAAAGCTCTCGACGAGCTCTTTATTTTGAAATCCATTGTTGACCACTTTGGAGATGATTATTTTTTTCACCTTTTTGATGACCTCCGTACTCGATTTGACCAACCTTTGACTAACTGTAACTTTTGCATATGGACTCCATTTCTGTCCATTCAAATTGCATTAGATTTAGAATTTTGAGAACTTTAACTTGATGCTGATTATTGGAGTTTTGGAGATACTTCAATTTTGACAAAAGTATCCCCCGGATCAACCTCCCCACTAAGAATCTTTCGGACCACCGAAAGTTTGGATTACTCGAAAAGAAGGTGAGGGTATAGTTCCCTCACTTTACCAATCTCCATCCATCTTGCCTTGCTTGGATGCATCCCCTTAATCCCACTCGGAGGTATTCAACTGGTCCTCTTCGTGAAGTTCTGACATTCCTATCTAGGATAACATCTTCTAGCAATTCTGACATATACTCTGGTGAAACATCATCAACTGATGGAACCTGAACACTGATGTCTTCATCCAAGATCATTGGAGGCTCATACAACTTCAGATTCTCAACATTGACAACTGAGTAAATTTGCATGTATGGAGGAAGATTAAGGCAAAAAGCATTAGTACCGATCTTTTCCAAGATCTCAAAAGGACCATACCTGATAGCTTTGAGCTTCCTTCCTTCACCTTGCATTCTTTCCTTGCTGATATGTAACCAAACTCTGTCGCCAACTTGGAATTGGTGATCAATGCGATGCTTATCATGGCGAGCCTTGTATTTTGCTTGGCTCTGCTCTAATTGTGTTTCTACTGCCTGATGGATTGCTTGGACCTTCTGGATGAACTTTAAAGCCTTTTCTACATCATGGCATCCATCTACAACATCGTCCTTCCCAAAAGAAAAATCCATTGGTGTCTTAGGCAAGTAATCGAAACAAGTCTCAAAAGGAGACCTCTTTGTAGAAGAGTGTGCCACATGGTTGTAAGCATGTTGCACATAATGAAGACTTTCATCCCACAACTTAGGATGTTTACTACAGTAGCCTCTAAGTAGATGCACAATTGTCCTGTTCACTACCTTTGTCTGTTCGTCGGTCTGCGGATGGAAGGTTGTACTCTTCTTCAGCTTGGTGTCCATGAGTCCCCATAAAGATGACCAAAATTCTCCTAAGAATCGAGAATCTTGATCCGATACAATAGAAGTGGGTAACCCAAAATGAACCCATACATTTTGAAAATACAAATGAGCAGTCAGTTCAGCAGTAACTTGCTTTTTACAAGACATTAAAATACACATTTTGCTGAACCGATCAACTACTACATACAAATAATCATGACCCTTCCTAGACATAGTTAAACCTCCCATAAAGTCCATAGATACACTTTCCCATGGACGTGATGGTATAGGTAATGGTGTGTACAAACCCAATTTCCTATTACTTGGATTGTTGGTTGCACACATTACACATCCTTTTATATACTTGGTGACAGTTTCCTGCATATGAGGCTAGTAACAATATTTTTGCAATTGAGCTAATGTCTTACTTACCCCGAAATGTCCTGCAATCAACGAGGTGTGTGCTTCATGGATTACATGTGCTTGTTCATTTATAGGAATACATAATTTTCCCAAGTGGTACAACAAATTATCCTGCACATAGTAATCTTTCTCTTCTACATGTTTACCCTAGATTAAAGCTGCATAGATATCCTTAACGTTCTCGTCATTAGCATATTGTTCCTAAAAACGTTCATGAACCATAGAACTATTTTGAAGGATTATCAAAGCATTCTAAACAGGAGGCCTAGAGAGCATATCTGCTACTTTGTTATGGGAACCCTTCTTATACTTAATTACCAAATGAAACTATTGCAGAAAACTCATCCACCTAAAGTGCCTACTTTGTTGCAACTTAGATTGTGAGTGCAAATATTGTAGTGGTTGGTGATCAGTGTGGATTACAATTTCCTTTCCCATTAAGTAGTGCTTCCATTTTTTAACACTCTGAACCAAAGCATAAAGTTCTTTATCATATGTAGGATAGTTACTTACTACTCCTGAAAAAGTTTCAGAGTGGTAGCAGACTATTTTACCTCCTTGCATGAGTACAACTCCCATGGCAAACCCGCTCACATCTGTCTCAATCTCAAATGGTTGATGTAAATCAGGTAGAGCTAGAACTAGTGCGGTGCTTAACTTTTCCTTCAAAGTGTTGAAAGCCTTCTGTTGCGGACCTCCCCACTGAAAAGTTGCCTTGGTACTAGTTAATGCATGCAATGGTGATGCAATGAAAGAGAAATTTACAATGAACTTCCTCCAGTACTGAACTGCACCTAAGAAACTCCTGATTTCTATAACTGTACTTGGCTTAGGCCATTTTACAATACATTCAACCTTTGTAGGGTCTACTTTTAGTTGACCATTCCCTACAACATAGCCTAAGTACACTAAAGATGTCTTTGCAAATTTAGATTTTGACATCTTTACATATAGTTTTTCTTTTCTCAGTATTCCAAATACTTTCTTTACATGAATTACATGATCATCCCAAGACTTACTAAATACAAGAATATCATCTAAATAGACTATGACAAAATCATCAATAAAGGGACGAAAGACATCATTCATGACTCTCATGAATGTAGTTGGTGCATTACAAAGCCCAAACGGCATGACCAACCACTCAAAAAGTCCCTGTTTTGTCTTAAAAGCAGTTTTCCAAATATCACTTTCTGCAATTCTTATTTGATGATATCCACTACGTAAGCCTAGCTTAGTGAAATAAATTGCATGTCTCAACTGATCAAGTAAATCATCAATTCTAGGAAGAGGGTACCTGTTCTTTATCGTTATCTTGTTCAAAGCCCTGTAGTCAATACACATTCTCCAAGTCCCATCTTTCTTTGGAACCAACACAATAGGAGAACCACAAGGAGAAGTACTAGGACGGATAACTCCTTTCTCAACAAGCTCTCGAACTTGCTTTTTGATTTCTTCATTCTACAAGATTGATAAATGGTACATGCCGATATTAGGAAGTGGTGCATCTTGCTGCAACTGAATCTCATGTTGTATCTCTCTCTTAGGAGGCAATCCTTTTGATTCCTGAAACAAGTCATCGTAAGCGGAAACAACTTTGACTATTTCAGCCTTATGTTTTGGATCACATCCCTTAAATGCCTCAGTTGTTTCATCTTCTTTGGCTTTTACAAGCATCAACACAAAATTCTTACTAGAGTTGACTAACCTTTTCATTTGACCAGCATTCACTAATGCCATATTAGTCTTAACCTTATGTGCCCGTACAATGTATTCAATCTTGTCTTTAAACAAATGATATTTATTTTCCCCCCTATAAAAGATAGCTTGACGATCAAACAAATAGGGACTCCCAAGTACAAGACCACATATATCTAAAGGGACTACATCATCTTCTACCTCATCTACAAAGTTTGCAGTGATAGCAAATCTTAACTTGCATTGTTTAGTTACCTGTAACTATGCATCATCGCAAACCCATCCAAGAGGGTATGGTTTTGGATGAGGTGTTGTAGTCAAGTTAAGCTTTTTAACAACTTCCTCAGATATTAAATTAACTTGGGAACCTGTATCGAATAATGTATCAACCTTATTATGCTTGATAACAACTCGAATGTGAAATAATTCATTCCTTTGCTTATCATTCTTAGGAGAAGATTCTTTACTTGTACTTGCACTTATGCTAGAAGAACTTGGAGTTGATGAAAGAGATATACCTTTTCCTTTACCTTGAATCCCGGTAGCAACAATCTTTGTCTCATCTCTGGAGTCAGATCCAAGATCTTGTTGAATTACAGAAGTAATTTTTTGTTTACCTTTGTTTCCACCATATCGCTTTGGCCTCTTTTCAGGATGTAACTTCCAACACTTAGAATCATCATGCCCTTCTTTCTTGCAATGTGAGCATGTGGGTTTCTCACCCTCTTTCTTTATTGTTGCTATCTTTTTACCCTTTCCTTTTCCTTTGGACTTTTCCTAGACTTAGATGGCTTTTTATCAGACTTATCAATGAAAGTACCCTTACCCCTTGATTCTAAATGTGTTGCCTGGACACATACTTCATCCAAATTACAAGGATTCAGGATGAGAATAGAATGCCTTAGGTAAGAATGAAGACCACCTATATACTTGAGTAAGGTGTCCTGGGTATACAATGGGACATTTAATGAAATAGCCTTTTTGTGAAATTCATGGGTGTAATCCTGGACAGACTGACCTTTCCCTTGCCTAAAATGTTGCCAGTTCATCATTAACTGCTGCATATGGCCTAGGGGGTAGAATTATTTTTTTAAAGCAGTAACAAATTCTGACCAAGACAAACTAAACTTACCATGTTGTGAAGTTTCATCCCGAGACCTACTCTCCCACCAAGTTAGGGCTACACCACCTAAACGAAGAGTGGCTAACTAAATTCTGTCAACATCATCTACAAGGTTTTGAACTCTACAGTAGACTTCTACTTGCTGAATCCAGTCATCTAGTTTCTCGGCATTTAACTCCCCACAATATTTTGGTAAGTCAAACTTTACATCCAACTTAATTCGAGGCTTATGTCCTCCTTTGAAAATATTAGAAGACTCAGAATGGGTAGAAGAAGGAGAAGAGGGAGGAAAAGGAGAAGAGGGAGAAGAAGGAGGTGTCTTTGGTGGATCACGATCAGCACCTTTCTTTTTCCCTTTGTCCTTTCGAGCTGCACGTCTTTGCATCTTCTCTTCTCTTTCTCGTACCAAAACTTCTACCATTGTCTGCAAATTCTGAAGAGTCTTCTGAATACTCTTATCTTGAAAAGCTTGTCCACCTTCATCTGCCATTTGTGATGATGGTTTAGTCCTTCGTTTTCCAATCTCAGGATTGTATTCCTCAAGCTTTCCTTCACCTTTCTCAATCCTGAATCTTGTTAGCATTCAAATCTGCAATACTAGTCCAACAAAGGCTCTAATACCAAATTTGATCTGATTAGGATCTAGGACTATTACAGAGGAATGCTAATTTATCACATAGAATTAATTTAAAACTTTTAACGAATCAAATTAACGTAAATGAAATAAGAGAACAACAAGATTAAGCTGATAAAAGAGACAATGAGAGAAAGAAGACGCAAACAATTTGATCTCGAAGTTCATTCGTATGGACTACGTCTCTGGGTCCAGCTCCATTAGGGGGACCGATCCGATTATCTCCAAAAATCATGTACAAATGTTTACAAAGTCATTCCTTTGAAGTACAACAACATCATGATGTTTCAAAGTACAAGAATAAACACTTCAACAAATCTCCCTTACTCTCAGCACTTTCGTTCTCTCCTTTTTCTGAATGCCCCATAAGAGTCTCCTAACCCCTTTTTTATACCAAAAAATAGCCAAAATAAGGCCATAACAAATAATTGTAAAAATAGACTCTTTAACCAGTTTCCCTCTTGGAATAACCCTTTACCCATTTTAGAGGATTTGGCCCCATGTCATTTTTGGGGTCAAAAATAAGCAATAACCTTATTTTTCTAAGGTTAGGCAGGATTTGGATAAAGTTGAATAAAAATTGGTGCAGAATGATTCTTAAGCACTAAAATAGCGCAACAACCACCCAACTTTTATGGTAGCCGCCTGTCGGGGGTTCAAACCCCGCCGACGGGTCTTCCTTCTTTAAAATTGGCGCAAGTCTATGGTTAAAAATATATTGCCGCCAATATCTTTTGAAATCCATGCGTGGCATAGTGGAGGAAGTATGAGTTTTGGGAATAAATGGTCATGGGTTCAAATCCGACCATAAACCTTTTTATTTCCCACTTTGCTGATGTCATGACGACTTCATCAATATTCATCTCTTATGCCGAACTTTAAAATTTCATAACTTTCACGTACGGGCTTTGTTTTTTATGAAACAAACACCGTCGAAAAGCTCTCGACGAGCTCTTTATTTTGAAATTCATTTTTGACCACTTTGGAGATGATTTTTTTTCACCTTTTTGATGACCTCCGTACTCGATTTGACCAACCTTTGACTAACTGTAACTTTTGCATATGGACTCCATTTTTGTCCATTCAAATTTCATTGGATTTAGAATTTTAAGAACTTTAACTTGATGCTGATTATTGGAGTTTTGGAGATACTTCAATTTTGACGAAAGTATCCCCCGGATCACCAGTCCACATGCATATATCACCACACTAATAGGTTCAACACAACAAGGTACATCCAGTCTTCCAGGTCCAACATTAGTGACAGATTTGGGGGATAGTATTGATGATCTGCCTCTTCTTCTTGATGTAGCAACACCTTCTTCATTTGTCATGAGGGTTCCATTCAAACCTCTTGTTCATTATCTGCATGATCGATCGTTACAAGTTGAAGTGATTGTGGATACTTATTATCAGCAGTTGCAAAGGGGTTCTTCATTAGCTAAGGAGATAGGTAGTTATTTGAGACTGGTTCTTTAGCCAATTGAGCAAGTTTCAGAGACATCACTTATCCATGGGATTCTTTCCATGCAGAGCAGAAGCGTCTCATTTGTACCCTTGGTCTTGTTTCTTCCTAAGGGGAGGAACACCATACTGCAGTCTTGGATCAGCTTCTTCATCGGAGTAGTCACTGGCAGGCATTATTCTTTCAGGAGGGAGCCTACTCTGTCTCTCTTCCTCTTCTCATTTATCTCTTATGTATATATTGGATGTATCTCATAATGGGGGGGTCTTGATTACTCCATCCTTCCATACATCATGTTTCTTTCATCTCTCTTTTTGGGGGAGGGTTTTTCCCATGAGGTTTTCCCTCTTTCTCCACTTTATGAGAGATTGCATATCATTATGTACATGGGTACCTAACATGGCCTAGTAGCCAAGACCCGTCATGCATTTCATCCTAGTTTTCATAAGCTTAAGGGCATTCCCCTAAGTTGCACTTAAGGGGGGGTGTTGGTGTAAATAAGTATTTATTATTTAGACTTTACTTAAGTTTACTTAGGTTAATGCATTATTTTATTATTTTATTTTGTGAGACACTTAGGAGTTTGCACACCTTTTTGAGTTGTCATATTGACAACATAAAAGTACACAACTCTAATTCAGCACATGGTGTCTACAACACTAGAGTTTGCATCATTCACTAAGTTTTCATGTAGACAACACATTTATTTGCACTCCCTTTTAGCACATATTTTCTGCACCACTGATTTGCATGCTACACCATTGTAGGCTTATCCTCTCATCATCACACTTACTTTCGTGCTTAATGGAGGATAACCCATATCTGGTGGACATGTACTTAGTTGTATGACTTATCATGATGTTGACTTCTATGTATTCTAGAAGCTCTCCAGAGGCCTTTATATACATGCACTCCTAGTGTACTTTCATATGGCATATTGAATGAATATATCGTCATTCTGATCATACTCTCTCTTTGGTCTACTGTTGTGCTTGTGTTTGAGTTCCTCGGTCTTGGGTGAATTTTGCCCTAATGAAATTTCTTACAAGTACACTAGATAGCATTACTAGTGGATTTTCTATGGGTTTTGGGGGTTTTTTTAATAGTTGGGATTTTATTTCCTCTATGTCCTAATATAGTAAAATTATAGGAGTTACCTATTAGTCTAGATGAGAGAATTTGTATTTCTTACATATTGACCTCTTTATCTTCATGGAATCAAATACTATGACCCTTCCCTTTATTCTTCTCTAATGAGATTTTATTTACTATCTTAAATCATTTTCGATTCCCTAAGGAGCATTCGTAAGAACTCTTCTAGGGGAGGCAACATCCTACAAACTATCCATTTTGTACCACCACCTTCTAAATACATCTCCCATGATAAGTTCTTACTCTTTCAAAATACCAACACTGAGATCAAAACTCAATAAAAAGAGATTCTTCATTGAACCCATAATCTAGTTAAGAAATTCTTCCTCTATGCCCATAAAGGATCCTAGGGTGTCCCCAATTTTGATTAAGGATTTTATATTCCAATAGTTTATGGGAACTTAGATCAATTTGACTAAAAAAGTAATATTGCCAATTTATTATGCTTGTTGACGGGAATTTGGGATCCAATCAACCTGGTAAAAGTTAAGACCCTCAAGAAATTGTAGGTTCCCATGAAAAAATCCTTGCTTAAGTAATGCATTAATACTTTAAACAAGAAAAAAATCAGTCAAAAGACTTCTAATACTTATCTTAACTTTAAAGTTATTTGTTCATCATTATTTCTTGGGTAGCCTTTACCATACCAGTTGATGAAGAGACCTCAATCCCTCAATCTATCAATGACCAATGTTAGAACATGATGCAATCCTTACTATTAGCTAGCTATGGTGGATTATCTTTATAACCATTAGATGCAGAGTCCTTTTCCTAGAACTCATATTCTCCCCTCTCTCATTCCTAGCCATTGTTTATGCCCCACACCAAGCTAAGATATTTGGATTAAATAATTGATAAATTTTCTTTTTCTAAGTGGGGTAGCATTATCCATGTACATGGATAAATTTACAAAACCCTTCTTTGTGAAAAAATATAAAAATTTGGCAAATCCAACATTATTTTAGTGGAAAAAATTTTATTTCTATTATTTATTATTTTTTCCAAGTAGGACAATTTTTAATTGTGTTGGTGGCTTTTCTCAATCGTATTAAAATTCTATAAAATGTTGGTGAACCTTCATTATTAAATTTTTTTGAAGTCATAGGCCTAGAATACACATCGCTAGCAATCATCGTTTCATTATTATTATTATATGGAACTTGATTAATTATTAGAGTTGAAAGTTAAAATTAAGCGCACTTTTATCATTGATGTTCTATCAACAATCAAAGATTTCTTGATCAAAATGAATTTCTATCAAACTCCCCCTTTGCATGTGCCTGGTTTTGTAACTTAGTTTAAACTAAAAACTATAGCTCAATTACAATTGATTTGAATTTGGAATTTTAGATTTTTATTTTTATTTGTTTGCCTGTACATCTAATCATATATATTTCCTCTATACATTTCTCCTTTGTACATATTTCCCCCTTGATTGCATATTGTATTTTCCCCTTTATTTACATGTAATATTTTCCCCCTTGTTTTAGTTACAAATGCCATAGCATATACTTACAAGGTAATACCAAAATGTGTGAGGAAATCATTATGTGCTTTCAAAATTAAAGAAATAGTTTTATCCCAATTTTCCTGTAGTACCTTCAAGATGTGCAATTTAATCTAGATTTTAGCTGATAACTCCATCATGAGATCTGCAATTGAGAAGCTGGTGTCATGTACTAATGTCTTTGCATGTGCAATATGTTTCTGCATCACATCCATGTGAGGAAGTATCATATCTGGATAGCTGATATGGTTGCCCTTATTTTAGATTCCTCCCTTAATAATTATGCATGTAAATCTGTCAAAAATATGATCTTTACAAAATTACTTGAGCTGGAACTCGGGTCAAGTGCTAACTAACTAGAATTGTTCTTCAAGTCTTAATCAATCTTGGTCAGTTTGTCTTTTATTTCCTTAGTGAAAATTGAAATATCACATAACTTTGTAAATAAGGAGACAAGATTATTTACAACTCCTTCTAGAGTTCCAATAAGAGTGGACAGTTCAATAGCGATTTTCTTTGCTACATTCTCCAAAAAATTATTTTCAAAATTTCTTTCTGCCATCTCTAGAAGTTTTTCCTAACCATCTATATCCTTATTGAATTTATGTACAATATCAACTAATTTCTCAATTATAAGGGCCTCGTTATTTACCTCAAAATTTCAATTTTCTTATCAGTGATATTGGATTGATCCCAATTTAGAATCATAGTCTTAGTATCAAGGTTAATCTCATTAGAGATCTTTTTCCTTTTCCTTTCCCTTTGTAGTAGGAGAAACTAGGAGTATTTTATCTTTTTCCTCATCCTTCTTCTCTTCTCCACTCAATTGACTCTTAGTTTCTTCTTTGCCTCCTTTGTCAACCTTGTCTTCATCCTTTGGTGTCTTCTTAGTTAAAGCTATCCCAGAGGTAGATAGAGTCTGCAACTCGGTTCCTACTTGGGTGAATGGAAGAATTTGTTCCTTCTTTTCTAATTTATCTACACTTGATATAGAAATGGATTGGCTTGGAGTGGAGGGTAGAGATGAAATTGCAATAGCTTCCATCATTTTTGTATCAGGCTCTTCTATGGTTTGTACCTCTTGATCTTCATCTTTCTTTATTTTACCTTCTTCCTCAAAAATAGTTTTCCACAACTTTTTTGTGGACTGTACAACATCTTCAATATTATTTGTCAGAATTTAAAATGCCTTGAACCTAGGAGTCTGCCTATTCTCATGTTTTTTCATTGCCTCCTTTATTTCTTCATTTGATAAGTTAGGCATGATGCTTTTCAATGTTTTCTCCCTGATGTCCCTCACTATTTTTATAATATTTATTCATCTTTGTTTAATTTCCTTTAATAGGACATCAAGGGCTTGGCCCTTTAGCTCATTTGGGTCATATTTTCATTTGGCCATCTTTTCTACCAGAGCATCCTCTATCTATTTTTGTTCCTCTTTTCCTCTAGATTCATACTTGATGTATTTGAATCCTTCCATACCACTTCCTTCTCTTAATATCTTCACTTTTTTTCTCAAAGGATAGTGGGAGATTCTTTAATTGGATGATAGGAGTGTTATCTTCATCATCATCATCATCATCCTTGTGAAGTTTTAGTTTCCTTTTGGACTTTCTTGTAGTTGTGATCACATGGGTATTTTCCTTATTTGGTGTAGCCTTCTTAGGTTCTCTTATGATCACTTTCCCTTTCTTCTTTGGAGGCTCTTGCTCCTCTTGTTTCTCTTCATGTTCTTCTTCTTATTCATCATGTTCTCCCTCTTCTTCTTCTTCTTCTTCTTCTTCCCCATCTTCAAATCTTCCCTCAATGAGCACCAAAGGGTCATCTTTCTTTTTAAATTTCTTCTTCAAGGTTCCCATCCTCTTCTTCCCTCTTTTCAAAACTTCAAGAATCTCTATCTCTAGAGATATCCTAGTCTTGGCTTTATCGTAAGGATAAAAATATGTTGCCTTGGGGTTAGTAGGCTCATTTAGAAGAACCTCTATTATATCCCTTGTATCATCTATATTCACCTCATATCCTAAGGGTTTTACCCATGCATTCCTAGGTATGACTACTTGAATGTGAGTATTATCACAATCAACTAAGAAAAATAAATATTGAGCATATTTCTCAACCAAGTGTTGAGGTTTCTTATACCTATTTTGCATTTTATCCTTGAAATTCTCAAAGTATGCAGCCATGATACCATCAAAATTTTATCCCAATTCTTCTATGAAATCATTAATGTGATAGATTATTGGTCTATCCTTACTCCCTACCACACCACCCTTTGATGGAAAGAAATTTTGAACATAGAAAAATAAACATACAAGGAGAGATCCAAACTTACATATATTCTTCTTTGATGCCTGAATACTCTCCATGTTTTTGCCTAGTTGACTCAGTTGCAACTCGGCAAGGTCAAAGTATAGATTGTTCTTCACCACCTTGTAAGCCAAGTCAATTGTTTCACAAGGAACCCTATTCAACCTACTTGAGATGTAGATCTTATGTGTAATGACATGAATCCTAAATTTGATTTTCATGTGAATGAAATTGTTCGATTTCATTCCTCTGCCATCCCATTCTGCTAGGTTTTTCTTGGCCAATTCCCCATGAGCTAGGTGTTAGGATTAACCTCAGACAAAAATAACAGTTACATGTAAATATAACCAATATCAAAAAATAATAAATCACATAGAAGAGAACACAAAACACTAGGATTTAGCATGGTTTACCCAATCACTGGGCTACATCCACCAACAACAAGTCCAATACTATTATTATCTAGTGATTAAAATCAGTAATCCCTTACAACTCAATACCACCACAAGAAGATACAATATCACCATTACATTATGAAATCCCTAACCCTAAGCCTTTTTATACAAGATTTTTGTTGCTTACAAATTAGGGTTAGAATAAGTCATCTAATAGGAAAATAGCAATTGAAACCTTTTACAATATAAGATCATTTTTGGCTTCAAAGGCGTTGCCCTCAAAACCCCCTGTGGGGGCATTGCCCCTCAACCCCACCTTGTACTACAATAGGGAATGTACCTGGGGCACTACCCCTTGATCCTGTCTTGGGGGCACTACCCTCAAACCCCCATAGAAATAATATGGGGAGAAAATTGCACCGAATAAACCTCTAAGTCTTATTAGGCTCCACATCACAATAATCTCCCACTTGGAGACTGATCAGACTCCACAACAATAACCTCCCACTTGGACATTGATCATAGAACTACTAAACCTGTAGCTCCCACTAGAATATCAAATCACCCTGGACTCTTTTGCTCTTTTATTCTATTCAGCCTAGAAGACCAAGTGAAGCTGAAGAGGAAATCAACTTCTCCCTTGTTACTACCTCAGCAAATATATTTGTTTGATTAACATATGTATGTATCTTCTCAAACTTTAATTGCCCATCATCCAAAATTGACCAAATGAAATGGTATCGCAACTGTATGTGTTTTGTCTTTGAATGTAGAGTTGAATTCTTTGCAAGATGAATGGCACTCTCCCTCTGTGGGTGTTCCAATTCTTCCATAAAGAGTTGAATCCATATCATCTCCTTGGTTGCCTTTGTGGAAACAACATACTCTACCTTTGTAGTGGATAAAGCATTAACCTTCTGCAACCAACAAACCCAACTCACTGTCACCCCACCAACAAAAAATACATAACCTATAGTACTCTGCCTGGTATCAATATCCCTTGCCAAATATCAGTCAAAATATCCATGTAAATTAGTAGTAGAGTCCCAAAAATGTAGGCACTTACTAAATGTTCCTCTCAAATGTCTGAGAATAATGCTCAATTCTTGGATGACTCATATACCTACTAATGACTCCCACTACATGTGTAATATCTAGCCTTTTACATACCATAGCATACATCAAGCTTCCTACAGCTGAAGCGTAAGGTACCTTAGACATCTTATCCTCCTCTTCTTGTGTCTTTGGACACATCTACTTAGTCAACTTCAAATGACCAAGCAAAGGTGTGCTAACAACTTTAGCATTCTTCATAGACAAACATTGCAACACCTTCGTAATATAATTAGCTTGAGATAATGTAAATTTTTTATTCTTCCTATCTCTAAAAATCTTCATACCAAGGATTTGTTTTTCTGCCTCAAATCCTTCACAGCAAATGAATGTGCTAATTGTTCCTTTAACCCCTTAATGTGATCCATGTTAGACCCAACTACAAGCATATCGTTAACATATAAACATAAAATAATGTAGTTGTTATCATCCAACCTCTTAAACTAAGCACAGTGATCTGAATGACACTTGACATATCCATGCTCATGCATAAACCTATCAAAAATCAGATACCATTGCCAAGGTGCTTGCTTCAAGCCATATAAACTTTTCTTCAATCTACAAACTAAGTTTTTCTTACCTCTGACCTCAAATAAATGTGGTTGTGCCATATATATCTCTTCATTCAAATCACCATGAAAAAAGGTTGTTTTAACATCAAGTTGCTGCAAATCTTCAGTAAGCACAATACTTAAAACAATGTGAATAGAAGTCATTTAACAATAGGAGACAATATCTCATCAAAATCAATGCTCTTTTTCTGTGCAAATCCTTTTACCACCAACCTAGCTTTAAATTGTTTCTTACCTCCATCCTCTTCTTTCAACCTGTAAACCCATTTATTCTGTAAAGACCTTTTACCTGCAAGCAACTTGCATAAATCTCATGACTTATTTTTCGACAAAGAGTCCATTTCTTATTTCATTATAGACACCCACTAAATCTTTGTATCCACCTGCACAACTTCATCATAACATTCAGGTTCACCAACATTAGTAAGTAAAATACAATACAAAAAAGGAGAAAATCTTTCTGGAGGTCTACTTAGCCTTGTTGACCATTTAACATTCATTGGGGTATGTGATATATGTTGTTGCAGATCATGAGGAATTACTAGAACATCATCTTTTGGAGTATCATCCAACACTACATAATCATTTTCTTTCTTCTCATGTTGCTACAACAAATTTGTGTACAACACTTTCTCATTGAATAGGACATCCTTGCTTCTTACAATTTTATAATTTTCAAAATCCTAAAGCCTATAACAAAATTCATCAATGCCATATCCAACAAACACACATTTCTTTGACTTAGCTTCCAACTTAGTTCCATTTTTAGAATCTATATGAGAAAATGCTTCACAATTGAAGGTTTTGAGAAAAAAATAACTCACCTTCTTACTAGTCCATGCTTCCTCTAGAATACCACAACACAAAGAAGTAGAGAGCCCTCTATTAATCAAATATACAATAGTATTGATAGCCTTGGCCCATATGTTTAAGGGAAACCCTTCATGCAACCTCATGCTTCTTGCATGCTCCATTATAGTCATGTTCATGCATTCAGACATTCCATTTTCCTATCGATTCCTTGGAACATTTTTATGTCTATGAATACCATTAGTGGAGCAATAATCTTCAAATTCATGACTACAATGTTCACCACTATTATCAAAACTAAGACATTTTAATTTCTTACCAGTCTCAGTTTCAACCAAACATTTCTATTTCTTAAAAGTTTGAAATACATCTGATTTCTGTTTAAGGAAATGAACCCATACTTCTCTGATTGCATCATCAATAAATGTAACATAATAATAAGAGCCACCAAGGGAAGATACCTGAGCTAGTCCCCATACATCTGTATGCACAAGCTCTAATCTCTCACTTTTCTTTTCCTTCTCAGTCTTCACAAAACTCGCTTTCTTTTGTTTTTCATACACAACTTTCACAGAAATCCATATTAACACATTTCAGACCTGGTAAAAATTTATTTGAATGAAGTACTCTCATACCTTTCTCACTCATGTGTCCAAGTCTGTGGTTCCATAGCACTGTATTAGAACCTACAATAATATTTTGTTTTCTCTTCCCAACTGCAATAAGTGTTCATGAACATTCATTATTCTTTGAAATAATCAAAGTAGAAGGAACAATATAACCTGTACAAAGATATAAGGTGCCTAATTTCACACATTTTTCTACTAGAAGGGAACCTTTTTAAACTTTTCAAGTTTTATCATTAAAAGTAACTACACAACCCTCATCACCGAGTTTCTCTATTGAAATTAAAGCTCTACTCAACCTTGGAACATGTCTTACCTCATGTAGTAGCCAATGATTCCCATTCTGCAACTTAATCTTAACTTTTCCCTTTCCAACAATCTGACAAGGTTCATTATCCTCCAAATAAACAAGCACAAAATCCCCTTGGACATAATCAATAAAATAACCTCTATGAAGTGTAGCATGAAATGAAGCACCAAAATCTAAAACTCATGAATCATCAACACTTTCTAAAAAAGGAAGCAAAGTATCCTCTTTGAATTTGTTACATACCAAATTTTCCTCCTTGTTCCCTTTTGGTTTATCTCTTTCATTGTTCTTTTAAGTCCAACAATCTTTCCTCTTATGCCCTAGTTTCCCACAGTACCAACAATCTCTTGGTCCTCTAGATTGAGACCTCTTCCCATTTGACTTTCCTCTTGATTTCTCATAATTTCCAAAATTATTTCCTCTCTCAATCATTCTGCCCATGCGTTGTGTGTTCAAACCACTTGCTGATGTAAATCAACCTAAGGTTTTCCTATGAGTTTTCTCACTCAAAATAACACCATTCACATCATCAAATTTTAGGGTATTAGATCCAAAAATAGAATTGCTCATAGCCATTACCAAGCCATTCCATCTTTCAGGCAAAGAACACAAAATCAAGAGAGCCTTAATTTCTTCATCAAAATTAATACCCACAGAAGATAACTAGTAACAATATTAAACTCATTTAAATGATCTACAACAGATCCACCTTCTGTCATCTTCATATTAAATGAACATTTCATGAGAAATACCTTGTTTGAAGCGGAGGGCTTCTCATACAATTTCACTAGGGTTCATCAACTCTTCCATTGTCTTCATTTTTGCAATGTTAAATGTCATCGATAATGCAATGCATAATCAAATGCTTCCAAGTGCCTTTTTGTCTAAAATCTCCCAATCCTCGTCTTTCATAGTTCCTTGTTTCTTTGCTTTTCCTTCCAATGGCTTCCATAAATCCTTTTGATAAAGATAGTCCTCCATTTGCACCTTCCATAACTGAAAGTTCTTCCCATTAAACTTCTCCACCTTTAGCTTCCCTCATCTACCATATAATGCAGGAGCATCCAGAGGTACAAGGGCAATCCCGTGTCACCCAAAAAAAAACATATTTAGACTTAGTTTCAGTTTCATGTGTTTTCATTTTTGGATACCCATTTGGGTCAAATAAAGGTTCCAACTCTCACAATTCCACTATCAGTGTTTGTGTAAATCTTGAAAAAATAGGAGTATGTAATTGAGCCATCATTTTGGTGAACTAGGAGGTGTAAATTGGCTAGATGAATGTAATTGTAATTTAGAGCATTCCAGGAAAAGAATCAGGTCAAAAGGCCCCACGGTTTGAAAGTTATTGCAATTTTTCGGGTTGTGGAGACCTCCTAAGAATGCTTCAAAGTTAGGTTAGGGGCATTAAATGACCTCAAAAAGGGCCAAAAAATGGAGGATGAGAAAAGCTAGTCCATAGGGCTATAGAGCGTTTTGAGAGCTTTCCAAAAATGTAAACGGTTCGTCAATCAGAGCTACGGTTCAAAAGTTATGCCTCCCGAAAGTTCGGTTACCGTTTCTGGATTCTTCTAGATTTGCGTCGACTTCTAACGTAGCTTCTAGAACCTTCTATTTGGTCGGTGGATGCCTACTAGCACTTTCTAGAATTTACTCCTAGTCCTTAACCCTCTGAGGTCTATTTAAGGAGATTTCTATCATTGTAAAGGCAGTTCGGAGTGGAGTTTGAGAGGAGGTACTGAAAGGAGAAATTATCTCCACATTTATGCTATTGTAAGCCCTTAGGGCATGTTTTGAAATTTATTTTCTTTGTACTAAATGTACTAGCTTATTTTTTAGTTAATACAATTTTCCTTTTCTGTTGTGTCCATTATGTTCTTGGGTTGTGTCCCCATCACCATTGCTCCCACTCAACCGAGAGACTCCCACTCAACTGTAAGACTTTCCTCCAGAGGATCGCTAAAAAAAAATGACTACAGTCTAGCTAAAAAAATAAATGACAATAGTTTGAGCTAAAAAATGATGACCATTTGGCTTTGATACCACTTGTTAGGATTAACCTCAAACATAAATAACAATTACATGCAAATATAACCAAGATCATAAAATAATAGATCACACAAAAGAGAACACAAAACACTAGAATTTAATGTGGTTCACCTAATCCTTGGGCTACATCCACCAACAACAAGTCCAATATTATTATTATATAGTGATTACAATCCACAATTCATTATAGCTCAATACTGCCACAAGAAGCTACAATATCACCATTACATTATGAAATCCCTAACCCTAATCCTTTCTATACAAGTTTTTGCCACTTACAAAATTAAGGCTAGAATAAGTTTTCCACTAGGAAAATAGTTGCCCCTTGACCCTGTCTTGGGTGTAGAAATAATATGGGGAGAAAACTGCACCGAATAAACCTCCAAGTCTAATTAGGCTCTACGTCACAATAATCTCCCACTTGGAGATTGATCAAACTCCACAACAATAACACTAGGGTTTTAGTCATTTTGGGTTTGTCCAAGATAGGGTAGCCCATAACTCAGTGAACCATCTTTTTGGTGATCTTTACAGGTTTATCTAACTAGAAAGAAATGTCGTGTACCCTACTCAGAATGTATCTAATCCACTTCACTTGAAAATTTTATGGCATATATAGGGCATGTGTTAAACCATTGACTTCTAGTTGTTTATGCTCACCCTTCAGCATACATTCTCATATAGGGCATTATGCGCTTCATTCATCTCAAATGAACCTAATTCTTGAATAGTCCACTAATAGAATGACCTGATAAAATTAGGTAATAGTACCTTGGGAGGTATGAATGAATGTACTCCCAATGGATCCTTTTTCTTAGCAATCATGGGATAGAGTTTGAATTTTGGTGCCTCGCATACCACATTCTTCACCAACATGTCGAATCCCTTCTTCACCTTTAAATTTGAGCTAGATTCCAAATTGCTCAGTCAAAGATGAATTCACAACAACTGAAAATTATTTCTACAACTTTTCTCTTTAATACTACTTCACTCTTGATCACTCTAGTGCTCGAAATTGCTCTAAAATTTGAATGCAAGGTAATAAATAAACACTCAATTTTTTCTTTTATATTGAAAAAATGAGGGCCTCTTAAATAAATTGTATAGTGGTAGGTGAGAAAACTCAACAAAGTCACTGAATCATAAGCTTTGATGAACTGATCATCACATAGCTTGGCTAGAACTAAATTCTAACTTGTCTTTACTCAGAGATAATAAGCAACTCAGTTACAGCTAATTTGTAACTTAGTTAAAGAATAACTCCTTTAATTGACCTTGTGCATCTTACTATGTTGATTTGAATGTTCTTTTTGTACATCTGGAACTAGTGTAAGATATTCTTGGCTTCTTAGTTCCGGTCATCTCCTTGACTACCTAGTTGGATGTGGATACTTCACCCAACTCATTAGATTAGATGATAATAGCTTCATTATCTTTCATTGTGCTATCCTTTGATTTCCTTACCCATTTCTAATTCCTCTAAGTCCTAATTTCTCTAATCTTTGACTTGCCTTTATTGTTTTCACCATTATTTGTTGTATCTCTTTTCATATAGTTTTTTGCCAAGTGACCTATCTTTTTGCATACATAGCATCTCATATTGGTATGTCTTTTTCTGAAGTGAGTTTCTACACAATTTACTCCAACGTGTTCATATTCTCCACAATAATGACATCTTCCCCGTGTATTGTAGTCTAAACCAATAAATGCTCTTTGTTGGGCTCCACTATGTTGAATACTTGACCTACACTGAAGATTTCTGACCTTGTTTCTGACATTTAAAGTGATTCCCTTCAAACTTTGATTTGGTTCTGCATTCATTTTCCTTGTGACCATACTTGTTGCAATTGTAATAGTGACCTTTGAACTTGGGTTGCATAATGTAGGATTTGAGCAAAAGTGCATAAAAATTTCACAAAGCCCAAGAAAACTTGCATGTAGAAAACCTATCACGGAGAAGAAAAAGACAAGAAGAGGCAAGGGTTTGATATGAAAAACTCAGATGAAGAAGAAAAATATTATTCAATGGATTCTTGATAAATTTACAAAGAGATCAATCCTTATAAAGGAGATCGAAACCCGAAAAGGGTAACCTAAAGCCTAAAAAAGCTAGGGTTGCACATTATAATTAATAAAATATTAATTATATGTACCTACAAGATAGCTTAAGCAAACTAGAGTAATAGGCAACTTAATTAATTAAATCAAAGTGATTTAATTAATAAGTGAAAATGACTAATTACTCTAACACCCCCCCTTAAGCGAAGCTCAGGAGGTAAGCTAACCTGGCACAGCTATGAAAGCAGAAAAGTGGGTCCCAACAATAAGGCCTGATTAGGTACCCAATACAAGAAAATCTATGTAAACTAGAGAAATAGAGAAAACCACATGGGAAAAACCCTACTCCAAAAAGAGATAGCAAAGAATGTTCCAGAAGAAGGAACAAAGAGAGATCATGAAGAGAACCACTGAAGCATGAAAAGCTGCAAAACTCTATCAAAAGGTGTTGATCTGTAGAACCTCCACGAACCAAGTGTGTCTATATGGTAGATGATCCATCTCACCGAAAGGCATAGGTAGCCAGCCACTGCAATCGTCTAGTATGAAGGATCGAGTGCTAAATACATAGCTCACACTAACGAACCATCAAACCAAGGAAGCATTAGAACCAACAACATAACCCCCCCTTAATGCAGACAAGGTGAGGTGATAGGCAACTGAAAAGATGGGCCAAAAATCTCCTACAACACAGCAACCAAACACTTCAAGAGTGAGGTACAAACACCTATAAAGGCACGTGTCATCAACACATCATGGGGCTAATGTCGTGGAAGGGACACTCACTTGACAAAGGAAGATGGCCTAAATGGAAATCAACTATCCCCCCCATGGCACTTTATAAAATAGTGTGAATACAACGAATCACAATGATGAAAAGGATTTCGAAAAGCGAGAATGGCACTTTATCTCAGTGCATTTGCATAAAGATGCTTACAAATGATATCAACTACGATCAAAAAGGGAAAAAAGTTGATACAAAAGATAGTACAGCCCAAAACAAAAGATCCCATGCCAAGAAAACGATCCTCGGACCTGAAACACCCAAGATATCCACCATAGAGAAAAAAATGCCAAAAACATGATAGAAAGAGCATGGGGCAGAATCTGGAAGAAATTACATCATTTCTAAAAAGTAGACAGAACTAGCTTTCCAAAAATATCACATTTTCAAAAAACGGAGATGGGACGCACAAGAAATGCTCGCCAGAGTCAAAAAATAGAACTTTGGACTTTAAAAAAAGTCGTGCCACCATGTGGGCAAAAGCGAAGCAGAGAAATGTGGTGGAGCTGCTAGTGGCCGTAGTGGTGGGCGGGAGGTGCCGGCGGCGGCAGAGGCCGCTGAGCAGCGACAGTCACCGAGAGCTGCTGCGGTCAGCGGACCACCGGCAGTTTACCGCAGGCAGTTATCGCTAACCGCTAGTGGTTGCAATGATCATAGGCGATTTTTTAAACCACTACGGAAAAAAATGTCATTTTGTTTAAAAAATTATGATTTTTTGATTTTAGTGCCTCAATCTACATGCTAGAGGCTGTACGACCCTACCCAGCAAATTTTTTTTGCCTCCCATATCAACGTTGTCCAAATCAGATAAATTTTATATGGAAATGGGAGTTTTGACACCTTCTGAATCCATCTGTGATATCTGTTTGACCTCAAACTACTCTAAAAATTAGTTACCCCCCTATTTTCTCAGAAAAAACTTTAAAAAACACCAGGTCTGATCCACCAAACACTTGTTCTCCCTTTTCCTTGCAACGCTGAACAAGCTACAACAGATCTGGCTCTGATACCATATAGGATTTGAGAAAAAGCACATAACAAATCCACAAAACCGAAGAAAACCTGCATGCAGAAAACCTGTCACGGAGAAGAAAAAGACAAGAAGAGGCAAGGGTTTGATTTGAAAAACTCAGACGAAGAAGAAAAATATTATTCAACGGATTCTTGATAAATTTACAAAGAGATCAATCCTTATAAAGGAGATCGAAACCTGAAAAGAGTAACCTAAAGCCTAAAAAAGCTAGGCTTGCACATTATAATTAATTAAATATTAATTTATGTACCTACAAGATAGCTTAAGAAAACTAGAGTAATAGGCAACTTAATTAATTAAATCAAAGTGATTTAATTAATAAGTGAAAACAACTAATTACTCTAACACATAACATTGCTCCAACAAACAGTTGATGTATGACCTATTTTTCCACAATTGTTGCATGTAGGCCTTTTGTTCTTTTGTGCTTCTTGCTATGATGATTCTCCTTGACCAGTATACCCTAAGCCAGTAGTGCCTTTGGGTCTATTCAGAGTTTTCTCATACAACTAGTTCACACTTTCTTGTAATTTCAATCTTCTTTCATTGAGTTCCTTTTTAGCTCTTAGTTCGTTATGGAGTTTCTCATTTACTACTCTCAGATTGGTGATTCCTTTATTTGCACCATCTAATTGATTTTCTAGGTCTTCTTGATGTTGAGATATCTATTGAACTTCATTTGTATTTTCCTCTTGTCTTGTAGAAAGTAGTCTTTTGTCTTCATATGCCATTTCTTTGTCATTTATTGTTTTTTCTTGTGTTCAATTTCTTCACATAGTCTAACCGAGTGGTTTTCTTGTTCTCTTTTCAATTTTGTTTTGATTAAATGAAAATAGGTTTTGAAAGGACCCAAAACCTATTACAAAGAACCAAGAAGAGAAGCAATACAAGTCCAAGAGAAATTTTGCATCAACACCTAAAAACTAAACATTCCAAAACATAAGGCCCTTAAACATCAAACAAACAAAAAAGACAACAAAAAAATAGCAAAGATACAACAATAGGACAACTATAAAGTGTTCACCAGTTCAATTGCCTGATCAACTAAAATATTCATGTTCATATCAGAGACCCTCAGCTCATCAATCTCTTTATCATCCATAATCCCTGTCTTCTTCGATTTTTCCCTTGTTCATTTGTTGGGACCATGATCATCCTTCATCTCCTTTGTACCCTAATTTCTCCCCTGATCCAACTTATCCAAGAAATTCTTGATATTCTCCTTGAAAACTTTTAATATGGAATAGCTTTGATCAACAAGCTTTTTCAAAACATTCTCAGTGCCCTCAACTCTATTCTCCAAAATGTCCATCTTCTTTTGTATGTCCTTCACCACTTGATTAATACCTCTATTTTTAGCTTTAAGAAGTGGAACTCTCTTCATCAAATTCTTAACTTCTTCAGTATTCCCAATCACATCTGAGAGCCTATCTGAATGTTGACCTAAAGTCTTCTCACCTCTTTTCAATTTTGTTACTTCTTCTTCTAGAGTGACATTTCTCACTAGTAGATCTTCTATGGTTGCATCCGCTTCTTCTGAACTTCTTTCTTTGCAAAGATCTTCTATTCTTTCTTCTATGTAGAGATTGCCAATCATCTGTATAGCCAATTCCTTTCTTTGTTTTAGAGAGTGAGTGAATTGTTCCTTGAGTTTCTTGACTTGCTCCATAGCCATGTCTAGATCTAGTTTTTCATTGTCAATAGCTTTTTGTAACTTGTACACTTCCATTTCATCAGATCTTTAATCTCTAGTTGTTGAACCTCTGATAGGAGAGCCTTGCTTTGATACCAATTGTTGGAAATATAATGGCAAGCAAGTGACTAGGTAGGTGGGGGTCGAGGGTGAATCAGGAACCAATTAAACTTTTCCACTTAGATTACTTCTGCCTTAGTTCTTTAGATTGTCTACTCTAATTTCATACATGAACATGAAGTAACAAATAAATCAAAATCATTACACTTTCACACAAGATTTGGTAACCTAGAAACCCTCCAAGGAGAAGGTAAAAGTGGGGCGGGGATGAAACCTACAATGCTTCACTACTGCAGTAATAAAGTTGGGTTGTTAAGGCTCACAATTGATCACTTCTGGTGATCTATACTGTTAGGAGTATGAAGGACTATCAAGTCCACTTTGTGAAAGATTTTGCAATACACTGAAGTATGTACCCTGTTAAGAGATTCTACAAAGGACTGTTAGGTCCACCTTGTTAGAGGTTTTGATTGATGCACATGTTAGGATAATCATCAAGAGGATCTCTTCTTTAAAACTTGATTTGCTAAAATAGATCCTTTGAATAACATGATCATCTGACTGGGATGGATGAGTCTCTACTTTGCCCTTTATACTGCCTTGTATCGTCCTTACTTAATCTATTCCATATTTGCTCCTAATCTTTATATATATCTCATATTACACAACTTACATCTTAGACAAAGTAATTTGTCTTCCTTATATACCCTTCAATCAATAACTTCATACCAAGTCAGCTCACATAAGATTTATCTTCATAATAATCAAATAATACCTTTAGATCGGCCCAAATACTAATGCTCGGGCAATACTATGCATTTGATCTTCTGCTAATGCTCGAGCAATAAGTTGAGCTCAGGTGACACTGTTTATTGGATGCTCAAATAA
The DNA here is from genome assembly GCA_028749045.1 of Cupressus sempervirens. NCBI lineage: Eukaryota > Viridiplantae > Streptophyta > Pinopsida > Cupressales > Cupressaceae > Cupressus > Cupressus sempervirens. The sequence continues at coordinate 337,655,483 of CM053783.1, read as the reverse complement.
ATCTGTGGCACTCAAGTGATATAGAAGCAATATAACTTGAACTAGTTAGCTCGATTTGAATAGAGAACTCAACTAACACTGTGAACTCGGTTCACACTGGGAACTTGGTTTCCACTAAGATCTTGGTTTCCACTAACAATTGGGTAACTCGATTTATATTGTGATCTTGATTAACACAGTATATCCTTCATCTACTTGGGATACACTGAAACTTGTTATCTGATGGAAAGTTCGATTGTAGTATTAATCAACCTTCCTGGATAGCTTTAGTAGTTTGTCACTAATTGACAATATGTCTTGCCATAGGGTCAACAAAGAGGCAACCTTGAGTTAATATTATATCATATAACATATAGAAACCCTATTTTTATAGAAATTGGATGGTCCTATATCAATGGCCTAAATCTTATTATAGGAAGAAAAATTAAGGACACCAAGTTTTAGAGAAAGTCCCCAAAATAAAGACACATGATCGTAATAAAATCTATTTCGAGCGAAAGTGAGAAAGGATAAAAAGTTATATGTAAAGTCTTCGGACTAGAGATATGTGTCCAATCTATGTACTTAACCTATAACCTAGCTTAAATTTCTACCACATATTTGTGAATATGACCTTGATTAGGGCAACCCTTGGAAATTGTAGACAAAAATATTCAATTTACCATGTGGAAAGATTCGATTCGATTGGTGAAGTCATCACTAAAATTTAAAAAAATTGTATCGTTATTGGTGATTGACCTAAGCATGGGACCTAATTTTCATAAAGTGTGGGTGACATGGACATCCCAAAAGTGCAATTTTCTTTGCCAAATTTGGGGTCCGCAATGAGTGAAATTCAATGGTGAATATTCACCACTAAAGTTTTAGATTAAGGTAAAAATAGGTTTTGAGGGAACCCGAAACCCCTTTACATCATAGACCCAAAAGATATTCAAAGAAAGCCCAAACATCCCAAAGGGATCCAAACAAAGGTTATACAGGGACCAGATAACCCAAGTAAGATCTAAAAACCAAAAGCATGCTGCAACAGTAAAACATTATATGTCTAGCAACACCAACAAAAAAACCAAAAAAGAAACCAACAAGAACTCTTAACAAACCAACTAGCAAGGGGACTAAGAATTCCTTTTCACTCCCTTTTTGTGGGAGCATAAATTCATATCAAATTGAGGAAGGGCCTTTTTAGATCCTTTCCTAGTCATAGGCGTCCAGCCCTCCTCAACCATCATAGCCTTAGACTACCAATTTGAGAATCCAAAATAGAGGAAAACTCATCCAAATTTTGACAAGGACCATCTGTCACCACTTCTTCCATCAAACTAAAACTAATACCAACAGTCTGATTACCAATTCCAATAGCAACAATAGAGGGAAACTCATCCTTTTGACAAGGACCATCTATCATCACTTCTTCCATCAAATTGGAACTAATACTAACATTTTGATTACCAATTCCAATAGCAGCAAAAATAGAGCCAAAAAAAGAAATATTACCAAAGGTAGTAGATATACAATGACCAAATCCAACAATCGTAGCACAAGGCAACTTACCTTGTCTAGAATTAGTTGTCTTAATACCAAAACCACTAGATTTATCTCGACCAGAGTCTGGACCAAGAACACCAGATTTAACACCTTGACCAGAAACTAAAGTTATCCCTAGATTTGTGGTGAATATCGAGGTGTATGAGAAAGAGTTTCATAATCTGCCTATGTTTTTCTACCCTCTATTGAAACATCACGACCTTGGGTGAATATTCACTCATTTGCTCCTCTGTACCTCTTTTCTACAACATCATGATTGTTTATTAATAATACTTGTAATGCAAAAAATCACCATTGGTCACAAGTCTCTTTAAATATATAATTGCAAGTCTTATAGGTAAATATGCTAAAAACCAAATTGCAATGACATTCCTAAAATATCTGGTCCTAGAAATGAAAGATCAATGTCATGATTTCTTAATAAGTTCATTTCCAACAATCAAACTATATAAAAATAATTAAACATAACTGATTAGGGAAACTTTGCATTGCCACATTTGTCAAGGTTCAAGTCCACACAATTATAATTAGACAAAACATTCTTTAGGTTTTTATCAACAAATTTTTTTATTATAAAGAAATTTAGGCTTATAAAGTTTAAAACCTATTTCTCAATATAAAATTACCTTTATTCATTTATGTATGCACGACTAGGAAAGATCAACAATAATACTATTGAAGACAATATATTTCCATGGTACTTAATAGCAATCTAGAATGCTTCCAAACATTAGTTGTGTGAGTACTTTACACTAACATTTATGTTCATATTAATGTTAGGCCACAAAGTGTTTTTGAAACACTAATGTAAAAAAATCTTAATTAGAGATTAACAATACAATAATTTCTATTCCTATTAGTAATTTTCGATAACTAATAAATTTTATTTTGGAATGTCGCAATTGAATTATGAGCTAATCAATGAACAAGATCATTTGTTATATGATAGTTTTCCCCCTTTTCTTTGATAATGTTAAGTTAAAATATTATATTTCATTGCGAATGAGAAAATTATAGTACACCAAGAATTAAGCATTGTAAGACTACCTTCACTTGTCAAAATGGCAAAATATATGTCTAATTGTACCACGAGTTGTATTCCCTATATAATGTCTAAATAGAATAGTAAAAAAGTCCTTGAAAAGAAACCCTTATGTAATTTCAATTACAATATGTTTCCAACATTGTTTGCATATTATTCCAAACTAGCCATTATTGGTGTTAAAAAAACAAGCTAGTGAAATACATAAGATAGGATGCTCCTTGTTAGCCATAGTTGAATCCTTTCTAGATAGCTTCGTAAAAGAATTTGACATGATAGATACAATAGTTTTCTCTCATTGATAGAATGATATGGCTCCCTAGTCAATTAACATCATCAACTGCCTCACAAAATTCTTAAAGGTGTTTAGCATCCATTTTTAATCTCTTGGAAGGGTTATATGCAAGTTATGTGTACATACAAAATATCACAATTTTTTCAAGAGTATAGAGTAATAGAATCTTGTTTTAAAAAAGGTGAAAAAATAGGGAAATGCAACAATGTAAATATTAATTATAAATGTCCACATCTTTTTACTACTTTTTTAGCAACACTCATGATAATTTGTCGTGCAATGTTCTATAATACAACTTACTCATATAAATTTGTTGTGTGATGTTCTATAATAAAACAAGTCAAAAGTTGACGAAGATTCTATGATATATATAAATAGTTAATTTACAAAATTATTTACATGGGCAACTTTGTTCTCCATTTGTCAACACATTCATACAACTTAGTAGAATTGACACATTCTATGAATGTGGTTTCATCGAACAAAATATGAGTGTGTTCTTTCATTTCACTATTTAATCAATTGGGAATATGTTAGAAAACATATATAAGTGTTTTTATCTAAAAAATTATGTGTACAAAAAAATATTGTTATTATGTCAGGGGCAGACCTGATATTATATTTCCACTAAAATAACTAAAAACACTCAATCACAATAAGTTCAAGTTCATTTATAAACCAACAATGCACATGTGATGCTTTCCATATGTAAGTGTTTATAATCATCAATGAGTTGAAATATAAAACTTGAAATCAATCATCATGCTAACAAATGTTACAATAAAATACTACCACAATGATGACAAAACCTAAGTTTTGATAATTAATAAAATCATCAATTTGACATGAAATGAACTAGGGTTGGACTGGTTTACAAATGTGCAAGTGCAAATTTATTTTACCAATAACAAAAACCATGATATCTCTCTTTTACAAGTCATGTTGAAGGGCACTCTCTTTTATCCACATAATGCCATATAAACTAGTCAAATGTAGTAAAGATTAACTTAAACATTTATTTTGGATGCATTGTTTGTAGAAATGAAAAAGTCTTTGAAATCAAACAACTTGTCCTTTTATTAGAGTAAAACATGTTTTGAAGGGACTCGAAATCCTAAAAAAAGGATTACAAAAGATATTTCATGAAAGCTCGCCTAACAAGAAGGATTAAAATAATACCACAATATAGGTTTTAGTAGTAGGATTCCACAAACTAAAACAAAAACTACACAAAAAATGTTAGCATGCTACCAAAAACCAAAGGAAGGACCAAAGAAAACTCTATCCCAACCACCCATAATAAGGAACCCTCAAGATTTGTCTTTAGCACCACCTTTGTGGGAACAAAAAGGTATGTCAAAAGTGGGTGTTGGCATCTTTTATTTCTTTCCTTATTAGTGATTTGACCCTCTTTCAACTTAGCAATACCATCATGCCAAGTCAATGAACCCATCTTTGTAACATCAAAATCCAGAGATAGAAAGCCAACAACACCCACCATCGTAGAGGCACAATCACATTTTTTCCCAACTAACCTAGCATCACCAAGAATGTTACCAAAATATAGTCATGGAACAATCAACAAACATAGACATCTAGGTCTATTTCTACATGCATCATGAGAAATACTAAGAGGGAAAACTGACTGTGAACTAGCCTTCATAGTTGCAATAGTAGCTTGAGGCACACTAGCCTTAGTAAGCCCATCATCAATACTCATTTCAACCTAAGAAGAAGACAATTTTGTGCAACCACCTAGAAGAAACTCTTTTGGTTATCAAATTGTATCTCAACCATGTAAAGTTATATTGAAGCACCTTTGGCCTTTTTAATTTTCTCTAATCCACATTGAACCACTACATAACTAGTTTTAAAATATCTTCTACACCTAAAGGGAATCCCTTCATATTCCAAGGTTTAGATCCATCTAGCCTTAAGATAAGTTGAGATAAGATAATATTAATGTCCAACAAGAGACCGTAACACACGTCTATGGGACTAGGAGCTTACAACCAAGAAGATAGCACCAAATGGAACACCAAACAAGCAAGCACAAACCTAAAATAGAAGATGATGAAAGAGCAAGAGTCACCCCGAACATTTGAGTAAAACCTCAATAGGCGACCTCTTATAAACATCAATATCAACCAAATATAGGCATAGATGGAATGAAGAATATCAAACAATTCATCATCCACCATTAGAAATTCCCCAACTCCTTATCCCACTTTCTCCAGAAGAGAGTCAACCCAAAGATAAAGGGAGAGATAGGGAAGCCATACCCAAATATGAATCTTGTAGAAGTTTTTGGAAGAAGGATTGAAATCAGAGTACCAAGGTTTAACCATCATCATAAATCTATCTTCCCAAATTAAAAAAAGCTCAAATTTTATTTTTATTTTGTCTTGAGAAATCTCTGCGATAAAAAAAACCCTTACCGACACGAAAATTTTGAACTGTACTAGTAATGGTAGGCTCCCAATGTTGTGAGATCCAAACATGTAGTTACGAAAGATTTGGCTAGAAACTTTTGAATTAACAAATCATGCAATTAGAGGGAAAAATAGAGACATAATGATCAATCTCCTCTCTATCCTCCTCCATGAAATCAAAAAACTTGTTAACATTATATACTAACTTTGATTTAACTCTTTCATGTTTAAGAATATAGGATTTTTATACGTTCTTGAACATAGTGGTGAAAGGCCAAAAAATATTGTGTTGTTTACTAATCATATTTTGAATGATGTTGGCTACTTTGTTCTTAAAGTCTTTTATGTGGGCCATTGCAATTTATCTTACGAATAACAATTACAAATGTTGTTTCATTTGCTTCTATTATTCATTACTATTATTATTTAGCATTGGTTGACGAAATGAATCATTTGTAGGTTATTATAACTAAACTAATTGAACTTCTCTATTGTTTCTAATATGTATGCATATAACTCAACCATGCTTCTAACATAATATGCAAGCAATTGTAAATTATCTTGTTGAAAACATTTATAGCAATCACTGTTTCATTTGCTCTTATTATTCACCACTATCATTATTTAACCTTGTTTGACTAGAAGAATTTTAAATGTTATTATAACTAAACTTATAATTTAGCTCACCAATTGTATCTAGTATATATACATATAACTTAACCATGTTGCTAATACATTAATTAACAAAATCAACCAATTTTAAAATATATTAGAACTAGTGACATTAAACTTAATAAAATCGTCTAATTTGTAAACATATAGAAATGCTCAAGACTCTAATGCACAACCCTTTTCTATTGCCAATGTAAAGCGATAAAAGAAAAGTGAAGTTCCCTTCATATATGTAAAAAAACATTGTCTACCTCTAGAAGCGCAACCTTTTCACAAATCACGTTTGATTGGTTGGATTAGCTCTATTAATAATACTAATCACATTTGGATGCAAGAGATTTCATTACAAGCAACCTCCTCATCCAAGAAACTACCACTTATTTTTAAATATAAAATTGAAACCAACTTTCTTATAGTCCAAGGATAGAATTGTTAACCTTGCTTTGGTGTTTCAACATCATGTTGTGAGATCATGGTATATGCCCTTGTGCAAAATACTAATAAACTAATAGGAAGAAGGATGATAATGTAAGCCTTGCATCATAACTCTTAATAATATAACTTGCATGTTCTTGACTTGTTACAATAGGCATGCATTCTAACACAAAAATTGTGTTCCTTAATCACAAGAACTCACACATGATATTTACCAAAAAAATAACATTTTACATTTTAATATTCAATACAAAAAGTTAATATATGAAACGTGTTTTGAACTTATGATCATTGTTATAAACAAAACTATTTAAATAAATGAGTTCAAATGAGGCATGTAATGCTCAATTAATTTTCTATGGAATATCCTTTTCTCCGTTACCCTAGAGGCATCTTTAAATATGTTTTATTTCATTATGTCAAAAACAATTCATAAATATTATATTAAACAATGTTTTGGCTACGAATGGATATTATACACAATATTAGACATCGAACAATTTGAAGGAATTTGATATAGTTTGCATTGTGTCTTCCATGCTCTTCCAACGTCGTTCTAGTGTACCTACTTCAAGCATGTAGCTTTTTCCTGTCACAATTAACCCAAACATGATTGAGGGAATGAATCAAACATTGAGTTACTTATCTAATAATTTCAATATTCATTATTTGCAATATAAAAGATGTTTTATTTTGCACTCAACATTAATGTTATATTCTACTAGTAGTAAGCATTAAAAATGCTTCATCTCGCTTGGAAATGCCCCTATTTTGACATATAAATTCTAGTGCAATTTTCAAGCCTCCATAGATAATATATATGGATGGTATGAAAAGCACACAAGGCATAAGAAGGTATGCAATATTTGTCAACAGTTGATACTATATCTACTTCTTATTTGACAAACCAAGATAGGATGATATGGCTTGAAAGATGTTTGGGATATATGAATGTATAGAAATTGAATTATTGTGTAGACCTAAATGTCAAGGTAGTGGAATCTATGAGCCTAAGGGTCAATATGCTATATTTAATGTCTTGATGTTGTCAAAGTTTTTGCAAAAAAATAGAAACAATTTCAACAATTATTGAAATTAGGAAACTTGGTGGAAAGGGTCTAAATAAACCATCAAAGTTAACATGCTAAAGTGAATACTATTTGACTTCAACGAAAGTGACCCTCATGTAGTATTGAATATGCAATGAGAAGTAGTTTGATATCTTGGAAACATTTCTTGGATATCTCTAGACAAATTTGAGCAAGTAGCCTTCATGTCGGGGTTATATTATCAAGTCACTTATTGCTTATACTTGAGAAAAAATTCTAATTTTTTGGTCAATACAGATCAACCCTATTGGGGTTGTTTGCACCTCTACATCTCAATGATCATCATAACCTAGTCAACAATTGAACTTGGATTACTTGTCAATCAACTTCATGCTAAGATCTATCCAAGATCAAGTGGCAAACCTTTCTTCTTCCTTCTAATGTTTCAAAAATTACCAAACCTCCTATGTCATAGCATGAGCTTCAAAATTCACTGCAATCTCCCCCTTCTTAAAGTAAGACCATGCTAGATGTTGATAACGAACTTGCCATTTCCGCTCAAATAAGATTGTAAATCACTAAAAGATATCAATTACAAACTACATGAACCTATGATTATATTGCAAAATATTTGGGTTGAGTATTTTTTAATTGATGGAAGATAAGTCCAAAGTGATGTCTACAGTACTTATCTACTTTTGCAAATATCATGCATTTATGGCCACAAACAAAATGGTTTTTCTCTGCACAAGGAAAAACATTACGAACCTAATGCCCATTATGATTTCTCAAGGAATATGATAGTCATTGTCTTCATGGTATGAAAATCAACATTCACAAATTGATCATACATAATCTAGTGCCACTAAATAATTGCTTTAGCTTCTAATTCTTCCCCTAATGATGAATCACATGTTGAAATGACTTCGTTTCAGATCAAGCTCTGACTGCAAATCTAGGTGATGTTCATACTGCAAACCAGGCCTCTCTAATACCTGCTTCCACTAATGTATCCCCTCTATTCGTACATATCGTTCTTCATCTGTTCCTCCTACTCTGCTTCAATCTCTTGTTGACATTGTACAAGTTTTTCAATACTTTGACCCTTGTGCTAACAATGTTTAAAATAGAATTTTAGGAGTTGTTTTCCCTACTCGTGGAGATCCTAATGATAGCATCAGTTGAAGAGTCATCCAACAATATAGGAAAAACCATTATTTAGTTTCTCATTCTTTTGCTCATGTTGTGAGTGAGTTGTCAACCCACTCTTGAGGTATCCTAATAGCCTTTCTACTAGTGTGTTGTTTATCTTTGTAATTGCTAACAATTTTATTGTTAGTGGACGGTTGATCTCTTTTGACATCTTTCAATTGTTGTTGTGTAAGGGTCAACACCCTTCTTTTGTTTCTAATTTTCATCAAAAGCATTCATAAGCTATTAATATTCCAATATTCACTACTAACTTGTGATTTGTGATTTCCCAAATGAAAATTTGAGATTTCAAAATGAACCTTGACGGAATGTAACAATGAAAACTAGTCAAATCTTTCTTGCTAGGTAGGGTTTTTTAAAAGAATATCTTAAAGAACACAATTCACTAGATCTAAGAAATGTTAAACGACGGAAAAAAATTTCATTTATGTGACAAAGTTGTTAGTTAAAAATAAATTAATGATCACAAGAGATGAATTTAAGCAAAATGCCAATTTGTTGGACTAGTGAAATATTTAACATTAGGTTGCAAGTTTAAAATTTGTAATGTCCCTTTTATCATTGTAATAGAAAAAATATATAATTTTATTTTTTTTAATTTAGATTTAAATTATCAAAGCCAACTAATATTTAATCAATAATTTTTCAAAAATAAAGTGATTTTTGAATTAATATTAAAACATAAATAAATCACTTTATGATAAAGATTATTAAAATAATAATTAAATAACTTTAATTAAACCTTTTGAAACTGTCCGAAATTGAAAAATAAGGTTCAAAAGAAACCTTTGATGGAATGAATTATATCTATGTTCACTTGAGGAATTATCAAATTTGACTCAGGATGTGCCCAAGGAATTCATTTTCAGAGTGAAAGATCTGTTCTAGATGGAAATGGAAGAATCACCCAAGTTAATGGGTAAGGCAGAACTAGGCTTTCTGGAAGACAAAATTTCAAATTTTGATTTAAAAAGAACTAGAGGTACTTATTTTAACAGTTTCCAGAAAAGAATTTAGTTTCCGAATAATTATGGTACTGGGGAAAAATTCATAACCAATCCATGCAAATATTATTTTACTGCGCGTCACCTTTGGGTGCTTGGATCGATTTTTTCAAACGTGTGAGTATTGGCGAAAACATATCAGATAGCGTGACAAACATATTGAATTATATTGGGAAATGTTAAAAATTAGTTTGGAAAGAAATATTGGCGTTAAGAAATCATTTGGGGATTTGGGCAATGCTTCATCATCGGGTTTATTTGGATGCGAGAGTTGCTCTTGCTATAACATTATTCAATTTGCAAAGGCCAATATCATATCAGGTCATGAACGAAATCATTGGTACCAATACCCAAATCAATTGCAAACATCTTGTGCTGGAATTGTGCTCGCTAAAGCACTGTCAAATAAAACTCTGCCAAATACTTTGATTTATAGCAGCAGTCGTTCTGTATTTATTAAATTAATTTATCACTTCCTTTATGAGTTCATGGTTTATCTGTACCAGATTGGAATCATTAGCCTGTTGTTCTGAACACAAACACACTCAGGACGATTAAAACGACTTCGTTCAAAATATCTGAGGAAATGCCAATACACAAAAATCAAGAAATTCCGGAATATTAAGCTATATAAGACGGGTTATTACAAATCGAATATATATTAAACTGCGTATTCCCTTTTCTTCAACTCAAATTTATACTTGAACTCGAATATGAGAGCTTTCCTAATCTGTTTGTGTTAAATTATTTATAGTTTTTCCCATTTCTCAAATTTCTCAAGAAGATACGATACTTCAACTCAACTATTACACCTTTAATTAACATATACATGGGAATATATGTGGCCAACTTGCGGCTAGCATAACTGTAACAGAGTTGTATGATAATTTCTACAGATTTATATATAGGTGGTTGGGTCAGCCTAGGTGCTCTCCATGTCGTAACTCGTAAGTGGTGTACATATAAGAGGTAGTGGTTAGTTTATTACCATCATATACAGAAATTTTCTCTTCTAAGACTTCTGAAAGTTGCATCCTTTTAAGTGGATTATCTTTTAAGTTGCAGGTTTATTGATATAAAAGAGTAATTACAATCAAAGTGACATTAAACTGTTACTGCATCACGTGCCCAGAGGAAAATTTCTAAGACTTCTTGAAAGTTGCATCCTTTTAAGTGGTTTATTTTTTAAGTTGCAGGTTTATTGATATAGAAGAGTAATTACAATCAAAGTGACATTGAAATGTTACTGCATCACGTGCCCAGATTCCTCTAACTAAACAACTAGACCAAACTGTATCAGAGGTTCCTTTCATCGAGCTGGTTGCCGAGTTAGACTGGATGGAAAAGATGACTGATATGAACAAAATGTAAACATACAAGAGCACAAAATAATGGTATATATCATACTATTTATAGACTATACTATAAACATGAGCTATTGAATCTCCATCTCATCTCCTAGGTCTTCATTAGTGTCATCAAGCTGGTGCTCTTTCACCAACTTCTCATGAAAGCATTCATCCAATGCACACACAAGGGGAAGGTTCAATGTCCATGAGCCACTTGAGGAACAGGCAGCTTTCAGTAACACGACTAGCATGGTCCATGAGTTAAATTGCCTTAAAATTTGCTTCAAAAGGGTGCCAAATCAGTGGGGCGCTCTGATTGAGGAAACATGGGATATCTTTTGGACTGGTCTGTATTCCAACCCCCAACGGGGCTGTTGCTAGCACTAAGTCCAGACTGCCCCTGAAGTTGACTTTGATCACAATCTGAGCTAACGTCATTACCTCCCCTTTCAGCTCTGCTAAGTTCAAAAGGGAAGCAACAAACCTTGAGAAGATGTCTGTGTTGACATAGTGAAAATCATGTTCCATGCCCAAAAGTGGGAAGACATGAAAAGTATGAGAAAATGGCTAAGTTATGAAAATCCATGGCACCCTCTAATATGCACTCACGTTTGGGAGAGAGGTGAATGTGTTAAAATAACCAGAGTTACCAGGTTTGCACCCTAGACCCTTGAAATGGGTCTGGATGCGAACCAAATCTGGGTATGTCAAATGGTTTGTGCCCGGTACACCATGGCTATGCGCATAGATCTATGGGTCCGTTGCAGTCAAGTTAAAAAGTAGGCCAACAAATAGTCAAACACAATTTATAATTATGTTTTTTCATTCTAACCCTAAAACAGCCCCATGTGAAGCCTCCAAACACATTTCCTTTCACATTTGGTCTCATTTTGTTCTCTCCATCTTGCTACTTTGAAGTGAGGTGAGTATATTTGAAGGAGATTTATTGTGGAGTGGCAAATACCTTCCGAAAAGAAGTTTTGAGTGTTTAAGGTATGCCTTTCAACCATACTTCTTAGTTTTTTGATAGATTGTTTCAAGTTTTGATGAGTTCTAATTTTATTTTTTCAAGTTTGTGAAGAAGTTTTGAAGTATTTATTTTTTCATGTTTTTAATAGATTGCAACAATGAGTAGTCAAAGCTCAATGGGTGGGGAGAGATCTCAAAATTTAGAATTGATAAAGGGTCTCCTTAATGAATTTCTCAACTTCTTGGGGGGTTTATTTGGAAATGTAAATTTTGCAACTCACTATAAAAAAAGCTCCTACTACCGAGACAAACTTCATTTTTTTGGCCTTGGGTGTAAAGGAATTTGTATGTGCAAAGGCCTAGGGCCAAATAGGCAGGATTGTTGGCTAGGCAATTAAAAGCACTCATAAAAGAACATGGAGATGCTAAAAAATTGGTTGCAAAAGGAAAACAAGGTGGTTATAATTTCGAGAAACAAAAAAAATAACAGCACCCACTCAACCAACCTCTCGACATCCCTTTTGTAATGTTCCCGTTATAAAATAAATCATTTAGCAAACTATTGCAATGGGCCGATTGATTTAATGTATCTCAGACCCATTTTTATTTTTGTTTCCGTAGTTTGTGTCGCCGTCGGCTATCTTTGTACACCCTCGGAAAGTTTCCCGACAGGTATTTAAGCACAGCTTGTAAGAAGTCTTTAACATACTTTTGGATTATTTTCTATGTACTGCGAATGCCTGTTGGAGTTTTGGATTGTTCGCCATTTCAGAAGTGAAAGATCTTCCCTATTTGGCCTTGCAGTTTTGGTAGGATTCATCCCTCACCCTATTCCGTTGTTGCATGTAATTCTTCGCTTGGATCTGGCAAATCAAAGCACCATCTTTTGGCAATTATTATTCGCATTCAAGTCTCTATTATTGTGTGGATTTTATCAAGATCTATTGCGTTTTGTGTATGAACCAAATTGTATTCGTATTGGCCTCAGATACCTGACCGTGTGGCCTCCTATCATTTTTCGTACTACCCACTACTTGACCGTACGACCCCTCATCCATCCGTCCATCCATATTATCCATCCTTCATTGTACGGCTTGTGCCTCTGTCTACCGTACCACCTCCCAGTTCAGCTGTACAACCTTCACACACCATCGTACGGCTTCTTATTTCCTTGTATGGCCGGCATAATCCTTTGTTCACCATATGACATCTATCCCCACCATACAGCTGCTCCTCTTCCACCGTACAGCCTGGCAATCTCCACCATACTGCCCAACAATCCCTCACCGTACGGCCTAGCAAATTCCACCATACAGCTTAGTTATTCTTACCATACGATCACTGTGGCCTCCTGTACGGACTCCTAAGCGACCATTCCTCATATGTACACCGTACACCATCCGTATGACACTCTCCTGTAGGGCATATACACCATTATTCGATTGTTTGTTTACCAAAGGAGGTTAGGAACATCACACTGGTATCAGAGCTCTTCGATCCTGCCAGCCTGTGAACAATGAATGAGAGTTTATAGCCGAAAGAGAAGGACAAATTCCGTTGATTGAATGGCTGCCAAACTCGTGGCACTACTGAGGGAACTTGACAAGAATCAGGCACAGATCATTGATACTCAGTGACTCATGGAAGAGACTCTCCAGAAGTTGGTGGACAATAAAACATCTAGAGAACAAATTAGTCATAGCACGGACTCAGTGTTGGGTAAATCAAACCCTCATCCAGCACACTCTTGACCTTCCATGCTGACTTTTCCTTCATGGATGGAGGCACAACACGGAGGGAAACAACCAACCTTTGAAGAGATGCAAGAACAACTGAGAGAAGACTGAAAGAATGCAAATTTTGAGAAAGATATATCCTACAAAGATTACGTGGATCTAAGAATGAGATATTCGAGAGGCGGGAACAGAGGATATTTTAATGATGATCTTAGAAGAAAGTTGAGTAAAGTAAATCTGTCTCCAATTGATGAATCCAGGATCCATATCCATGCAAGCATGGGTAATGAAGGCCAATACTTACTTCCAGCTGAATCCTATGCCAGAAGAAGAAGCAATCAAATTTGCGGTGCTACACCTAGAGGGAGTCGCGCATGAATGGTGGCATCATGGCACTATCACAATGGGGCATGATCAGATAAATACTTATGCAGAATTCACTGAGAGATTGATAGATCGATTTGATCGTAAAGATCCAGAACTCAATTTCAAAGATTTGGCATAGTTGAGGCACACTAGATCGGTCTATCAGTACATTGCGGAATTTCAGAAAATCTCTGTCTTGGCCATGGACATTTCCGAAAGAAGACGGATAGTACTCTTCATGGATGGACTAATAGAACCTCTGAAAGGTTGGGTAAAGGGGTTCAATCTTGGCACCCTGTCGAAGGCTATCATTAAGGCATGGAGTATGGCATCATCATCCGTGTCATCCTCTCGAAGTTACATGCCAAACCGTCGACGTTTTCAAGGGAAAATAAACCTTGACCTAGGAAGCCGTCATTGGACGAAGCTACTAGACAGGAACTTTGAAGGAAGAAACTTTTGTTTCAATTGCAAGGGACCTTGGGAGCTTAACCACAGATGCCTCGGAAAAGGGAAGATCCATTACATTGAGGTCGTGTCCGATGATGAGGACGAACAGGAAGAAATGCCTGCCGATAACAACCAACCTCACAACGACACCAGCATGGTTAGTTTAAACCATACGGAAAGAATTGCAGCTTTGGTACAGTGCGGAGGAACCATTGCCCTAGCTGGTAGCCTGAGGTGCACAGTTTTTTGTGTACAGGGAACCCTCCAAGGACAAGTTACGGTGATGTTGGATAGCGGAGCTACTCTAAATTTCATAAACTCAGCTTTGGTGAAGCAAAGGGGTCTACCTACAGAGACACACGCAAGATTTTAGGTCAAGGTTGCCAAAGGGACTCTTCTGCCCTATACACACCTTGTTCCTCAGCTAAGTATCACAATGGCGAATCACACAGTGACCGAGGATTTCTTCATAGTAGACCTTGATGACATGGAGGTTATTTTGAGCATACAGTGGATGAAGACACTTGATGAATACACCCAGAGCTTCAAATGGATGGATTTCACTTTTGTTGTCGATGGAAAGAAGGTTGTTCTCCGCAAAATGGAAAATGAGGGTTTGAAGGAAGCTTCAGCGCATCGGATGGAGGCAATTTTTCAGCGTGATGATGTTGCATGGGTTGCACATTGTTTAATCTCGGCAGAACCTATAAAAGGACAACGGACACCTCCATAGGATGATGAACTCTAGGATATTTTGAGTAAACATGATAAAGTTTTCATTGACATTCCTCGTGGCATACCACCTCATCAAGGGTTTGAACATACTATCGAGTTGGAAGCAGGAGCCAAGCCGGTAATAACCACACCGTACCACCATCCCAAGAAATTCAAAGACGAGATTGAAAAGACGATTCAGGAATTGCTAGAGAAAGGATGGATCCATCCCAGTTCTAGCCCTTTTGCATCATCGATGGTGTTGGTCAAAAAGGATGGGACGATACACATGTGTGTGGACTACTGTGCCTTGAACAAAAAATAAATAAAGAATAGATATCCCATTCCAAGGATAGATGAGTTGGATGAATTGCATGGCGCAGTCTATTTTTCGAAAATAGATCTTCGTTCTGGATACCATTAGATCCGCATGAGGGAGGAAGGTGTAGAGAAGACGACCTTCCGTTGTCACTACGGACATTATGAGTTTCTGGTCATGCCATTCAGATTGATAAATGCATCTGCTACATTCCCATCATGCATGAACAACATCTTCAACAAACAATTGCGTAAGTACTTATTGGTATTTTTTGACGATCTTATTTATAGCAGGACATGGGAAGAGCACCTGAAGCATCTAAATGAAGTCCTAAGTATCATGGAGGAGTAGTCCTTGTTCGCCAAGCAATCCAAGTGTGAATTCGGTATTACAAAAATATTGTACCTGGGGCATATTGTCAGTAACTACGGAGTTCAAGTGCACCAGGAGAAGATTCAGACTATCCTTGATTGGCATCCCCCAAAATACTCACGGATTTGCGAGGATTTTTCGGATTGTGCAGTTATTACTAGAGGTTTGTGAAGGGTTTCTCTCAGCTCAGCGCACCTTTAACGGATCTGACAAAGAAGGGGTCTTTCCAGTGGAACGAAAAGGCACAACTCACTTTCAATAAATTGAACAAGGCAATGAGCACTTGTCCTGTACTTGCATTACATAATTTCACTCGACTGTTCATTCTGGAGTGCGACGCGTTCAGAGAAGGCATTGACGTGGTACTAATGCAGGATAGACACCACATAGCTTATGAGAGCAGGAAGCTTACACAAACGGAACGCTTATACTACATCTACGACAAAGAAATGTTGGCCATCGTACATGCACTAACCAAGTTTCGGCAGTATCTGGTGGGTGCCAAGTTTGTCGTCCATATGGATCACAACAGTTTGAGATATTTTCTGGAGCAACGAGACTTGAACGAAAGGAAACAAAAATGGGTAAGCAAGGTTTAGGCTTTTGATTTTGACATTGAATAGGTGAAAGGGAAGAACAATGTGGTTGCAGATGCCTTGTCCTAAAAAAAACCTGCCATATGCTCACTAAACCAGATTTCAGCTGACTGGAAGGCACATCTGTTGGTAGAATACTCCAAAAATGCATTTGCTTGTGAGGTAATGGATGGAAACACCCAGGATGATCGATATAGAGTGGTGGATGACATCATCTACTATAAGAATTGGATATTTTTGGTGCTGGAATCCAAATTAAAGCAGAAAATCTTGAAGGAAGTACACAACTCACCCTTGGTAGGACATCTGGGTTTCCTCAAAACTTACAGAAGTCTCCGGGAGAGGTTCTCATGGAAAATCCTCTAAGGGGATGTGTTGCAGTATGTAAGGGAGTGTGCGGTCTGCCAATAGAACACATTTGAACATACTCTACCTGTCGGGTTACTGCAACCTCTGCCAATTCCAAAACATAAGTGGGAAAGTATCTCAATAGATTTCATAATAGGGCTTCCCAAGGTGAATGGAAAGGATTGTATTTTCATGGTGGTTGATAGATTGACAAAGTATGCACATTTCTTCGCCATCCCCTCAAATTTTCAAGGGCACAAGTTGCCGAACTGTTCTTTAAAGAAGTCTTTCGTCTGCATGGGCTATCCCAAAACATTGTCAGTGATCAGGATAGGTGATTCATCGATATCTTCTAGACAAAACTATTTCGATTGGCAGGGACAGAATTGTCACCAAGTACTAGTTACCACCTTCAAACAGACGAAGAAACGGAGATTGTGAACAAGTGGCTCGAAGGTTACCTTCGAAACTATGTCTCGGCACAACAACGGGCGTGGGTCAAGTGGATACACCTGGGAGAATATTGCTACAATACCATGTATCACATGTCCACCGAGATGGAACCATTCAAAGCTCTGTATGAGTACGAACCCCTATCCTTCATTGACACAGTATTGGGAGACAGCCGCGCACCAAGGGCGAAGGATTGGCTTCAGGAGGGACAAGACATCCTATGACACCTAAAGGAAAATTTGCAACGGGCACAGAATCAACAAAAGATGTATGTCGACAAACAATGACTAGAGAGGAGTTTCGAAATAGGAGACTTGGTTTATCTTAGGCTCCAGCCATATCAACAATCTTCATTGAAGGAGAAGGGAAAAGAAAAATTGAAGCCACGTTTTTATGGCCCCTATCGTATCATCCATCGCATTGGTGAAGTCGCTTATGAGCTGGAACTTCCGAAGGGGAGCTGTATTCATAACATCTTTCATGTTTCATGCTTAAAGAAGGCCGTAGGGCAAAATGTCACAATAGCCACAGAGCTCCCACCACTCAATGAAGAAGGCAAGCTCATATTGGAACCAATCGAGATCATTGAAGTTCGTGAGAAGACTCTGCGGAACCACACTATGAAGGAATATTTGGTGCGTTGGAAACACTTGCCATTAGACGACGCGACATGGGAGGGCGAGCACATTCTCCAACACCTGGCATTGCGTTTGCTTGAGAACAAGCAAATTTTGGGACGGGAGGACTGTAATGTTCCCGTTATAAAATAAATCATTTATCAAACTATTGTAACGGGTCGATTGCTTTAATGTATCTCGAACCCATTTTTATTTTTGTTTTCGTAGTTTGTTGCCGTCGGCTATCTTTGTACACCCTCGGAAAGTTTCCCGACAGGTATTTAAGCACGGCTTGTAGGTAGTCTTTAATCATGCTTTTGGATTATTTTCTATGTACTGGGAATTCTAGTTGGAGTTTTGGATTGTTCGCCATTTCAAAAGTGAAAGATCTTTCTTATCAAGATCTATTGCGTTTTGTGTATGAACCAGATTGTATTCTGTATTGGGCTCGGATACCTAACCGTGTGGCCTCCTATCATTTTCCGTACTGCCCACTCCTTGACCGTACGGCCCCTCATCCATCCGTCCATCCATATTATCCATGCTTCATTGTACGGCTTGTGTTTCTGTCTATTGTACGGCCTCCCAGTTCAGCTATACGGCCTTCATACACCACTGTACGGCTTCTTATTTCCTTGTACAGCTGGCATAATCCTTTGTTTTGTCTCCTTTGTCCATCGTACGGCATCTATCCCCACCGTACGGCTGCTCCTCTTCCACCAGACTGCCCAACAATCCCTCACCATACGGCCTAGCAAATTCCACTATACAGGCCACCCACTTCCCACCGTACGGCTTAGTTATTCTTACCGTACGATCACTGTGGCCTTCCGTACGGACTCCTGAGTGACCATTCCTCATACCTGCACCGTACACCATCCATACAACACTCTCTTGTAGGGAATACACACCATTATTCGATTGTTTGTTTACCGGAGGAGGTCAAGAACATCACACCACCTTGCCTATGCCTTCTAGGGAGGATGAAGATGTAGAAGAACCACAAATCACCGCCCATAAGAAAGGTCCATTAGATAAGGCATTTCAAAATGAGGCAAGAGATATTGGTAATAAATGAATTGCGTGTTGTCTCTATGCAAATGGTCTTACATTCAACTTAGTGAGATCACCTTATTGGAGGAGACAGTGACAACAATGAATAAAGGACCTTCTGGTTACATAGGTTTTGGATTTTAAAAGGTGTGCACCACCTTATTGCAAAAAAGGATAAAAATGTAGAGGCCCAACTAAAACCAATTAGAGATTCTTAGTTTCAAACTAGTGTGTCTATTGTTTCTAATGGATGGGAAGATTGCAAAAACCATCCATTAGTCAATGTAATTGTTGTGTCCCCCATGGGGTCAATGTTTTTGAAGGCGGTTGACTATAAAGGGAACTAAAAGTTGCAAAGTTCATTGCCAAGATTCTCACTGATTTCAAAAAGCTGGTGGGTTATGATAATATTGTCCAAGTAATTACTAACACATCTTTTGGATACCATGCACTGTCCACCTACTCAATTTGGTGATGCAAGAAATTGGCACCCAAATAGAATGGGTGAAACAAATATACGAGGAAGGTAAGGAGATTCAAATATTTGTGATAAACCACCATATGTCATGAGCAATTTTTTAGATCTTTCTCGAGATTGGAATTATTAAAGGTAAATTTTAAAATTTATTTTAATTAGTTTCATTTCTCATTTTATGTCATATTTTACATAATTGAATAAAATGTTTTTCGTCTTGTTTACATATTTTAATGTGTTATTAACTTACTATTAACATGTTCTTAGGTGGCTGGAACCAGGTTTGTATATCACACAATCATTCGTAGACAACTTGTGAGGATGAAAGAGGCATGGTCAATAATGGGTTTTAGCGAGCAATGGGGTATCTAGAAGCAATCCAATATAGCGAGGACCCAAAAGGTTAAAGCAATGATATTGGATGGTGATTGGTGGGCTCATGTGGATTATGTACTAGAATTCACCGAACCTATCATGTCTATGCTTTGGTTTGCCGACACTGATGGACCATGCTTGGACGATGTTTATGTAAGTTTGGATACAATGTTGGAGAAAATTAAATTGGTGAGTTATAATACATTCTTCTATCCTTATTATTGAGAGATATCAAAATTGACATAACTTACATCAAGATAACTTACATGAACATCATTTGATATTTGAGGCCATAGAAAGGAAAGAGAATGATCCTAATGACACCTTATACAAAAAGGTGGAAGCAATCGTTCTTTATCGTTGGAACAAGATGACCACACCTTTGCACCTCCTAGTATATGCTCTATCTACTAGGTACTATAGCACAAAAGTACTTTCTATTCCAAGTGGAGTGCCACCATATAGAGATGTTGAGGTTGCTAGTGGGTAAAAGAGGGCATTTAGTAGACTCTTCAATGATCCAAAGATGACCACACCTTTGCACCTCCTAGTATATGCTCTATCTACTAGGTACTATAGCACAAAAGTACTTTCTATTCCAAGTGGAGTGCCACCATATAGAGATGTTGAGGTTGCTAGTGGGTAAAAGAGGGCATTTAGTAGACTCTTCAATGATCCAAAGGTGGGGGAACATGTCAAAAGATAATTTGGATTGTTTATCTTAGGAAAAGATGCAAACCTTGCCATTGAAAATGACCAAAGTAAAATGGATGTTATTACTTGGTGGTATTGTCAAAGGTAAAAAAATTTGTATCTCTAACCTCTTGTAATTAAGATCCCATCACAAGAAAGTTTTGATGTTTTGTTTTTCTTTTTTCTTTTTGGCCACTTGCATTGTATAATTTAACACTTCAACACCCTTGAATTTATCTTGTATTTTTAATTTTTAATTTTGTTGGTTTCTCTCTAGGTTGTGAGTTATTTTTCCACTAACTGGAATTGGAGTACATGCTTCCTTACCCACTCAGTGAAGCATAACAGGTTGGTAGAAAAAAACATAGGACTTGGTTGTGCCTCATGGCATATATAGATTCCAAATAGAAGAAGGGAGCAGAGAAGCTTTGGGACGTAGCTTTGGATTTGTTCATTTAGGATCTTGCTAGAGCCACTTTGCTTGATATGGATGAAGACAGTGACACAACACCCTCTAGTGCTAGTGGAACCAGTTTGGGTTCTAATGATGATGTTTATCTACCAATTGCACTTGCCTAAGACCCCATTGCTACTGATATTGTTGGTAATCTATTTGATGATTGATAAACACTTTCATGATTGATGAACATTGAATCATGTTTCAAATTTTAATGAACAATATTTTGAATTTTCATTTTGTAATTGAATTATCAATGTGATGGTTTTCTTTAGAACTTTGAGCATATATCAATGATCAAGCATCATAGATTCACAGAATGAAATGATTTAGTTTTACAATTCTGCATATTTCTTCTTTTTGTTTATACATACATACATATACACACATGTAACCATATGTACCATAATGAAAAAAAATCATGTACCCACATATTGGGTTCTTGTATCCATAACTATTCCAAAACCCAAACTGATAACTTAGAAAGTAACTAAGTATACAAAATTTCCATGACCAAGCTCCAAGAGCGCCAAAGAGCACTAACCCTCCAAGGTCAAGGAATTCTTCAAGAATGTGAAATTCCTCTACCAAGTCCAAATAGTGCATAAGGGAATAGATTCTCTAATGCCAAGGAATTTCCCTAAAGTGTGAAAAATCCTTCTACATGGAAAATGTGTGACCATGAGCACTAATCCTCTGTAGGCATGGAATTTTCCAAAGACTCTAAATTCCTTCCAAGTGCCTAATTCATGCCCAAGGAAGGAAAATTAATGGGTTCCGAGGAATTTTTCCAAAACTTCAAAGCTACTGTTATGTCCCCATTTTTGGCAACTCTACAATTAACTACGTCAGTTCATCATTGCAAACCTCATGAGATGACAAGGAGTTTTGAGGGTCTTAGTTGAGGACTTACTATTTTTAGTAAATCTATTTTAGAAAGTCCCCATATGTGACAGTGTTATTGGTGACGCTAGCAGTTGGTCATCACCGGCATCGGATGAGGCTATTTATTGCATAGGTTCATATTTATTACTTAATTATTTAGGTTACATTATTATAATGACACTTTATTATATTTAATGTTATAAAATGGTGTTGTGTTGATGAAGCTTCTTACGTGAAAGGTGTGATGAAGAAGCTAAGTGTCATATAGTTTTAATAAATATGAGCCCATTGTGAAGCAAAAGGCATCCAATTGCCTAATTTGCTTTTCTTCCTTTTCGAGAGGACTTTCTGATTTGTGAATTTCATCCCCTTGCTGAGGTATAAGGGTTCGAAAGCTTAGGTATTTCTCCATTGCTAAAGTATATTGGATATTGGAATTTGTGAATTCTGAGAAATTGCTTGGGGTATCTCCTACTGTTTTCACTATGCCTGAGAAGTCAATCATTTGGTGGCAAATCTGCAGTTATGAATTTCCTTATCCACTACCGAGGGTTCAATCTATTTGGAGAGATTGATTTTGCATGAAATACACCTGCATTGTTAACTAGGTCAGTTTGTTTGGTGTAAGGGTGAGCTATTGCTACCTTACTAGGCAACATTTTGCTTTTTTGACTGGTTGTGTTCATCCTTGGTGGCCTGCATTTGTCTTTCTAAGGCCTGCATTCAATCTTTGAGGCCTGTGATTTGGTTTGTGAGGGCAACAATTTTGTTTGAGGGCCTGCATTAGGAATTGAGGGGGTTGCATGAGGACTTCCAGGGCCAATGTCAGATGTTTGGGGCCCCGGTTGATCAGTACTTGCAGACGCCCATTAATCTGGAGGCTGCAATCATTTGATAAGGTGACATACATTATAATTTTTTCAAATTGTAGCAGTTATTAGGGAACTTGTGGCAAATTATCCAGGTTCCATTTTTGAATATCTAATTAATTTAAACAAATTTCAAATCCTAGTATTGTTAATTTGTGAACAATTGGAATTGCTAGCAAAAGATATAATTTTTATTGCGCAGATTATTTCTTAGCTCTTCTTCCAATTGGTTTATATTTTTATATTTCAAAAAACTACAAAAAATCAGAAAGCACCAATGTTGGGTGGATATTTTGCAACTGACAATTTTGGTAAAAATCTAGTCGCAAAATAGGATGACCATCCACAACATGTGAGACAGAGTCTCTCCTACCTTAAAGGGAAGGCTCCCCCTTCTTACCGTTCCTTGGATCAACTCAAGGTAAGCAAAAAATCAAGAGATTTTGTAAAATGGGTGTTACCAATATCCTTTCTTCTTAACTTTCAAGAAATAATCCACTTACTCGTGGAGCGAGTAATGGGCAAGGTGAATCTCTAACTACACTTCTATCAAGAGCTGGAAATAATGTTACCGATAAACCTTCACTAACTCAAAGGCTAGCTGAAAATGTATTGATTTGGCTCCAAGTCCGGTCGTACTTCTATATGGAAAAGCTTTACAATTAGGGCACAAAGACTCCTAAAAGTAAAAATAACTTAACTATTTTGCAAATTAAGAAGAAAACATAAGCTACCGACAAAGCTTCTAGCTATATATTCCCACAATTGCTCCTAGTCAAAGCTCTAGCTCCAATTGCTTATTAACTCTTTTCTATTCAATTCATAAGATACAATTACCAGTAACACAAGATAACATGAATCAAAGATAACTCGGATGAATTATAGACAAAGCTTACAACTCACAAAAATAACAATCTCACTTAATCAAAGTTAAGTCTCAAATGCTCCTTTGTATTCACTTTCTCTCAAAATAGTGCTTACACAAATAAAGTTCTGCTAGCACAATTTCTCCAGAGCTCTCTCGCATAAAGATAATGATGATTTTACAATGAGGGGGCACTCTTTTATATAGGCACAGGAGTTGAAAAAAAGGTGGAGAAAAAAGTGGGAGCAACTCAACCAACTTTGACCTAGTCTAACTACAGAAGAAAATAAAGGCTTACATGCAACTCGCATTACATCCTTTTACATACATGTAACTCGCATTACATGTAATTACATTTTTTCATGTAATGCATCTTTTACAACTACTAACATGAAATAAAAACAAAAACAGCAATCTTAAAGATTGTTTCTCAGTGCCTTGAATTTGACAATGATGTCACAAACTGTTGGAAGATCAACAATTTCCAGTGTTTGATATGGCTTCTACTCTCACTTCATTTACATATGCTGATTGCACAACTTTGGAATTTGCTACTATAGTATCTAACAAGTGTTTTGTCAAGGATTTATACAAAACAAACTTGTTCATTGTGTGCGAACCAAAATCTTCAGAATCTACATCAGCATTGATCCTGATTGTATACTCTGAATTTACTCTATCTGCTGCAATAAGATTACCAAAGTCGTCAGTAACTCGGCATCCCATTTGTTCCAAATCACAAGTAACACTTGTTTCAATTGCTTGACAATCTCCAAAGGCCACCTGCAACTTTGTGATCAGCTTCCTCAATGTCTCCTCCTTGTAACCAATGATTCCTTGAAATCTAAAGAACATTTCACATGACGGAAGAATGTCACATGAGACCATAGCATCCAGATCAAATTTTATCATTTCATCCCAATCATCAAGGATTTCCTTCAGGTTATCTGCTTCTTCAGTCAAAGAAAAGATTAAGTTTCACTCCATTTCATTCATCTCTTTGACACGCCTAAGAACTGCAAATATCTCTGTAATATTTCGAACTCCTTCAGAAATGATTTCCTGTATCCAAGACTTAGCAGCTTCAATCAACTTTCTTTCCTTAGACGTTTGAGACATAACAACTCCTTTGAGAAGATTATTTTTGGATGACCTCATACAAATGAGAAACCTCCTATTTCAGTTGATTTTTCTTTTCCCAAAGTTCATATTGCTCTTTGATACATTAGCCAATGCATCTTGAGCATTTTGCAAACAACTCAAACATGATTGCTTTCCATTTTCAACCTTTGTAAATTTGTAATCAGAAAGAGTAAGTTCCTCAACAGGTTTATCCACCAGGGGCTCAACAACCTCAACAAATTTGGTTTTTATCAGAATCAACCAAAATCTTGAAAACAATCCTATCATTCAAAGATTTGGATTTGGTCTTCTTAACAAGAAGATTGTCCGGAGGAACAACCACTTTCCTCCTCTTTGTTGTTTTTTTTGCTCAACCATGCAGGTAAACTGAAACCTTCATCTACAAAAGCAGTTACAGTGGAGACCATTGACATTAATCTTGATTGTATTTTCGTTATAATCAAGCAAGATTCAGTTTGCACTGCTGAAGGCATAGGAACATGCTGAGAAGACTCCATCATGAAAAGCTCAAATCCTATAAAAAATGTATCAAGTTGGGAAACTTGACCGTTGGTAAGAGTTGGAAAATCTTCAAAAAAATTTGTTAAATGATCATATTGTTCATGTGCAGGGACGCGAGGAGTAGCAGAGGAAATAGGAAGAGCCATGATATTAACCTCTGAAACTGGAATGGAAGGAGTGAAAACAGTGGAGAATGAATCCACATCATCATCAACCTCGTGCATAAAAGGCTCTTCATGTATAGAAGATGTACAAGCTTGTGCAGGATTTGGAGCAGATATGATCATGATTTCCCCTTCTTCATCTAAAAATCCTTTATCAGATTTTGTTTCCAATTCCTCTTTTGATTCTTCCACTGATTCTTGAATTGGTTCAGGAACTTGAGATGAATTAGCTCCTTTTCTGCCCTTCAATTTGAATTTGAGGGAACCCTTAGCATTAGATGACGAGGCACCATCTTTCCCTTTGATTTCCTACCAGGAGGACCAAAACTTCCATAACCCAAGCCCATCTTAGGATTTACTCTTTTAAGGCCTTTATTTTTCAACCATTTGTTGGTGTTTACCAAGATGGATTGAAATCTATCCATGATAGACATACCTTCCTTTGGTTGCTATTGAATAGGAAAAGGGTACTTATCAAAGCCGGCTTGATGAAACTCCGGATCAAGGATGTTGCCATCATCTTCAACTTGGAAATCTAAAAGAATTTCCAACATGTTAAAATCAATTATCTGCTTCAAGGTTAATTTGCAGTAGTTCATCTTCATGATATCAAGTTCTGTCTTCATATCTATCTAGATGTCTTCTAGTTTAATGGGTTCACTATACTTGGTGAAAAAGTTTTATTAGGACATTTGGACCTTGAATAACTGATTCACCGCCCCTTGCCCCCCGCCCACCTCTCAGTTATTCTAAAGCACTTGAACATGAGTGTAGGCTCTTTTCATCTGAGAATCCATCTCTCGGTAGTCAAAATCAAATCTAGCCTTGAACTTCTTCAAGGCAATCAACTGCAACTTTGCTTCCATGTTCTTTGCTTTAGACACAAAAATGATTGAATAATTGCCAATAGCCAAAGGCTTAGCTAAGGTAATGCCAAAACAAAGCCTATGCAAAGCATGTTGATCACTTTATACGTCCATGAGTTGTCTAGCTAGCTCCATCAGGATTGATCTATAGCATACCTAGGTAAGGTATATGGCTCGCCTTTGAAATATCAAACTCTCAAGTATGTGAAAGTGGAAACTGAATAAAAATACAGCTGTATTGGTTCACCTTCTCCCATGCTGCATCAAATACTCTTTTGACAGATAATTGCTTATTGAACAAGCACCGGAAATATCCAAATAAGGCATCTTGGACTCTTTTGTAATTGAATTTACTATTTGCCAAAGTGATTTGGTCATAGTAATCCCAAATAGGAACCTGAAGACGATCTCCCTTGGTAGAAAGACTAGAGAAAGATCCTATGGCAGTAGCAATGTAAACAAGATAAGAATTCATGTAGAAGGGCATTGATGTTCCCACATTGCATATCTGCTAGCAAAGTGTAGTACTGATGAGTTCTCCCCAAAAGATGTGTTCTTTATTCTCCATAATTTGAAATATGAATTTATACATCCATGGCTCAAAATCAGTAGAATCTTTAAGGCCACAAGTCCTGCTGAGAAGGATGATAAGATCCTTATATTCTTGTTTGAAATTAGACCGATGAAAAGTCTTTGGCCATATGGAGAAGTTGTTTCTCTTATTGTCTAACCAGTAAAGATTGGCATACTTCTGATAATCACCCTTTTGCCCATTCCAACATGCCAATGATGATTCTTTGGTCAAATCAGCACATTCTGCTTTATGTGGAACTTTGAAAATTTTCTTAATGACCTCAGGATCAAGGCTAATGATAACCTTGCCATCAGCATCTTTGATAGTCTTTGTCTTAGGAGTAAGACGTTGTGCACATCCAAGAATGAAATCAAGTTCTATAACCGCCATGGGAAACATAAACACCAAGTGAATGTTGCTTCTCTTAATACGCTTCATTTACTAGTTGGAGCTTCAACTCTTTGTAAAAAATCAGCCACATCCACATGACCAATCTTTTCATCCATCACATTATCCAAAATAGATATGACTGATGAAGGAGCTACATGAGCCAATTCTTTATCATATTGATATTTCATTTTGCCTTTGGATTTTGATGGCGAGGACATGTCTTGTGCTTGCGTTGCAACACAGAAATCCCAAAACACAAATACATCACCAAAAGGAATCTCCATACAAGTGGATTCTGGATCAGCAGTGAAGATTCAAAAATGGATTGGAAATTTCGCGAATCTAACAAAGTGACTTTGAAGAGAAAACATGTGCATATGATGTGGAGTGCAGAATGAAATGGACGGAAAGCAGAATGAAATAGTATGAAAGTGAGAATATGGAAGATGGAACATAGAAATTGATTAATGTGTGCAGATTGAAAGTTATATAGACGCTGATCTTGAATAACTATTTATCATCATTTGCATTGAGTTTTATATATACTGTGCAATGCTTGTATACTTCATTGGTTAATGTACCTATAGGAAATATACATACTTCAGCAGTGAAAAGGAAATCTGTAAGTAAACTTTACATGGTATCAGAGCTTGGCTAAGGAAAGATCACAATAAGTTTATTGAATCAGAGTTTCACTTTAAGACAAACAATCCTCTCTCCCTACAAAATGACAAACATAATGAAATTTGAGCATCGCCTTGGAAGTGGTGATAACTTCGAATCTTGGAAACTTTAGGTAATGATGTTGTTAAAGGAAAACAATTTGGAATAATTTATAAAAGAGGACAAAGAGGAACCCTAAGATGATTCTAAGAAATCATAGTGGATTGAGAAAAGTGAAAAGGGAATGAAGATAATTGTAGATACTGTTCGAGACACATAGTACCTATTGTGGCAAAATATACCATAGCCTATTGTATGTTTTGAGCTCTTGAAAATGCATTTATAATCAATAATACTGGCAGAAAACTTGCTCTTAAAAGGCAGATGAATAGTGTAAGCATGAATAAAGGAGAAACTATAAATGCTTTCTTTATGAGAATCACGGACTTAAGAGATCAATTATCTACATTTGGTTATGAGATTGAAAATCAAGAGTTATTTTTAATAGCATTAGGAGGACTTCCAAACTCATGGGAATCCTTTGTAGAAGGCATAATTGCTAAGTCTAAAATCCGTAAAATGGATCGTTTAAGATTAGATTGTCTTTAAGAAGAATCGAGATTAATGATTAAGGGAAAACACAAAAACCCTAGATAAAGATGTTCAAGTTCTTAATACAAATGCTCATAAGAAAGGAAAGAAGAAAAACAACAAAAGGAAAAGAAATTTTCATGGAAAAAGACAATCCAAACAAAAGAAAGATTTGTCTAAAATCCAATGCTTCAAATGTGATCTATATGGACATTATGCAATAAATTGTCACGATAGATCTAAACCTCAAGCATCTTTTGCAAAATCTGAGAAGTCAAATGAAAGAAATGAACATGAGAAATATGCCTTCTATTCTACATTATCCAGCGAAATATCAACAAAAAGGAATACATGGATAGTTGACAGCGAATCTTCCAGACACATCACTGGATATTAGGATAACCTAGAAAGCATAAAAATAGACACAGAGGAAGAAGTTACAATCGGTGATGACACACACTCAATAAAAGGAATTGGGACCTGCACCATAAAATTGAAATCTGAAAATTCTATTCAACTTTCTGGAATTCTCTATGTACCAGGTATTAAGAGGAATTTAATATCTATATTCGCTCTTGAAGATGATAGTTATAAAATTGTTTTCATGGAAGGGAAAGCACTAGCATGGCCTAAAATTTCAACCATTAAAAGGGCTCTAACAATAGGAGTACGACAAGGACTCTTATATGAGCTATGTGCTAAGACAAACCTTGCACTTGTACATGAGGCCTCTGATTCAAATGAAATATGGCACAAAAGACTAGGTCATCAACTTCTGTGCCCTAACATCAATGGAGAAGGTAGTAACTGGATTGCCCAAGTTAAAACATATTCACAATGAATCATGTAAAGGTTGTGCCTTAGGAAAAAACACTAAAAATCCATTTCCCCATAGTTTGAAAGAAGTGTTAGAACCATAGTTCCAAGAATCACGATGATTCACGCGATTCGGAGATTCAATTCAAGCCAAACATTTTTTTGTGAAACGGCGAATTGAATCAGCGATAAAGGGTTTATGAAATAAGTTAATCACTAAATTTCAAGGGTTTTTTTAATTTGCCGATTCGTGACCGATTCGATTTTGATTCATGGTCGATTCATGATTCGATTTGGCCTTGCCGATTCCGATTCTTGTTACTTTGGTTAGAACTAGTACATTCTGATCTATGTGGGCCCATGTCTATACCATCTATAGGAGAATTCTTGTACTATTTGATATTTGTTGATGATTTTTCAAGGAAGACATGGATATACTTCCTTAAATGCAAAGAATCTAAAGAGATTCTCTCTAAATTTAAAGAATTCAAAACTATCACTCAAAACTCTTCTGGTAAGAACATTAAAATTCTGAAAATAGATAATGGGAAGGAGTATACTTCTGAAATATTTAAAGAGTTCTGCAAACTCACTGGGATTAAGAGGGAGTTCACAGTCCCTTACAATCCTCAACAAAATGGGGTTGCTGAAAGAAAGAACAAAACTATTGTAGAAGCTGCTCGAGCCATGATTTTTGATCAAAACTTGAGTATGTCCTTCTGGGCTGAAGCATCCAACACAGCAGTCTATATTCAAAATAGATGTCCTCACTCACATTTGGACAATAAGACGTCTGAAGAAGCATTTTCTGGAAAGAAACCTGACATCAGTCACCTAAAGATATTTGGATGTCCTGTATATGTTCATGTACCTAAGGAGAAAAGGACTAAGTTAGAACCTTTTGGAAGAAAGGGTATTCTCATTGGTTTTAGTGAAATAGTAAAAGGATACAGAGTCTACATTCCTGGACAGAAACAAATAGAACTAAGTAGAGATGTCATTCTTGAGGAAGACATTGCTTTTAGAACAGCCAAAACCTCCGATGAACTAGAGACATTTGATGTATCTATAGAAGAGACTCCTGCTCCTAAGATTCAGAGGGAGTTTCCTGAAGAGACTTCAACTGAAACTGAAATCCTTCCAAAGACTGAAGAAGAGAGTCTTGATCACCCTAAAAGGCCACTTTGGGCAAGGAAAATAATACAAGGAGATGAATTTGCAACCCCTTCAAGAACCTTTCGAGAAAGCAAGAGATCTAGAAAATTCACATATAATGTTTTCGTATGTGAGAGCTTGAATCTTGAACCATCTAGCACTTCTGAAGCATTTAAACATCAATCTTGGAAAGACGCCATGGTGGAAGAATACCAGTCTATACTAAAAAATGATGTTTGGGACATAGTTCCAAGACCTAAAGAAAAATTTGTTGTGTCTTCAAAATGGCTCTTCAAAGTTAAGTATGTTGCAGATGGCAGCGTTGAAAAACACAAAGCTCGTTTTGTGGCTAGAGGTTTTTCTCAAAAGGAAGAAATTGATTTTGAAGAAACTTTTGCACCAGTTGCCAGTTACAGTTTTGTTAGAGCTGTAATAGCCATTGCAGCAGCCAAAGGTTGGAAAATCTATCAAATGGATGTAAAAATTGTTTTTCTTAATGGAAAGATAGAGGAAGAAGTATACCTAGAACAGCCAGAAGGATTTGTAACCCATTATGCTACTTCTTATGTTTTTAAATTGAAAAAGGCTCTATATGGACTTGAACAGGCTCCCCGAACCTGGTATGAAAGGATTAACAAATATCTTTTAAGTCTTGGATTCACCAAGAACGTGGCTGATCCAAATCTCTACTTCAAAGTAACTAAAGGTGCTTAGTTAATTCTAATTCTTTATGTTGATGATCTTCTGATTACAAGGGAAGAACACATTATTAATCAATGTAAGAAAGACTTGGCTTCTAAATTCAAAATGAAGGATTTAGGAATTCTCCATTACTTTCTTGGTTTGGAAGTATGTCAGAAGTCTGGTAATATCTTTCTACATCAAAAGAAGTACATTATTGATATTTTGAAAAGATTTGGAATGTGGGACTGTCAACCCATCTCTACACCTATGGAAACCAATCTTCACAAGCTAAAGGAAGCAAGTGTTGAATCTAAACTAGTTGATCCCACCTTATACAAATAGATAATTGAGTCCTTGATGTATCTTGTAAATACTCGACCTGATATCTATAATGTTCCAATCCTAGAAAATGCAACTTTCACTGTATCCTAATCCCGTTCCAATCAAGTGGTGGAGAGGGTAAGCGTCACAGATGGCCATATACTGCTTTGACTCGGCCGTATGGTACAGACTAGTCATACGATGTGACCAAACAAACCATGAGAAGTCTAGACTGAGGCCATACAGAAGATATAAGGCGGTGTACGGTATCTACTGAGGCCGTACAATAGACGTCTAAATGGTAGTATGGTAACAATGCTGAGGTCGTACGATCAGTGGAGGAGGTGTACGGTGGACTTGAACATAGGCCGTACGGTGGACATGTGCAATTGGAGGGTGTGCCAACAAGTCGGCCGTACGGGAAAGGCTTGAGGCCGTACAATAGGTAAGAAGTCAGCCGTATAGTATGTACAGTGAAGGGAAGTGAATCACTATGTTGATTTGAGGCCCATACAGTTAGGTGCTTGTGATTTGGACATTAACCACCTTCAGTGAATGCAATCTTGTTAATACACAAACAAAGTTAGTTCCAAATGATATCTAGACACAACGATATTCAAGAATAATACTTGAAAATAATAATGCTTCAATTTGCCAAATCCAAGCCAAGAAGTACACAACGAAATAGGGTGAGGGTTGAATCCTATCGAAACCGAGAGAGAGCCAAGTAGGAAAGGTCTTTCACTTCTGAAATGGCGAACAACAAAGAATCTCCAACAGGAATGCACAGTACATAGAAAATAATCCAAATTGCATACCATAAAGACAACCTACACACCGTGCTTAAATACCCGTCGGGCCCAACTTTTCGAGGGTGTACAAAGATAGCCGATGGCGACACAACTACGGAAACAAAATAGAAATGGGTCTGAGATACATTAAATCAATTGGCCCATTACAATAGTTTGATAGCCCATTACAATAGTTTGATAAAATGATTCATTTTATAACAGGAACATTACAGTCCTCCTGTCCCAAATTTTGCTTGTCCTCAAGCAAATGCAATGTTGGGTGCTGAAGAAAATGCTCACCCTCCCATATTGCGTTGTCCAATGGCAAGTGTTTCCAACGCACCAGATATTCCTTCACCGTGCAGTTCCGCAAAGTCTTCTCACGTACTTTGATGATCTCGGCTGGTTCCAATATGAGCTTTCCTTCTTCATTGAGTGGTGGAAGATCTGTGGCAAATATGATGTTCTGCCCTACAGCCTTCTTCAGGCATGAAACATGGAAGACGTTATCAATACAACTTCACTCCGGAAGTTCCAGTTCCTATGCAACTTCACCAACGCGACAAACTACACGATAGGGGCCATAAAATTGTGGCTTCAATTTTTCTTTTCCTTTTTCGTTCAATGAGGATTGTCGATATGGTTGGAGTTGGAGATAGACCAAATCCTCTACTTCGAAACTCCTCTCCATTTTGTCTATTGGCATACACCTTTTGTTGATTTTGTGCCTGCTGTAGGTTTTTCTTCAAGCATCTCACTATGTTCTTTCCCTCCTAAAGCCAATCCTTCACCCTCGATGCACGACTATCACCCAAAACTATGTCGATGAAGGAAAGGGGTTCGTACCCATACAGAGCTTTGAATGGTGTAATTCTGATGGACATGTGGTACGTGGTATTGTAGCAATATTCCCCTAGATGTATCCATTTGACCCATGCTCGTTGTTGTGCCGAAACGTAGTTCCGAAGGTAACCTTCGAGCCATTTGTTCACAATCTCCATTTGTCCGTCTATCTGCAGGTGGTAATTAGTACTTGGTGACAATTCTATCCCTGTCATCCGAAACAGTTCTGTCCAGAAGATACTGATGAATTGCCCGTCCCGATCACTGACAATGTTTCTAGGTAACCTGTGCAGGCGAAAGACTTCTTTATAAAACAGATCGGCAACTTGTGTGGCCTAAAAATCTTAGGGGATGGCAAAGTGAGCGTACTTTGTCAATCTGTCAACCACCACAAAAATGCAATCCTTACCGTTCACCTTGGGAAGCCCTGTTATGAAATCCATTGAGATACTTTCCCACTTATGTTCTGGAATCGGCAGAGGTTGCAGTAACCTGACAGGTAGAGTATGTTTGAATTTGTTCTACTGGCAGACCACACACTCTCTTACATATTGCAACACATCCCCTTTGAGTCATTTTCAAGGAAACCTCTCCCAGGGACTTCTATAAGTTTTGAGGAAACCTGGACATCCCGCCAAGGGTGAGTCGTGTATTTCCTTCAAGATTTTCTGCTTCAATTTGGATTCCGGCACTAAAATTATCCGATTCTTACAGTACATGATGTCATCCACCACCCTGTACTGATCATCCTGGGTGTTGCCATCCATTAGTTCATAGGCAAATGTGTTTTTAGAGTATTCTACCAACAGATGTGCCTTCCAGTTAGCTAAAATCTGGTTTAGTGAGCAAATGGTAGGTTTCCTGGCCAAGGCATTTGCAACTACATTGTTCCTCCCTCTCACATATTCAATGTCAAAATCAAAAGCCTGAAACTTGCTTACCCATTTTTGTTACCTTTCGTTCAAGTCTCGTTGCTCCAGAAAATATCTCGAACTATTGTCAACCGTATGGACAACAAAATTGGCACCTACTAGATACTGTCGGAACTTGGTCAGTGCATGGACGATGGCCAACATCTCTTTGTCATAGATGGAATATAGGCATTTTGTCTGCGTAAGCTTCCTGCTCTCATAAGCTATGGGGTGTCTATCTTGCATCAGTACCGCACCAATGCCTTCTTTGGACATGTTGCACTCCACAATGAACGGTTGAGTGAAATCAGGTAATGCAAGTACAAGACAAGTGCTCATTGCCTCTTTCAACTTATCAAAAGTGAGTTGTGCCTTTTCATTCCACTGGAAAGACCCCTTGTTAGATCCATTAAAGGTGCACTGAGCTGAGAGAATCCTTTGACGAACCTCTAGTAGCAACTACATAGTCCAAAAAATCCTCGCAATTCCGATAGTGATTTTGGGGGAGGCCAATCAAGGATAGCCCAAATCTTCTCCT
Organism: Cupressus sempervirens; assembly: GCA_028749045.1. Classification (NCBI taxonomy): domain Eukaryota; kingdom Viridiplantae; phylum Streptophyta; class Pinopsida; order Cupressales; family Cupressaceae; genus Cupressus; species Cupressus sempervirens. Next base: position 337,620,885 of record CM053783.1, on the reverse strand, counting down.
GATGAACTTTAACTCCGTATCTACTAACAACATGCCCTAGGTACAATATTTCTGTCATACTAAATTCACACTTGGATTGCTTAGCGAACAAAGACTGCTCCTCCATCATCCTTAGGACTCTAGATGCTTCAGGTGCTACTCCCATGTCCTACTATAAATAAGATCAAAAAATATTACACAATTTTTTTTTGAAAATGCAACTCATGCATGATTGGAATGTAGTAGGTGCATTTGTCAATCCGAATGGCATGACTAGAAACTCATAATGTCAGTAGTGGCAACAAAAGGCCATTTTTTCTGTCTTCCTCATGTGAATCTGATGGTATCCAGAACGGAGATCTCTTTTTGAAAAATAGTCTGCGCCATGCAATACATCCAACAATTCATCTATCCTTGGAATGGGATATCTATTCTTTTCTTTTTTTTGTTCAACGCACGGTAGTCCACACACATGCGCATCGTCCCGTCCTTTTTGACCAATACCACAGATGGCGCGAAAGGGCTAGAATTGGGATGGATCCATTCTTTCTCTAGCAATTCTTGAATCATCTTTTCAATCTCATCTTTGAATTTCTTGGGATGGCGGTACGGTGTGGTTATGACCGGCTTGGCTCCTACTTCCAACTCAATAGTATGTTCAAACCCTCGATGAGGCGGTATGCCAGGAGGAATGTCAATGAAAACTTTATCATGTTTACTCGAAATATCATGGAGTTCATCATCTTGTGGAGGTGTCCGTTGTCTTTTTATAGGTTTTGCTGAGATAAAATAGTGTGCAACCCATGCAACATCATCACGCCAAAAAATTGCCTCCATCCGATGTGCAGAAACTTTCTTCAAACCTTCATTTTCCATTCCACGGAGAACAACCTTCTTTCCATTGACAAAAAAAGTGAAGTCCATCCGTTTGAAACTCTAAGTGTATTCATCAAGTGTCTCCATCCACTGTATGCCTAGAATAACCTCCATGTCATCAAGGTCCACTATGAAAAAATCCTCAATCATTGTGTGATTCGCCATGGTGATACTTAGCTGGGGAACAATGTGCGTGCAAGGCAGAAGTGTCTCTCCAACAACCTTGACTTGAAAGCCTGCGTGCGTCTCTGTAGGTAGACCTATTCACTTCACCAGAGATGAGTTAATAAAGTTTAGAGTGGCTCCACTATCAAGTATCACCATAAACCTTTGTCCTTGAAGAGTTCCCCGTACATGAAAAACTATGCACCTTAGACTACTGGCTAGGGCGATAGTCCCTCCACATTGTACCAACACTACAATCCTTTCCGTACGGTTCAGACTAACCATGTTGGTGTCGTCGTGATGTTGGTTGCCTTCGACGAGTGTTTCTTCCTGTTCGTCCTCCTCATCAAACACGACCTCAATGTAGTGTATTTTTCCTTTTTCGAGGCATCTATGGCCAGGTTCCCACAGTCCCTTGCAGTTGAAACATAATTTCTTCCTTCGGAGTTCCTGTCTGGTAGCTCCGTCCAATGACGGCTTCCTAGGTGGAGGTTTATTATCTTTGTCCCTCGAAAACGCCGGTGGTTTGGGGTGTGAGTAACTTCAAGAAGATGATGTCGATGATGATACCATGCCGTGTGCCTTCTTAATAGCCTCCAACAGAGTGGCAGGATTGAACCCTTTGACCCAACCTTTTAGTGGTTCTGTCAGTCTATCCATGAAGAGCACTATCTGTCTTATTTCAAAAATGTCCATGACCAAAATAGAGAGCTTCTGAAATTCCGAAATGTACTGGTCGACCAATCCAGTTTGTCTCAGCTGCGCCAAATCTTTGAAATTGAGTTCCGGATCTTTACCATCAAATCGCTCTATCAATCTCTCAACGAATTCCACATAACTAGTTATTTGATCATGCCCCAATGTGATGGTGTCGTAATGCCACCATTCATGCACAACTCCCTCCAAGTGTAGCACTGCAAATTTGATTGCTTCTTCTTCTGGCATAGGATTCAGCTGGAAGTAAGTATCGGCCTTCATTACCCATGCTTGTGCAAATATGGATCTAGATCCGTCAAATGGAGACAAATTTACTTTACTCAACTTTCTTCTGAGATCATCGTTAAAGTATCCTTAGTTTCCACCTCCCGAATATCTCATTCTAAGATCCGTGTAATCTTTGTAGGATATATCCTCCTCAAAATTCACATTCTTCCAGTCTTTTCCAATTGTCTTGCATCTATTCAAAGGTTGGTTGTTTCCCTCCGTGTGGTGCCTGAAAAGACATGGAAGGTCGAGAGCATGCTGGATGAGGGTTTGTTTTTCTCGACACCGAGTCCGCACTATGACCATTTTGTTCTCCGGATATTTTATTGTCTGCCAACTTCTTGAGAGTCTCTTCCATGAGTCGCTAAGTATCAGTGATCTGTGCCTGATTCTTTGCAAGTTCTCTCACTAGTGCCACGAGTTCAGCAGCTGTTGGTTCCAGTTTGACAGCCATTCTATCAACAGAATCGGTCCTTTGTCTCTTCCGACTATAAACTCATCATTCACTATTCACAAGCTGGCAATATCGAAGCGCTTTGATACCACTGTAACGTTCCAATCTTGGAGAATGCAACTTTCACTATATCCGAATCCTATTCCAGTCAAGTGGTGGAGAGTGTAAGCGTCACAGATGGCCGTATACTTCTTTGACTCGGTCGTACGATACAAACTGGCCGTACGGTGTGACCGAACAAGCCGTGGGAAGTCTAGACTGAGGCTATATAGAAGATATAGGTGGGTGTACAGTATCTATTGAGGCCGTACAGTAGACGTCTAAATGGTAGTATGGTAACAATGCTGAGGTCGTATGATCAGTGGAGGAGGTGTACAATGGACCTGAAACATAGGTTGTATGGTGGACATGTGCAATTGGAGGGTGTGCCAACAAGTCGACCATATGGGAAAGGCTTGAGGCCATACGAGAGGTAGGAAGTCAATCGTACAATATGTATGGTGAAGGGAAGTGAATCACTGTGTTGATTTGAGGGTCGTGCGGTCAAGTGCTTGCAATTTTGGACATTAACCACCTTCAGTGAATGCAATCTTGTTAATACACAAACAAAGTTAGTTCCAAATGATATCCAGACACAACGATATTCCAGAATCATTCTTGAAAATAATAATGCTTCAATTTGCCAAATCCAAGTCAAGAAGTACACAACGGAATAGGGTGAGGTTGAATCCCACCGAAACCAAGAGAAAGCCAAGTAGGGAAGGTCTTTCACTTCCGAAATGGCGAACAATAGAGAATCCCCAACAGACATTCACAGTACATAGAAAATAATCCAAATCGCATACCATAAAGACAACCTACACGCCGTGCTTAAATACTCATCGCAGACAACTTTCCGAGAGTGCACAAAGATAGCCGAGAACGACACAACTACGGAAACAAAATAGAAATGGGTCCGACATACATTAAATCAATCGGCCTGTTACAATCGTTTGATAAAATGATTTATTTTATAATGGGAACATTACAATATCTACTATGCAATGAATGCATTAAATCAGTTAATTTGTGAACCTCGTGAGATTCATTTTGTCGCTTTGAAGCACATGTTGAGGTATCTTCAAGGTACTATTGGGTATGAACTTAAATATGAGAATACCAGCTTAGAATTACATGGATACACTGATTCTTATTAGGCCGGAAGTGTAAAAGACCGGAAAAGCACATCAGGATGCTACTTCAGTTTAGGATCAGCCATGGTCCCCTGGATATGCAGAAAGCAAGCTTCTATTGCTCAAAGTTCTACTGAGGCAGAGTATATTGCAGCAGCAATGGAAGCTCGAGAAGCAGTGTGGCTCCGGAAGTTGCTTTCAAACTTGTTTGGTGAACCTTTGAAACCTACTACGATTCATTGTGATAATCAAAGTTGTATCAAGTTATCTATGGATCCAATATTTCATGATAGATCCAAGCATATAGAGGTTCCTTACCACTACGTGAGAGACATTGTGGAAAGAAAAGTTATTCAATTAGAATATATTAATACAGGTGATCAAATTGCTAACATTCTTACCAAGGCTCTCCGTAAAGTGAAAGTTGATCATTTCAGAAAGAAACTTGGCTTGATTGAAATGTAAGTTTATGAGCTTGAGTCTCAACTTTGTAAAATTTGTATTAATTAAATAAAGATGTTTAAAGTGTAGACTCTTTTGTCATATGTGTGACACTATGACTCATGGGCCTACCCTATGTTCATTATTTAAGGAGATAATCTTTTATAGTGGAATACTGATTCTGATAATATAAGGTGACGACTTTATTATTATTAGATTAATATCATGCGACTTGATATTTAAGGAAAGATCATGTTAGTTAAAAGAGCATGTTGATGGATATCATGTGACTTGATATCTGTTTAAGATCAATATGTTCAAATTCATGGTGGATATTATGTGACTTAATATCTATGGATGTACCATGATCTGGTACGGTGTATATCATGTGACTTGATATCTTTATACTCACCATAACTGAAAAGAATATCATGAGACTTGATTTTCTTATATATATCTTGAAGATATTACTTCCTATAATGAGAAAATTCGTATGCACTTTGTCTTCCCTAGCTAAGAGGGAGTCTTGGGACAAATAGCTTTGGTTCAAAAAATTGCACTGATTACATGAGACCATACTCATGTATATATACATGTTGATATGCAAAATACCGATATGTATATGTACATAAATATAGTTTGAATTTCATAATGGAGATCCCAGCATTCAGAACTACCAATGCATATTATTATTGAAGTAATATCTCAGATTTGAATTCAATAAACAATCATATTTATACTAATTGTTACCAATTTTACTAGACTTAGTTAAAGTCTTAATGGCATTAGTTCTTGTTATGACTAATCATCAGGTGTTACAATTCCACTCAACAAGTACATCGGTGAATGGACATGCCTCCATTTGGAGACATGCCCATTAACCCATGTACCCATCCAAAATCATTTATATATAGTATATGTCGCCCGATATTGCAACATAGAAATTGATTAATGTGTGCAAATCAAAGGCTATACAGACGCTGATCTTGAATAAATATTTAACATCATTTGCATTGAGTTTTATATATACTATGCAACGCTTGTATACTTCATTGGCATTGACTGTACCTGCAGGAAATATACATACTTCAGCAGTGAAAAGGAAATTTGTAAGTAAACTTTATAATTGCCAACCAAAAATGCCTCCAATAGAAGAAATCTCATGCAAGTCCATTGAGAAAATCTCAAGTTATGATCAAAATCTGGTTCTTGGAGGGCAAAAACATGTTCTTCAAAAATGGACTTTTGGAGTGTCAATGCATATATGAAAACATATCTTTTGATCAAAATCGGACCTTTTTGGGTCACTTACATATTTTAAAATGTTCATCTCTTCAAAATCACACTTTTTGAGTGTCATTACATGTTTTAATATGTACTCATAGGCAAAATCGGACCTTTTGGGGGAGGAAGCATGTTTTAAAATGCAACTCAACTTTTAGATGTTAAAGCATGAAAACTTCACTTTTGATGCAATAGCATCAAAAAAGTCCACTTAAGATGGACTTTTGATGTAATGACACCAGAAAGGTCCACCAAAATAAACTTTATATACAGTGACATGTAAAATGTCCACTTTTGATGGATTTTACATGTTATTGCATATAATTATGAACACTTTAAGTCATTTAATTCACATAAAATTATAAAAATGTTACAAAATGGGCCATAAACAATATTTATTTATTATATTTAGAAATATAACATATAAACATCATTTAAAAAGTAACATTTGATTTTTAAAACCAAAAATTAACCTAAAACTATATAGTTATATAGTTACTTTAAGTGAAAAATTCAAAAGTAACTCAACTTAAAATTATAACATAAAGTGCACTATAGTCACTTTAAGTTAAAAATTTAAAGTTAAAATAACTTTAAAACATAACAAAAGTGAATATAAGTTATATTTATCAAAAAGTGAAAGTCAAATTGAAAATATATCATATTTTTAATTCATGTTGTTGCACCTTAAAGGTCCACTTTTGAAGCACTAAAATGGGCATAACTCTTGACTGACAACTCTGATTGACCTCTAGGTTAGCCCAAATTGAAGGGAAAAACAAAAGGCATGACATGAGTAAAACCAAAGGACTAAAAACAAACAAAAGCAAACTCAAAAGCAAAGAACAGACGATGAAGGCTTCAAAAATCAAGCAAAGGCTCAACAAAAAGCAAAATGAAAAATACTTTACGAAGGCCTTCGGTAAAACAATTTGATATATGAATTAAAATTGATAGATCAATCAACATTAAATAATTGAATATCAAATTCAAGCTTAGAGAAACATGAAACTGGCTTGAAAAAGTTTCGTGTTGTCACCAACATTTTGTGGTGACAAAATGCAGGACAACAATCAAAACAAAAAAAAAATGTTCTTCAACAGCTAAATTCAGTAAAGACAACTTGGGTTCTTTTTAGTGGTACTAAGTTTGTTAGCCAAGTGTTTAACAAAATGTCAAAGAACCAAATTCTGAAGGAAATTAGCATTTGTCAGAGCTAGAACCAGTAGGGGTTATTACAACGGTATTAAAGTGGTTTCCTACCATCCTGTAAGAATTGGGTTCAATATTTATTGATTAGTTCTTTATTTAGAGATTGCCCAATGCTTAATTCATTGGTTTATTATTTACCACTATGGCCTAGAGATTCATCTCGGGTAGGCATTATAACTATAGAGGTCACACTTATCCACCAAGAGATGATCCTCAGATTCAGTTTGATACAATGGGCGACAAAGGTGGTGGTAGTCTAGGTGGTTCAATTGGTACAGGTTTTAGAGATGTTGGCACTAGTTCTGAGGTGGATAGAAAGGCCCTAGAGACATTATGAGATCTTGTGCATGGTCAACACAATGTAGCTGAGGTATTGCAACAACTTTCTGACACCTTCAAGCATATTGTTTTACCTAGAGATTAGAGTAGAGAGCGAAGTGTTTGTGATGCTTCTGTTAGTTCACATTGATCTTGAGTAGACAATAGATTCAGAGATCACAACAAGGATAGATTTGAGGATCAAAGCAGGATAGCTGACAGAGTTGACTGGGCTATACAGACTAACACATATGATAGCCTGCAGAGACCCACGTTTCTGAGACCCGTGACAGATGTGGCCATTATTGAGCTCGAGGCCGCACCTCTTATAGATGACATGGTGGACCCTTTGTAGAGTGGGATACTTTACTGCAGGCAATAAAGCAACATCTGAATTTGGATAGGTTCCTTGACTCAGAAATAGAGCATTCCAGAGTGAGGCTGACACCTAAGAGACAAAAGCCTCGACTAACTAATTTGTATGAGGTTTCTAGTAATATGACATTAGAGCACTTTGATGGAAATGGTAGAGTGACAACTTGAGCTTGGGTCCATAAGCTCAACACATATTTGGCATTGCATTTGATGACTGAGGGGGCGCAATCAGATTTGGTGCATTGCATCTCGATAGAGCTTCTCAATATTGGTGGTATCATGGTTTAGTTTCACTTCATCATGATCAAATCACTTCCTATCAAGAGTTTGTGGATCAAGTAATCAAGAGATTTGAAAGGAAGGATCTCAAGGTGTACTTCAGAGAGTTGGCTTAGTTGAAGCAGATTGGTGGTTTAAAGGATTACATCAGTGAGTATCAAAGGGTTTCAGTTATGGTCTAAGATATATCAGAGTGCAGATGAGTGATGTTATTCATGGAGGAATTGGTTGAGCCACTCTGAGGATGGGTTAAGTCATTGGACCCATCTTCCTTATAGGAGGCCATGAGGAAAGAGAGAGATTTAGAATCATCTCAAGGCAAGGTTGCTTTAAAGTGTAATGTCCTCGATTTAGCAGGTCTTTGGAGTACAATTTTTGTCATCTCATCATAGCCACCCTCATGAGCTGATGTCTAGATTTGAGGGTCTTTGTCAAGAGTTTTCTATTTTAGGACTTACTATTTTTAGTAAGTCACTCATCGCTAGATGCTATTTTTGGATTGAGCGGTTTAAGCAAGATGATCAGCTGACTTTGGATATCTAGTCTCTCTTTGGATTTTCTTTGTGGAAGTCATATTAATTGGAGTATGTTGGATTTAATGATTATATAATACATGTTTAATAATCATTGTACTTTATATTTTAAAGTGTTAAGACTATATTACAAAGTTGTTTTTTAAGTAAAAGGTGTGTGGGTGAAGCTGAATGGCTCAATTGGCATTACAATTATGGCTTTTTTGTGAGAAGAGAGACATCTTGAATATTATATATTTTCTTGCTCATTTCATTGCCTGAGGGTTTGAAGAATTTTTGAGATTCATCATTGGTAATTGTGTAAACAAATACTGTAATTATCCAACTGTAATCACTGTGGCTATGGAGATTGATATTTTGAAGAAAATCAATTGTATTGTGTTGCAAACTGGCAATCGATTTGATAATTGTTTTGAGGAATTGGTGATTGTCGTTTTCACTGTTGGGGTTTGCGTCTGAGATTACCATCAGCTTGACGTCAAGGCTGTGGGTTTAATAAGTTTGTTGGAGTCATAATTTTGCTATGTAGAATTGTATGTAGACATGGCACTCTGAATTTGCAATTTGCGATCTGTTTGTAGTTGGGCGTCATTCCTGACTTGGCTGCAAGTTGTATTGGGAGCATTCCGAATTAACTCCAGACTACTATGATAGTGTCTCTGGCCTGCGTTGAGGATAACCATGGTGATGTTGTGTTAAGGAGCTGCCTTTGACTCATATTCTGGGTTTCCCTTTCAACCGGCAAGCACATAGAATTAAGCTATGAAGAAAATCAGCTTTCTTAATTGAATTAATGGTGGAATTCGATTTATGTTAATTGTATTTCCTTTCCACTTAAAATTATAAATAATGTTGAAGTTGTGTTGTTAGTATTTCCCCTACACTCTTAATGTCTTCTGAAAGTTACTTTTAATAAAAAAACAGAAACATAGCAACATTGTTCTTATGCACCGAAAATTCTATCAAAGCATACATAGAGTTATTACATAATGACTTTTATTCCTCCGCCTATTGATGAGGATTCCCCGCTAGTTGTCGAGGGCGAGGGGAAATCAGCTGGGAGGATTGATGACGTTTCTCGTAAGGACCTAAGGAGGAGATAGTTGTGCTTTTGGTGTAAGGGGAATTTCTCTAAAGGCCATACTTGTGCATTGAGGTTGACGGGGGCAATGAACCATGCAATGTGGGTTTATACTATTATAGTTGAGGCAGAGACACCACTGCAGCCTAAGGACGAGGATAGGGATGATCATAATGGGAGTAGAGTGTATACAGTGATGAGTGTCTATGGTCTCATATTCGATCCACATCTTCAATACTTGCATCAAGTGCAAAGCTTGTATGTGCCTAAGTTGGATTGTTGGTAGGATGGCTGGGTGGATACAATGAAGGAGAGTTTGCTGAGATCCCCTAGGGAGTTGTCTTCTAGTGATGTCCTTATTTCTTTATCATTAATGCCGACTAGGTGCTATGATGCATGTTATGTTGTTGGTTCTTATGTTGTTATTGGCTTACAATTGGTTCACTGTTGACCATGATGTCACGAACTTCTTCATGTGGGATCCAAGTGGAGGTTTCAATGTGTTGTCGGATTGCTTGATGAAAAGCAATTTGGGGAGGGAGGATTGTAATGTCCCCATTTTTAGCCAATCTCTGCAGTTGACTAAGTCAATTTATTATTGCGACCCTCATGAGCTGATAGGGAGATTTGAGGATTTCAGTTCACAACTTACTATTTTTAGTAAGTCTATTTTGGACAGCTACCATATTTGGCAATACAGTTGGTAGCGTTGGCATTTGGTCATCACCTGCATTGGATGAGGCTATTTATTGTACAAGTACATATTTATTAATTAATGATTAAGGTTACATTATTATAATGACACTTTATTATATTTAATGTTATAAAATGGTGTTGCATTGATGAAATATGAGCCCATTGTGAAGGAAAAGGTATCCAATTGTCTAATTCTCTTTAGCTACTTTCTTGAGAGGGTTTTTTGATTTGTGAATTTCATCTCCTTGCTGAGGTAAAAGGATTTGAAGGCTAAGGTATTTCTCCATTGCTGAAGTATAGTAGAGATTGGAATTTGTGAATTCTAAGAAATTGCTTGTGACTTCACCTATTGTTTTCATTGTGCCTAAGAAGTCAATCATCTGATAGAAAATCTGGAGTTGTTGTGAATTTCCTTATCCATTGTTGTGGGTTCGATCTGTTTGGAGATATTGATTTTGCACTAAATACATGTGTTGATGACTGGGTGAGTTCATTTGGCATCTGGGCGAGATGTCATTGCCTTACTAGGCAGTGTTTGACTTTTTTGACTAGCTGTACTCGTCCCTGGTGGCTTGCGTTTGTCTTTTTGAGGCCTGCATTCAATCTTTGAAGCCTGCGATGCAGCCAACAATCTTGTCTGAGGGCCTGCATTCAATCTTTGAGGCCTGTGATGCAGCCAACAATCTTGTCTGAGGGCCTGCATTAGGAATTGAAGGGGCTGCATGAGGACTTCCAGGGCCAACGTCACACATTTGGGGACCCGGTTGATCAGTATTTGCAGATGCCCATTATTCTAGAGGCTACAACCATTTTATAAGGCAGCACACATTAATTTTGTCCAATTGTAGTAGTTATTGGGGAACTTTTGGCAAATTATCCAGGTTCCATTTCCGAATATTTAATTAATTTAAACCAATTTCAAATCCCAGTATTGTTGATTTGTAAACAATTGGAATTGCTAGCAAGAGTTATAATTATATGTGTGGATTATTTCTTAAATCTGCTTTTAGTTGGTTTATGGTTTTTATTTAGAAGAACTACAAAAAAAATCAGAAATCACCAAAACAAAAAAAAAATGTTCTTCAACAACAAAATTCGGTAAAGACAACTCGGGTTCTTTTAAGTGGTATTAAGTTTTGTGACATTGCTATCAGGATTTAACTGTGTGATTTTGAGTCAAACTCATTGACCCATGTTTCATGAGTAGTGATTCAACATGAATCCATCTCTCATGAGAAGAAATGGAACACTTAGCACTCATTGGATCTAGTTGATGCAACTCATTGACCCATGTTTCATGAGTAGTGATGCAACATGAATCCATCTCTCATGAGAATAAATCGAACACTTAGCACTCATTGGATCTAGGTGAGTTTGACTCAAAATCACATAGTTAAATCCTGAGAGCAATATCACAATTTGACTTGCTGTGGAAATTATCTCCTACTTATCAATTGATGAGCTTAAGGGGCTTTCTAATGAAGGGTTCATAAGGCACAACACTTGGTGAAGGTTTTGCAAATGGGGTTGCAAGCTTTGGGTTTAACCATGGAGGAAACTCTGTAGTTAAGCACGCTCAGGTTGGAGTAGTACTGGGATGGGTGACCTCCCGGGAAGTCCCAGTGCTTCACCCCTGTGAGCATCACCTAGATCCAATGAGTGCTAAGTGTTCCATATATTCTCATGAGAGATGGATTCATGTTGAATCACTACTCATGAAACATGGGTCAATGAGTTTGACTCAAAATCACACAGTTAAATCCTAATAGCAATATCACAATTTAACTTGCTGTGGAAATTATCTCCTACTTATCAAATGATGAGCTTAAGGGGCTTTCTAATGAATGGTTCATAAGGCACAACACTTGGTGAAGGTTTTGCAAATGGGGTTGCAAGCTTTGGGTTTAACCATGGAGGAAACTTTGTAGTTAAGCACGCTCAGGCTGGAGTAGTACTAGGATGGGTGACCTCCCGAGAAGTCCCAATGCTTCACCCCTGTGAGCATCACCTAGATCCAATTAGTGCTAAGTGTTTCATTTATTCTCATGAGAGATGGATTCATGTTGAATCGCTACTCATGAAACATGGGTCAATGAGTTTGACTCAAAATCACACAGTTAAATCCTGATAGCAATATCACAATTTGACTTGCTATGGAAATTATCTCCTACTTATCAATGGTATTAAGTTTGTCAACCAACTGTTTGACAGAATGTCAAAAAACTAAATTCTAAAGGAAATTTGTCTTTGTTAGAGCTATAACCAGCAGGGGATATTACAGCTACTTACATGACTAATATGTGGCCAAGGGCATAGATCCAAGGGCAAGGAATTTCTCAAAATTTCCAAAATCCGCCTCTCATGCTCAAGTGTGCTCTAGGGTTCTAGTTCACAATGATCAAGGAATATTTCTCGGTGTTAAAATCCCTCCCTATGTCTCATGTGAGCCCAAGGAAGGAGTTGAAAAGAATGGGTATAATTTACCTAGGAGTGGAATCCTTCCCCCTATCTAATATATGCTCAAGATTACGATTTAACAAAACATTGGAAATATTGAAATATGCCCAAGTGTAAAAAATCCACTTACCTCTCAAATGCTCAAGGAAGAAATTGCAAGGTGTACTTAGAACCTGGTTAACTATGAAATCCTTCACTATGTCTCAAGTGCACCCAAGACTAAGATTGAACAAAACATTGGAAATTTTTGAAATTTGCATGTAAGTGTTGAAAATCCATTTCCATATCTAATGTGTGCCCATGAAGTGAAGTGGCATGGTGGTGACATTAAATGCGAAAATAATAAAATTTTCAAAAGAAAATGAGACGGCATGACACATGGCATTTAGATAATTTTTTAGCAACTAATGAGAAGACAAGTAAAATTCCCTCTCCGAACAGAAACTTTGAAGGATATTTTTGTAGAGCACTAATGGAGTTGCTAAAATTAGCCCATCGCCAATTTAGCAAGCTAGTTGGCAAACTTCCTATATAATAGGGGGTGTCAATTCATTTTTCACAAATTAAGTTGAAGAAATTGAGACAAAACACGTGACTTATTGAGAAACAAGCAATTTGTTGTGAATTTTGAAAATCAAGGGGTTTTCTTCTTCAAAGTTCAAAAATCATTCCAAGTCTAGAATAACAAGTGTAGAAGTTCTTTCTGCAATAGATTTTAATTTTTAGATGCCATTCTTTTGTTATTTATGTTTGTCTAGCAAAAGGAAGATGGCAGAATTGGCTTGTCAAGATAGACTCTCATCAAGAATGAGTTGCAAGGATTTCTTTTGAAATTAAAGATTGTTTCAAAATGGAACGAAGTTGGCGACACAAACATAGGAGTCCACAATATGCATGAGTTCAATGGAAGGATGTTTGACCACATGCAATATTCTCCATTGCTCCTAGCCAAGAAAATCATCACAAGTGGAATTGTGGCAACAATTGGCTACCTTCCTACAATTTTGTGCCTTGATCTAATTGTAGAATGCACAAAGCGTTATAATTCAGAGCGAAGGGTGATTTGGGCTCTAGATGGCAAGTTGCTTGCAAATTTCATTCCATGGATAGTTGTTGAGGCTTTTGGAATTCCAACTTATCAGTCAATGGTGTACAAAATGAAAGACAATACAAGAGTCTACAACATTGAAATTGACAGTTGTGCAGAGTTCATCAACTTCAAGTGGTCACAAAAGCCCAAGGCTCATCATTTCAAAATGCCCAAGCAAGTTGTTTGGATGGATCTCAAGAGGGTGTATAGCGACCTTGTGATATTATAGAGTAGAATAATGGGATGTCCTCAATCTTTGAGCCATGGATGTGGTATTTTATTTAAGAAGTGACGGATGGAGTCAAGGTTGTGGATTGATCAAGAATAATCAATGACAACCTAGATGAGCAATTCATGAATTTGGAATGATCCAAGAATTTTTATATGAGCTCCTATGTTGTATACATGTTGGCAAGGATAACCAAATATGAAGGATTGAGATGCAGAGGACTTGTGGGATGTGGTCCAAATCAGTTAAAGGTGCACAAATTTTATCTTTTGTTGCACTTGTATCGTATATTTAACCACTAGAGAGCCAATGATGCCTTCACCATGCATATTGTCAGATCTCTTTAAGGTGGCCTTCACACAAAGTTATCATAGGAAGCAATGAAATTGGTGGAAAAGTGTAGTTCCTAATTCACCTAATTCCCAACATGCTCTTATATCCGGCTTTTGGGATTCTCTTCTCATCCTTACAAACCTCAAAGATATCCAACTAAGAAGATGGTGTTGCTGGAAGTCACAAGGCAATTGACAATGTATTGAGCTGATTCCTTTATAATAGTAGGCTCGCCCTAGGGGTGGGTGGGAGGAGGCCATGGGGCTGTTTTACAAAATCTAGAAGAGGAAAGGTGGAATTGAATTATGAATCATCATGGGAACACATAATAAGGTATATCCATCATTGTCAGCAGACGAAAAGTTACTAGAGCAGTTGCAGTTCTATCATCTATCAATTCATTTTGCATGTACAAATTTTGATCCGTATAACAAAATAATAAATTAGAATGGTGGCTTGTAGAAAATGCAGGCATAAGATGCATCTTGAAGATTATTGGACCAATGCCAAAGAAGAATATAAAGTTAGGAAGAGAATGTATTCTAGGTTACCGCTCAGGATAATTAGAGTGTGTAGGATTTGTCAAGTGCTGGATCAGATGGAAGAAGGTTTAAACATGGTCGTCTCTGAGTTCAAGGAGAGAAATAAGACCATCCAGCTATCCAGTTGGATTGGGCCTAAAGAAATAGATGTTGATATGTTATCTAGGCGAGTCACAAAATTCACAAGGTGGTGGATTGAATCTCAAGTCTACAAATTGAAGATGAAAAATGTTATCTTGACTTATGACTTGATGGGAGATCAAGAGTTATAGGATGGTAGCGTTGAGGAATCACTGAAAGTTGGAGCAGAAGATCCACCAAAAAAGTAAGAATATGGGAAAGGGAAAAGCATCATCCAAGATGAGTGGCCAAAGAAAAGGCAAATGAGCCAAGAAAGGCCTCCACAGAAAAGAAAAAGGCCAAAAATACTATGATCAGCACCTAGCAATTCCTTAAGTGTACAAGAATTTGATATTTTACAAGAGAGAATTGAAACCAATAAACTAAGATGGCTACAAGATCAAATAAATCTACTATACAGGATAGTAAAAGTATCAATGCTTTATGGAAGTTGGCCAATAGTGGAATAAAGAGCAAGGACCTCTTGTAGAAACAAATCTCCAATTTGAGGAATCTCTTGAGACAATGTTAGCTAAAGAATTAGTAGAGCTAGAGATTCCCATCCCAGAGGAGTGTCACGAAGAGACAATTTGAAAGGAGCAGATACAAGCGTATGATCAGCATTGAGTTGCTCCAGAATGGTTTAAAGGATACAAAAGGTTCGCAATGAAGAGAATGATATTAAAATTGAATTACCAGAATTTCTGAGCTGAATCAAAAAACTGGCATAATTGGAAAAGGAAAAAAAAATTCCAAGGTCACTAGGGATGAATTAGGATCCCAAACTCTACATGTAGCAGTGCCAAAGGTTGACAAGGCCAAAGATAAGGTTACTCTAAAAGAGTATGATGCGACAATAACTAACTTAGGGTATGCAACCAAGGTACAAGTGATGAAGAAATTCGATGATTCCACCGAAGCACTAAAGGAACAAATGAAGATGGAGGAGAAATATAGTAAATTGAAAAGTAGGAACAAGGATCTATGTGGATATCTGTGACGTCTAACAAATCCTATTATAAAAGAAGATCAAAAAAAATTTCACCCTCCAACTCTTCAGAAGAATCAATGGATGACATTGAATGAAT
Source organism: Cupressus sempervirens (assembly GCA_028749045.1). Lineage (NCBI taxonomy): Eukaryota > Viridiplantae > Streptophyta > Pinopsida > Cupressales > Cupressaceae > Cupressus > Cupressus sempervirens. Next base: position 337,605,177 of record CM053783.1, on the reverse strand, counting down.
GAGGAAAGCTGCTCAAGGCACTAAAAGTTAAGAACGTTCATGATGTTGCATATAAGTTTGTTGAAGGTTTGAATCAGGTGTATAGAAGAACTCTAGCTATCCTTGGCAAGATACAATGCGTGGATCAATCATGAAAAGATATGCATGTCTATTATAATGAAACTATCCCATACTTGGAGGGTTTGATGGAGATTCCCAAGAAAAGCACTACTAGATAGTGAATTAATAAGAGAGGATGAGGCATTTGATTTCTCTTGATGGTATGGTGCAAAGGTCATAGAGAAAGAGCTACTTAGGAGATCAAATAAGAAGACGACTAGATAGAGGAAGACAATTGATAATAGCCAAGAAGTAATCCTCAATGCAATTGAAGCATTTTTTAGAAAGAGGTTGACAATAGGAAATGACATCTTATGACTTGAAGAGAAAATTGGAAGAATTCTTTAGTATAAATTCCTTCTCAGAAGATGACTTAGAGAATATTTCCATATTCTCAAACATTATTTACAAGATATGGGAATCAGCCGCAGAACGAGAGAACTTCAAAAACTATTGAAAGGGCATAGCTATTATGGAGTTCAAGCACAAAATTGTGCCAAGTGTCTCAGTGGACGAGCTACAAATAGTAATGTCTAGATTCTTCACATTTAAAAAAAGAAATCAACCATAGTCTATTGTGGTTCGAAGAGCATTAATGGCCCAATGGGAATCTTGTCTCATTATGGGTCGATTTGATCCACTATTCCGGTATTGGGTGTTGAAGTTGATGAAAGATCAACCACACAACTCCCAAGAATCACCTGCATGCAAACACTTGTCACAGAAAGAGAAGCAAAAGCTATGGAAGATGGAATTCCCAGATCCATAGATGAGACATTCTTGACGAGCAAAACTAGAGATTGCTATTATCAAAAGTGAATTAATAAATTACAAAGAGATCAATCCTTATAAAAGGAGATAAAAACCCTAACAAGTAACTAACCTAGGTTGCATGATAATAATTAATAAAAGAATTAATTATTATATGCCCAAAGTTTAGCTTAAGTAAACTAGAGATAATAAGTGACTTAATAATTAAATCCAAATGATTTAATTATTAAGGCAATATCTTATTACTCTAATAGAGGAAAACCCATTTTCCGATTGGTCCATGTGGACCCACCAATTTACGATAAAGAATCTCTCCTTGGCCAACCCTAAATAGTGTTGATGTGGCATAATCTAGGCCCTTGATTCTATTTTGTTCTATGTTGCTCAGTGTAATTTGAAACCTATAAAAGGGTTTCAGTCACTCATTTGTAACAGAGAAAACTTTAGGGAACTGTTGCTACAAGCTACCAGAATAAAAGAGTACTCATTGAAGTTTGGTGATTAGTTATATTGTTTTGACAGTTTGCATGGTTTGTTGTTCCTCAATAGATTAGATTTTCTTTCAACTTGTTAAATGAATGAGATTGATAATATTGTTATGGTGACATTGTTTTCTCATGCCTTTTGCAAGTAGATGATTTCTATGTACAATATAAGGATGGTCTAAGCCTTTTATGTATATGCTTAAATTTGATCACCGAATATGCATTGTTATCATGATGATGTTCGTCAATGGTGTGAAAATGCTTAGCACAAACTTTGAATATTGCAACTCCTATGTGTAGTTGTCTCAGTTGACAAAGAAAAGTGTGGTAGATCTCCCCAAAGCAATCATTGTTTTTCAAATTCTTAGGATTATGATAAAATCTCAACCCCTATCTTCTTTCCTTTCCATACATTTTGTTGAAACATTTTGGAGTACTTTTCATTGCTAGATCATCCAAATAATTCTTAAAGCTAGAATTATCAAAGACATCTTGAAAGAAAATGCATAAGCTCCCTTGGATTACCAACATACAACAAGCCAAATGAGCTCACACAAACTTACATGTTCACAGTAGGACCTTGTTGTGAGGTTTTCACACCATCACTCCATTACAAATAGGGACCCCTCCTCTTTTTCGTTTTTACTCTTGTAGTTGCCCAAGTCTTAGTGAAAGGGACAGAGATTTTGTCAAGAGGAAGGAGGTTTTGTGGTTAAGAGTGAAGAAGTCTTATGGACCAAACTTACAAGTATGCCCCCTATTTAAGGATGAGTTATGCTTTAAAATGATAAATAGAGGGATAAATGGTGGTTTTCCTAAGGATAGCTGCTGAAATTATGAACTTGGTGGATATCCTTTCTCCTTAGGATTCCCACTATGGAAATCCTCTCTCCTTAGGATTTCCACTAGTCTCCTCATTAGCTCACAATCAATCCAAAATCACACCAAGGCATCACAACTTTAAAATAATTAAAAGAACTAGCTTGAAGGGGTAAAATGGCAAGTTTTGGGAGTCAAACTAGAGAAATCCCAAGCCCAAAATTCCACCACCCTCCAAGGAACACAAATCTGGTCGAAAGGCTTGAATAAAACATCAAGAAGGAAAATGGAACAAGAAATTGTTAAAGGGAATGTCAAAATAGGGTAAGTTTTGGTAATAGCATTTCAAGGAAATCTAGTGGGTGGTGGAAATCCTCTAAGAAAAGGATTCCCACCGCGCTGATCCTCTCAAACTAAAATTTCCCCTTTTTATACTTTGCAACAAAATTGATTCCAAGCAAGTAACAGAGGTGAGGAATGTGGAGTTGAGGCCAAATTCATTGACTGCAATGAAGTTTCAGAAAGATATCAGCCAATGAAGTGCTAAGTTAACTTGGTGGAAATCCTCTGAACTTGGGATTTCCACCCATGGATTACTCCCATGTCAAGAATTCAATCCCTCCATTTTTTTAAATTCTAAACAAGAGTTGGAGATGAAGGATGCCACTTGAGGAGAGATTTAATGATAACTAGAGAAAGGTTTAAAATTATTGAAGGAAAAAGATAAAACATGTTTAGTGGAAATCCTCTCTCCAAAGGATTGCCACCATATTAATCCTCCCAAATTGGAATTTTCCCTTTCCCTTTAATTTTATTCGCCTCATGCAAGGTAACAAACAAATTACTAGGGAATTAAAGGAAAGAAATTCGGACACCGAATGAACGAAATTGGAATGAAATACTTTTTTCATACCTGGTGGAAATCCTCTGACTAGAGGATTCCAACATGGAAATCCTCTTTCCAGAGGACTCCCTCCCAAGACTTTTGTCCTCCAAACCTCTAAAAAGCACCTAAACATGGATCATTTTAACAGTCTGAAGGTAGAGATTCAAAAACTTCGATGCCAGGTCATCACTCTCTACAATGACATTTTTTAATTTTACAATTAATTAGTAATATGGAAGAAATATGCTAGGTCGGCCCTCTAATTTAGGGGTGACTTAATTAATAGATTTATTTATTTCAGGGCTAGGTTGGACCCTTCCTAATTGTCTTTGGCACCTATAAAGAGGGGGAAGTTGATGAGGAGAAAACAAGAATCAAGTCTATAATAGCTTCACTATGAGATGGAAAGAAGAAATTGGAGAAAACTACAACAACATCATGAGATGAATGAAAAAAACTTCAAACATGAACAACACCTTACAGTTTGCATTCATTCATTCATGGCAAGCACATGGAGATGTTGCATTACCAAACACGTGTTTCTTCAACTCGCAACTAGTTCTTGCAAATGACCATGGAGAAAATACTGTGCATTCCTCCTACCTATTCTTCAACATGTGCTGGTCTGTTCACATGAAGATTACACAAGCAGGAGACATGATGTCTCAAAATATTTTCTACGCGACAATTCAACAACCCATGCCCTGGCTACAGAGATCTTGTTACAGTATAAAATTTAAAACATTGGGACTCCATTGACAAAGATTAAACAAAAATAATAATAAAAGCAATTGCAGGAAAGCCAATTTTTTTTTAATTTTTTTTAAAATTTAAATCTCTTATTTCATTCCACAACACATAAACAATATCATTCAACTTCTTTCTCTGTCCTCTTCCCACCAGAAAAAAAAAAATCATACTCTCATAGAGGTTTTGGAGAGAATATATAAACATAGGTAAAAGTTAAAAATTGTTTTTGGCAACCACTAGACCCATAAAGGTTTTATTTAATCCTTTACTAAAGTGATAACAAAACATTAAAACATGCCCTAAAATTTAATAATAACAAAACATTAAAATACGCCCTAAAATAACAAAACATTAAAATACCCCCCATAAACAATGCAAAAACATTATTCCTGTGCCAAGCACCTATAGCTGCTCTTGCAACATATATGTTGTAGGAGAAAATGGAATAGGCTTGCATTGGTGCTGAAGCCTAAGGAAGATAGGAAGAGGGAAAGAAGTTGAAGAGTTGTTGAAGAAGTACAAGGACATCATTGCTGAGGTAATGCCTGAGTCTCTGCCACCGATAAAAGACATAAGTCACCAGATTGATCTTATTCCTGAAGCAGTGCTACCCAACAAGGCAGTGTATAAGATCACACCACAACAAAATGAAGAGATTGCTAGGCAAATACAAGAGTTGCTTGACAAGGGGTTGATAAGGAAAAGTCTTAGCTCATGTGTCGTACCCTCGGTTCTTGCTCCAAAGAAGGATGGTAAGTGGTGGTTGTGTACCAATTCTAGGGCCATTAATAGGATAACTATAAGATATAGATTTCCTATTCCTAGAATAGAAGATTTGTTGGATTGTTTGGGGGAAGCTTCATATTTTTCTAAAATAGATCTCAAAAGCAAGTATCATCAAATAAGGATACAAGAGGGGGATGAATGGAAGACGCCCTTTAGAACTAATGAAGGGTTGTATGAATGGCTGGTTATGCCATTTGGTTTATCTAATGCTCCTAGTACATTTATGCAACTAATGAATGAAGTTTTGCAAGACTTCATTGGGAAGTTTGTTGTTGTCTACCTTGATGACATTTTGGTGTATAGCAAGAATAAGGAAGAGCATTTGCAGCATTTGAAGATGGTTTTGCAAAGGCTACAAGAACAAAAGTTGAAGATAAACCTGGAGAAGTGTGACATTTTGAAACAAGAGTTGGTGTATCTTGGATTTGTGATATCCAAGGGACCTCTAAAAATGGATTCATCTAAAGTAGAGGCCATCATTAATTGGCCAACATCAAGGGTTGTTGGAGAGGTTCGAAGTTTCCATGGCTTGGCCACATTTTACAGGAAGTTCGTAAGGAACTTCGGCAACATTTGTGCACCAATTTTAGACACCATCAAAGGAGGAGGTAGAACGAAGTTTGAATGGAATAGTGTAGCAAATAAGAGTTTTGAGGAACTCAAGCAAAAGGTAGCCAAGTATCCTATTCTTGTTTTACCAAATTTTAATAAAGTTTTTACAATAGAATGTGATGCTAGTGGCTTTGCAATAGAGGTTGTTCTTAGCCAAGAAGGCAGACCTATTGCATTTTTCAGCGAGAAGCTAAATGAAGCAAAGAAGAAATATTCTTCTTATGATCTAGAATTGTATGCCATGGTACAGGCATTGAAAAAATGGAGGCACTATTTGTTACCTAAGGAGTTTATTGTGTATACTAACAACCATGCTCTTAGTTTCTTGAATGGACAAGAAAAACTCGACCATAGGCACATGAAATGGGTTGAGAGTTTGCAGGCTTATACCTTCACAATCAAGCATAAGATGAGACAAGCTAATAAGGTGGCTGATGCACTTAGTAGAAGAGTGCTAATAGTGCAACAAGTACAACTCCAAAGCATGGGTGCAGATACATTGAAGGGAATGTATGTGGAAGATGGAGATTTCAGCAAAGCATATGAGGTTTGCACTAAGTTGGAAGATAGTTTTCATTCTGATCTTTCTGAATTCATTGTGCAAAATGCACTGCTGTTTAAAGGCAGCCAACTATGTATTCCCAAATGTTCTATGCAGGACAATGTCATTAAAGAGAAACATTGTGGAGGTCTTAGTGGTCATTTTGGACTCAACAAGACATTGGAATTGGTACAAAGATTTTATGATTGGCCCAAGATGCAAACAGACATCAGGAAGTTTGTGGAAGGTTGTCTTGTATGTCAAAGGACAAAGGGAGTGTCAACAAATGCTGGACTTTATCAGCCTTTACCCATACTGAACAAACCTTGGGAGTGCTTGAGTATGGAATTTGTGATGGGATTACCAAGGACCAAGACAGGTTATAACAGCATGTTTGTGGTTGCTGATAGATTCAGTAAAATGGCTCACTTTATTCCATGTAAAACCACTAATGATGCTAGTTATATTGTAGGACTGTTCTTTAAAGAAATAGTTTGTATTCATGGTTTGTCATTGAGCATTCTATCTGATAGGGACAACAAGTTTGTGAGTCACTTTTGGAGGAACCTATGGAAGAAGTTGGGCACGAATTTGTCTTTCAGTTCAGCCTATCATCCTCAAACGGATGGGCAAATTGAGGTGGTTAATAGATCCTTGGGAAACCTTTTGAGATGTTTGACATGGGAACATGGAGGTAGTTGGGATGCCATCATACCTCAAGCGGAGTTTGCATACAATGACTCGGTGAATCATAGCACAGGCATGAGTCCTTTTGAAGTTGTTTATGGGAGACGTCCAAGGGGAGTTTATGAACTCAGGAATGTGGACGGTTTGGAGAAAAGGAGTGGACATGCAAAAGAGTTTGCTTAGGCAATGGTGGAAGTGCATGAGCACGTGAGGAAAACTTTGCAACAAAATAGCCTAAAGGTGAAGGCTAAGGCAAACTTGAAGAGAAGGAATGTGCAGTTCCAAGTTGGGAATTTGGTTATGGTACACCTGAACAAAGATCGGTTACCTCAGGGCAGCCATACAAAGTTGATGATGAAGAAGATTGGACCGTGTGAAATTCTAGAAAAAATGGAGAAAATGCTTACAAAGTGGCATTGCCTCCAGATGTAGCTATTTCACCTATATTTAATGTCTCAGATCTCACATTGCATAAAGGGTCTAAAGATGATATTGGTACCGCTAAACCCACACATGAATCAAATGACTAGATTTGAGAATTGCCTTCTAAAGAGAAGCCGTAGATGGAGCGCATCATCAATAGCAGAGAGGCCATGAGGGCAAGACACAAAGTACACATAGAGCACTTGGTCAAGTGGAAGGGCCTTTCAGATTCTGAAGCCACTTGGTTACTGAAAAGAGAAATTCTGAGGCAAGGTGGGGATCTCCAACAGTTGGTCTCCAAGAGGACTTGAGACAAAATTTACCCCCGAGAGTATGTTGCAGGAGCAACTACAGGTGTTTGGCACAGGAATAATGTTTCTATATTGTTTATGGGGGGTATTTTAATGTTTTGTTATTTTAGGGCATATTTTAATGTTTTGTTATTATTAAATTTTAGGGCATGTTTTAATGTTTCATTATCACATTAGTAAAGGATTAAATAAAACCTTTGCAGGTCTAGTGGTTGCCAAAAACAGTTTTTAACTTTTACCTGTGTTTATATATTCTCTCGAAAACCTCTGGGAGAGTATGAATTTTTTTTCTGGTGGGAAGAGGACTGAGAAAGAAGTGATATTGTTCATGTTTTGTTGAATGAAATAAGAGAAAAATAAAAACATTAGCTTTCCTGCAAATAAAAAAAATTTAAAAAATTAAAAAATCATAATCTCCCAAAGGTTTTGGAGAGAATATATAAACACAGATAAAAGTTAAAAATTGTTTTTGGCAACCACTAGACCCATAAAGGTTTTATTTAATCCTTTACTAAAGTGATAACGAAACATTAAATCATGCCCTAAAATTTAATAATAACAAAACATTAAAATACGCCCTAAAATAACAAAACATTAAAATACCCTGCATAAACAATACAGAAACATTATTCCTATGCCAAGCACTTGTAGCTGCTCTTGCAACAGAAGTCTTAGGCATTTTAACACCAAACCATGTCAAAAGCCCCCATTGATCTGTAGCGGAGAATCAGCCCCAGTTTAGCAGCAAATTCTTCCCAGAAATAGCAGCGATTTTCCTTCGTATTGCAAGCGACATACATATAATTGGGCGTGAACTCCTCTAGCAATTAGCAGCATTGTCTTCATCTGCCTGTAGCAGGTAGCGAACTGGACCTAACTGGAAGCAATCTGAGCCTCCAAAAGGTGGTGTAATCTAATTGAGTGGAGCATGATTCTGATCAGAGTTAGAGAACCCAAATACTTAGAGATTTTGAAGCACTAAAGAAGATAAGATCTGAACATTACTCTTAATTTGTGGGGGTGCTGGAGTTCTCTTTTTCCACTAAAATGCCTAGTACTTGATGATAAAAAATCTGAATTACCTCATGATATAGGATGATTGTAAGGAGATAAGGTCTGATTTAAAAATTCAATGGATCCTAAATCGAAAGCAATTTAATTTGGTGATCTTCATCCTAGGTTACACTTTCCTCTTAAAGCCAATTGGAATATTATTAAAGAGCAAAGTAGGACGCAGATTTTCACTAAAGCATTCAAAAGGGGAAGGCATTTCAAGGTTTTATGAACTCTAGTTTTTTTTAAGTATGGTCTTTAGCATGCCTTTTAAATTCAAATTCTAAATCGTATTAGTAATTTTTAGTTGCAAGTAAGAGCATGTCTAGATCCAATTTCGGAAATACAAAGAAGGCAAGGCAAGCACAAGCAAAGAAACACACCGAGGAGATGGAGCCAAGATCTTTTTACACTCCAAAATACAAAAAGAATTGTAGATACGAGCTTGGGCTTCCTAGATATGCTTTAAGTAAGACAAGATGACAAGGCAATCCAACATAAGAATGGCGAAGATGATAGTGAAAAATGGAATAGATGATGCTGCCACCTTCCCTCCTACAATGCAATGTGCTGAACTAGTCTTGGAGTGTGCAAAAAATTATAATGCTCAAATGAAGACAGTTGAGTGTGGGGAGAAAGGATGCTTGTAACTACATTATCAAAAAAGGCCTCTAGAGGGAGTCCAAGGACTTCTAGGATTGGAGGTGTAATTCATGATTGGGAAGGTAATATAATAGCTAAATTGGCAAAATCCTTGAACAAATCAACTAATAATAAAGAAGAATTCATAAATCTAATAGAAGGATTGAAAGTTCGCAATGACCTAGGTATCGTATCTTTAGAAATAGAAAGAGATTCTTAGATGTCATCGATGCATTAAGAACTGGAAAAACCCCTAGCTGGAAACTTCATTCCATTCTAGAACGAAGATTAGATCTCTTATTTTCTTTCTCAAATCTAGAATTTTAACATATATATAGGGAAGGAAACAAAAAAACAAATGAGCTAGCCAGTAAGGGAGCAGATGGTCTAAACTTTACATAAATACTAACCTAAGTTTAGGATCATTGATTAAAGCAACAAAATAGATACCTAAAATTCAAATTCAAATTTCATATAAAAATAATGATAAATAAATTATAAGCATAAACATTCATTCAAGTATAGAAAGTTCATAAACAAACTTGCTAAATAGATTACCCATTATATCGATTCTTAATAATATTTAGCTATTATGTTGTAACCTGCATAATCTTGTACAAACCGGATGATAAGATTATCAAGCTACAAGATCACAGATATTAGTATTCACTTTATATTCTCTCTTACATATCTGTCAGCTATGAAGTTCTCAAGGTATTTCAATTTTCAGTCTCGAAATCACTATAGAATAGTAATTGGTTTTAATTTAGCAGCTATCTTTTCAACTATCATTTCCTCCCGTAATTCCTCCATGCACTAGATCCTAGAGAGTGTGGCCAATGCCCTAATATGTACTTGCACCAATTCTTCTACATGCTTGAAGGCTTCTTCCTAAATGCCTTCAACTCAAACCTTGGCACCTTGAGCAGTTTGCTTGATCCTATCATTATCATCTACTACCTCAACTGAAACACCCGTCGGAGGGAAAAATGATGGACCTTCCTCTCTTACTGGACAAGGCAAGTTGTTGATGTACTGGCACAAGGCTTTGATTTATCTTTTCTGTTTTTGGTATCCTTCTTCTAGCTTCTTCAGTTTATCTTTCAAATCCTAAGTAGAGTCATCAAATTCTTCTATGATTTGCTCCCGGAAGGCATGACCGAGATTGATTTATGTGAGATGGTACTCATCTGGAGCAATCTGATCCTTACCCTTGTCAACTGTAGGAGTTGCAATCTGCAAAATCCTGGACCCTAATTCTCCTATAACAACCTTAGCGAATCTTTTTTCTTTCCTTTCCTCTTTGGATCGGTTTGCTTTGTCCAAAATTTCTTGTAATTCAATTGCCGGATCAAGCTCCTTTTGTTGACTCTTCTGAATTAGTTGCTTTAACCACTCTGGAATAGGTACACTCTAATCTCCTAGGATCACCAATCGTTCTTTCCTTGAATTGCTTGAATATTAATCTCCTCCTCAGCTCTTGAACTATCCGCTGTCACTTGAGGAGCTGCAACTTCAACGGTTGGAATCTATATTGCTGCTACATGAGGTTCTTCCTCTTCTAGACTAACCTTAGCCTCCATTATTTCTCTCTCTAAGATGGCAGTGATACTTTCCTCCGTAGCTATATCTTGATATCTTCCTCTCCCTTACATGGATTTTTCATGGGCATTTATACTCAGTATGTCATGTACTGGCCTGTCCAAATTTTTTTCTTGCTTAAATCTCCTTATGCTTGTCTCTACTTCTTGCCTTTCAAATGTTTCTATCTCTTGAACAATGGGAGTGCGACTCAGAGAAGAGGGGGCATTTCCACATTTTTGCTTCTTCTATTGAGGCTCTTGGACATCTACCCCACTCCTAGGATGCTTTTCTCAAGCAACCTCTTTTCCCTTCCTAGTTCCTACACCTTCTGATGGAGTTCCTCTTTCTTCAATACTCCCTTCAAATATTTGCCCTGGTTGTTCATTCTTAAGCGGTCGATGACCAATCAATCGATTGATGAATCCATTTGCTGGCGCAACTAGTTTTTCAAGCTTACGCTCAATCCACCACTTTGTTAAACCCAAGACTGGCTTTGAAAGAGTATCCAAATATGTGACTTCTTTCTTTTGCCAATCATATGGATGAACTGTCATTTTTGGATTGTATCCTTTTTGCAATACATTTCTATCCTCCTCCATCTGATCAGTAATCTGGAGAATGTTGCATGCTCTGATAATGTTCAATGGCAATCTTGTATGCATGTTCTTTCTAATCTCGTTCTCATCCACAACATTTGCCCAAAAATCCTCAAGGTGAACTTTATGTTGGTACTTTGATCCTGCTACTGATGTGATCTTGTTAAAGGGATCAAAATCAAACCTTTTTCGGATAAAGGGGAAGATGAAGGAAGTGAAGTTCATCTAATGATCTCTCAGTTGCCTTCAGAAATAGGCATGTCATAGTTTTTCCTTCTCCAATGGAAATTGGGAACTACAATCCCAACTTCCTCTTCCCCTTTGCAATCTTGTCATAGACTTTGAGTTGCCGAGTGAATTCCAACGAGACTATCTTATCTGTTGGGTACCTCGGAAGTTTGTACGGCTCCATGGAAAATCCTTTAACTCAAATGTATGAAAAGGTGGAAAATTGGATGAACCAAGCGCTATAGTCTCCACCAATTTCATTGCGCCAATTGATAATCTCATATGCAACTTCTTTTGTAGGGTCCTTACTATGTGCATGGAAAAGGCATCATTAACCCTTACATAATCATCCCTGGAATATAAATGCAACTGTGGATAGCATTCATTAACTTTCAAGTGTTGAGTTCCACTCCCAATCGGTGATTTGCATCTTAGTCATTCATAATTCATCCTTCATGCTAGCATATAGATGACATAAGAGCTCATGTAAAACTTTCTTGTGTGCTCTAGATTCATCAATTGTTCATTTAGGTTGTCACTTAGGAGCCCAACCCAATCTATCATGTCACCTTCTTCTACCATCAACTCAACGAAGTGCCACATCCAAGATTCAAATCTATAGGAATAAGGCATGCCAAATATGCGACTAAGCATCATGTTCATGTCGCTATACTCTGCCTACAAGTCAAGCTATACTAGTTAATTAGGAATCTTGGAATCATGTGATCTATTATTTCTCAGCCATCTCTTGTTAATTATTTCTTCACAAAACCGAATTCCAACAGTGTAGATTCTGAGTGCTTGCTCTTGTGTTTTCGTCGCCATTCTTGGGCGTGAAGGAATCCCAAATGCTTCAAATATGGATGTCGGAGAAAAATCTGCAAGAATATTTTGGTTTGAATACTTGATTTTTATGTCCCTAGGACTACAGTGTTTGGCACATTCCATGATCAACTCTGGATGCTGAAAGGTAGGAGGGAAACCAGCTTCAACAAAAATTTCATATCTCACCATTCTAGTAGCTAGGTGCATAGGATGATGATCGTTGTATCCAAACATTCTCTGCTTGAATTCTTTCAAATCAAGACCACCAAGTGTTAAGGTTGTAGCTTCTGTCAGATTGATTTTATCTTGAGATACCTTGTTGATGGTAAATCATCTTTAAGATAAATATCTTATATGTATAATATATATTATATAAATTATACATTATATATTATTATATAATAATATAATAACATATTACATATATGCTTAAAGATGAGTTATACATATGGTTATTTATATTATTAATATAATGATGATTAACTATAGAGACATGTCTCTTCACGAGACATGTCTCCTCTCATATTTATATGAGATCCAAATCTACATTTGGAAATCATCAATAACATTGGCAATGTTAGTACATTTGCAAAAAACAATCCATGTTACTTAACATGGTATCAGAGCCAAACTGCAAATGTTTGAAGATAGAAAATGCCAAAGATTATAATTTTCTTTTATGATGCCAATGTTGGACATGCGGCTGTAATAAGATTTGGGCCTTGAGAATGACTCTAGAGACATAAAATGAAAATCTTCCATGCCACCATAATGAAGGGAGGAAGAACAGAGACATAAAGGAATACCATACATGAAGATGTCAACGATCAAACAAGAATCGGTGTCACTATACAAATAAAGAACAAGGGTTCAGTCTAATATATGAAAGCATCAAACATGAAAGAGAAGGGCATCTCTAACTGGTGCTTACCTAGGGAATTATCAAGGCAGCGATTGGATAAATTATAGCATTATGGAACTCGGGAAATGAGTAGTAGCATTTGAATGCAAGAAAACTATTTAGGTCAGCGAAAATAATTATCAAAGTCCCCACACACGTAATATCTAGAACGAAGCCATTATCAGCTCATACCATGAATGGTACGAAGCCATTATTAATCCAAACACAATTAGAAAGGAGAAAAAACATCCTATTGGATAGAAGCATGTTTTTGGTTGGCAATCTATTATTTAAATAAAATATAAAGCTAATTCAATAGAGGCACCCAATCGATGAAACATAGTGTCAAAAGTATAAGGTGTAAGCTAACTGAAATGTCTACATCGATGAAGTATAGGATCTCTAGCAGAGACAAGAACAATATTATCTTTGTATGATTAATAAAATATATAAGAGTTTATGTTCACTGATAAATCATTCTCTTCGAAACTCATTAAATAAATATAGAACCAAGTATCGGTGGAAACTACTCATTGCTTAGGTGAAAAAAATATTTATGAAGGAACTTCATCAAGTTTAAAATAGAATGATTTGAAAGACTGGGAACTTTATCAACTTCAACCTGAGCATAGTATCGATCATCCTGTGTCTGGGTGAGAGGGAGGAACCACCCAACAATGATGGTTCTATTTAGAAAATGCCAGCTGAGACTCACACTTCTGACAACGAGCCCACCTATTAGATGCTCGAAAAGATGCAACTCTTGCTTGAAGATGCTAGGCAGTATGATGAGGAACCCAAATAGTTTGGAGAATTGGCAAGATGAATTCACCTTCTCATGTACCCAAAAATGACGACTAAGCACAGGGAACAAAGTATCGAACACATAAATAAAAAAATGGGGGCCACCAATGATCAATGGGTATTAATATGCCACAAAGAAATATGATAAACTAAACAAATTTGTTGGTTCTATGATCGGTCTCACAAAGAACACCACCTGCAAGCGAATATGGACTGGTAGGTTACACTAAATCGAGTGAGTTAAGAGTTGGGAGGATAGGGTGGTATGTGGAAGACTTGTGTGAAGGCCAATAATTGATTCATGCCAATCTACATGGTATCCACATAACTCCTGAGCATGAGGGACACAGGCATAAGGAGATCTTAGAGCTCTTTGTGGATGATGTCGAAAATCTCATGGTGCCCAATATTAGTGAAGGAAAGAAACTTATGTCGCATCATTTAAAACATGGATGCATCCTCATGGTTTTGAATGATATCAATTATAAGGGACGAAGACCTTTGACCTTGGCATACCATCGAGAAGGATTGAAATGATATTGATAATATGTTAGGACCGCCTTCCTAAAATCTAACAAGATTTCGCTAAGAATGGAAGAAGAGTATAATTGTTAGAAATATTTATATAGAATTTAGATTAGGATGTCGCCTGCATCGATGCCTCATTTCCTCGCAGAATGGATATGATCTGTCACACCACTGAAAGGGTTACAAATACCAAGTATATCTATCACCTTAGTTTAGACAGCAAAAGGAGAAGTTGTGCCAAATAATGAGGGTATATTAAGGTAAGGACAGGTATACAGACCCTTCAAGGTAAGTAATGATATATTAATTAAGTTTCTTTTACATTCTTATGAAATAGATTACATAAGCTTGTTTGCCATTAATTTACTAAGTATATATATATAAGAATGATATTTTTTAATCTAATAATGAGATTTGATAAATTTGACATTATTAAATTGATGTGTAGATCAATATTTATCATTCTTTAATATTTTATCTTAATTAAATGTAGTCTCTCTCTTATTTCTATTTGTTCTATAAGAGCTATGTGCTTTGATCCTTTTATCAAGAATGTTCTTACAAGAAAAAGAGGGACATTGAGAGTCAGAGGGAGCTTGACATTTGAGAAAGAGCATATAAAGGATATGATTCAGTCAACTGTTGGCAATCTTGATCATATTAATTCAAAGAGAGTAAACAATGTTGAGATGGATTCTCTAGTATTGATAGCATAAGTTTAGTGATAAGGGAGGAAGTATGAAATGGGAATGTACATTTATTGTCAAAATAAGATATTTGATTTGATACAAAATTGTTCAACAATATAGAATGAGTGGGAACTTTACATTGTGGGGGGAATAATAGTCAATGTTCCTTTCCCACTTGAACCTTCTTTAGAGGAGAGAATCTAAGAAGACAATTAATGAATCTCCGTGTGCAGATAAGTAGCCTTATTTTTTACGTTTGACTCTCTCTTATTTGTAATTTCTATATATACTATAAAGGTTATTTGCCTTGATCTTTTCCTTTATGTTTGAGGATGTTCTAACAAGAAAAGAAAGTTGGTACTTGACACATGCTACCAGATATTGTGTAGACTCAACCTTATGATAGTAACTCCAAAGACCCTAATGATCAAGATGGATAAAATAAGGCTCTCATCTTTGATGATTGAGATTATGAGATTCTTCTACATTAAGAGGGAGTATGACAATGCATCAAAGGCAACGTAGGAGCTTAGAAAATCGATACTCAGAGGGAGTCTAGAAATACATGTGGGTGACTGCATGATTGAGTATGAAACTACTACATATATCATGAGGGAGTGATGAGTTCGACAGGCATTCTTGGGTAAAGAGAATTTCCAAGCAAGTAACTAGAGCACCTGACTTCCCATGATCGATGTTCAAAAAGAGGATTCTAAGGTGCAATCTTTTGTAAATAATATCATCTCTATAAGGATAAGTTCTAAGTTAAATTCCTTGTAATGCATTTTTCTATGAGAGAATGCGATGAAAGCCTTTGTACCACCCTTTGACTAGATTCATGGTGGTTACCATTTCACATATGATATGTAATGAAAAGTGATGATCTTTCATTGACATATATAAACAGAAGGTAACCATAATAAGATGATGATCTTATAAATGGTAGACTTATTATCATGGTTCTTTGGGTCGGATTTTGCCAAACACCATAATAACGAACAATCAGAAGGTAACCATTATAAGATGACGATCTTATAAATGGTAGACCTCTTATCATGGTTCTTTGGGCTGAATTTTTTTGGACACCATGATAACGAACAGTCAAAAGGTAACCATTGTAAGGTGGCGATCTTACAAATGGTAGACTTGTTATCATGGATCTTTGGGCCGGATTTCGCCTGACACCATGATAACAAACTTGTTATGGTTCTTTGGGTCAGATCTTGCCAGACACCATATAGACCACACTTAAGGTAATGTTTTTAAAGTTATGGAAATTACTTAAATTGTGGTATATGAAAGGTGAGAAATTCAGCCTCATAGTGAATTGAATATCATACTGAGATGATATCTCTTCATATTCTTGAGAGCATAATGTGTTTTGTAAATCCTCCCTAGCTAAGAGGGAGTGTTAAGGTTGTAGCTTCTATCGGATTGATTTTATCTTGAGATACCTTGTTGATGGTAAATCATCTTTAAGGTAAATATCTTATATATAATATATATTATCTATATTATACATTATATATTATTATATAATCATATATTAATATATCATATATTATTATATAATAATATAATAACATATTACATATATGATTAAAGATGAGTTATACCCATGGTTATTTATATTATTAATATAATGATGATTAACTATAGAGACATGTCTCCTCTCATATTCATATGAGATCCAAATTTGCATTTGGAAATCATTATTACCATTGGCAATGTTAGTACATTTGCAAAAAATGATCCATGTTACTTAACACCAAGACTTGTATCTCCAATTTCTACCCATTTTGACATGATTTTGGATTTGGGGTAGAATCCTCTCCTTCCATTCTTTATCAACTATCCTCGTGTCGATCCTATTCCTCGGGGTTCCGCCATTCTTCCTTCTTGTAAAATAGAAGATGTTCATATGTATGATTGTACAAAAAACACAAAAGAAAAAAAAAAAAAAATTCTTCAAAAGATGAAGATTTTGAAACTTTGTCAACATTTCCAAATTCTTCTCCTCGGAATTCACTTTTCATGCATTTGTAAAGAAACTTGCAAATTCCTCCAACTCACTGAAAAAGTTCCTTTCTGATGAAGTTCAAAATCCTCTTTCACAAATCCTAAGAAAATTCCTTCTCTCTCCTCAACAATCACGAAAATTTCTTCAAAAAACTTTCTTCCAAATTCTCTAAATTTCACTCTTGCTCTTATTCATTCTTCAACTTTGTAGGAATGAGAGAAAGACTGAAATGGTTTAAATATATAAGCCATCCTGAAAAAAGTTGCCATTAAAGCCATATGCTAATACTAGGCAGTTGCTTTAGGGCCCGTTTGTTTGCTGGAATAGGAAAAGGAAATGTATTCTTTGTTTGGTACCCCAAATCGGAATAGGGAATAGGCAAACATATTCCAATTTTGCCCCTAAAATGAGCATATGCCCATTCCAAAAAATAGTCGTTATTGGAATGGGCCATTCCTATTCCCAATCTGATTTTATTTTTTAAAATTTGGTTAAATTTTTTTTTTTTCTAATTTTTTTTTCTTTTTTAAATTTTTAAATTTATTTTTTTAAACATTTTTTTTATTATATCAATTTTTAAAAATAAAAAACTTCACCTTATTCCCATTCCATTTTTGTACAACCAAACAAGGGAGTAACATATTCCCAATCAAATACCAGGTTAATCAAACAAGAATGGGATCGCTCTTTTCCATTCTCATTCCACGTTTCTATTCCTATTCTAATTTTCTATTCCTATGCTGACAAACAAACGGGCCCTTACTTAGCCACCAAGATTCCCATTTCTATGCCACTTGTCACTTTTTCCCCTATTTTTCAAACAAATGTCATTTTGATGCTTTCAGGTTCATGATGAAGTTATGTCCTAATTTATCAAATTTTAATTTTTTTGAATTTAATTATTTAAACATTAATTAAATTCTATATTAAATCAATTTTCTTGATTTAATGCAAAAAATCTTCTTTCAATTTCCCCAATTTAAATTTTTTGGATTATTTTTAAAAAGTAAACGAATTAAATATTAATAAACTAATATTTAATTTTCCATGTAAATCCAAAAATCAGCTAACAAAAGTCCTTTTTCTGAATATTCTTCTTTTTTTGATTTATGCTCCACCAATTTCCTTTGTTCCAAAACTTTCCGACTTATTTTTTTTGAAAGATTTAATTTTTTCCAATTTTCCAAATTTTCAAATTTTTCATGATTTTCGAATTTCCTTAGATTTTTTTTGAACTTTCAATTTTTGGGTTTTTCTGAATTCTCGTCCTTGGGAATTTTCACAACATTTTGGATTTTTTTCCACCACTTTTTCTGTTGGCTGAGATTTTTCCAAAATCTTCAACTTCTTAGATTTCCCCAACTTCTGAAATTTTCCAAATTTTTAAAGTCTTGGGACTTCTCCAAAATTCAAAATTTTTTGAATTTTCCCAAATTTTCAAAAAAAATCTCTTCTGAAATTTTTCAACTTTTCCCATTAAAATTTCTACACTTTTGGATTTTTTTTTTAATCTTCAAATTTCTCAACTTTTGGATTTTTCTTCAAATTTCATTTTCCAAGTTTTCAACTTTTTCAATTTTGGCAAGGAATTTTGGAGGAGACATACTTCTTTTGGCACACTTTCTGCGACGGGGTAAAATTGCACCAAAAAATAAATAAGACTTGTGTGGAGGATGTCCATCCACAAAGAAAAATCCATGACATAAGTACAATAGTGATCTGGATTTCAAGGAATGCGGGGTTTTGGAGGGATGGTGGAATTTTATCTATGGGAGGAAATCCTTGACAGACTCAAAAGTGTAACCCAAAAATAGTGGAGAGCAGGGATTCTAAGGGTCTTAAGGATTCACGTCCAAGGGAAAAAATCTGTGATGCATGTGGAAATGCACTCCGCAAAGTTAGGAGGACGGGATTTTATGCATGTCAAGGAATTCCATCTGCGAGAGACTTTCCATGAGATGGTGAAAAACGAACTCCATTTTTTACAGAGAGCGTGGTCTTGGATGAGTCGAGGATCTTGTCCTTTGGAAGTTTTCGCAATACCTTCCACAGTGCACTCCATTGTTGAGGAGAGTGCGGTTTTCCCTTGCTATGGATTATATTGGTTGATTGTTCCTTGTAGTGGGTCGACCCGCGCTCCACAATGTTTGGGAATCCACGGAGGATTACCCTCAAACTCTGCTCCAAACAAAATGTAAATCACACAGAAGGGATAATCACAAAACCGGTTGATTGACTACACTCTGCATTTCTCCGCTCCCATGCCTTCAAACACAAGGGTCACATGAATGGGCAATGTGTGGCAAATATCACATTAGTATTAAGTGTAAATCAGCTAAAAAGCCATTGAATCTCCCACTAAACTAGGGTGACATCCATTGTAATATCAAATGCAAGACTGAAATGTCTTGGGCTACACTAGGGGTTTTCTTACCCGATTCTTCTTCCCCCAGTGCCCGTAGTTGAATGAGGTGTAAATTATAAAAAGATTTTTATAATAAAATAAATTTATAAGGCCCAGGCTGTTTACTGATCCAAGAAAAAGACTATTGCAATGGCATTCAACATAACATCTCAAGAAGAAGTCTACATCACCCAGGACAAGCCAAGAAACATTATTACAATCAATTGGATGCTTGTGTGAAAAGGATGAATGAGGAGTGCATGGCTGAGCCACGGAGTCACTAGTCCAAGATATTGAAGTTGGCCAAGTTAACTATATCAGATTTCAAGCAAGATATTGGAGATCTCATTGTGATGCCAAATCGGTTGATGGGAGAGCCACAATGAGACACGTTCAAGGATTGGATTTGCCATTTCATAGACACGATCTTATTAGGAGAGGTGAGTTTTGCATGGAATAAAGATTATCAGTGTCAACATTGATCATCAATTGAAGGCATTGAAAGATACTAAGAATGAAAAGGGCACTAGGTCATTCAGAATGACATCCTACCTAGTCAACAAGATAGCTTGACTATTCAAATTTATAGGATTAAGAGCCTTAGACAGATGTGGGTCCAAAAAGGAGTATTTTGTACACGCATCTTATCCATAGCTAAACCTCCACAATCTTAAAGACCTCAAGATTTTCAACAATGTATTTGTCATGAAAATTGCAAGGCAATTGTAAGGGGCTCCAGAGGAGAGGCTTTCAGAGGAAGCAACGAAGTTGATTAAAGAATATGGATTGTGGTACAATTAGAATGACAAATTCACATAAATCTGCATGTGTGGAATCACAGTGTCCCTGAGGAAATTGCCAAGGTATTTTACAAATAGGATAGTTTTCATGGAGGTGGCAAGGAAACTCTCCTATGACAGAATGAAAAGGGATAAATACAAGCCAAGAATCTAGCTCCCACTCAGCCTTAGTGGTGGAACATGTCTATTCCTAATAGCGGTAGAGTCAACATATGCAAAATTGGAAACTTATGGGCTAGAATTCGATCATGCAAGATAGAATTTTGATCCCAAGTGGATGATCAAGAGAGTATATGGGAAACAGTACCTCCACATCCCGCATTTAGAGGATTATTGGCCCAATGCAAGTGACAAGCGTGAAGTAAGGAAAAGAAGATTCTCAAAACTGACAATAGATGAGATTCAAAAGTACAAGTGGAAAGGAATTCCTCTCCTTGATCAATTAGTGGATGATGGCAAGGTGGTTAGAAGTGACTTCAAAACCTCCACAAACCATGAGCTAAGTTGATCGATTGGAAGCTGAGACGGAGATTAGCCTAGAACCCTTGATGATTCTAGTTTCCCTTGGCACTCAAGAATGGTTGGATCAAAACATGGTGGAATTGGTAAGAAGACAAGAGCCTTTAACGTACGACAAGATGAAGGAAGTTGAAGAAATCAAAGAGGATCCGTCTGAGTAGTTGCAAGCATTAGGTGACTAGCGAGAGGAGGCCAATAAGAGGAGAAAGAATACTATAAGGATTCCGATAATGGAAATGTGAGGGAGATGAGATAAAATAAGTATATTAATGTCCAGCAAAAGACCACCAAAAAGTCTATGGGACTGAAAGATTACAGCACGATATCTGACAACAGGACCACCAAACAGTATCCGAGAAAAGCAAGCAACAAGAAGAAGAAGAAGAAAGATACAGAGAGCGGCTGCAACAAGGACTAGAAGTCCTTTCTAGGAAAAAAGAAGTCAGCCACCAAAGGAGAAGATTGCGGATGTATAGAACCTCTAGTCTACTTCTGCGATCTCGTGGAAGACTGTGTCCGGGGTCTGACAAATCTAGAGTGATCACATGATCTGGTAGAACTAGATGACCTCTTCACACCCCGTAAAGGAGATAAGGGTGTGAAAAGGGCAGTAATGAGTTGACTAGATGAATATCGATGAGGAAGTGGTGAATGTAAAGTACTATCCCAAAGCAAGGTAGCCTCCTGAAGATAAAGTGCAAGACATCTCTGATCACAGTACCTAAAGAAATCTGAAAGAGAAAAAAAATCCCGAAACAAGCAGTAAAATCTCCCTCTGATCTTATAATAGATAGGGCACCGAAAAATAAAGTGAACCTTAGTCTTAACCTCCTATAAAGTAGACAACTTACAAATCCGCTCTCCACTGTCAATATGATGGTAAGTCTAAGCCCGAAGACAGTGAGAGCCAACCCTGAAGGATCCTAGGGAGATACGCAGGACATGAGATCACCATCGAGATAAGTAACTAGGACAAACAATAATCCCATCAGAGATCTTCAAAAAGTGCTCTACATAAAAGGTCATCCTCAAACGCAACCCACTAGGTAGGTTAATCCAGGTAGTGATGATTATTTTCTATAGATACCTATTTTG
Organism: Cupressus sempervirens; assembly: GCA_028749045.1. Taxonomy (NCBI): domain Eukaryota; kingdom Viridiplantae; phylum Streptophyta; class Pinopsida; order Cupressales; family Cupressaceae; genus Cupressus; species Cupressus sempervirens. The sequence goes on along the minus strand of CM053783.1, from coordinate 337,583,319 downwards.
ACATGTTCATTCAGCTCCTGCAGAGAAGGGAGGAGGTGGTTAGGGGCATCCAACGAGAACTGGTAAGGGGGAAGGCGGTCAATATCAATCTCAACAGAGAAGAAGCCTGGGCATACCAGCAACGAGCTCGAGAATGCATATCGGAACTCGCAATATCAATAGAAGAACAATAGGCCAAGTAGGAATATCGTTCCTGCTCACCAACCGAATCTGCAAAACCCCATAGACGATGAAGAAACCAAACCAGATCAAATATAGCTGCAAGACTGAAGGGATGCGCACCAAACTTAGCAAGAATGATACTATGAGGAGTGAACCTGTGACATCTGATGATGCGTCGTAGGAGCAAATTCTGAACTCGTTCAATCGATACCCAATCAGAGCCAAGAAGAGATGGGCCCCAAACCACAAACCCATAAAGAACCATCTGACAAACAAGGGAGTCCAAGAGGGATAGTTTGGATGAGGTATCCTGAAAGTGGTGTCTAAAACACTATTTCTCAAGCATGGCAAGAGAGCCCATACCCTTATTAACTCTGGACTGAATCGCCAGTTTCATATTGAAGCGAGGCCCAAAAAACTTAACACCTAGATAAATGTAGGACGAAGTGATCTCAATCTCCTGGCCCTGAAAAAAGAAGTGAAGATGAGAAGTCTTTAAGCAATTAAAGATCATAATTCAAGTCTTACCCAAGTTAACCACATGCTGACGCTGATCAAAAAAGGAAGCCAAACCATCCAACAGCCTCTGTAAACTCTCTGGGGAAGAACCAAGAAGAAAAACATCATCCGCAAAAAGAATGGAGATTAGGACCTAGTGTAAGTAACAACCATCACCCGAGAGCTATGACTTCGAAAGGAAGTCCTCAAGCTCATCCATATATAAACCGAATAAAGTAGGGGAGAGAGGACAACCCTTCTTGACCCCGATGGTGCTATAAATCGGATCAAAGAAACCCTCTGGGGTCCTAAATCTACCCACCACAATCTCATAAAGTCTCATAATAGCAGTAAGTAGCATCTTTGAAATCCCAATCTCCCGAAGCCTCTCAAAAGGAGCCATCCTAGGAACAAAATCAAAAGCCTTGCGGAAGTCTAAAAAACAGCAATAATTCTTCTCCGATCTATGTCTAGCCTCCTCAATGATAGCCCGTAAAGTGAAAATATGGTTCATAGTCTAATAGTTGGTCCGGAAACCAGCCTGCCCTCTAGCTCTACAACCTTTTTTGTCAAGCTCACTAAATAACATAGCATTAAGAACTATCGCATATAGTTTGGCAAATGTGTGCCCAATCATAATGGTTATGTAGTTCCCAGGATCAGAGACATGATCAGTCCTGTGGATAGTGTATATCAGATTCCTAGACCAAGAAGTTGAGAACCTGGTACACATCACTCTATCGAATAGTATAGAGAGATAGGGGACCAAAACCAAGGCACCAACTTGAAGAGTTCAGCCTGGAACCCCTCCTCATCAGCAGCTCTACTACATCTCATGGATTTAATGGCCTCGTAAATGTAAGAGGGGAGTGACTAATTGGCTGAAAGGAGGCAGAATGGGGTGAATAGAAGGCTGCTCCAAATATCATAAAGAGTTGTGGTATGAGTGGTAAGTGAGTCAAAGTCAAGGGTGGAGGGTGGAGGGTGGAGGGGAACAGTGGGGAAAAAGGGTGCGCCAAAAAAGCAGGGGGTTGCAGATCAGCGTGGAACAAAAGATTTGCACTAGAAAGCGGTAAAGGATCGTTTCTTATGGTGAAGAAAACAAAGATAGGACAAGCGAAGGTGAGTAAAGTCGGGGGAGTGGGCCTCAAAAGCATAATGCACTGAGCAATGAAAGGCTTTGCAGAAAACATTGAACCATTGGTTCATAGGGCAAGTATTATGGCGTTTACTACGGAGGGAAGCGACGGGCGGTGAGATATAGAGAGGATGGCGAACTTCCAAATAGCTGTCGCAATCAAGTCAAGCACGGAGGAGGCCTCACAAGAGCTAGAAAAGCATGCAAGATTAAGGAGTCTCGAAAGATGAGAGGAAAAGAGCTCACCATCATTGTTGAGGAAACGAAGGCGGATGGGTGAACGAACAACGACTGAAGAGGGATGAGGTGACTGAAGAGGAAGCGAAGCAGGGGAAGAGATGCGAGTATGAATACTAAGGAAAGCATGGTCCGGAAGAGGAAGGCGCAAGATGGTGAAGTTGTGGATGAGAGGGATGGAGGGAGAGGTGAGGGCATAATCAACCATGCTAGCACCACCACAATGAGGCCAACAAGTGAAGATCTCTAATCTAGGAAAGCAGGGAGAACCGTTAAGGATCACAAGTCCAGATGACTCACAAAGCTGCAAAAGATGGCGACCATAACCAGAAAGCGGTCCAAAAGCATCATTAGAAGTACACTGAAGCCCCTAAGTAGTCAGGTCAATCTCGGTGGAGCAAGTGGAATCTGAGCTACGGTCATAGAGCGGACTTCCTAGTCCTCGCATTGAAATCCACGATAATCATAATGTCTCCTAAAGTGGCAAACTAAGAAACACTCTTGCTAAGGTCAATAAAAGGGTCCCCATCCTCAATACCATGTATAGCATAGTGGGATGAAGTAGATGTGAAATAACAAACAGGAATAAAGAAGTCTTTCTAACGATGACTCTTACGATCAATGCGGACCCACAAAAACCTAGCAAATGTATCAAAGTGGAGAATAGAAGTACGGCTGAAAATATCATCTCTAACCAAGCAAGCCACGCCACCAGATCCACGGACCCCAGCAGAAGCACAAACTTCCTCTCTATAGACAGATAACCACTGATAACCTGTAAATCCCACAAGAGGACGGGTAGGACTCTCGTGAGTCTCGGTAATAACAAGTATATCCGCGGACCCCACAGCATCACGCAAAAGACCGGGTAATGACCATAAAGAGCGATTACCATTCCAACAATTAACAAGAAGGGAGCAAGTGGGGGTTTCCCTCTTGTCTGACTACTGGCGGGACCATCATTTGGTCTTATAGACCTGTCTCTCTTCCCATCCACTGGGGGGGAATCCCGATTAACTGCTTTGAGATTTCTAATAACTGCCCATTTACTTACCCGTCTAGCCTTTGCCACAACTCCACGAGCTTGTTTCAATTCTACAACCTAAGCCTTCGTGAGATCTTCATCTAGGAAGATCTTAGAAGGTAGAGAAAACAATTTCCTCTTAGCTCTGAGAGCCCGGAGCCTATCTGTAAGTGTGAGAAACTGGTTAAACAGAACATCGCCATGACCAACCCAGCACTTATCCAAGGTAATATCGGAGAGACCAAGCTGATCGCAAAGAAAGGAGCGGCCAACAGAGAGAGGATCAGATGTAGGAGGGAGTCCACGAACCCAAAGATTGAACTCACGAACCCGCCTCACACGCTCATCTTCAATCTTCCCTTGAACCATCTTGTCAAAAGAAGCTAGAGGCGTAGTGACTGTGTTATTGCAAAGAGCAGCCCAGGACTTAACTTTCTGTTAGGTTTCGGAGATAAGAGAAGAGTACTTTGCTGCTATAACTAATTGTTCCTCTTTGATGGTATCCAGCCCCTCAAGTTGCGTGATAACGGACTGAATATTGGAGAAGGAAATTAGAATTGAGGAAAGCAAAGAGATGGATGCAAGAAACCCCTCCATCCAAAGAAAGTGCTACTTTAAAGAAGGGAAAGGCCACATCATTCAAGGGTAAGGAGGTGCACAAGAAGATCTCTTTTGAATTAGAGGACAACGCAAGTGAGATTTCTTTAGGCTATTTTCCATTGAGTGCTTCTAAAGAAGAAGGATTGTCTTCCCCACCAAATGGCAAAAATGATGAGATGGTTGATATTGAGGATTCCCCTCAAGAAAGTTAGATCCCAAACCCAAACAAAGGCCATACTGAAAGTATTCTAGTCTTCTGAGTTTATGGTCAAAGAGAAAAGCCTAAACCTAGGTTAGGAGAACTGCATCTAATTGATTTTTGGCTACATTGTTGGACGAACAAAATATTCACAAGACCAATTGATAATATTAAAGATCCTATAAAGTGGAAAGAGGAAGAGATGGATGTATGTTTATGTATGTGATCAAATTAGCTTCCATTTGATAATACTATAGTGTCTTTAAGATTTATTCAATAATGAGTGCATGAAACAAATTTTAAATCACTAAAAATCTCTAAATTTCAAGGGTTTTTTTCATTTCATCAAGTTGTAGTTGGGTCATGAATTGAGTCATCCGTTGAGTCTAAGTCAAGCTTGAGTCTAGAGACTCTAGTTGAGACTTTAATTAATAGGGTTGCAAACTAGAGGTCATGGAATGAACTCTTGGTTAAAACTACTAACAAAGAGGATATATATATAGAGAGAGAAAGTTAGGATCAAGAGAGGCTTAAGATACAATGCCACTTTCATTAGGTGACAAAATGCACCAGTTAGAAGAAGGAACACACAACATCAATTCTAAAATGAAAGGAGAAATGAACAACATCATTTGGTATTGTTGTCTCTCCATGATTCTATCAAAAATCTATTAGTATCACAATCCAACATCTAACCTCAGTGTGTCATCAATCAAGGAGGATAAACCAATCACAATCCAAATACCAGCATTCATTGTGTTGGAGCAATGCTACCATGCTGCTAGGATCATGAATGCAAACACTTCCACAAAAAGAGAGATGAAATGGATTGATTGAGATGGAAAATAATGTACAATCAACCTTCTTATAAAGTCAAGGCAAAAGAAAATGAAGGGTAAAGAAGAGGGCATGTGTCCCATTCATGTGCAACAGTAGCTAGAAGCAACTCAACTACCTGACAACTATGTGTAAATAATTATGTAGCCTAGAAAATGATAAAAGACAAATAATATGCCAAAGTGGAACTTAAGCATAGAGTAAATAATAATATACTCTAACACTCCTGTTTAAGTGCAACATAGGGCAAAAATTGCAATATAATAATGAAATGCAAAAAATGATGAGGGGTCTTGACAACTCGGCCATGCTAGGTACCCAAGTACAATGCAATGCAGTGAATCTCTCACAAAAGATGAAAAGGAGAAAACCTCATAGGACAAAGCTCTCCAAAAGAGAAAAGAAACAAGATGCATGGGTGGACTCAATTACAACACCCAAGGACTACATAAATCATGTACAAACAATCAATAATCCCCTTATCGGAAGGAGGAAAGGAGACTTTGTGTATGCCCCCTTGCCCCTCTCCCCCCCAATGAACAATGTCACAAAGATATGTTAAGTGCTTGAAGACAAAACATAGTCCAATATCTATAAAAAAAATTCCCCTTCAAAAGAAGATTCTTCCATCTCAGGTGCAGCTTCTCTTTCAACAAGCTCATCTTCATCAGCTTGTTCCTCGTGTGCCACTAGGTTTTTTTTTCCTCTTCCCTTGCTAGAACCAATTGAACATTGGAAAGATTTATGCCCAATATCTCCACACTTGAAACAGGTACATTTTAACTCTTTGTTCCACTACCTCTCACCTTCTCTTTAGATGATTCTCAAAGTCTAGATCTAATAGTCACCTTGTAGAATTCTTCGTTATACTCCTTAACTATCAAATCCTTTTTCTTTAGATTCTATAGTTTCTTAAACAATTCCAATTCATAGTCCTATGGTATGAACTTGGCCTTAAGTCTAGAAACCATAATTCCCACCTAGTGATCTTAGGTTCACTATTATCTTCTATATCTTTCTGCAATTCTTTCCACCATAACGTAGCATGACCATTCAACTTAGTTTGTGCTAACCTAACCTTCTATGGATCCTTAACATCTTCAAGCTCAAAGTAATCTTCCAACTCTTTAATCCAATCTATCTATTCCTCGAGATGTAATGAACCAACAAAGAAAGAAACATCCATTATGTGACTCTTACCCATTTGTGTCATGCCTCTTAGTTATTTTTCTTAATCTCCAAGGATCTCAACTTCAGGTGTTTCAAGATCTTCTACAACTTCCTCAAATTCATCTTCAATCTCAAGTTTCCTCCTAACCCCTGTTAAAGCATTTCAGATCTCAATCCTTATCTCATTTTTTAATTTCTCTATCATTTTCTCGTCTTCTAGGGTTCATTCTTCTCGGCAACATCCTTGCAAATCTTAGAAAATTCCTTTTCAACTTCCTTAAATTTGGCATTTTGATCACAAGTGTTAATTTCCCTAATACATTCAAGTAATCTGTAAACACCTTCAATCTATCTCAAACAATTGTAATGGCCCTTACCAATAAGCCACTAAAAACCACTAATACTAAACTGTGGAATTTCGTCAAACACTTGGCATGCAAACTAAATACACTGCTGAAAGTAAAATGCTGAATAAAGGAAATTGTTGTGCAACAAATCTACTCAAATAACTGATGTAAAATAGTGCCAATATATTTAGTCAATGATAACCAAATGTTTCTACATATGATATGCGATTTTCATCACAAGGCATTACAACTTGGTACATTACTAATAAACCCTTACTGGCTGAATACAACTGAGAATTTCTTGCAATTACAAACTGAAATGAAAGAACCTGGATTGCACAAATGCTGGAGACTGAATGCTGAAGACGAAATGATGAAATTGCAACTCCGAACTGCCCTCCAATTTGTTGACCGTACGGCTTGCAGGTACAGCCGTATATGTATGGACTGGTACGGCAGCCAGCAAAAATAAATGCTGGAATGAAAGGTGCCAAAAATGATATGGAAATAATCACCAGGCTCCAAAGAAAATTCTCCCAAAAAATAAAAATCAAACTCCCAGCCAATAGCAAGATATGAGCAAAAATGTATGTCTAGGCTGAAAATCGAACCCTGCTAGAAATGTCCAAATAAGCCCAACTTGAAATAGCTGAATACCACTTCCAAAGTGCAACCCTTCAAAGGATATTTCACCTCCTCAGTTATGCAAATCTTTAGGAGACTCCGTTCCCAAAGATCAAATGACAATCTGCAGACCAAGATGGCGCCACAATTGCTCAAAGAGAAAAGTAGTGTAAACTCAAAACTTGGGATGTCCAAATGAGAGGCCAAGCACCCTATTTATTCACATTCCTAAGAAGCCTCTAAGAACTTCTAGAAGTATCCATAAATATTCTTATGAAATCCCTTTATAATGCACTTTTATAAAAAGCAACTTTATAAAATAAAAAGTGCGACTCAACTCAAAATTATAATATTTTGGCCCCGCATAACACAAAATAAAAATATGATAAACCCCATCTCTGCAAGAGCAAATAAGACCATCCAATCCCCAAATAATCATCAAAATGACTCTCTTACCAAAACCATCTGCCTACAAGAGTCCATGATAGGCAAATTAACTGAAAAATAACATGTTACTAAAAAGGGGACATAACAGCAATCTTTGAAAATCACCATCTCGTCCTTCAACTAGTCGACCAACTCCTCATTTTGTACAACCCTCTACAATTGTAGGTCAGAGCTACCTTTTACCACCCCACAACTAGGATATTAGCATTCATAATCTCAGGAACTCGAATTGATCAACCCTATTGCTGAAACTTGGTTTTCATACACAATCAGCAACAAACTCCATCCTGAACCACCTTGCACAAGCCCCTTGTTGATGTAGGTTAGATCCTTGGTTCTGCTACCCCACAAAAAAAATCTACAACTCCGCACGGTCAAGAACTCAGATTTGCAATCAAAGAATTACAAAACTTGTCTGATACCGTTTGACAGAATCAAGGAAAGAGAAATCCCCAAAGGAGATGTCCAGCCTTGCAACTAGAAACATCACAACAGAAATGAAAAAACAACGAACAACGAGCAACAAAAAATAAGAAAATATGATCTTTTGTTATCATCAAGTTCACTTGCAAATGCAAATTATAGATCATTCTACAGACATGCCTCATTACTAAGGACCTAGCCATATATTGGCTCTTTTCATTGCCAATCTTATTGCCTGAATGTTGGCCCAAACATGAACTACTACCCAACTTAAATAAAAAATCGCCATCCAAAAGTTGGCTTATCCGATCGACAATCTCTATGACAAAAAAACATATTACAATAGTATAGGTCAAGACCCAAATCCATAAGAACACTCCCAATTTGATACACCATGACATGCGCATATACATGGAAGTATGCCACGTGTATAATAACATAGAATGATGCGCCATTAGACTTCCCATGACATGGATATCCATCACAAGCCGAATCTTTCCAACTAGCTATTAGAACAAGAAACTAAATATAGGACCAGACCAATCATAAAATAACTTCATCTAGAAACATCAGATCGAGTTGCGAAGCCAGCTATAGGATCTCCATAATGTCTACATCACACCATAGAGATCACGTAAGATAATGGGCACGCTGAACCAATCGCTATCTAAAACGTAGGAAATTGTCCAACTGGAACATAAAACAAACAAACAGAAAGGAAATTTTTTGGGTGATGTAAGATTGCCAACTACCCCTAGATGCTCCTGCATCAAGTTTAGTCAATATATAGGATATTACATGCTCGAGGGAGTTCTTGATGGAGTTGGGTCTAATATAGGATATGCCAGTCATTTTGTAGTTTGTACAATGCCAATCAATGTACATGGAAGACTTCAATTCAATCAAGAGGTAAAGGATGACATGCATTATTCAATTCAATGTGCACTTCCTTTATATGACTGATCAGATTCCAAGCATCTTCACAAAGTCACTGATTGGCTTCACATTGCAAGAACTCCATTATCTTTTTGAAGTTGTAATTAGAGAATAAGGCAAGTGAAGGCTTCTTGCAACATAAGTTTCAGCCAGTAAATTTTTTCTTGGGGAAATTTCAACTAGCGAATGTCATGTTACTCAAGGCCCTCTATATAGAAATTCACGGGTATTTAAAGAGTGGATGTAAATCTCTGTTACTGTGCCTTTATCACTACAGATCATTGCTTTTCAGTCCCAAATTGTAAAATTGGTTATTTTTGTTATTAATCTAATGTGATCTGGTATTCCTTGGGGAATTCCACCTCATTTGTGTTTCACATATTAGCTCTTGAATGTTTGTGAATACTTCTTTATGTTGATCATACAACTCGCCCTTCACTTTCACACAGAGCCTGATCAGAACCATTTATCTATTCAATTACATGATTAAGAATCTTATAACCTATTGAATATCAAAATTATGAGTTGTTTACTATCCGTATGATCCATTCAAGTAACAGGCATTATCAATTCTCAACTAAGTGGAATAAATCTGAGATGCATTTTTAGGGAACAACACAATTTTAAGCAAAATGGGACATATGGTATGAAAAAGTCTGTCGTAATATGAATTAATGACATTTCTTCATAATTCTCAACTACAGTTCATGTCCCTTGGTTTACAACTTCAAGCTTATGAGACATTTTTGTTGAGTCTGGTGACAATGCTGTTTCTAATGCCCTTTTTTGGGTTATTTTCATACATTAGGCACTGAATTCACAGCGACATACTTACAGAAAAGCCAAAGAGATTTACAAGGTTTGTCATATGACAAACCTTTAAATGTGTATGCAAGTCATCACCCTTCTAAAAAGATATGAATAACAAAGTAAATGAAGAATTCAGTTTAAAGCTCAATTTTCCATTGTAGCACTAAATTACGTAACTTTAGAGAAGACAGCTTACAAGAAAAGAAAATCCCTCCAATTTAAAGGTGAAGTGAACATGTAAACATTATTTCACAAAAGAGTTACATTAAAAAAGGTTTTTACATACCATTGTTGATAGCAAGTGTCACAAGAGCACGACGAGAGTAGACTCTAGAATAAACCAAATAATCATAATTGTAATAGCTTTTCCCATCAATTACATACTGCAGGCCATACGATTGATGTCAATCACTACATGTACCACAAAACAGAACTTCCCTAAAAGCTAAGATGCAAGCTTTATTGATTCATAATCATGTGAAGTCATATCAAACCATTCACTTATTGAAAATCATGCATGGAAATATTTTGGTTCATAGTAGTCTGTTAAACTGCAAAAAGAGTAATTTATTAATTTGCAAGGACGGAAACCAGAAATACTACCCATAGAATAGAAAATTTATGCATATAAAATATGAAAAAGGAGTACAACAATGCTAAACCAAAGTTGGAAATCAACTTTAAAAGGAAGATATAGCTTAAGGATTGAGAACTACCAGAATGATTACAACATACAGAAAATGAAGTATACCAAAACCAAAATATATATAAACAAACATTTGTTATGTCGTTTTCTATGCCTTTAAAATCCTAGATGTATGAACAATTGAATATGTGTATTTTTATGCTTGTCGTATTGTTAGCATATTGACTTGACTCTTGCGAGACAATAGAAACAAAACATCATGTATGGTAGAACTGTTATTCAAATTGTAAGGGTAAGCTCATTGAGATTTAGTGTTTTAATTTGTCCTTTGAGAACAGCACGATGAAAAGCATGTAGGGTAGAAAAATTCTTCACATCTGACTAAACCAAAACTAACGAACTTTACAAATATGCACAATACCAAATATTTCAATAGGCGTTTTGCATAAAACGTAAATACCTAAATGACAATTTTTGTCTCAGATGTAGCACCAAACAATCAACAATCTAGGTTGCAACAAGATGTTTTTTGGAAAGGTTAGACACTTCACTCACAAACATGCACAACCTCCTAGTTAAAGAAAATACCAACATTATATCGTAAGTAAACTTTTAAATGGATAACATCAAAGAATGAAAATTATTGGCTAAATCAAAGATGAATATTCTACATCAATAGGAAATGATTAAATGGAAAAACATTGCATGTTTCCAAAAATTACATTTCTACAGCAATACATGAAGTAATTACTTTAACACATAATAGTTCTGAATGCAAAGATTAACAAGGCTACTCAAATTCAATTTAACTCGCAAGATTACAAAGAATGTTTAACAATAACAATTGGATGGTTTCCCTCACACAAGCTTTGGCTCCACTATCCTTCACTGCACATGAACACAGCTTGACTTGAACCTTTGAATGGCAATCTCTATATAATTGGTTGGCCCTCTACAATCAGACATACTTATAACCCTCTAGAGGAAGTTTGTAGGGATCAAAAAATAATATAATAATAAGATTTAAAGTAACCTAACCTTGTCCTTTTGAAAGAGGCAATAAACACTACAATATAGCCTAAAATTAGGTTTCATTTTCTTTGAATCTAATTTTATATCTAGACATAGCTATTGACTTCACTGGGGTGTCATCAATGGTTTACTGTTTGCTTTAAATATTGACGATTGGCATTTAATTTTGGTACTTAGTTGGCTTATTCATTCATCACAATTTTTTGATGGCATTGCCATATGAAAATCACATCCTTCTGCTGTATTTTAACTAAAAAACTCACTAAGCATGATTTTGTTAAGATATCAGAAAATGATTTACAAATTTAGAGTGGCACTGCCACTAGAAAAATGTGAATTATACTCTGCCTTCATTTCCTTTTGCAGGTTCATTAAATCATTGTTAGATCAAGTCGCAACTTAGAGATGTCATTGCCATGTTTAAAAATGTAACCTTCAATGTTTTAAACTTATACTTTCTAATCATGAATTTGTAACCTCATTGCTAGTTGGGTTTCAATTTTCTAATTGTGATGCTATGTAAAAAGTGTGACACCTTTTACTTATTTCCCTTTATATGTGGCTTCTGTTTTCAAGCACATTTTTGGATTGATTGCACCAATATTAAATTGTGCCAAATTGTCACATATAATTTGGAGTTTGGAGAGTTCAATTAATGATTTTCCACTTATAGACATTGTTTTATCTTATCATTGACAGCCCTAAAGACTTCGAATGGTTTCCTTGAACTTGCCCCACCTAGAAAGTGCACTCTTCTAAGACTTATCTCTGAATACTTCCTTGATGATTTCAGATTCAAAGTCTTGACATCTTTGACTCCATTTTTATGCTTGAGCCCCAAAATGGTCAAAAGTTTCTCTGTCTTGCACTTGGCATGGCATAACCTCAAACAACCTACGAGAGGAAACTAGACCAAGACAAAAATATCATGCAACTTGATGAGAGAGAAAATTTAGCAAGAATTGGCAACATGATAAGAATATTGAATTTGAAAAGAATTTCTTTATAGGGGTTCCAGTATTAGTACTAATAGTGGCTCTTTTTGGTTACCATGAAGCAAACTTGGCCATAGGAGAACTTCAACATCTCTAGGGGAACAAGCGTCCAATGTCTTATCTATGGTCATCAAAGTCAAACCTGAACCAAACCTAACCAAGACAAAACAATTAAGCAAGCATATTATGTGCAAAGGAATAAACATTAAGACATCACAATACATAGGAAACAAGACTACCTACCTATGGGCATAAAGTAGACGGTTTATTGAGCTCAAGTAGCAAACCATCCATCTAGGTTGGGGTCTAACCATTGCAGCTCAAATCCAAGTACTTTTTCCAAAAATTTCACAAGGAACCATGTTAGGTGATGGGAACAAAAAAATTATCACAAATTGATTGATGTGCATTTTTTCTAGGCAGTCTTCTTTCATGGGGTAAAACCTTCCAAGAAAGTGGAGACACATTGCCCCCCTTTCAAGGTATTTTGTAGAACCTTTGAGCTACAAAAAATGTAAAAATAATGATCTTTACAAATCTTAATTGACCCTTTTCCCCCATCACTTTGGCATATTTATTCTTGAGCTTGTAATGTCCCTTCTCATAGACTAATTGAAGGGAGAAACTAGCCTATTTAATTCCTGTAAGCTAAATTGGGTCAAGAAGGAAATTAAAATGAAAAGGTAGTTAAATACTTAATTCACTTTAATTAATTTATTAATTGAAGTCACTCAGATTGAATTACTATGCGAGAATTGAAAGTCTCAGAGTTGCAGCCTCAGGAAAGAAAATATGAGGAGAGCATTTCATTAGTGAGACTTATCTACCCTAGATGGTCTAGGAGGACCCACACAAATTTATCAATGGAGTTAATGTTTGCATTCAATTGAATCAGTGAGGTCTTTAGAGAAGAGCAATTTCACACATTCAGAAGTATTTCAAAGTTATTTATTATTTATTTGGTGAATAGGGTCTGGATAAATCTATAAAAACCACAGCTAGAGAACTACAATCCTTAGAAGATACAAGGTGGAATAGGGAGATGCATAAACACGTAGATATGGTATGTGTTGAGTTTTGGTACTTTAACAACATTCCTTTCAATGTGGGAAGTAGTCCTTATTCGGAGAACTAAGTAATGCATTAACAATTGCAGATAAAGGTTTAAGACACATTGTAAAGATTTGTGTGTGAGGTTAGTTAGCTTCGACTAATTAAAAATTATAATAATTAACGTTGAATTTTAGAATAAATTTTTGTTCATTAATTGATAGTAATTTATGTTGAATTTAAACAATTTGTGCTGAAAAAACTAGGCTTTGTAATTCCAATTGTACTCGTAGGTTACTCATGAAAGCAACTAAAAGGGCAAGGTTAATTGTCGAAGAACTAAAAAAATTCAACGAAAAATTACTACTCTATTCTTTCAAATGAGTAGAGGAATGGCAAAAGCTACATTATTGTCAATTTTTTGGCAGCTTAAAATGGTGAGGTGATTTGTCATTTAAATCAGTTGATGCCCCTAGCAAAACAAAAAATACATACATATTGTGTCTAATGTTGGATGAAGTTGTGAAGGAGGTGGGCATAGTGAATGTGGTACGAATCATAACTAATAATGCAACAACATACGTGGCAGTTGGGAGATTGCTCCAAGATAAACATAAGTCACTTTTGGAAACCTTGTGTAACACATCATTTTGATCTCGTTTTGGAGCACATAGACAAACATGATGTGGTTAGACCGGCTGCAGATGATGCAAAAAGCATAATCATTTATCTAAAATCATCTTGGGTCCATAATTTGATGAGAGATTATACTCAAGGAAAAGAGTAGGTAATATCAGGTGTCACAAGGTTTGTAACAATTTTCCTAACGGTGCAAAGAAATATTGATCTATTGACTTCATTGAAACAAATGTTAGTATGTCAAGAATGGTTACACTCATCTTATTCAAAAAATTGTGAAGGATAGAGGGTTACAAGTATAGTCTTAAACAACAATTTTTTATATAGAGCTACAAAGATGGGCATTAAAACTCAATGGGCTATAAGGTTGATGAGTCTATTCCATATAATTAAAAGAGGACTTCTTGGTGACCCTTTCTTGTCTTTTGCACTTCCTGATGGAGTTTTCTTTCTTCAATACTTTCTTTGGATATTTTCCTTGGCCGTTCATCTCTAAGTGGTTGATGACCCATCAATCAATATGTGAATCCATTCTCAAGCACAACTAGTTTGTTGAGTTTATGATCAATCCACCACTTTGTAAAATCCAAGATTAGCTTAAACAATATGTTAAATTTTGTGACCTCCTTCCTTTTCCATTCACATTGATAAACCACCCTTTCTGAATTGAATCCTTTTTGCACAACAATTGAGTCTTCCTTGGCCTGATCAAGTACTTGGAATATGCTGCATTATCTGATTCAGAGGAAATCCTATATACGTGCTCTTTCTAATTCCATTCTCATTTGTGGCACTTGCCCAAAAATCCTCGAGGTGCACTTGATGTTGGTATTTTGATCCTACTACTGATTTGATTGTGTTGTAGGGATTAAAATCAAATCTTTTCGAATAAAGTGGCATATGGAAGAAGTGGAGTCCCTCTGATGATCTCTCTTGTACCTTTAGAATGGACATATCTCACTTTTTCCTTCTTCTGTGTAAATTGGGAAATACAATCCCAATTTCTTCCCCTTATGAATCTTGTCATAAACTGTAAGTTGTCGAGTAAGCTCCAACAAGACCAACTTATCCATCGGGTACCTAAGAAGCTTGCATGGCCCGAAAGAAAACTCTTGAACTTGGATGGATGAAAAGGTAGGAAATTGAATGAACCAGGCTCCATAATCTTCTACCGACTTCATTGCTCCAATTGACAATCTCATGTGCATCCTCTTTTTTAGGGTCTTGACGATACACAAGGAAAAGACATCATTAACTCTAACATAGTCATCCTTGGAATGCAGATGCAATTTTGGGTAGCATTCATGAACTTTCAATTGTTGAGTTCCACTACCAATCGACCCTTTACATCTCAATCCATCATACTTCTTCATTTGAGCTAGCATACAGATGGCATAGGAGCTCATATAAAATTTCATCTACTCCAAATTTATCATTTGTTCATTTAGGTTGTTGCTGATAAGTCCAACCCAATCTTTAGATGAAGTTATCAAGTCATGCAATGCCCTTTCACAAATGAAGACACCCAAACCTTCAAGCCACTTGCTGAAAGCCAAAACCAAAAGAAAAGGCACATAACCCAAAACCACCTTAGAATACTAATTTAGTGGGGAAAAAACCTAAACTAACAAAGCAAAAACAACCTAAACTACGGAAAGCTAAAATTCCCATAGGGAAAGTGAAGCGATAGAACAAAAGAAAGAACAACGGACCTAAGAAGCTTGCATGGCCCCAAAGAAAACCCTTGAACTTGGATGGATGAAAGGTAGGAAATTGAATAAACCAAGCTCCATAATCTTCTACCAACTTCATTGCTCTAATCAACAATCTCATGTGCATCCTCTTTTGTAGGGTCTTGACAATACACGTGGAAAAGACATCATTAACTCTAACATAGTCATCCTTGGAATGCAGATGCAATTGTGGGTAGCATTCATGACCTTTCAAATGTTGAGTCCCACTACCAATCGACCCTTTACATCTTAGTCCATCATACTTCTTCATTTGAGGTAGCATATAGATGACATAGGAGCTCATATAAAATTTCTTCATCTACTCCAAATTTGTCATTTGTTCATTTAGGTTGTTGCTGATAAGTCCAACCCAATCTTTAGATGAAGTTATCAAGTCATGTAATGCCCTTTCGCAAATGAAGACACCCAAACCTTCAAGACACTTGGTGAAAGCCAAAACCAAAACCAAAAGAAAAGGCACATAACCCAAAACCACCTTAGAATACTAATTTAGGGGGGAAAAAACCTAAACTAATGAAGCAAAAACAACCTAAACTACGGAAAGCCAAAATTCCCATAGGGAAAGGGAAGCGATAGAACAAAAGAAAGAACAGGGGACACCAAAATCCTCTCAAAACTAAAGGCGAGCGAAACACACCCAAAAAGGAAACCAAAACAAGAACAAAAGGGAAATTATGTAGAAGGATAGGCTTTTGGAAAGAAACCTAAGGTCAAAAATAATGCTTGAGGATTTGTCCATCAACAGGCAATGGGACTTCCTTTCTATTGCCCCACTTTTTGTTTTCTAACTAGTTGGCAAAAGTGAGTATTGTTTAGTAGGAAAAGTGATTGCAGCCCTTGATCGTATTTGAGTCTAGGTCTAAGCCCCTAAGGTTAGGTGATCTCTATCAGATTTTCCCTTTTTACCTTCTATTTTCCTCTTGTCAGGTGGGTGTTTATTTTATCGTGTACAAGTCAGGTAAGTTAGTACCTAGTCCAATAGAGATCGAATTTTCTCATTTGATGATCAATCATGTCTCATATTTGCTCATGGCATGCCACTCTTCAATAAACAAGCATTGGTAGAAATTTGAAAAACATCTCCTCCGCAGATTTCATACCCATGAAGGTGATTTTCCGTAATAACAACTTAAAGACATGTATGTATTAGAAACATGCAAAGGCGAAGGGTTCTAAGCTAAAAAAACATTTGAATCTAAGTTAAGATCTCCAAGCATTGTTCGGATTCGCTGATACTCAAATATTTAAGCCTCGGCAGAAAATCTAAAGTTGTCTTCTCCTCGGCGGGTTTTCAACCCATGAAGACCGTTTTCCGCAAGACAGCTTGAGGCGAAAAACAAAATGTTTTATGACTCTTAAATAGGTCCTCACACCTCAGCCAAGCATTCCCAGGTTCCAGAAATGTTGTTATTGAAGATTTGATTTAGAAGGAAGCAGCGGCAAAAAAATGGAAAACGTCTTCTCCTCAGCGAGTTCTCAACCCATGAAGATAGTTTTTCGATTTTTCAAGGAAATCAAGTTAACAATTAAATCCAATCCCCGTATTGGATGCGGAGCATGTCAGGATGATATAAGAATGGATAGAATCATTAAAGATGAAGAAAAATAGCAAGGATCTCATCTAGCGGATTTTCCTCAACAGGGTAGCCTAATGGTAACTTTCTGAAACTTAAAGGAAAACGGAAAAGTAGGTAGTGGAAATATAGAAAGTTACCATTGAGTTCAATGGAATGGTGAAAAGACCTCTAGATGTCCGTTGAACTCTTGCATTTACTATCCAACGGGTATTTCCTTAAATTCATTCGTGCGGCATGAATTCTGAAGATCAACGGATGAATTGAGGCTCTCATATATAGATAGATAAGCAGTTGAATAAGTTACTACTTTTCTTTGATGTTTCTTTCTATCCATACATATAACTTTTGAAAAACCTGTGACTGTTGCATTCTTTGTCTCATTCACTTTCTCAATTCAAAATCTCGTTCACGAACTCATGGCAACCAAGTTCACGGGTTTTGATGGGTTAACTGGGATCAAGTCCGCATTGCAAAACTTCACAGATACTTCTCTTCGCTTCTTTGATATGGCAAACTTCCAAAAAAGGTTGAGAGCTGAACGAATTCATCCCATCATTGAGAAGCTCTAAGGATGCGGTTTAGTTGAGGCAGTTGGTGTCCCGGTCGCGGTCCAAGCCCCAGAGTTGATTTATGAATGCATTCATCACTACAACCCAGAAACCAGAGAAATTGTGCTACCTGATGATACAATGCTAATCTCAATAGATAGGCAAACAATGGTGAACTGCCTTCGGGTGCCAGAGCAAGAGGAGTTCTCCGATTTAGACTTTAGTGGAGCCGTCTTAGAATTCTCAGCTAAAAAGATGATTTGGAGGAAAGAAATCATGAGGACATGGTTCCAAAAACTGCGGAGTGATAAGAGTAAAGTTCCCAAAACCTTGTTCGGGAGAAACCTTAAGCCAGAAATCATTGATATTTTGGACCTATTGCATAGGTTGAAAGGCGAGGTAGAGGCTTTGAATTTCGTTGAGCAGTATTTCTTTTTAGTTCAAGTAATTTGCTCAGATACCCAATACATTGACTAGGCTCAAGAGGTAAGTGAAATTCTGTCCAATGCTCTCCGAGCAACCAAGTTCTATAATACATTCTATATGTCTTCCTTCTTGATTTACATGTTGGCCTCATTGCAATTATGACCTGGCCTCCCAAGATTAGAAACTTTCCCTAATGATGTTAAATCTTATGAATTCTATCCATGTCTACAGTTACAGAATAGTTAATCAGATTATGTTAAGGTGAATGATGCATTTACAATGAGGATTTGCAAGGAGCTACTAGGATGCCTGGAAAGGAGATTTAGCCTAGAAGCCATGGTTGCCATTAGTCAATTTGGATGTTTCTTCATTCAATTCTCATCATTTTCGTATTTGTGTCTTGTAGCATTTGACGAATTCCCCTTAAAGCTACCAAGGTGTCCAAGCGACATGATCGTGTTGATTGAGATCATAAGACAAGCCTTACAAGTGAATATACTGAGCGGGAGTTTGAAGAAGAAAGGATATGAATTCCCCATGAAAGTCGGAGCCTTCAGCTGCGACACTTGGTCTGACGCCAAAAAACATGATGAAAGTGTTCGAGAAGAAATATAAGCTGGACATGTATGAAGTCCTAAGGCCCATGTTTGACCCGAATGGGTATGCCAGAGATGTCTTGCAAATAGGGAACGTGATAAAGCACATCACTACCATTGAGGACTATTGGACCAACTGCAAAGACAAGTTTGAGAGTTGTGATCAAGCCTTTGCCAGACTAACAGTCGACCAACTAAAAATGTATAAGATTAACATTAATTTAGAAGGAGTGGAAGATGACGGTCAGAACATGTATAGCAACACTTACTTGGCTAAGGAAAGGAGTACTCCAATAAGTTCAGAACCTTACAAAGTTGTGGAAGACCTAGATATGATGATGGCTAGAATCTACAAGAGAACTGGAAAATGGGTCGAGTAGACCATGGCACGGCGAAGCAGGAGCAAAGGTACGACCGCCCAAACATTTTTGAATGTAGCTACAGCCTCCTCTTCCCAAAGTGGTGGCTCAGGCACAATCTTGTCTATCACTCAAGGGCTTGCTCAATTGGCCAATGGATGTGACCAACCTCCTGACAAGAATATCCCCCTTGATAAAACTTGTCAGGATGGTTTAGTACTAGTGATCGGAACTGAAATGGAGGCTAAGAAGAAGGCAAAGGAATTGAGGGACAGCGCAATTATGGTAGCCCTCTCACCCTATAGCACTCTGGTCCCATCTGTGAATGTCGCACTACTCCTACCAAGTAGTCCCAAAATACAAGTGGTGGACCTTGGAGATGGTGAAAGCAGAAAAAGCGAATCTACCAAGTCCAAGAGCATAGTTTTGTTCATAGTTCTTCAGCTTCCTCAACTCATATGCAACAACTTGATCCTCTTGCTTTAGTACACCTCCTAATCCCTTCCCTGGATGCATCGATTACAACCATAAATTCCTTTTGGAGGTCTGGTACTCTAAGTATAGGTGCAGTAGTTAACTTCTCCTTCAAGTTCTCAAAGGTTGTCTAACATTTCTCGATCCAAATAAATTTCTTCCCCTTCTTCTGTAGTGAAGTGATCAGGTAAGCTATCTTGGAAAAATATCTAGCAAACTTCCTATAGAATCCTGCTAACCCCATGAAGCTGTTGATTTCTGTTGGATTCCTAGGTATGGACCATTCCTTGATTGCCTTGATTTTTGAAGGATCTACAACTATCCCTTAAGCTGATATAATGTCTCCTAGATATTGGATTTCCTTTTGATAAAAGGCACATTTAGACAACTTTCCGTATAGCTTATGTTCTCTCAACCTTTGTAGAATTTTATTTACATGTTCTTGATGTTCTTTTTCATTTCTTTAGTAGATCAGAATATCATCTATAAAGACCAATACAAACTTATCCAAACAGTCTTGAAAAATACTATTCCTCAGGTTCATGAAGGCTACTGGGGCATTAGTTATCCCGAAGGGTAATACCATAAACTCATAATGCCCATATCTAGTTCTGAATGTAGTATTGTGGATATCTATATCCTTGATGCGGAGTTGATGGTATCCCGATCTTAAAGTCAATTTTTGAGAATACTGTAGCAACTTTCATTTGATCAAACATATCGTTAATTCTAGGAAGTGGCTACCGATTCTTGATGGTGACCTTATTGAGAATCCTATAGTCTATACACAGTCTCATAGTCTTATGCTTCTTCCTGACGAACAATATCGAGGCTCCCTAAGGTGAAACACTGGGTCAACTAAGTTTATTATCTAACATATCCTGCAATTGCAATTTTAGTTCCATCAATTCAGTGGTGGTCATCTAATAAGGAGCTCGGTATATAGGTTTTTCCCCAGGTACTAAATCTATTGTAAAATCAAAAGCTCTAGATGGAGGTAGTCTGAGAAGTTCTTCTACAACCACATCCCAAAATTCACTAGATATGGATATTAGTCTACAAACGATCCTTCTGATTTATCCCTTATTTCTCCATCCTCCAAGCTATTTCTATTTCCTCCTACATCTTCAATTTTAACTACAAAAATCTTGCATCCTTTCCTTCCTCATCTCTTGAGTTGCATGGCGGATATCTAATGCGATTTGTTTTCGTGCAGAACTCCCTTAATACTCATAGGATTGCCTTGATCATCCAAACATTTTTCAATCTTGGTAAGATAGTCAACCTTGGCCTTGTGCTCACTAAGCCAATTAATGCCTATGATGATGTCATAGGACCCAAGAGGTGCTACATACAGGTTTAATTCTATAGAGAATTTTGGAAAGTCAACCCATGCCTCAAACAGACACTGCTCTACCTTAGCCTTTGACTAGTTTGCATACTCGACCGTCCATGGTTTTTCCATGTAACTAGACCTCTTTGGAAATCTACGTAACAATTTTGGAGATATAAAACATTCTAAGGCTCCGGTATCAATTAATATAGAAATAGGGCTTCCATTGATCTTACCCGGAGTTTCGATTAGGCCTAGTTGTTTTTCTTGCCAGTTGTCTAGTGTTGCATGTATCCTTTGTTGGTAGACATTCTACTATGGTGGTAGTGGTGGCCAAGGTGGTTGGTTGGTGTTTGCCTTACTAGGACATTTATTGGCATAGGGATCCCCACCACAATTATAGCATCTTGTTGGTGGTCCTTTCCTTTCATTGCCTTTGTCATTCTTATTTGTATTGGGGTCACCATGAATTGTTTCTTGTGGGATCCAGAATTTGTCCTTTCTAAATTCCGACTTGTTTTCCTTTTATTATATTGAATGGAATCGTCTCTTTTTATTTGATTTTCTTGTCAAACAACCTTTTCTAGGGCTTCTTCCATGGTTCAAGGAGTGAGAACATCAACAGCTTCTCTAATTGATAAATTTTCTCATCTTCAGATTCCTATCTTGCTGATATGGAGGTATGTACCTCAACAGAAGGGTGATTTTTCGCCAATATTTGTGTACAGACATATCCCCTTGCTTAAGGTTCTGGAAGTCCAACAACTTTTGGTCGTAGAAGGTTTGGGGTAACCAACAGTTCTTAAAGATGACCACGAGCTTTTCCCAGGTAATCTCAGTTGTCTTAATATTCAATTCAACTTTGGTGTTTACCCACCAAGTAGCAGCTTCCCCTGAAAAATGGTATATTCTCCAAACTGCCTATGAGGTTTCCAAGAAATTCCTAATCTCAAAATATTGTTTTATTTCTGTCAACCAAGCTTTTGCATCCTCTCTAGATTTAGAACTAGAGAATTTGGAAGGTTTGATCTTTTTAATATCTACGGATAAGTCACTAACTATTTTAAGTTTCTTCTGTTTCTCAGTTTGGATAGGTGAGGCTTGAGTGTTTCTCTCGGTATGTAAAGAACTTTCAAGGTTTGTCCTGGGAGGGAGCGAGGATTGCATTTACTCTTGAATTTGCCCAATCTGGACTGCCAAATTGTTCATTCTTTTCTCCATATTTTCTGACTTCGTTTGTGTGTCTGGCAAAACCTGAAGTAGCAGATCCATAGGAGGGAGCTGATTATTCTCATTAGTCATTTTATGGTCTGTGACATTCCCATTGTTGTTCATGTTTCTTAATTATTTCGGCCTGAAAGTAAATGCAAATTCTTAAGTCAATTCTTCCAGTTTATACAGATATATTTATATACATTTTTTCTAAGAAGAGAAGAAGGAAAAACACAAGATTAGACAAGATTGCGACTACTTTATTTATTCAACAAAAACTCTCAGCTACATTTGTAACAGCTTTTATTTACAAAATTTCCCTCCTCTGAGGGTGCTACATTCAGATTATAGATTCAATCATTCCGAATGTTTATTTTGGGGTTCCTGTTCAATTTCAGTTTTATACATAACTTGCACCATCCAAGTTCTATGGAAGTGCATAACGGGTTAGCCTAGCAGCCGTTCCAAGCTTGGATAAGTTTGTTTCTATAAGTTGCCTTCTTGGCAGGAGTCCATCTGACCCTTTCCTTCCTCATTCGTTGCAGAGCTTGTTTTAAAGTTTCATCATGTCGAGGCATGGAACAATAGGAATAATCATAGTTTGGCATGTTCTTAATCAAGTATGGAAATATGGTATGCCACACCTTCTTGCAAGGAAACTTTCATGTATACATTTTGTTACATTTAAATCTAAAGAACATCTCAGTTTTTACTAGTTTTCTAGGTGATGTGCCCGAGGTTCAGTGTTGAACCCAACGCTCTGATACCATATGTAACATATCAAAATACTAGACTGAAAATAGATACTTAATTCTGAAATTTGTAACTTGAACAAATAACCAAAAGAATGTAAAACAATTAGGAAAAGTAATACACATAACCATATTACCAAAGTAAACATATTTTACACTTTACAATCCATTTCATGTGAAGGTAACTGAATTAGTTTTCAAAACTGAAATAACTAAATAAACTGATTTCTATAACAATTCAAGAGAATCTAAATCATTTCAATATATTCTACAAATTATACAATAATTACTATAAATGAACTTGCAAGAAAGGATCCAAAAAAGCATACTGAAAATATCTGAAAATCTCTACATCTTTCAAACATTTTGCTCAAATTACAAACGTGGTCTTCTTTGTGTCATGAAAGTACTGTGAGATTCCATCTATATAATGATGTATTTCCTTGCCATGTCTTTGAAAGCATAATCCATGGCTCACTAAAAATCAAACTCTAACATTGATCAAACCAAAAGGCATTCTCTCTTATAAGAAAGCATGCCCCACTTGGTTGTCAATGCAGTTTTTACTCTATCTTCTTCTACCATCACCTTGTTATATCCAGAATAGCCATTTAAAAATGACATCATTTCAAAACCGTTAACAACTTGCATCACTTCACCCAGCGATGGCACTAGATAGTTGTCCTCTGAAACTCTTCAAGATTTCGAAATGCATGCACAACCTTATCTCTTTGTTCTTCTTTCTGACACAAACTAGTGGTCGACCCATGTTAAGTGTCGAACGAGAAAGATGATTCTTGCTGATAACAACTTCTGCACTTTCTGGTATATCAATGGTTCTAATAGTGGATTTATCTATCTCTGCCTTTGTCGGAATAGCTTGTTGTCTAGCTTCAGTGGAATTAATTATGTAATTAGGGAAGTGTCATATGTCTTTAAATCTTCATACCCCACGCAATCACTTCTGATAATTCCTTCAAAAGCTTCAAGATTTCTTCTCTATCTATAGGAGTACAAACCTTCCGAATTAAAACATTCTTGACATTTTCTTTTGCTCCCAAGTTTAAGTTTTTGCATTCCCCTCCTTCAATGGTTTGGTACTTGAGGGCACTTACCCTGTTTGCATAAACAATTCTTTCTAGTTCTTCATTCCCTTAGGAACGTCGTTCATGCTTAGATTCATTATTTCATCAATCTCAAACTAAGATTGTTGTTGTTCTCCTTTGTTGATCACTTGTGCTTCAAAGATCCTCAAGCTTGTTAGAAAATCGAGGATGGCATCGAAGTTAGTTCAACTAAGAATTTCTTGAGACAATCCATAACCAACAGTTCCAACGAACTTGCAGATTGAGCAAGAGAGTTTACTAGAGGATTGTTGTTCGACTTATTTTTTTAATGTTGAAAGCATCAAAGCTTTCAATTAGGTCTGAAACTTTGTTGTGATAATGACCTAATCTTTTATTATGGCATGTATATTGTTTTCAAACTTGTCCAACCACTATGTCTGAATCTCCACACACATGCAAGATTTTGGCATCAGTCTGGATAGTAAGAAGCAATCCAATGACTAATGATTCATATTCAGCTAAATTGTTTGTACACGAGAACTACAATCTATCTGCTACCAAATTAGTTTCTCCAGTCGAGCTGATGAGTTTAACACTGGCTCCACTTGCTTTCTTTGACTCGGATCTATCAAAAGATAGCGTCCAAATTTGATAGTCTGAGTACTTTGTCTGTTCCCAAAACTGTAGATTGGAATCCTACAAGCCTTGACAACTCGATGTTGGGATATCCAACCAGTTATAGTCAATTTGACAAGACCAATAGATTCAATTCAAGTCTTTTGCACTTCTGGATCTGCAAAGCCAAGACAGGTGTATACCCATCATGAAAAAATCACTTAAGTCCAAGATGATTATAATAGATTGATTTGAATATGAATGCAATGAAAGTTTCTCAAATGGCAAAGATTACTGAAAACTGTAAACTTGCAAATTACAAATTAATAACAAAAGTAAATGATTGTATAAAAGTGAGTGCATTTTAAATAAAGAATAATTATTATTGATTATTGCAACAAATGAATATATTAATTCTTCAAAGGAAAAATATGAAATAATTGCCAGCGTATGGATTTTGAATCATGAATAATATAAAGAACAGTGTTGAAATTAAAAGGGCGATACAGTCCATATTATAAGTTTAAAATGTACAACTTTATAAAATTCTATGCACATCAACTATAAATAATTTAGTAATTAAGATGCGACAGATCAAATATATGGATGCAATTTTACAAGTCTAGAATGTATTTTAACTCCTGTGGTTTGGAGACAAACCAAACATAGATATAGAAACAATTAAATATTTCATTATATCTATGATGATCGATTTTAAAATGCTATAATTGATCTCATCCACTCATCTATCATAAAAAAAAATTATAGAATTTTTTAAAAATTATAATGGACGAAACTCTATAATATTTCCAACTCTAAAGCCGTAAGCAAATAAAATAAAATAATTACTTCTTACTGGTTATGCGAAAAATTGAAATACAATGAGGACACTCATTGTTGCTGCTCAATCCACTATAGTTCGATTCAATAATCGCATATAAAAATATTTATTCAATGATCCAAAATTCAGAAGCTTAGTTCAAAAATACATTTTTTTACTAATGCAAGAATAATATATCAAAGTGCATAATAGCTTGAGTATGTAAAGACTTTAGGAAATTGTATATGTATATCAAATCTTTGAATTATGTCTTTTGCTTCCATATTTATAGAATTAGAAGGGTGTCTGGTGCCTTTCAAAGCATTGCACCCTTTGACAACAAATAACCAACCAAAATAAAACTGAACATGACCAACCGTTTAATGAATTTGTGCCTTATATTTCCAGTGGAAATAAAAATCAGTCTGAACAGTTTGCAAATAAGCTTGAATCCCCATGCTCCAAATTCACACAGGTTCTTGTTCCTTGCTTGTATACCAATTAAACCTTATTCTTGCACAAACTCCTTGACTGAATGACTTTTCCATGGAATCTCTTTTGATGTGGAATCCAGGCTGAATCAACCAATCACCCCTTCGGTGTGATGATTCGCTTTGTATCTATATTTGTCACTTCTCTTTCCAATATGTATTCCATACATGCCCAATGCTCCACAATCCCTGTCCTTCCTCAACTGCTTAAGAACCTGCAACAACACAAAGTTGTAATAAGTATTGCAATTCAAAACATATGAATTGACTTCTTGTGTAAATATCTTAGTGTCAAACTCCTGATGAAAGATTTCTAGTTATGCGCATGGATGCTTCAATCGCCTTCATACTTTTCTATCAGTGGAATAGTAACTATGCCACGATAATGATCTTTAGACTTTAATCACATATCCTTTGGAAACAAATACTCGAATATATGAAGCTCTTTGTCTTTTGTCACAAGACTCGCATACTCCAATCGATGATATCTTTGGTGTTTTCTCTAGGAATGAATGATGGCATAAAACATTCCTTAAATAAAAACGACTTTACACAACTGTTAGTTCAGGATTTTTCAGAGTCACCATTTCTTTTAATATATAATTTTCTGATTTACTCCTTAAATTGTCTATTTTTGAACCATTGGCTCTGCCTCTTGTCGGTCTTTTTGAGATGCAATAAACAATTTTCAATAGCTCATTTAGAGACCTTATCCTAAGAGTGCTTTACTCCCTTTCTTTGCCTATTGTTGATCAAGTTTGACCATTGAAATCTCAACACCAAGTACACGGTTGTTATTAACTCAAGAGGTTCACAGTTTCTTCAAGTAATAGTGAACCACTTTGTACCACTCTCGAATGGTACAAAGCATTCTTGAACCTCTTGTACCCCTTGTATCTGGTTCAATAGTTTGGCGGTTCCTTTAGTTCAACCAGTTTGTGATTCTCACGCAACACTTGTTGGCGGGCCCTGCCTGGATGTGATGCGAAATTCAAGGAGAAGTTGCACTACAGTTGAACGTCATTCCAGAATTGATACGCTCGTGTGCAATTTAATCATTTGCAGAAAGGTGACGGATGGTTAATATTTTGAGATTAGGACATCATTAATAATTATGCTGAGATATGGGTTTATGGATTCAGCACATGTAAAAGCAAAATATCATTTGGGTTTCTTGCTTGGTAATTAATGCTAAAAGCTGTAATAGTCCCATCTCCCCTTTTTCACGGCATGTAAAGGTTTATTGTGTCTGTCTCATAATTAATGCCTTGTTTTGTAATTTATATGAAGTGAATTATTTCCTGCAAAGAGACGCTTAAGTTTCATCAGGTAATTTAAACGCTAGCTGTAGGAGTCGAGAGAAAGAGTCATCTTTCATAGTTGCCATAGTTGATGTTCACCAAGTAACTTTCATACTACCCATTATTGCATTTCATCTTTTGATAAAAAGGATAGTGACGGTTTTCTTTTATTTTCAAAAGGCGAGATTCTACGTCATGAAGTCCACTTTGCATATGTTTGGGAATACTCATAGTCTATATAGCAAGTCACCCATCATATCAAATACAAATCTCCTGGGGGTTAATATAGAGGGAATAACAAAGAAGCTATGCGAAAGGCTTTCAGAACCCTTTTCCAGTAAAGTCCTGGATTGTAATTTTATTATGGCCTCAACTTTTCCACCTACCTATCCTTGTTCGTAATTGATCCAAGAATGTATCCAAATGTATGATGTGCCCAGTAATAACATTTTGGAAACGGATGGAAGCGTGTTGTTAAGTATTACCAAAGAATCTATGTCAAATTTGTTTCGTCTTGAAGAAAAAGAGTTTGCTAACATGACCCCTACATCGTCCTTGGTGAAATTTTCAGCAACTCCAGATGTCTATAGAAATGCCATTGCAAGAAGTTGGATTGTGTCATTCTACAAAGGTGGTTCTAGGTTGCCAAAAACCCTTAAGAAAGATCATATGTCCCCACGAGTTCATGACATAATAGTTCTGCTACATAGGATATGTGGTTCTCCAGATGTGAGTATTTTTAAAGACTGAACGTATTTCTATATTCAGATAGTGTTGGAAGGGTTACAGTTTTTGGATTGGGCTGAGTTAATTGCTAGCTCTTTGAGAAATCAGCTCAAGGGGACTCTGAACTTAAAGAAAGATTTCTATATGTCCTCATATTTGATGTACATGTTAGCTAGTACCCAAGATTTGCAAAACTTACCCCATGAACCCTAGATTGAAGGTATCACTGTCTACAATTATTGCCCTATGTTGCACAACGACAAAGCCATGGGAAATTTCAGAAAAGTCCATGATATTTTCTCTGGAAAGCTATATTTTGAAATGAAAGGTTCTCTTCATCGTAGAATTTATCATGAATCTCAGAAGCTTGTTCAATGCTATGGGAGTATATACATTCAGTATCCTAAGTTTACTTACCTAAGGATAAGAGGCTTTGATGATGAACCTATGCAACTCCCCAAATATGCTTTTGACTATCTTATATTAGCAGAGGTGTCTCAGCAATTAGTTGCTATCGTAAATAAGTTTTCCACTGAGGAGGCATCGGATATTATTTTCCCACTTAAATTAGGCAAACTAACCTATAAGAGTATGGAAGATGCCATATGCACAGGTTCAGACTTAGTTAATTTTTGTTTTGGCTTCTATCATGCTAGGTGTGATTTTGATAATAAGGGGATATTTCTTAGCTTGTTTGGAACCAATGTTAAGTTTGTGCCTACACATAATGTTGATGATTTCTGGGAAGATTGTACCAGTGAACTGGAAGTATGGGGAAGAGAGTCCTCCAAATTTACCATTTCTCAAATTAAACTGTATCAGCTGAATATGGATGAGGACACCTCAGGTGTTGAAGAAGATAAATTAGATCTCATTGACACTCAAGCGGTTGAGTCCCTAGTTTCCAAACAAGTTGTCATAAATTGGAACTCCAAAGAGGAGGATAACATCCTTGAAAGGACAAAGGTTGTTTTTGAAAGAACAAATTTTTGGTTAAAAATGAGAAAGAGCAAGCATGTTCCAAAATGTTCTAATGCTACCCTTAAATTTGTAGGTAGAAGGAGATCTTCAAGAGCTAGCAATGTGAAAGGTACTAATATTCCCTTAGTACGCAAAACCTGCTCCAAAAGAAAAGCTGAAATGTCGACACAAGTAGAGTCTAATGAAGCTATCCAAGTAGATAGTGAACCTGACAAAGAACAAGGTGGTGAACTTATTGACAATCATCAACGAGTTCAGATGACGGTAGGCATATCTCCTCAGAGGATTGAAGTTATGAGTACCCCAGCCAAAATAGTGAACCTCAGAAAGTTGTTGCTTCCACATCGAATTGGTTAGTTGCTTCGGTGAATACAAAGCGAAGCTTGGTACCTATTTGTTTTCCAGTAGATGATATTGTGAGCAAATAGACTACCAGGACTCTGAAGCCTAAGAGAACTAAGAGCACAATCAGGATTGTGTTTGATAACGCAACAGGTAAAAGCATTACTAAGGTAACTGCATATAATCACAAGGAAGGTACTGATGAACTTGACCTAAGTAACTTTGAAGTTACCCGCATGGACCTAGGAGTGACCAATCGTGAAACTAAAGAACATTGGGTGGAAGCATCAACTAACCAGATTGTTTTGCAATCTCAAAAGGATGAAATTTAGAAGAAAAAGCTGAAAGCAGAGATAGGTGCAATGGTTGAGTATATAAGTTCACTGAAAGGACAAATTTTAGCATCTAATGATCAATCACGGCGCACGTTTGATCTGCGCGCACCTGGAAATCAACAATTGATGGATGATCTAAAAAAGGGAAAGGCTATGACCATCATTGTCTATAACTGGATTGATCAAGTGGTAAGTCCAGTGGCTAAGCTCATGAAATTTACACAAAATCTTCACTCTGGCTGAAGTTGTGCTTAATGAATCTCACCTTCAAGCGATGATCTGGAAAGCAGAAGTTGAACGATTCTCAGCCGTGATCACTCAATTGGTGGACGGAGAAGATTATGGTTCAAACAAGTTCCTAGAAGAGAATCCATTACAACATGTTGATGTGCAGCTGATTCATGTGTTGTGGAAGAACATAGCTTGGAGAGTGTCAAATTATGGTTCATCCATCTCTTGCATGCAATCCTTTGAGAAAGAGTCCAAAGCTGCCCTGGAGAGCATGAACAAGGAGTTTCAAACAATTAGTTCATCTCATTCTGCCTCGTTCAAGGAAGGAGGCCCTGATATTGAGAAGTTGATTAAGCAATATGAAGGACACTTGAACTTGTCAAAAACAGTGCAGAACTCACCACCTCTGATCTTACCAAGGTAGCCAAAGTCGAAGCAATGATAGACATGTGTAATCGTCAACTTCCTGAATACCTTGACATTGTCACTAAGATGAAACAAGATAAAGACACATGAAAAAATTGGCTCCAGAGCATAAAGAGTCTGAATACAGCTGCCATGTTCGAGTTCATGAGCGCGTTTAGGGGATGGAAACTGGCACGTGGACCAATCAATGAAGAGGATGAGGAGGATGAAGAAGAATCACTTAAGAAGCAAGAGGATGATCAGCTATAAAAGTTTATTGTTTTATGTTTTGGAGATAAACTTTAGTAGTTAGTTTTTTTGGGTCTGTGTACCCGTGATTTGGTTATTCAAACTACTTTCTTAAAACTGTCTGAGGATTGCACTTTAATGGAGATTCTCGGGCATAGCTCTATTTATGCATGAAACTCAATAGTAGTAAGGGTTGGTAGTTTTTGATTGATATCAAGACTGAAGACTTTAGTTTATTATTTTACCTTTGAATTGTCTGCAAGTATTTTGAATCGTTGGTAGCATACAAAAATGGAATGATTTTTTGAGTTATTCGTGGTTGGCTTATTTTTGAATCAATTCTAAATTGTGGAGCTTTCCTTTGTTACTAGATGCAAATACAGTGCAGATTTTGAATATCTAATTGATTCATTATTGCTCTTCTTGAATATGTGTGCTGATGGAAAAATTGTGTATTTCCATTGTTATATGCTTGGTTTGTAGTATTTCATTCATATTTATCCGATTTTCCCCTATCTAAGAATAGGCGGGATGCCTTATTACTTTCAGGTTAAAAGTAATTTAGATTCAAGAGTGTTTTGTTGAAAATCTGATAAGGGAGCTGAACCTTACTAAAATTCAGAGAAGAATTAAAGAAGTAATAATTCTTCAACTGTTGGAAACTCATGTTTGTCTTGAGAATTGGTCATAAAGAGTTTTAATTGTTTAGTTTATTAAAAAAATGAATCCGTTTACCAACAGATTTTTGGCGACTCTACTAGGGAGTTGAACAGAGAAGATCTAGTATTTCACAAAATAAAATAACAGATATCATGCTCCAACATGGTACTCCCACATTATGATATTTTTCCCATTCTACAACCCAATCTTGGCTTTAATGACACCTAGGAAGATATCATATCTGATTTGAATGTAGTAGCTTGGAGAGAAAGAATAAGCAATCAACAATACTTACAAGTTGCTAGAGCCCTAGAGAGGGAAGAAGAAATTGGTGAACGACTTAGAGGGATTCCAGTAGTTCAAAAAGCTGCTGTGGTAAATAGATTAGCCCAAGAACCAGCAAGAAATTGAATTAAAAAAAATATATATTGAGAAAGCTATCCGAGAGAAGATACACAAGGACAGACAAGGATAGGGGTTTAATTGATGATGAGTTTGAAGCTTTGAGTTTGATTGATTTCAAACTTGATCACACCCTCAGAAGGAAAAAGAAAATCCAGTCTATTAGTAGACCTACTTCCCCACCACCTTTAGTACAACCTTCCCTCCTTTTACAAGCTCTTGTTATCCCTGGTACTACAACTCCTACCTTCCTAAATATTCAACCTTTGAATACCATCAATCCAAATATGGCCTTCTAGGGTCAGCAAAATGGACCTCTCCGTCTTGGACCAAATCTTGGAGATATGCCTAAAGGCGCGAAGGACTTCCTGCCTAAATTTAATGGAGACGGCAAAACCCTAGCTGAAGATCATCTAAGTTCCTTCAAAGCAGCATGTGGAACTATAGATGTTCTTACTGAAGATGACGTTGTCTGACTCTTCGTTTAGACCTTCACTGATGCTACAACCGATTGGTTTAATCATCTCCCACATGCCTTCATAACAAATTGGGATACCATGACTTGTGCATTTGAAGCCCGTTTCAAAACCCCTAGTGATGGAAAATTTTGTTCTCATTCAATTGGCACAACTTAAAAAAGAAATGCACGAGCCTATGAGAGAATTCGTGGCTAAATACAATAAACTTTTAGAAAAAGTCCCTATAGCCTCGAGACCCAATGCCAAGAATCAAAAAGGATTCTTCCTAGGAGCGATGCCCCCTAATATTTCTTTTCAAACGAGAAGAAATGTACCCACTTATTTGGCTGCCACTCAAAGGTTAGCCATTGAATTAGAAGATGATCTGATAATTGCAGGGAAGTGGAGGAAAGATGTTCAAACTTCTAGTTCTCAAGTCTCTACAAACACAGATCCTACAGTTCAAAGGTTAGTTAATGATGTTATCACCCTAAAGAGACAAGAGGATAGACTTAATGTTTATCCGTACCAATATCAAAATCAAGCCAGGCGGAATAACTTCCCTACACAACAAGGCAAAGGTGCTTATCAGTTGCCTGGCCCACAAAATAAGTTAAAAATAGAAGCTCCTCCTGGAAAAGAGGTGATGTGCTCTTTTCACCTTACCACAGATCATGATGGTGAAACATGCACTAGCTGGTTGAGATATCTGCAGCTAAGAGAAACTGAAGGTCAGCATGGGATTGTTATCGAAGAAGAATTTGGTCCATCTAATGTAAGTACCTCATCAGCTCTCTTTTTGGAATATGAGTCTAATTCTGACGAACGAAGGGATATCTTATTAGCCACAAATGATCCATCCTATTCTATATTAACAAGAAGTCAAAGAAGTCCAAAGTTCACCCATGGAGCAAGTTCAAGTTCACAATGCGCAAAGGCAAAAGACTCATCTCAACCTAACAAAGACACCCCTAAAGTACTAAAAACACTTTTCCCAAAAAGAATGTTGTAAATTCAAATTCTTCTTCCTTTGATATAGTTTAGTTTTGTAAATCTTCTTCTGCCACCATATCTACTACTGATTATTTAAAATCCAATCCCAAGGAATTAGATAGATTGGTCGAATTCATTAAAGGTGAACCCTGCAATAATTCCAAACTTTTAGGAGAAACCTCTGATTCTGTTGAACCTCCCACTCCAACTCTTGAGCATGCATCAAAGCAACTTATAGATGAAGAAAGTTCAATGGTTCTTGAGGAAGATAAACAAGTTAAGAAGCCCAATCACCATTCTACATCTCATTGTTACTTAATGGGCAAAAACTCAGCAATTGCATTATTGCTTCCAGCACTTATGACAATATTATGCCATCTCCAATTGCTAAGGCTTTAGGACTAACTCTTACCAAGAATTTTGGGAAATGTTATTCTATGGATGGTAAGCAAGTTCCTCTCATAGGATAGGTGAAAGATGCACAAGCAGTGTTGGCAGCGTATCTCAACAAAAGGCTGAAGTTAACCATTCTAGTAGCTGAGATACCAGCAAGCTATGGAATGTTAATAAGTCAAAGTTTTCCTAAAGATATGGGGGGGAAGATCAAAACAGACTGGTCCAAAGCGGTGATTCCTATTGGTGATAAGAAGGTTTGACTAGCTCCTAAAGTGAGGAATAAATATACGATATTTCCTTCAGATGATCCTAAGTCTCACATCCTGTACAACGAGTGTCAATTTGGCAACTACTTCATACGATCTGATAAAGAAATATGTCCTCCAAGAGAAGAAATGTGGAATATGGAGTTCGATGAGAGTTGTTCTAGTTTTGGTTCAGGCATTGGAGTCATACTGATTTCTCCAGGACGGGACATGTCTACATATTCATTCAAATTAGACTTTCCTAACACCAATAACACTTCTGAGTATGAAGCCCTCCTTTTGGGATTACATGAAGCAAAATTGAAGGGAATAAAGTTGCTCACGGTAAGAGGAGACGTTGAGCTGATTGTTAAGCAAGTATGAGGTCTCTATGCTATGAAGAACGATAGGTTGAAGCAGTACCAAAACCTAGTGTGGTACAATATTGAATCCCTTGAGGCATTTAATATCAAAACAATTCCCAGAAGTGAGAATTCTCGAGCGGATTCTTTAGTTGTATCGGCCTTGTTAATTCTTCCACATCCAAAATTTGATCAAAAGCAATACAGAATTGAGATGATTTATCGTCCTAGTGTGCCTGACAATGTAAATCACTAGCAGGTCTTTGATGATGATAAAAAGATTGAACAGTTCATGGCCTCTACAAGGTGTTTTGTTAATTCTTATTTTGAAGGCTCTTCGCAAACATTAAATGAGGATCACTTGGAACCCCATGGAGAATAGGAGATATTATAGCTAAAAGGAAATAATATCCCTCGTGGTTTGGTTTCTCTTGAGAATATGTTCTCGTGGAAGAATGAAGGTCTTATATCAAACAAAGATCTTGACCCTGGAATAAACAAGGAATATGATAAGGTTAATGTTGGAAGTGATGAGGACCCGACATGGATCTCTATTAGAAGTACATGTTCCCTAGAGGAAAGAGATAAACTAAAATCATTATTGACAAACTTTAAGGATGTTATCACATGGAGTTATGATGATTTAAAAAAAAAATAGAAATGGGGAATACTGACACCATATTCCATTGAAGCAGGACACTACCCCTTACAGACAGAAATTGAGAAACTACAACCCTAAAGTCTCTAAAGCCATCTTGAGAGAATTTGAGAAGATGTTTAAGGCCCGAATTATTTATCCCATTCACCACTCTACTTGGTTTGCTAACATAGTACCAATGCAGAAGAAGAATGGAGAAATTAGGATCTGTGTAGATTTCAGCAATCTAAACTAGGCTAGTCTTCAAGATAATTAAGCCCTCCCTATGATGGAACATTTGCTTCAAGCAGTGGCTAGCGCTGAGATGATGTCCATGCTAGATGGTTTTTTAGGTTATAACCAGATCAGTGTACCTGAGCAAGATCAACACAAAACTGCTTACATAACCCCACAAGGCACACTCGCCTTTAATAGAATGTCTTTTGGTCTCATGAATGATGGTGCCACCTTTTAACGGGCCATGAATTCTTCTTTCAAAGATCTGAGGGACAAAATCATCGTAATCTACCTTGATGATTTGACTATGTTTTCTAAAAAGAGGAAAGATCACTTGAAGGATTTATGTATTGTGCTTCAGAGATGTAGAGGGCATGGTATTTCCTTAAACCCTAAAAAAACAATTTTCTTTGTTGAAGAGGGAAAATTGTTAGGACACATTGTGTCAAAAAGAGGGGTCTGAATAGATCCTGAAAGAATCAAGGCTATTCAACAATTGAGTCTTCCGGTGAATAGGAGTGGTGTGAAATCCTTTTTTGGATGAGTTAATTTCCTTTGAGCCTTCGTACCAGATTTTGCTGAACTTACCAAAGACATAATAAAAATGATGAGCGAGAGGGAAGTGTTCAAATGTAATGGAGATGGGAAGAAAGCATTTGAGGAAATTAAGAGATCCATTGCACTCGCTCCTGCATTAGTGACTCCAGACTTTAAGAAAAGCTTCATCATTTATTGCTATCCTTTTGAGCACACCATGTCAAGTATCCTTACGCAGAAGAATGATCAGGGTACAGATTCACCTATTGCATTTATGAGAGTGCCCTTAAAAAAGCATGAATTAAAATACCCACTCATTGAAAAGCAAGCTTTTCTCGTGGTGAAAGCAGTGAAACAATTCAAATACTATATTTTACATTCACAACCTGTTTTTTATGTTCCTGAAACTGTTGTGATGAGTATTTTGACTCAAGAAGATGTGGGGTTGAATAAAAGGGCTATGTGGGTAGCCAAGTTGCAAGAATATGATATTGATATAAAACCAACAAAGTTGGTAAGGGGGAAGGGTTTATTTAAGTCGATTGCTGAAAGCACTACTATCCCACCAAAAGAGGAGGAACAGCCACAAGTATTATTGGTAAGCCTCATTGATTCATGGTTTTCCCAGGTGGCTTATTATTTGACTAATGGAGATTGCCCACAAGGTATGACGCCCAAGGAGAAAAGAGATTTAAAACTGAAGGCTGCAAAGTATGTTCCTGATTGTTGGTCGCGTGTTCCTGATTTACTGGCAGACTTTAAAGATTGTATTCATGAGCTTCGATCCGAGTGAGTTGGCATGTGCACTCTTGGATTTGGATCATTGGATGGCACATGGACTTATGTCTAAGTGCATGAACTCTTATGTGGTCTTTGAGTTAGTTATGCATTGTAAACTTGGGGCCTCTCCCAAGTATTTAATTATTTCATGTATTTAATGTTTGTTGCCAACAGTGTTACACCGGCGTGGGGGTGCAGCAATGCGGAGGGACGTCGGGACAACATTCAGGTGTGGGAAAAAAAGGGCCTCAATTTGGGGACGACGGGAGGACAGTAGGGGTGTGGCGACGAGGGTGCAGGAGGGGGGGGGGGGAAGTTGTAGAGTATACATATATGACTTGAAATGCTAATTATGAAATGATACTTCAATATAACATACCAAATATAGTTGAACAATGAATATAGAAAATTGAAATGCGATTCACGAACCATAAGTTCAAACTTGAAACTTGAAACTTCATAACCAATGGCCATTGAACTTAGTAACATACTCAAAGTAAGTTGTAACATTAATAACATCAAAGTTTCAAACATAATGATAATTATAAATCATACATAGTACAATGAAATAATGCATCATGACCATATCAAATGAGTACAATCTACAAAATGTAAATGATGAGAATGTAAGGATGGGAGCTCTCTAATCATCCCCTAAACCAAAGTCCTTGTTACAAGAATTACTAGACTCCTTTATGGGTAAGATGATATTAAAAAGGTTAAAAATTTGACTTGTCAACAAGGGTGCTCGACGTACCCTACACATCCCTTGGAAGCACCCAGCGCGCACCCCTGCATTCGAGGCACACCCGCACACCCGTGCACCCATCAGGTGTATTGAACAGTACGACCACAATGCAACGCCGCTTCGGCAACATCAACAATGGCGGTGCGTGGGTGTACGACATAGCCACACCTGAAACGCACACACACTCGGTGCGCCAAGGTTTTATCCCAAGTGCACGCACCCAGCTAACACTGGCTACCAAGCTGACTAGTGGCTTGAGGGTGTATTTAATGTGAGTGTTTATTTAATGTCTATTATGCTAGGTTGACTTGTGTCTTGGTTTAGTAAAAGTAGAGGATCTTGTGGAGTCTAGAATCACTATTCAGCATGGCGAAGTTGGAGTAGCTAAGAGGAGAGAAGTTGAGCAGAGCTAGTAGCTAAGTGTGGGCTTGGGAAAACAAGAAGATTGCTTGGTGGCTTGCGAGCACAAGTTAAGATTCTTGGAGTTTTCTACGAGATTGTGGATCTAGGTTACCTAGGGTTTGGATCTTGCAAACTGCTATTGTAATTGCTTTTGTATTTGGCCGTAACCTAAAAGGCCTTACAGTCAGGCATGTTGAATGAAAATCTTATGATTCTATTTGTGAGAGTTGGCATATTTGGATCTAAATCTCTGTGTTATTGTTTATATTTCGTTGTGTGATTATTCGTTGGGGGCTAGGACATCTCCTTTGGGGATTCTCTAACCTTGCACTGCGTCATTTCTAAATGAAAAGTGTTATGTATTCTACACCAATTGGATAACAATAAAAATTCTGAATGAAGGGGCCCTTGCCCAATTCAATTTCTTTCTTAACACTTTTTAGGCCAAAGTTCCTAAAATTCTCGAACATTCTTTCCTACAATAATGGTTCTAGATTGTTATCAATAGGTGCTTTAATGAATGTGAGAATCATGTCAGGATATCCTCCTTGATTATAACCTTGTAACATTAGAATCTCCTAATTTAGGGATATACAATCCCAAATTTGTTTCCATGAGCAAGATCTCATTATCTTCTCCATATTCAATAATCAATAATTGGAGCTTCGACGTACTTATATTCTTCAAGTCCTAAGATCTCGTTATCTTCTCCATGGAAGCCACATGTGTGAAAAGTCAATGGCGATGTATCCATTCAATTTCTTTCTCCAATCTCTACTTAGAAGCATTCCATATCCTTCAAGAATATCCATAATAGAAGTATCAATGCATCTCTGAACACACGGATCAAATGCCAATTGCATATGAATATTATTCAATTTTCCCACAACTGGGACCTTTGTCTTATCCAACTTGGTAACCTTATTATTAGTTTGTAGGGGAACTAAACCCAACTTTCTACATATGTCCAAAGGCTTTACATTACTCGATGCATCAAAATCAATCAAACAATTATGTAACATTTTTCCAAAAAGTTTGACCGATACTAGGAAAGGAGCAGGCTCCTCTTTCCCTTGATAGAAAACTACTAGCTTTTGTATCTCAAATTGAATCACTCATTGTTCTGTAATGTATTGCTTTCATTCTGTGTTGTTGTGGATTGTTCAACTAGAGAAGCATTATCTCTAATTATTCCCTATATAGGATCATTTGGTGGGATTACTCCATTGGTTGCAACATTGTGATCATTGAAATAATTTTGTACCATTCGAATAAAACTTGAAGGATTTTGAGGAATCCCAAGTGCATATGACGATACAACCATTTTGATTTCCTGTGCAAAACTAGACTGTTAGACATTGGGTGCCCCTCTTAGTGAATGTGATACATTCTAAGAAATAATCTTTGGAGGAGCATCATTTAAGCTTCCCAACAACATATCTCTAATTTATGGAATTTTCATTAATTCATATAACGGACATGCTTTGATTTTCTTAAATTCCTCTAGTACGTTAGAAGTCGGTCTTTCTGCTTTTGTTCAAGATTATTTGTTTTCATTTGTTCTCCTTGCTACATAGAAGATTGTACATTAGGTCACACCTCGCGTTGCGAAGCATTTGTCATGGAAGATTTTCCTCTACATTGTTGTGAGTTAGTGGGTTGTTGATAGTCACACAAGTCTCTCAGGGGATCAAGACTATTGTTTGCATTGGGATCCAGAAGAGTTGTAAAGTTGTTTGGAGGGGTTGACATTGTCAATGGCTCATGATTCCTATAATTCCTTCGATATGTCCTTATTGGAGCAATACCGGATGTCTATTGAGAAGTTTGTACCTTGCTTGTCCCTTCCACTAGGACACTATTATAGCGAGGACGAAAGAAAAACCCATCCTTACGAAGTGATTCATTTGGGGATATTAATGGAGGTTGATTTTCTGGTGGAACTTGATATCGTGACGCCTCCATGGGACCATGTGCTAATGGTGGTGGGAACTTTTGTTTAGCTTGTGTCAACATGTAATACTAAGAATTAGGTGAAGGAAACTTAAAATCATCAAAAACCAATGCTTGATCATATCTTGGTACAGGTACTAGCTCATATCATGTAGGAGGATTCTCAAATGCAATAGTGTTTCTCACTTCTCCCTTGAAAACATCAGCAACTCTTTCAAATTCTTGACACTGTAACTCAAAATGCTAATTCATCTCATGTAATCTATGCCATGCAGATAGTGCTACTTTGCTAAGAAAACTTTATCATTTGGTTGACTTTCAAAAAATGGATTGTCCAATGGTGAAGGTGGACCTCCATTATTTGGATTTGTGTTCCAAGATCTTCTCTGATGTCCTTGGTTGTGATCGCGATATCCAAAATTGTTCTCTTAATTACCTTGATTATTACTTCGGTATCCTTGATTATTTTCTTAATATTCCTAACTGTGTCCTTGATTGTATCGTGATGCACAAAGGAATTCCCTTGATATCCTCAATTGTTACCTTAATATGACTGATAATTCCTTTGTGAGTTCCATAATTTGTTATTCTGATTTTTGAGGTATGTAACTTCAATGGACAACTTTTTCACTTGTCCAATGAAATCTTTCATCTCATCTCTTTCTTCTGGAGTCCTTGTAGAAGTTGTCTTGTTCTGAAGATAAATAGGTCATACAGGCATCACTTGTGACATGGGAACTCCAGCATACAACACTAATTGGTTAGGACGGGTAGGAACAACATTGATAGTAGGAGCATATTTCAGCATTCCTTGATTCGACATATTTACATTTCTAAAGTAATTAGGTGATCCGTTCACAGTTGCTGGAGATTGCAAACTAACTCTCTCAACCTCAACATATGCTTGAATCATACTAGTAGGAGTTGAATGAGTTTCTAAACAAACATGGACATGAAACAATCCAAGGCTACATACTAGATAGGTCGTTTTGCATCATCACCTATGCAGTAAGGGTCTCGAAATCTTGAATAAGCCCCTTGAAATCAGTTATTGAAAGCACCAATTAGTTCACATTCTTGTCTCCTTATCTTGATGAACTGCCCTATAACTCAGCAAGAGTGATAGCTAATCTAAACTTACCAAGGAATGTGTCCTTCAACTCTTGCCAAGTTTGAATTGAATTCGCAGGTAGATTGATATACCAGTAGAATGCTTGCTCACCAAATGTATAGGGAAACAATCTACATGTAACATCCTATTCTTGCACATTTTGTCCTGAAGAGCATCCTTGAAAATCTTAATGTGTTCACCAGTAGTGTTGTTGACATCATTCACAAAGAATTTAAAACAAAATTGTTCAGGATTCTTCGGCATATTGTGGTAAGCACCAAATGTTGCAAGGGGTAACGCATTCTACGGACTCCATTGTCGGGTCATTGCTGGAACTTGTTGAATAATTACAGGTGCAGCAACTTGTATAGGTATTTGCACAAATAATTGTTGATGCGTCGAGTCGATCCTAGTATTGTGAGACAGTCCTCTTGCACTTGATGTTGAGGTGGTGGAGTCTATAAATTTTTTGAAACATCAGCTACACTTGATGAACTCTAGCTTGTAGATGCTTCTTTCTTGTCTCACCTAGGCTTTAGATCAAAATTTAGCTCTTGTAGTTCTTTCGCTCTCGGAGTGGATCTCACCATTCTTCAATGTACCTTAGCCAACAATCAACTAATACGCTCTAGTA
The DNA here is from genome assembly GCA_028749045.1 of Cupressus sempervirens. Classification (NCBI taxonomy): domain Eukaryota; kingdom Viridiplantae; phylum Streptophyta; class Pinopsida; order Cupressales; family Cupressaceae; genus Cupressus; species Cupressus sempervirens. Next base: position 337,542,356 of record CM053783.1, on the reverse strand, counting down.
CATGATTTTTTTTCCAAATCTCACAAATAAAGTGGTCCCTCCTAGCGATAGTTTTTGTTGATGCGTGTTTTATGACCCACCAAAGTACCATCTATTGTTATCACTACCCTTAGGATTAGAATAGAATTTCAGAATCTTGTCCCCTTTCATTTCTGCATATGTCGTGAAAATCCCCAAAAAGAACATTACAAAACCTTTCGATAGCTCCCACACCCAATATGGCTTGAAATGAACAAGAGCAAAAACACATAAGGCCTCTTGTGATCATCAAAAATCACATCAACCACCGAGCTTATCCATAGTCAAGACCTAACATTGAAGGAACCTTGGAGTCATCATATGATCTTTTCTCGCAATCTTAGCATACATGAGACTTTGTTCAAGAGAGGATAATATACCTCGGTATTTTGTTCTATTTTTTGATTCGTCATAAGACGTGCATCAACAGGATCTTACTAGGGAAGATCCAAAAGGAACATTACACATTGGAAGAGAAAGATACAAAATGTTGTATTTATTATTTTGATTTTGTGAGGTATCTATTTTATCAGGTTATCAGCCATTGAGATTCAACATGATGATGCAATTTTGTACTCAATTTGTATCCAAATCAATCTAAGTTAATACAAAACACTTGTGTGCTCATTTATGGAATCATTAGACACATCTTGTCACTGAATTTTTGGGGAAAAAAATTGTTTCTAAAGAAATTTAAGGACTTTTTTAAATCACCAAGTTTTAAGCCGAGTCAAATTTTTCAGTGTGCCGAGTCTTTGCTGATTCAGAGTCTTCCATCTATGGTTGCATCAATCTTACTTTTCCCTAGTGAACTATTCACACTTCATTTAAGCTCACTTAGAGGATTTTTATATTTTTGTCTTACCTCATAGAGACTTTACACGTCCTCGCACTTGTCCAAAGTGTTCCACATGTATCGCACCTTTCAGAGTATTAATCAATAGTCTACCTCTACCTTTCTTCTTTCCCGTTGTCATACATAAAAGGAGCCAATTGTATTAATTTATTCAGTTTTATGATAGCTTTTGGCCATTCGTTGTGCAAGTTCATTTAGGGATTTTATTGCTACTCCAACATGATGTGCACGGAAAGAAACAAGGTACAATGGCTTCTATCTAATGCTGTGAAAAGCAGTTCCTTTCCACCTCTGAATGTCTTTTCTGTGGACATTTTTTCTATACCATGTACACCGAAGTATGCGAAACACAATTTTAACCTAAGTCACAAGGTTCGAGTTCGAGTTCGAGTTCGACAAGGATGAAGTTCGGATGAAGTTCGACAAGTCAAAAAACTCAAAAAAAATTCGACATTAAATTCGCCTCATGTAATTCTCCAAAAAATATGTTATTTATCATTATTATTATATGTTTGAGTTTAATGCAAGGAACTTTTCAATTCATAACTACAATAGAAAACATCTTTTCATGTCTAACAATATATCCAATATATAATCAGAATAGTTTGAGATTACAAAATAGATTTGAAATCATTACAACAAAAGATATCACATTTATAAGATATAACCCATAAGAAACATGTGAAATCATGATTACAAAGTTCTTTTACTATCCAAAAGATAGATCAGCGTTTTATACTTCAAAGTTTAGAACTTCAAATAGCTCAAAATTAGCAAAAGTACGAAGATAGTTCTTGTCAAAATATTATAGTCAAAAGTCAATACTATTAAACTTCAAAAAAGCTCCAGGTTATCGAGAGCACTTGGCTGATTTACTCTAGAATCATCATCAGTGTCACTACTTAGCTCATCATCCAAGAAGTCTGGTTCCTCTAGAGGTCCAGTTGCCATGTCTTCTGAAATTCCTTTTTGTGAGGAAGATGTGGAGTCCTTTGCTGATTGGTTCATGAGCAATTTCAAATTGCTACGAACATAGACAAGATCTCCCAACTTTCCGGACAGCAGCTTGTTCCTCTTTTTAGAATGAATGTGGTCAAAACAACTCCAATTCCTCTCACATGCTGATGAACTTGCTCCCTGACTCAATACTCTAATAGCAAAGCGCTGTAGTTCAGGAGTTTGTGCCCCATAGCTCATCCACCATCTAGACCCAGTTACCTCAGCTCGTGTCATGTCATATTGTGCTGCTTGCATTCCAAACATCCCTTCTGCTTTCTTGTATCTCCAACATTGGTCCCTGATCAAAGCTGCAATGTTTTGATCCGGCTCATACTTGCTAATGGCATCATAAAGCCCTACCATAATTTCACTATCACTTTGTCTGTCAATACGAAATAACTTGGGCTCCAAATAGCAAGCTGCTGCATGTAGAGGTGTGTGCATCATTTTCCACCTAAAATCAACTGCCTCCCATATCTCCATGTAGTCTGCTTCCACATTCTTCAATGCTCTCTGAATGGATTCTTTACAACGGTCCATGCTTTCATAAAGCATGCCAAGGCAAGGAGCATCACCATCCACCATACGAAGAACCTCAACAATTGGACCACATATGCTCAAAACCTTTGATCCACTTTCCCAAAAATTGCTGTTTAAAATGATTTGCTCTATGTTCTTCCCCTTAGCACTTTTAGAAAGTGTTGAACCTTCCCACTCATTAGAACAAATCACAGATCTCAAAGCTGCCTTTTCTTCAATTACTCTCCTCAATGTGATATAGAATGAAGCAAACCTTGTGTCACAAGGCCTCAACAACTCTCTCGATGCATGTTTCCTGTAAAGACTGAAGGTGAGACGATGGTTTCTAATGAAATTTGCAACTGATCTCCCTCTATAAATTGCTTCATGTATCCATGGGAACTTGGCCAAGTCATGAAGCAACAAATCCAAACAATGGGCTGCACATGGGCTCCAATAAATCTGTGGGTACTTCTCTACAATCAGCTTCCCAGCTCCCACACAATTCGCTGCACTATTAGTAACCACCTGAACCACATTTTCTACCCCCACTTCAATAATAGCTTCTTCTAATATCTGGAAAATATATGCTGAAGTTTTCTTTTGATCGCTGGTGTCAATCACTTTCAAGAACACAACTCCTTCAGGGGAAGCCACCAATACATTAATCAAAGGCCTCTGACATATATCTGACCACCCATCACTCAATACAGTACAACCTGTTGCCTTCCAAGAGGCTTTGATCACATCTAACTTTCCTGTCACTCTGCCTTTGGACCTCTCCAAAAGAGTTGTTCTCAAAGCTTCTGAAGATGGAGGTGTGTAGCCTTTACCGAACTCTGCTGTTTTCACAACTGCATTACGGAAATGGGGATTCCTTGCCGCATTGAACGGGACAGCACCAGTAAAGAAATAATCAGCCCATGCATCATCAACCTCTTGTCTCTCTATTGGTTTCCAAAAGCTATTTAATGTTCCACTCTGTTTCATTGAACCTATGGATGTAGACTTGAGAAAACTAGAGGATGACACAGATGTGAACCTAGACACATCATCTTGAATTCTTTGTTTTTTCTGTATCTTTTTTCGATCAGCTTCACTCAAAAGGGTTAGTTCTCTCTCTATATCAGCTACCATTGCATCAGTGACCTTTGGACATGCTCTAACACCTCCTCCTGTACCCCCACTAATACCAAGTAAGTGGTCTCTTGCCCTTGTTAGACTTCCTGTAAAATCTTTCGTACAATTAGTACAATAGAGTTTAGCACCATCTTTTGTCACATATTTCCATACTTCAGACTTTGATTTTTTCGGAGCCATTCAATTACAGCCTGCATGATGCAAAAGAAAATTAATATTAAAAAACAATCAATATTTTCTTGAAAACGTGAAAAGGAAATATAAGAAATAATTATTTCAAACTCTGTAATGAAATTGAAATATGAATAAATACCAAACTTTATTTTAATTAACTAGATACTAAAATAACCCTTTTAAACTCTTATAAAAAAATTAAAATATTCTAAAATTAAAAAATATTAAACTTAAAAACTAAGTAAAATCTAATTGTTTTAAAATATAAAGTAAATACATAATACTTTTTTAATGTTTTAATATACATTAGCTTTTTATTTTATATACAAATAATAAATAATAAATAAAAAGTATATAGTATAAATAAATTAATAATATTTATTATTAATAACAAATAATGATATTAAATCAAACTATTTTGCACTTTGCTTTAAAAATGAATAATACATACACAGTTAAATAATTACGCAAAGGAAATATTAAAAGCTTATGAATATTAATATAATGTTTTAATTTAAAAATTTATATAATAATTTAATATATATAAAATTCTATTGTTTATTATTGTTTTATGATAAATATTGTTATATTTATATTAAAATACAAATCTAATATTATTTGATGATTAAAATCTTAATATTTTATATTAAAATAACCTAATATTGTTTTATTAAAATATTCTATTTTTTTTTAATCTTAATATTTATAGCTTATAACTTATAACTCTTTATGTATTATAATATTTTTAAAACTTTTTAAAATAAACAAATTTTAAAAGTTATAACAATAATTTAATAACAATAATAATAAAAAACAAAATTTTTAGAACATTATAATGTTATAACATTTATAAAACTTTACAAAACAAATGCAGACGCAGGACGCAGGACGCAGGAAGGAAAGGAATGAAGTTTGAACAATGGCGAACGGTTTTGCCTACCTGAGACCTCTGCCGTCCACGTGAGCCTCCCTCTTCCCTCTGCCGTTCGCGTGAGGTTGAACCAGTCACGACTCACTGCAGCGTCCAGCCTGCACTCCAGCATCCAGCCTGGAGACGGATTTTTCAGCCCCAGCAGCCGTTACAAACAGGCGTTTCAGCCTCTATAGCAGATGACCAGCGGGCGTTTCAGCTTTAGCGCTCAAATGATAGCTTTAGAAGCCTTAGACAGCGAACACCAAACCCAATAATTTGCAATGACAGAAAGCCTTTTTTAACAACTTTTTTAAGTCGAAAACCCTAAAACGGCCCAGAATAAAATAATATTTATGCAAAACGACAACAAAATAATAGCCGTACGAACTTGAGGCGAATTTTTTGATTTTTAAATTTATTTTTTAAGGTTCGCCGAATTTCGAATTTCAAGCCGAAAATTCGGCGAACCTTGTGACACAGATTTTAACCATAAGAAAGCAATTTTTCTTTCATAACAGCATCCAAATTCAAAGTTTGTGATCTTTTTCAATTAGCTCATTTTCTACACGTATCGTAGATCTAAGTCACTCATTTTTCTGTGTAGTTGAATTTTTTTGATATGAGATGCAATATAGGAAGCTTTTTCGTTAAAATTATTTTATTTTCAAATTAGAAAAAAAATCACCAAGGCTTCCCTGAGTTTTGGCACCAAGTCCGAGCCAAGATCCTTTTGCCAAGTTTTAACCAAGTACATGTCTCAACAGTATATCTGCATATCCTATCATTAGGTACATGTTAGGTATATACACATATCACCTAGCCATTTCTTACTTATTTTTAGCTTGACAACAATGCAATCAACACTCATATACGTGAATTTCTCACTGCTTGTTGAAATCCTATAATCCTGTGTGGACAAAGGAAGACGAGTTTAAAATACAAAATCAAATCCCCTCCTGCCTCCACATCTAGAGGGAGACAGAACTTCAATAAAAACCAAGTTCCCCAAATTTGTGACTGTCTGTCCATTTAGTTATAGTGATTACATGACAGTGAGGAGATGTAGCATCTGATGATCAGCAGATGGAATAATATCAAAAGACATCAAAGCTATTTGACAGAAAAGGTTGAAGTTGAAAAACGCATGCTACCATAATCCCCAGCCTTTCACAACATTTACATAAACTATTGAACAACACCTGTATGCTAGCAGCACAAAATTCAATAAATAATTTTGTTTGAATACAGGGTCTTCGGTCCACACACTAAACAAATATAAGAAATGATGAACATAAGTGTTCCATATGAACCAAGAAATGACCTCTTTCATGTTGTAAATCTGTGTTCTCTGATCTGGGGTAGCCAAAAGATCTTTAATTAACTTCTTTATAACCTGCCAATCAAATGAAACTGGCTTTCATGCTAGCAAAAGTTTTTTTAAATTAGAAATGTACTTGCACAGGATGCAGCATTTATATAACATTGCGAACTACACATCCATTCTATCTTTAGAAAACTACAAGAAATATGATAATCAACAATGCAGATATTGACCATAGTCATACCACATCTGGTGGTCCAAGATCATGGATGTCCTGTTTATCTGTGGGTGCAAAACTAAGCCTTACATTTTCCATAGCTTTTCTTACATCTTTGAAGGCTGCATCCTGCCCTGGATATACATAATCCTGATGAAATGAAAATGTATCAGAGATTTCTCATTAATTGATTTTCAACTTGTCTTATTTCGCAAAATCCTGTTACCAACTGAATTTGTCATTGGTTGAATGTCTACAGTGTCCATCCAAGACATGGATATTTCTACTTGCTGCAATTTTCATCAGAGAAAATTACACTTACCCTCCAAATTGATGGGTAGATAAATGAATATCCATCTCGTCTGTCCAAGTAAAGCTCATATCCAGTTGGCACTTCTGTGGAAGTAGACTCATCTTGAATCAGCTTACATATGACAGATTAAATTGCTCATTGGCTACCAGTGAAAACATAAGGCACAATCTGCAACATGGTAAAAGTATGTTACTCACCTACAGCCAATGAATTGTTTCTGGACAAAATACTTGCAGCAGATGTCCCTGTCCCTATTAGCACTTGCCTACGCCCAGTTACATCATCTGCTAAGTGAAATTATATTGAAAAACACATTTTAGTAGCTATGAATACCATATGCCCTTTCTAGATATACAATGATAGATGCAGATTAAATAATTGCAATATAACATCTAACAATGAAATTATAGAAAGATCTTGATTCTGGCAAAGAAAAGCTCACATTAATAAAGTATCCCTGTATTAGTATGCTAATGATTTCTTGCAGCAAAGCCTGTTAATGGGCGAATGAGGGTTCAACCTCCATCTAAAATAAAGCAGGAATTGTGTGGGCCCCAAGAGGAAGGTTGTAAGAAGGTCAATTTTTAGATGGTGCATCAAAGAGGAACCTTGGCCCATCAGGTGCAGGATATGTTGCTAGGGATAACAGAGGCAACATTCAAATGTTGGGAGCAAAAAGATTATCAGTAAGAACCAATAGTGAGGCAGATGGTCAGGCAGCATCACTTTCCATTAAGATGGCAATAAAAATGCAAGTAAACTTCATCTAGAAGGGGATTTGCAAAATATTATCAATTACATTATCAAGGGAGAATCCGGAGTTTGGTATTTGAATAAGCACATACGCAGGATCAAATCCTTTCTTGAAACATTCAATGACTTCAGAAATACAACCACAAAGAGGGAGGCTAATGAAGTAGTAGACAAGAAATCAAATATAGGGGTATCTTTGTCAGAACATGAAAAGGAGGAGATGGTGGAGGACTTCAGAAGCATTCATGGAGATATATTTAACATATAAAACTAGAAGAATAGCTTAGATCATAGAAAAAGTGTTTTGATCTAGATCGAAGCTCTAATCACCCCTTGATGTTAATTGAATCATTATAGCCATGATGTTAGAGTATTAACGTGTAGAAAGTCAGAAAAGAAAGGTGACTAGAAATGAAGCATTGATTTAAAACTTAGATGAGGACGAAGGACACATGAAGGACGAAGAATTCATGATTACAAATATCATAATCTAAGAACAAGGGTACCAAGATGAGTACAAGGTCTCGGGAAGACACCGTATGCTTCTAGATTGGGGAAAAGGGGATTTATATTAAGTAAAATAATAGTAGGAGTAGTACTGAAAAACAAACACCTGGTTGGGAGCCAAATAGTGGGCAGGTTGCAGAGAGAATGAAGGCTCACTTTTCATTAAATTCTACTAACTAGGTCCCAACATTAAAAGGCAATGTGACTTTGAGGAGGATGAAAGGAATCTTCAAAATCGACAATTCATGCCTCTGGTAGTATGTGGAGACCATTCTCGAGGAAGAATACTTGAATATAGACTTTCATTCTTGAACAAATCTAGATATCTCTTCAATCTTTTTTGCATGTTCTTTATAATTGGGAAGCAAAGAAGAGGCCCTTTAGGTTATGAAATAGTGTGTACTACAAAATTGGACTAGAGGAATAATCCCTATTTTGGGGAAATCAGAAACAGAGATTGGAATAGCTACAGTAGAAGGGCCATGGTGGGTGATGGAAAGCTCAAATCACAAATTTCAACCCTTCTTGGTGTGAGCACCTCCAAATTGAAGGAGAAGAGAATTGAATAGGGATGGGGTGATATGCAAGAGTTGTTGGTCTTTCTGCACTCAAGAGAGGAAAAGCAAGAAAACCAAGTGGAGGGGTGGCCGAGAGTGTTGAAGAGAACCAAGAGAAAGACAGGGGAGGGAGGCATGACAATAGAAGCTAAAGCAACACTAGCACGGAAGAAAAGGAAAGGACAAATCGACACAAGGGGAGGAATGTTCATCCCTATCAAAGTAGGTTGGCCATGCAGAAAGTGTTGTCAAATAAATAGTTTGCATTATTAGTATATCTTTGATCAGATAGTTTTATCCCAATTTTGATAGTAAAATGAGCTTAGAAGAATATAGTGTACTGGATTTCCAAGGTTGTAATCACAGCTTGGTTGATGTTAGCAATAGCGTATGTAAAGTTTACAGAAGGCAACTGATAGAATTTTGAGAATGCTAGACTATAATGAAAGATATGCAAATATGAACAAGAGGCAAAGCAATGTAATAATGTATCTTTGATATTATATTAATACAAACCAAAAAATACCAATCGATGAAAATTTACTTACAATAGTAAGAACTTAGAGAATAACAATGATTAACTCACGAAGATATCCCTAACAAAGCTATAAAGGAGTTTACTCAATTAAAAAATGCAAACTTGAGGCAATAGAGATGGTGGGTGCTGAGAACATTGCCCAGATCATATTGGACGACATTAATAATCGCAAAGGATCATTATGATAGGTGGGAAAGGCTACTACTGAGAAACATGGTTCTCAAAACCGCAAATTGCAAATCTAAGAGCTTGCCACTTCTCCGATAGGGCTTCTCAATCAATTCTGGCCAATGAACAAGAATACTTTTTAATTCCCCTGCACTTCAGGCTCCGCTACTGTGAGGCCTCGCCCCGACCCTTCGTAGCATAGTTGTTACCTTACTATTTTGATACTTAGGACTCGATACGTCGAGACATTATCGAGTACTTGAACATATTATATTATTTCATGTTGTGTGATGTTTACTTTCAGATATTTGAGTTCGTCATTTAATGCTTTCTGAATATGTATGTTGACGAAATAAGTAAATGCAGGATTAACACTTTGATTAAGAGATTTTAATGATTAAGAATATGAGCAGGATGAGAGAAACCCTAATTGATTTATAGATGTATGTTTTAATTTATGTGATTCCCTGATATGTATATACATATGTGCATGTGATTTTATGGGATTACTGATGTGTGCAATGAGTGTGCAAGATATTTTAGCTGAGAAACCCGACGGAGGAACGGAACTGATCCCTATGTGCCATTCGTGGAAACCATGTTGTTCGTATCTTATTTTATTGTGAGATGTATGAATGTATCTTTTCGTGATCAGAAAATGTTATGTTTCGTAACTGTGTTCTTTAGTGTCGCTTGACACTCGTGAATTTGCATATGCATTCCAGCATGCTAGTTAGGGTTATCTGTGTAACCTTTAAACCTAAGTTGGATTAAGTTAGTGTCTTTTTTGCTAATTTTTTTCTTAATCGAGTTAGCCCCCCCTAATCCGGATTAGTGCTTAATCTACATTTTAGAGTTGTTAGATGGTCCTAAGTTTTCTTAGCTTTTGTTTGGTTCTTAATCAATTCCTAAGACCTTTAAAACATGAAATTTTTATATCCAATGGGATATGGGTATGGGTTGGGGGTATTTTCCACCCCCTAAGCCCCTTTTATTGACTTTTGACGTCACTCAAAAAGTCTATTTTTGCCTTTGTGCGAAAATTGAAAATGGTTACCATGAGTTGCATGACCTCAACTCCACTTACTGGTTAACCTTAGGATTGGTTGGGTTAGAAACTTCTAGAATTGTAGGTGAGTGGGGGTAGTTATTGCCTTTTTGGTGGTTGGGGTGGGATATTATTTAGAGGCCCTTTTTGGAATAGTTTTGGTTGAGTCTTGGAAGATTGAAGGAAGGAAGGGAAAGCTCTTCTCAATTTGTTCATTTGCCATTACCTCTTTGTGAAGGTAGGAGTTCTTCATCTCCCTTGTCAATTTCTTCATGCTTGTTTCATGCTTATGCTATTGTGATGTTATTTGTATACTTGTATGTATGTTGGGTATGTTGGGAAGGATTGAAACCTTGTTTCTTGAATGCTTTTCTTTCATGTTTAGGTTTGAATTTCAAAATTTTCTTGTATGGGTGTTTTGGCATTACTCACCCTTGGATAGGGCAGAAGTGGCCAATTTCGAGAAATGTCCTTTTAGTTGGACTCCAACAGTGTAGAGTCTCTTCTCAGGACGAAAAGAGGGAGAGAGGGTAGGGTGTTATGGGCCCCTACCTGTCAGCACAAACCACGTATGAGTTTTGGCATGTAAGAATGGAAGAACGGAAGTTCTTGATTTATAGCCCCGATTGGGCACCTAGTTTGGTGTTGTGTCTGACATCTCCTGTTGGAAAAATCCACCTTTCCCTAGTTTTGATTCATTGTGAATCCTGTTGTGATAAATATGCATGTTTGATTTTGTCTCTTGGTCATGCTTGTTTGACACCTGATCAAATTTTGTTCTCTCCACGATCTTAGCAATGTGTTGCAGAAAATGATATAGATCCCTTGATAAGGGACATGAAGGAAATTATTTGATTGTTGAAAATTCGGGATTGAAATCCTATGAAAAATTGTATTTAATAACTTTGTTGTAATGGCAACGAAGCCAGGTTTTCTTCCTGGTTCTTTCTCGGCTGAGCCTTTGAATCAGGTTTGCCAGTAAAAATAGTGGTTGAGTATTATTGCTTCTCATGAGATTTAATCGTAATTTTCAATTATATGGATGCACATCAAAAAAATGAGATAAGAGGATGACACTTAATTATACAAATTTTGAGTCCAATTATGTTAAGGAAAGAAAAAAATGGGTATGGTTGATATTTCAATTCAAGTTTGTCCTTATTAGAAGATCAAATAAATCTTGTATTATTGTGACACAAACTATTGAATCCATGTTTTAAATCCATTCAAAAATATACCCCTTGTAAAAATAAAAAAAATACATTGCTTTGTAAATCCATACTTAGAAAAATAAAGACAAAGACAAAAGAGTTCCAAGAGAGCAAAAACTCTCTGGTTTTTGTATGGGAACCAAATTTAATTCTCCCATTTGGTAACAGAGAATATTCTTCCAAAGATTCCTACATTATCCCTTTTGTTGGAAATTATTCAATTTTTAAAGTCAAAATATATATATATATATATATATATATATAAAGCTTAAAATGAATGATGTTAGCCCACTTTTATATTTTTCCATATTTCAAATTTCAACCCCACTCCCATGTTGATGTCACCTCTGTCCATAGTGGTTGGGCACAGTATATATTTATGTGAAGTGAAAGTTTAGTTAAGGTTAGTTTTTGAGGGGGCGGCATAGTTTGGTAAGGTTTAATTTTAAAAACTTTTAAAACAATAACTGCAAACACCTTTTTTCTTCATCCCCACCACTTGCCTTTGGAGCGTCTAGCTAAGACTGCTCACGCATAGCAAGGTGGGGGGGGGGGGGGGGGGGACAGGACAGTCATGTTGTAGTCTTGGGCAGCGCATGACATGGGGAGGGTGGGGTAGATGGTTAGGGGGTTAGATTAGTTTTTTTTTATATATTGTTTATTTAACTTAGTTTAAGATTTAGTTAGATTTAGTTTAGGTTAGTATTAATGCTAGGTTAGTTATAAATTATGATGTGTTAGAATTTATGATAGTTTTTATTTATTAAGTTTAGTTAGTTTTAGTATTAAGTGTGTTGTTGATTTAGGTTAATTTAGCTGTGTTAATAATTTAATGCTTGAAGTTAATAACTTGGTTGTTTAGAATTTAGTTTTTAGTATTATTAATTTTAGTCTATGTTCCACGGAGTTTCCGGGACGGGGACGTTTTAGGGGACGGGGACGTGTTTCCGGTACGGGTACGGGTCGAAGCCAAAATTTAGGGGACGGGACATCAGGGGACGGCGATTAAAAACATAGGGGATTTTTTTTACTATAGAGACAAAATTCAAATATGTATATCATAACATTGATAAACCATTCACCATAGACATTTTAGAAGATAAATACATGGAATATTATCAAATGGCAAATACTAAGTGCTTCCATTATAACAATATCACATACATATATAGCAAAAATTAAAATGCCTAAAGGCTTCAAGTATCATGCTGAAATCAGAATGAAATAAAGAGAAGTCCAACTAAAATAGTTGGTAAATAGTAAATACCGAACGCAGTCTTGCCTCACTAAACACAATCTTTGCTCATTGCTGCTACTGCTCTTATGTTTTTTTCCTTCCTCTTAGCAAGTATGTTAAATCGAAAAATGAGTAGAAGAGTTAGTGTTTTAATGGACCAAATATGGGTTGCATATTGTTATTATGTCTTTAAGATGACTAGGGGCCACACGAACAACAAAAATTAGGAAAAAATGTTTTTTTGGGGATGGTTTGCCTTTACCAGATTGACTGGAAAAAAGGGGACGGCCAGCAGTTTCGGGGACGGATAGGGGACGGCAAAACTGTCCCCGATACTGCTGGCCGTCCCCAAGTTTCCTGCCCAAAAAAATTGGCCGTTTCGGGGACGTTTCTGAATTCTTCAAAAAAGGGACGTCGCAGGGTACGGCCAAAATCCGTACCCGCGTCCCCGTTTCGTACCCGGTACGGGTACTAGGGTACAGAGGCAGGAAACGCGTCCCCGTGGAGCATAGATTTTAGTTTAAAGTGTGCTTTAGATTAGTATTATTTGAATTTTGTTCTAGTAGAATTTTTAAATGATGCTTAACATATTAGTTTATTTTAATGTTGAAATTTAGTTCAATCTTATTATAAATTAGAGAATGATAAAATATTTGGTAAATGTATTATTAAGTTAGTCGAGTGATTAGTCGATAAATGTTATTTTATTTAGTACGTTCTTTTACTGATTAAATGTCAAAAGATTTAGATTAGAAGTTTGTGAGAAATGTTAATACTGATTATTTTATGATTTTATTTTAATTATGTGAGTTGAGTTTTGATGACTATTAGTTATAGATAAATGTATGATTTATTAACTAAGTAAATTAAGATTAACATTTTATTGTGTTATATTAGTTTATGTTATTTGATTATCGATTTGACTAATATAAAAGAGAATGAAATAGATTTAATTAAATGGAGCATCGTTGTTGTTTTTGTGAATTGAATTACTTAATATTAGTCTTGATTTGATAGATGTTTTACATATTAGGTTTAAGTATGATAGATTATTATAAGGTTAAAAGTTAGAGATCGTTAGTTGTAGTGAATGATTAGATTAGTTGAAGATGATATTATGTTTCATTTATTTTATTATTTAGTTGTATTTTAATTTAGTTATAATGTTATTATTTAGAACGTTTTATTTAAAATAGATTATAATTTTAACAAAATTGTTATTAGAATAAAGTTTTTAATTATAGTTAAGAGTTTTGATGAGTACATAAATTTATATGTTTTTTCCTTAATATTAGTTAGTAATTATTATAAATTTAAAATGCTTAGTAAATGAAACGATTTAATTTCTCCTCTAGACTATAACTTAACATGAATTGTAGAGAACCTTTACTTTAACTGTGAGCACAACCATATTAAACTTAGAGCATTTTAATTATTAATTTAAAAAAAAAAATTGTGTTTTTGCCCTCATATTTTTGGGCATGACAGCTACACCCAAGCGGGTTAACCTTCACCGCAAATACTGACTATCTAGTTCAAGGCTTTTCTATAGCAAAGTTAAACCTTTGGAGTTCTCCGGCTGGCAAATTCCTCGAACTCAATTAAAATGAAAACTGGATGTTGGATAATATTTGAATGTTTTGTATAGTTGAATAATAATTAATTTGATGCTTTTAGGAAGGAAGTTATAGATTTTCTGACTTCAATAATAAAAAGACTAGTGCCTCTGCTAATCCGGGCAATAGAGTCAACTTCAGTAAATTTTCACGTACAACTTGATAATGTTTTATGCACTTTACTGCAAACAATTAAATAATCAAGATGCGACAAATCAAATATATACGCAATCTTAAATTAGTCCAGACTGAAGATTAACTCCTCTGGTAGGGAGACAAATTGGACACAAATACGGAACCAACTATATATTTCACAATATTTGTGATGATCACACTCAAGATGCTAAATGACCATGTCCACTTATCTGATATTTAAATTGTATACAGAATTTCAAAAATTGATTACAAAGGACAATTCATCTGCATTTTAAATCTCCATGCCATTTAAAAATAAACAAAAGACTCTTTATTTTAATATTAAAATAAAATAATTGAATTTATATTACAAAGTCATATTAAACTACTTATCCCTCCATAAAGTAATATAAAATGCTTTTTCTTGTGAATCTGAATGTTCGGATTTGTCTTGTCACCCTCATTTATGTCCCCTTTTTATATATATCATATGAGAGGGAGGATGTGACCTTTCAAAATGAAAAGTCATTTCTCTTTAGTTGTTAATCGTTTATTCTTAATAATTCTAATTTTAATATTTCTTAAAACATTACTTCATGCTTCGACATATCATACCCTTTCACATTATCTTCGTTTCACAAATGATCAACTATAGAATAAATCGATGCTCTTATCCTCACCATATATGTTTTTACATATCACAATCAAAGGGTTCACTAGCCATGATAATTAAACCGGCAGCAGTTCTTCATCTTCAATTCCTGTGATGAATCTTTTTATTAACAATATCCATATATGCCAGGCGTGTGGACTGACATCTATCTGGAGCGATTGATGCTCGTGCATAGCTATAGATTTTGAACTACATCTCGCTATAATGGTCTTGGCATCTCCGTGTGAAACAATATCGCCTACAAAACACCTTTGATCATTAATTACCTATGCAAATCCAATCCCTTGCAGCACATTCATAGATGGCTGTCCTGAAATTTAACAGGGGTGCTTTCCAAACGCACAACTTCATTAAATTTGTTCATGTCTTCAATTTATACTTGCTTTCTATTCATTCCTGCTTGAATTTGGAAAAGTTGAATGTATATTTTCTGTCAATTGAAAAACACTTGGTGGGTCCTTTTGCTTATCGTGATTTCCTTCAACGAGTTTTTTGCCTCTTACTTTCATCGATATGTCTTTGAACAGACACACAGGCTTTAACCTTCTATTTATTTCCGTCCACAATTATGGCTCCTTACGGATGATGATATGGGTGCTCGAATACTTCCATCGAACATGCTAGCACAAACTGTCTCTACACTTGATGCAGTTTGCACGTATTTGTATCGATATTATTATAGCCATTATAGAAGCTTGGGATTTTGCAATAATAGTCACATGATGATTTTGTTCATTGTCTACTATTATTTTGTAGCCGGTTTTTATTTCTTTCAAAATCCTTTCACCATTGCCGTATATCTCACAACTATGGTATTCTTCAATTTATCATTTACGAGAGAGATATGTCTACAATTTCCTTTTGTGCTACATCAAACTTTCTAACTTTGCATGTTTGGAATAGTGACTAGAGCATCCTTGAAACACTATTACCTTGTTGATGGGACTTGTTAATGGAATCAGAAGATCACTTTGCCATAAACTTCTATCTCATTCATTCTTCATGGGCTTCTCCATTGTAGATATCTGTGCGAAAGCTTGAACTTTCTTATCGGTATCCATCTACTTCACATACTACTAGTCCTAATGAAAACGTCCCATACTTGTGGTTCATGTTTTGTTTATTAGATCTGTACATTCATCCATAAATTGGTTTGAATCTACGGGTCACTATACACCTAGCATAGGGAAATCACTGAAACATGTATGTTTACAACATGGAGTAAATAGATTAATGCACACCAACAATAGACAAGAACAGCAATACTCCTTTTATTATTTGCATATGCCAAAGAGATTACATAATGCTTTATCATGATGATGATTACAAAGATCTCGGATGGTGTACATATACTTTTCGAAGAACCTTCCTGAAGGGGTCCGTCGGCTACACAACAATTACTGAAGGGCTCGTCGGCTACATAATAAGAACCTTCCCGAAGGGGCCCGTCGACTAATTTACAATTTTACCGACAACATCATCCCCCCTAAAAAGAAAAAGTCGTCTCCGGACGACAATTATAGAATATCCAAGACAGATTAACAAAACAGAATACATTAACTAACTAAGTACAACAAGATAAATCTATTTCTCTCACACCACTTTCACATTCATCTCGTGCCTTCACCAAACTGATCTCCAAACCATGTTGCATCTGTAGCCTCTGCTAACACAATACTATCTCCTTAATCAAGCTGACGTTGCTAGCCACCTGTGCTGCTCTCTCTGCTTCCAACTCTTAGGTACCTGAAGCCAAGTGTCATTGTACTGCCTTCAACTAGATTATCAGCTCCTCTCAAGCTCTCTATGCATCCACCAAGACAGCTTCACATCCAACACCTACTCCAAGTGCCTCAAAGCATATCACCCCTCTTGAAAGGCTTGCTCCATTGATCTTTCCACCTTTGGCACACTATGCTTGCAACAGCTCCAGGTCTCATCAACTGGTCACACTTCCCACGACTGATAACTACACCGACTGGGGGTCTAAGGGGCAGCGCCCCCGCCGCCAAGACCAAATTAACACTCTCAACTCCACACAAAACTCCATGGAACACACCATTTTTGTGATTTTCTTCTGATCCCACACTCTTTTTGCCAACCATTTGCGTTTTCTACCTGTTTATGTCTTTCCCTTACCTTCGGCATCATACATTATTCATTCTAAACATTTTTGATTTGTCGTCATTTTTTTATTTTTATTTTTTTTTAGAACCTCCTATCACCCTACTTCTGTGTTTAATGGTGTACTGCAATCTGCTTCCCTTCAAGTACGGTGATCTCTCTTATTATTTCGCAACTTCACTCCATACGGCTACATGATGCAATGCTTCTGTAATGTATTCCTTTATCCGTACAGCCATACTAGCCTCTGCTTGACTACAATGGACTTTCCTCTTCCATTGGTTCTCTTCAAATCACGTCGTATGGCCTTTGTGTCTTGCTGAAACATACGGTCTCTACTTCTCCTATATAGGATTCACTTTAATCTAATCTCTCTGATGCCAATACAAGTTGTACGGTGCCATTACTGTGCAAGGGCCATTCGTTGTTTATTAGCTACTAACTGGAGAAAATACCGTATGGCGGCCAATAGAAAATTCGAAGGAAAAAATCTGAGTCAACTCCTATTTGCCATACGGTGAAGGTGTCTTACTTAGCCGTACGGTGAAGGCTCTTAAAATGCGTACGGTGTCTACTGAAATCTCCATATGGCAGCTACCTGGAATCACCGTACAGTGGCTGCCAGCTGATGCTATACTGCATTGACATCGCTTGCCTTCGTTTTAATTCGCCGTACAATGTGAAAACAAAATCTTTTACTGTGTTTTCTATACGGCCATGGGGGCTCTTTAAAAAGCCATACGACGACCAGTGACTTGCTGAAGCCGTTGTACGGTAATCGTACGATGGCTTTAATAACTTCACTTTTCTTTTTTTTTCTTTTTGATACAAATTCTACTACTCCTTGATATTCGTTGACGACGAAACAGGTCGTGCCTAATATATTTTCAATTTCGAACCGTTCACCATTTCTAGAATTTCCTGCCCATCCAATGTCCACAACTTTATTGCTCCATTATCACTTACTTCCCGGATCTGGTATGGCCCAACCCATTTGACTTTAAACTTGCGATATTTGATTTCGTTCCATCTGTCATACTTCAACACCAACTGCCCCAGTTGGAACTTGTTCAGTTTCAGGTGTCTATCATGCCATGCTTTGTGCCTGTTCTATGTCACCTCCATGGCCCATTGTGCCTGCAATCGTCGCTCATCAAGTTTATTTAAGTTACATGATCTCTCCCTCCGATTTTTCATATCACCCAGCTTGTTCCCGAAGCTCGGTACCATGGATTCCGTCAGCTGCCCCTCCTTGCCGTTAATAGCTGTATTCTTGATTTTAGGACCTTCACTCTGTACTGTTGAAGTTTTTATTAAGCCCTTCCTCCTTGTTTCCTATACAGACCGTACGATATGTTTTCCTTGCTGTCGGCACCTTTCTAGTAAATTACTAGTGAGTTGTAACCTTTTCTTTCCGTACGGTCCATTTACTGTGTTCCGTACGGTGGAATCTTTCCTTTTTTTGGGTTCGTACTGTATGTTCTTCCCTTCAACTTTTGTCATAACCGCCTTTCCTTCTTCCGCTTCTTTGTATTCCTTCGGACATTCATTTCCGTCTTCTTTCTCACCTTCGTCAACCCTTAACATATTACAGCTTGAAAAGGGCTCGTAATCCTCCATTTGCCAGTGGAAAAGGTCGTTCACCGAATCCAAATCATCTTCCGTCGATCCACCTTCCAACTGTAGGACTCCTTCCTCATTGGGTTCCAATAGCTACTTTCTTTCATCCTCTTTTTTGGAATCGAATGATACGGCTTTTTCGCCCACCATTTGTGTGTGTAAATCAATAATGAATTTTTGTCCTTTTCTCTCCATTGATAGTGTATTCTTCTTCCAGTCATGCTTAAACTTTGCTTGTACAAGCCATCCTCGGCCCAAAATGGGGTCATATCCTCTCCTCTTCAACGGGATGATGACAAAGTCGAGTAGGAACGACTGTGTTCCAATAGTCACTGGTTGTGCCATCAGGATTCCCAACGGTTTGATCCCGTGCTGGTCTGCCGTGAGCAACTGGAATATAGGTGGCCAAAACGTCGGCTGTCCCAACTTCTTCTAGGTATCTTCTGGTAGAATGTTTACCCCTGAACCTCTGTCCACAATTGTGTCTGAAAGGACTGTTTCTAATATACCCATCTCGATGATTGTCGAATGCCATTCGGATGTGAGCGCTAACAGCATTGGGTCCGTTGCACTTACTCTGCTTTCCTTCTCCCTTCTGTCTGTTGTACTTGCTCCACTTTCCTTCTCCCTTCTGTGTTCTCCTGGTAATTTAGCAATTGGAGGGATGTTTGTGAGTGCCGATCAGAGTTGAGTTATTGTGAGCAGCAAATCATTTATTTTGACTGGTACTTCAGTTTGTAATATCTATCATATGATGTTTTCTTCCACGTAGTTCCTTGCTGAGGTACCAGTAGTGTCCTTAAAGTGTGCTTTCTCCGCCTGTGTTGCTTTCTCAATTTTTGCCCACGCTTCTTCCAATCTCTTCTTTTCTTCCGTCGAGTCAAGGTACAGTTTTGCTTGTTTCCGTGTGATTGCCAGAACCTCTTCGTCCGTCTCGATGGTGATCAAATTCACTCCTGATTTCAGACACTTGACATCTTCATGATCTCCCGAACCGCACCATCTGCATAACAACTTTGGTGTATTTTTTGTTGTACAGTCTCGAGCAAAGTGGCCCCACAAATTGCATACTCGATATTGAACCATCGGGCAGCCATTCGCATCGTACTAAATTCGGCTGCAGCTCCCATTATTATTATTCGCATTGCTGTTGTTGTTTTGCCCTCTTCTATTATTTTTGTACCCTCCCGACGTGGCACCCTCATTACTGGTTTTTCTACTCCCTCCTAACACGGAAGTCTCCTGGTCAAGAGCACTTGTTGAGGTCTTTTTGTTTTCATATTGAAGGGGCATTCTTTTGTGGAATGTCCCATGATCTGGCAGATCTCGCAGAACTAGTTCTTTGGACAAGATCCCTTCGTGTGACTTTCCATCTTACATTCTGTGCACCATAGCTAGTTTGCCTTCGTCTCTTTCTGCATGTTCTTAAATTCCTTCATCATTCAGATCATATCCTTCTGGAGAGCTCTAACCTTCTTGCTGCCCTTTTTGTCATCACTGCTATCTTCTTCCGAAGGCGCGTCGTCATTTGAATCGGATGAGCTACTCTTCTTTTTGTTTTTTGTTCACTTTCTAAGTTCATTGTCCGATTGTAGGCTTTAGTATATGACGATGGCAGCACAATCTTCATTTTCTTCTGTAACTTTGGGCGTAGTCCTTCAATGAACCATCTCTTTTGCAGCCCATCTGTCGGCTTACTTTCCATCTTGTTTATTAATTCTTTTAATTTTTTGGCATATACTCGAACTGTTTCATTTTTTCCTTGCTTTGTATTGTATATCTCTGCTACGATCTCATTGTTGTCGCGCAACAATTGAAATTCGCTGATAAATTCCTTTTTAACTTCCGCCCAGTTGGTTAATTTTTGGGGATCCGTATCGGAAAACCAATCAATTGCCACACCCCTTAGGGTTGCCAGAAATTGTCAGACCCATTCGTTTGTATCGGTTACGCCATTCGCCATCCAAATTGTTTCGCATTTCTTATAGTGTCTAATTGGATCGGCCATTCCATCACCATCAAACTTTGGCAATTTTTCCTTTGGTCTAGCCATTACTATTCGAGTTGGAGGTACTTGTTGTGTACCCGCACTGTTCTACACACCTGCGCTATTCTGAACACGCGCACTGTTTTGAACAATCGTTTGATTTCCAACAGTCATGCTATTTGGTGAAGAAGGGTTTTTGTCAAGCGAAGCTGTCCATTCTGGAAGTGTATCTCAGACGAAGAGTTCACTCCATGCTCGTGCTCCCTCAGCACTCCGAGTTGTGCGAGTCAATCCCCTTCTGTCTAGATTCTCCTCCCTCGGCATATGCAGGTTAAGAAATTCCTCCCTTGCTTCTTCCACCAAATCCAACCGCTGTCAAGTCTCTTCCAGTAATTTTTTAGTGCTTCAGTGTCCGTCGGCAATCTGCTGAAACTTTCGTCTGCGTTCGACCTGTTGTGCCAAAATTATATTCCCTTGTGCTGTGCATATTTCATCTTTTTCCTTCAGCTTATTCTTATTTTTGTTCAGCTGATTCAGCATTAGTCTTCATTCCTCTGCCTTCGTTCTAGATCCATCGGGCAACGGCGCCAAATGTTTACCGCATAAGGTAAATAGATTAATGCACACTGACAATAGACAAGAAAAGCAGTACTCATTTTATTATTTGCATATGCCAAAGAGATTACGTAATGCTTTATCATGATGATGATTACAATGATCTCGGATGGTGTACAATGTAAATATAATATTATTTGCGGGATAAAAAGATTAGAGAGAATGCTTAAATGGAGGCCCAAATTTGCCATAATTTTTGAGCTCAATCAGTGGCTCTCATTGGGGACATATGCTCCTTGTGGGCATAATGAGATTCCAACTATCTTTGGAGGAGCAGACCAAGCATCCATGCTTTACATGATGCAAGGTGAGATTTGGTGGCCCCAAGTTCCCCAAAAGTGAACATTGTATCTTTCCTCTATCAAACACTCGATTCTGATCATGTAACACCACCTTTCTTATGATCATGATATGCTTTCCCTTCATCATTTCAGTTTGTTGCCCATATTTCAAACTTACATTAGGTGAAGCATACTCATTGATAATACTAATTGCTTCCACTTCATAAATGAAGTCTATGGTATTTTTCCTATGTTCGGCCTTTGAGGAATCAATAGGTACACTGTGGTCTTTGCTGAGTAGAAGATCCCCATAGTCATGTATTTGATCAATTGCACAAACATCTTCTTGAATGCCCTTCTCTACACAATCTGCCGCATACTTCAAATATTGTTTCTCTTCACAACAAGGCTTTGAGAATGGCTTATCTTTTAGAAGTAAATTTTCCCTTTCACCAAAAGTTTGATCAGCTAGGATACTTTGGAAATTTTCAACACCATGCTTCAATGCAATATCCTTTTCACACATATCTGATTTTGTATCTCCTTTACATGTTTGAAACAACCCCTCCTCATAAGATGAACTACTGCATGGCTTATTTGCTAAATTCACCTCCTCATTCATATCTTGAGTTTCATCATCTTCAAAGATGTCATCAGGCCTTCTATCTTCATCATGGTGCTGATGGATTTGGCTGCATGGAAAATCTTCCTCAAATAAAGGATTCAAGAACACAGAAAATTCAGACCTGTCTTCTATTACTTCTTCGAACAATGGGTTCAAGAATATAGAGAATTCAGCCATACTATCATGAGATCTTTCATCCAAGTAGCAAATGTTTCATCAAATAGTGTACTAAATTCATCCTTCTGGGAATCATCATCTTCTTGACCAATAAGATGGATATCTTCATCAGTTATATATCCTAAGACTTCTTCATGTTTAGACTTTGAGAAATCAATAGGTACACTGTGGTCTTTGCTGAGTAGAAGATCCCCAAAATCATGTATTTGATCAATTGCACAAACATCTTCTTGAATGCCCTTCTCTACACAATCTGCCCCATACTTCAAATATTGTTTCTCTTTACAACAAGGCTTTGAGAATGGCTTATCTTTTAGAAGTAAATTTTCCCTTTCACCAAGAGTTTGATCAGCTAGGATACTTTGGAAATTTTCAACACCATGCTTCAATGCAATATCCTTTTAACACATATCTGATTTTGAATCTCCTTTACATGTTTGAAACAACCCCTCCTCATAGGATGAACTAGTGCATGGCTCATTTGCTAAATACACCTCCTCATTCATATCTTGAGCTTCATCATCTTCAAAGTTGTCATCAGGCCTTCTATCTTCATCATGGTGCTGATGAATTTGGCTGCATGGAAAATCTTTCTCAAATAAAGGATTCAAGAACACAAAAAATTCAGACCTATCTTCTATTTCTTCTTTGAACAATGGGTTCAAGAATATAGAGAATTCAGCCATACTATCATGAGAGCTTTCATCTAGATCAGCAAATGTTTCATCAAATAGTGTACTAAATTCATCCTTCTAGTTATCATCATCTTCTTGACTAGTAAGATGGATATCTTCATCAGTAATATATCCTAATACTTCGTCATGTTCATACATTGTATGCAGTTGTACTTCATCCTCACTATATTCATCATGGGAATTATTATCTCCTTCATCCAATACCTCTTTAGAATGCACTAATCCATCACCTTGCTCACAATGGTGAATTGAAAGAAAATTTGGACCATTTCTTTCAACATGTTTTTGATACTCCATATCTAACAAGGCTGAAATCTCCTCCACACTAAGAGAGTCCTCTTCCTCATTATCAAATTCATTGTCATATGTAGGCATATAAGTATCATCATGGGCTGATTCTCCTTCAGAATGTTCAAAATTTTCATCTCCATTCAAATCTGAAACTTTACTTGACTCATATATTACTTCAGCCTCACATTCAGTTTCCTCTGCAACTAGTTCATTATCCATGAGTTTAAGAAAGTTAAGAACCTAATGATCATACAAGAGACCTAGTTCTTGCATCCTATTGAGAAGAGCTGATGATGGAGGTCGGTATTCTGAAGGTATTTCTTGATAGGCATTAAACATCCTCATAAAAAATTGTGTTGCGGATTCATCTTCTTGCTTTTCTAAGTTCAAAAATTCATCCAAGGGAGATATATAACTGGGACTTTCATCCAATATTAGGAAGAGAAGCATCAAATCAGGATCTTTTGGCAAGATTCCCAACTGACGAAACTTTCTTATCAATTCCTTGCGTAAAGGCATGATGTCTGAAGATACCTCCTGAAAAATATTCAACATCCTTATAAACAAATGTAACGATGTCTCGCCTTCATATCTTTCTAGATTGAAAAAGGCATCAAGTGGGTGTATGTGTTCTTCCTCCATGATGTAACATAGATCCGCTTCCTAATCATAGTACATATTCTCATTAATAGATGATCAAATCACTTCCTTCTAAGTCTTCTCCCTCGGTAGAGTTACCAACTGAAATTTTATTGAATAGAGTCGCCACCTCTTTCGAGGAATGTATTAATTTGTTGATCTTCCGAATTCTTACTTCCAGAAAAGTATGCTTCTAAACAAACTGATATAACTCGTTTTTAATTCTGGTCTTACGAAATCTGAAACTCTGGGTAACTTCACAACGCCTATTACGAGCAACTCTCCCCAGCAGAGTCGCCAATATGTTGGTAGATTCAAATAGGGTGAGTAAAAGTTCTCAAGATCCTTTGTAAATCAAAGTAGGTAAACTTCCAAAACATCTAATAGATAGTTCCCTAGTAGAGTTTCCAATCTGTTGGTTCCCAAAACCGCAGATGGGAAATCCAAGAGCTTGCCAATTCTCCGATATGACTTCTCAATCAGTTCTGGCCAACGAATGGGAATACTTTTCGATTCCCCTGCACTTTAGGCTCTGCTAGACCAAGGCAAGTTAACCTTCACCTCAAACGCTGACTGTCTAGTTCAAGGCTTCTCTATAGCGAACTTAAACCTTTGGAGTTCTTTGGCTGGCAAAGTCCTCGAACTCAATTAAAATGAAAACTAGATCTTGTACAATGGTTGAATGTTTTGTATATAATTGAATAATAATTAATTTGGTGCTTGTAGGAAGGAAGTTATAGATTTTCTGACTTCAATAATAAAAAGACTAGTGCCTCTGCTCATTCGGGCAATAAAGTCAACTTCAGTGAATTTTCACATACAACTTTATAATGTTTTATGCACTTTACTGCAAACAATTAAATAATCAAGATGCGACAGATCAAATATATATGCAATCTTAAATTAGTCCAGATTGAACTTTAACTCCTCTGGTAGGGAGACAAATTGGACACAAATATGGAAACAACTATATATTTCACAATATTTGTGATGATCACATGCACGATGCTAAATGACCATGTGAACTTATACGATATTTAAATTGTATACAATATTTCAAAAATTAATTACAAAGGACGATTCATCTGCAATTTAAATCTCCATGCCATTTAAAAATAAACAAAAGACTTTTTAATTTATTATTAAAATAAAATAATTGAATTATATTACAAAGTCATATTAAACTCCTTATCCCTTCGTACGAGTAATATAAAATGCTTTTTCTATTGAATTTGAATGTTCAGATCTCTTGTCACCCTCTCTTATGTCCCCTTTTTATATATATCATATGGGAGGGACCTTTCAAAATGAAAAGTCATTTCTCTTTAGTTGTTAATCGTTTATTCTTAACAATTCTAATTTTAATATTTCTTAAAACATTACTTCGTACTTCCGCATATCATACCCTTTCACATTATCTTCATTTCACAAATGATCAACTTTAGAATAAATCAATGCTTTTATCCTCACCATATATGTTTTTACATATCACAATCAAAGGGTTTACTAACCATGAAAATTAAACTGGCGGCATTTCTTCATCTTCAATTCCTGCAATGAATCTTTTTATTAACAATATCCACATATGCCAAGCGTGTAGACTGATATCTGTCTGGAGCGATTGATGCATGTGCATCGCTACAGATTTTGAACTGCATCTCACTATAACGGTCTTGGCATCTCTGTCTGAAACAATATCGCCTACAAGAACACCTTTGATCATTAATTATCTATGCAAATCTGATCCCTTGCGGCACATTCATACATGGTTGTCCTAAAATTTAACGGAGGTGCTTTCCAAACGCATGACTTCATTAGATTCGTTCATGTTTTTGATTTATGCTTGCTTTCTATTCGTTCCTACTTGAATTTGGAAAAGATAAATGTATATTTGCCATCAATTTAAAAACACTTGGTGGGTCCTTTTGCTTATCATGATTTCCTTCGATGATTTTTTTGCCTCTTAATTTCATCGATATCTGTCTTTGAACAGACACACAGGCTTTGTCCTTCTATTTGTTTCCGTCCACAATTATGGCTCTTTATGGATGATGATATGGGTGCTCAAATACTTCCATCGAACATTCTAGCACGAACTGTCTCTACACTTGATGCAGTTTGTGTGTATTTGTATCGATATTATTATAGCCCTTATAGAAGCTAGAGAGTTTGCAATAATAGTCACATGATGATTTTTTTCATTGACTTCTGTTATTTTGTAGCCGATTTTTATTTCTTTCAAAATCCTTTCACCATTGCCGTATATCTCACAACTATGGTATTCTTCAATTTATCATTTATGACAGATATATGTCTGCAATTTCCTTTTGTACTACATCAAACTTTCTGGCTTTGCATGTTTGGACTAGTGACTGGACCATCCTTGAAACACTATTATCTTGTTGCTGGGACTTGTTAATGGAATCAGAAGATCACTTTGCCGTAAACTTCTATCTCATTCATTCTTCATGGGCTTCTCCATTGTTATCTATCAGATATCCGTGTGAAAGCTTCAACTTCCTTATCAGTATCCATCTTCTTCACATACTACCAGTCCTGATGAAAATGTCCCATTCTTGCTGTTCCTGTTTTGTTTATCAGATCTGTACATTCATCCATAACTTGGTTTGAATCTGCACGTCACTGTACACCTAGCATAGGGAAATCACTGAAACATATAAATATAATATTATTTGTGGGATAAAAAGATTAGAGAGGCTGCTTAAATGGATGCCCAAATTTGCCATAATTTTTGAGCTCCATCAAAACAAATGGAAGACTGAGAAGAGGAAGTATGTAGGAGTATTGATTAACAGATTGTTCCCCATGATTCATGTGTAAAATTAACATTTTGTTTAGAAATAGCCATGATAGATGTATATGTAGAAACATTAGGCAATGATGTAGGCGTAAGAATGGAATGCTCAACTTGCAACGTAGGATTACAGTAATGAAGAACTTTGATACAATTTTTCATGGGCATAGCATCAATATCAACAATATGAACAATGTCATGCACCACTTCCATACCACGTTCAAATGCTTGATTGAAGGAATTGCCTCACATGGATCAAGTAGTCCTTGTTTGATTCAGAAATGAACTATGGAAAAAATGTGAATTGAATGTTAGATCTAAGGCCAAGTGTGTAAAACAATAGAGTATTTAACATGCATAGAAAGCATCAAATCAGATATGCAAAAATGGTATACAGATCTAGGAAGAGGAAGAGAGAGGAACCTATGAAAATTGAGCTGAAAGCAGAGGCTCAAGAACGGTCTTGGGAACCATGACCTAGGAATGTTGTTTGCGAACAAAAAAATATGTTTTCTAGATTAGGATGTTCATCAGAACCTTCTCCAAAAAAATTGACAAAAAAGTGTCAAATAATAGCAAGAAAAAGCCTCATTGACCCTTCTTTTTTCGGCTCCATGAAACCTCAACTTGTGGCCTTTGTCTTCTCTTCTTAATTACATATTTGTGTGTCAAATAATGTCACCTACACATGTAAAAGAGAGAAATTGGTAAGTTCAGAGGGGTTGGAATTAACCTTGAAATTGAATTGAAATGTAATTGAACTAAAAGTGTGCCTTGAAAGGGCAGAGGCTAGATCTGAAATTGAGATACTTGAATGAAATGTGATTCCTTCACGAGTATCCTTTGTGTTGAAGTATTCATGATAAGGATGAAGTTGATTTGCATAATTCACTTTCTAATTGCTTGATCATGGATGCCATCTTGAATGTTTGAGATATGAACTTCAATGTTTTGGTAATGTTTGATTGCTTGATCAAAGATAGGATGTAATAGGTGATGTGATTATGCATAGATGGTGTTTCAAATGACGAGGTAAAGATTGCTTTTAAACCTCTCCTCTTGAAATGTATTTAAATTTTCAAAGCAAGCCACCATGGAGGAATTCCTACCTACGCATTCCAACCCATTGGAGAGTCTAGAATTAGGCCCTTTTTGATAAGTCAATGGTACCCCAAGTGCTATTGACTTAGGTCAAGGGTGATGTTTCAAATGAGAAGGTAAGACTTGCTTTTATACCTCTCCTCATGAAATGTATTTGAATTTTTTATGCAAGCCAACACAAAGGTATAATTCTTACATGCACATTCTAAACCATTGGAGGGCCCCAAATTGATCAATTTTTGGCAGGTCAATAACACCTAAAGTGCTATTGACCAGCCATTCAAGGCCAAGTCAAATAGCAGTGACCAATAAGTAGATTAAGTTCCCAAATTTAAGTCAATGCAAGCAAAATCAAACATGATCAAGCAAAGATAGCCAAAAATACCAAAAATGAGGCCTAGTGAGCATGAAATTGCATAGGGATACAATTTACAATGCAAAAGAAAGTATAGAAAAGGATATGAAAGATAAGGATGAACTCAAAAAAGCCTTAGAGATACTTACAAGTTGTCTTAAGTCATTGGTTGACCACTCATCCTAACTAATCAGTCAATCTAATGACTCCTTTTGACCCTAGTTTTGTAGCTAGGAAAGAATGGAAAGAAAAGTGCTAAAAGATAGTTCTTATGGTAGAATCACTGAAGCATGTGTGAAGGATTTGAAAGTTAAGAGACTTCAATTTATTGAGCAATTGAGAGGTCTATTATGGTTATTTGATTTTACAAAAAAATGCTATCAATATTGAGGTAGAAACACTAAACAAGACTCAATATGACAGCAAGTTGACCAAGAAATCAAGGAAAATCCAGATATGGGCTTAGATAAAACATTAGTTGGGAAAATCATCAAAGGTGCAAACGATACCAGATGTGTAATGTGGACAAAGAGAATTGGATGTAAAAACTCTTTCTTGAAACAAAACATTAAGGAGGAGAGAAAATTGTTAAGACAATGTAATCATGTTCAAGCTCACCTCGTCAAGGAATTCACAAACATCAGATACCAAATGAAAAAGAGTGATAATGCAGGTGGCAACTACACATGAATTAAAAGAATATTAATACATTATTAGATAAGCAAGCCTTCAAAAAGGATAATTTGCAGAAATTGATAAGAATTGAATTAGCATTGCAATGATATGAGTCACCCAGCTAGTTTCACTGCTAAGACTGATAAAATTTGTGCCAAAAAGGCGCTCTAACAACCCAAGACCAAGAACATGAATATTCATCAACACATAGAGATTCCAACTTTCACACAAGCATTGAAAAATACAATGCACATTTGGAAGTTTCTCAACAGGTCCCAATGATGGAGCTAACTTGGGCCCACACAATCAACCACTTCAGCAATAGTTGTGTCTCAATTTGAGTTTTAATAGTTTATTATATTTTAATTATACTAAATTATAATCAGTTTCAAGACTCAAGTGGAAATTACAAGTGAAAAACTTTAAATATGTAATTGAAGTATATTTGAAGTGTCCAAAATTTTGATCACCAGCACATAGTAGTATGTTAGTGAGAGACTCAATTAAAAGATGGAACAAATTAAAAAAATCTCATTTTCTTCAGAGGATTCACAAGTATATGTGGATGTCTTTGAATGTTTTGTTTAGAATTTATTTGTAAGTCTATGTGCTTTAATGAATATTAGGACATCATATATTTGCAAGGTCACCGGGAGACAGGGAGACTTGGAGGTCTCTAGTACTAGTACTGGTACCAATATGACAACTTTTCAAAAATAGGTGACAAGGGTACTTGGAGACAGCAATTTTTTAAAATGTTTTAAAGAGTCTAATACTAAATACAAAATAGAAATACTGTAAAACTAAAGAACTAAAGTAAATAATATAGTAATGTCACATTAATATAGAGCCAAATATTTCAAAACTCACATAATCACATTATTGTATCTCGTAGTCATACTTGTTTTCCGAATATTGCATATGATCATCATCATATCGGATTGATAATCGCTGAAAATATCATTATATTTTCAAATTTTAAATTCAAAAAAGTATAGTTTGATGCTAAAGCGCCGATATGCAAACAAAAATGAACAAACTTAGTACAATAAACAAAAACCAGAAATCTATCTAGTACTAGTATATTTATGGTACTATCATCTACTCCACAAGATTGTGATTTAATCATTTAAATTGTCATTGGTCTTAATTTTTGCATTAAAAACATTAAAATGAGGGCTAAATTACATAAAATAATCTTACATTTATTTTTTATTAGGAGACTTTGAGGAGACTTCACTTTTTGGATTAGGAGACTAGGAGACTTCAGAATACTTTATCATGAAGTCTCCAACCTTTTTTGAGGTCTCCGGAGACGCGAAAAGTCTTTGAGACGCATCTCCCTCTCCAAGACGTGTCTTTTATGGGGGAGGGGAGTCTCCCCATAAACATGTATATTTGTGCAAACATGATATTCATTTATTTGGTGTTCAATTCCTTCTATACTGTGATGAAATTTTGACCTAAAGTTATATGTCATTCACTTGCATTTCTATCTTTAAGTTGAAATAATTAGTGATGTTCATCTTATTCACAAGTCCTTTGTTTCCAAGAGTATGCATTGTATTTTCTGTATTTAATCTTGTAAGCGCATTTATGTTACATGTATGTAAAGTGTTAGTTTTCCTCTCCTAGTCAAAAGTATACACCACTATAAAACCTCAAAACTCCAAAATTCTAGTAAGGGAATTGTAACTTATTCAAATTTAGAAGGAAGTTAATCAATAACTTAACTATTTGTTAATCATTTTTCTTTACTTTTGGACACAATAGTCATGGAAAAAATAACATTAAGAAAAATCTGAAATCTATTAACCAACAACTACGTTTTGGTGCCCTTGAATAATAATACCATGATGCTAACAATCATATGCAAAACCTTCTAATTGTAAAAAGGCAAATTTGATAGCATCTTCTTTTGTTGTGCGACTATGGAGAAATAGGTGTCCTTTTGGATCCATTGATGTGCAGTGACTTTTCCTAATTCATCAAAATTGGGAAGTCATTTTACTTACCCTTTGACAAAGTTTTTATTAGGTTGTCCTCTTTCTTTTCTAGGGCTATTACATGCCCTAGCATCACAATATTCCCTAAATAGGATAATTCTCCTAGTCTCAAGGTCAATACTTGAGTAGGTTTCAACATATTCGTCAATGCGATTAACTAGTTAATTGGTTTCTTCTCTTTTGTTGACCCTGTACCGTCCTAAAAAGTTAGCACCCATAATTGGATGCTCAAGTAATGCTCATTTTGGCAATTTTGAGATTTCATGTCCATTATACTCGATCTAGCTAGTTATTTCCCCCTAATCTGGCATTTTTCCTAGCTTCTCGACTTCCCATTTAAATTTTGGTGCTTTTCCCTAGGAACAAATGGCCTAAGGATTTTTGTTTCACAAAGATTAGGCCCAAATTTGAACTAGAGCCCCGTTGTGGTATTTAGATGGGAAATTAGATCCCATGATCAACATTCCTTGATTTTGAATACTAAAATGTGTGATGAGGTATAAAAACACCCTATCTCTCCTCACTTTGGCAACCATTCAAAATCCATTATCAATAAGGCATTCATGTTCAAGCAAATTTAAGATTTGAAGGCAAGCACTTGAAGGCAAGCATCTAGGATCAAGCATCCCTCCAAGTATCCAAGGCATCTTGAAGACAATTGTCTCTAATGTAGCAAGCTTCTCTCCCATGATGGCCAAGTAGAGTTCTCAAGCAAGTAAGAAGATCCTTTGTCCACTCATGCATTCTTCTTTGATAGCAAGTGCTCAATCAAGCATAACAACATTGAAGATCTAGAAGTGGCATTCACAGATCCATGCATTTTAAGGCATCCTTGATTCCTCTTTACATTCCAAGGTCAACAAAGCAACATTCAAGCATCTTCATGAATATATGTGATCTCAATATCTGTTCATGAAGATATTGACAAGGTAGATCCAAAAGTTACCTTCATATTTACTTTATGCAATCTTATTTCATTTTCAAAGTTGTTTCCTATGCAAAGATTTAACCAAGGCAAACCCTTTCAACAACCTCTTCCCTGTTTTTTTGTGTGCAAGTAAAGATGGCGCAATTATCAGAATGTTTCCAAAAAGATTGGAATCTTCAGGATTGACTACCAAATTTTCAGTCAAAACTCTTGGGAAGAGAACACCCTAGGCTTCTTGTTCCCAGAAACAAAATACCCAAGCCATTTTGCTCTTGTCAGAACACCTTCAAATCCATATCTTAGGTCAGTACAACTTCCAAGATATTGTTTCAAATCATTGTAACTCTGTTTGTTTTTCTCAGTCTGTATTTTCTGAAACTACTTGATTTAGCTTATTTTAGTCTTTATCTTACATCATTAGATCATTTTCCTAAGCCAATTTCATCCTTAATCACAACGGTGAAAGAGCATTGCACTCATTTAGTGCTTCAGTCCTACTTGATCCTATTGGTCATCTTCCTTCCAATTGTAGATTTAAAAAAGTGGACAAGCCCTTCATATACCTTGCTTCCCTTTTCTTACTGTACATGCCCTCTTTAGATAGGAATTAGCATCTTGTTAACCTAGATGCTTTTTTTATGGGTAATAGGTCGAAGCCAAGATTAATTATTATTATTTGTTAAGCTCAAGTAGACTCAAACCAAAGACCTCCCAGATAAGAGGCTCACAATTTGTCGTTGAGTTGTAGGCTCTTGCTTAATTTTTGTTAACCTAGGTGTTGACCCTAGTGGTGTTCTATTTATATTCTCCAAGTGATTAGTGTTGATGTCCCTACCATTAAATTGGTTGGGTTTAATAATGTTGATTGTATTATTCATGTTTTGTTGCGTATGGAAAATTAATTGTGTTATCCTCTCATGGTGTTCAACCATTTAATCACATTGATTAGAGTTGTTATTTATTGCAAGTTTCCTTCCTTCCTTTTCCAAGACCCTTTGAGCTCTTTGGTTAATTGCATAAACTATCTTTTGACCATAGTTTGGCAAGATCAAGGCCATGGTACTAATTGTAGTGTCCCTTCGTGGGACACTCCTAAGTTTTGCCCTAAAATAACAATTCCAACATAAGCTGAAAAATGTAATTCATTTACAAATATAACTTTAAAATAATCTTATCGGTTGTAATGCACAATATAAAATAAACCTGGCTTAGGTCCTACAAGCACTATTAATTGATAGAGATTGATATTGAAAATTATTAAGAATTCATGACAACTCTAAATTCACAAAGTATTAAAAGTAAATATCAAGAATCCATGATAACATATTAGCAACGATTGAAAATTGCATGCAAAACTTTGAATCCTAATCAATCCCAACCATAAACAAGGAAATCATAATCATCCAAGAGAACATTATCTCATAAAAATACAATAAACGTGATTAATCAAACTAAACCAAATGCTCCCAAAAAATGCTTGATTCCCTTGTCCTCCTATAAACTAAAGATCTTGTCTTCATGAAGTTTTGATGCTCTTTGTTTTGTAGCACAAGAGCCTATGGCAAATAGAGAGGGTTGGTTAATAAACAAAATGATCATGCAAGTGATAGTATGATGTTGATATTGATAGAAAGATAATGAGATGGTAAGGATATGGTAGCATAAGATTAGATGATGAAATGTCTAGATAATATTTCTAGATTGCATGATTAAATAGACTAGAATATGAACTTGCCATATTGCATAATTAGATAGGCAAGAGTAGGGTCAAAACGAGGAGAAAATGTCTAATCAACAGTTGAGATTAAGAGGCAATACGAGATTGCATAGGATGCAAGGTTGGTTAGGATTTTCAAATGAGTGAATACGATTAAGAGGTAATATGAAAATGAGTGACTAGGATTAAGTGGGGAAAGGTGTGTGTTGACTCTTCAAGGTAAATTGAACTAAGACACAAGCTAAGTGGGAAAAAAAGGCCAAATGAAGAGGACAAGTGGCTCATGGAGAAAATCCAAGGATTAATCTTTGTGAATTCATGTGATTGGCTAGACATGGAAAGGAATTTATTAAATAAATAAAGAAATTTATTTAATAAAAAGAGGAGATAGGTTTAATAAATAAATAATTTTTTTTGAACAAAAAGGTTACTGAATTCATTTAAATATATAATAAATATTTATTTAAATAATAAATGGAAAGGTTAGTGGGCAAAAGCCTATAGCACAACGGTAACTTGTGAGTCTCTCATCGTGGAGGTCTTGGGTTCAAATCTACTCAAGCTTAAATACATATTTATGATCAATCTGAACAGATGATAATAATTAATCTAGGCTTCGGCCCATCACCTATCAAAAAATAAATTTAAAAAATAATAAATGAAAAGGATAATGAATTACTTAAATTGATAATAACATTTATTTAATTAATAAAGGAATTTTGCAAGTTTCATGAGGTTTTTAGATGATGTTTATGTGAGTTTTGTTCCACTACAACATGCAAAATCAAATACCCAATGTTCCAAGATAAAACATTGACTACTCAATCTTCTCTTGATATAAGGCCATCTCTCATGCTAAGCTTGCAAAGTAAGATCATGAAATGACTTCAAGGTTCCTTAGATTGTGGATACTCACGTAGTGAAATAATGTGATTTGTTGGCAATCATTTAAGATATTTATGCTATTCATTCAATGGATATCAACTCTTGCACTTCTAAAGATTTAGCTTCATAATATGCAATGAAAATGTAGTTTGATTTTCCAACTTCCAGTTCAACATGAACTTAAACATACTAACTTCAATTACTTATACATCTAACTATGAATGCAAGGAATCATGGATGACTTGGACTCTACTAGGTGCAGCCTAATCAGGGACTCCACCCATCTAATGCAATCTTTTAAGGAACAATCAAATGGTTTTCACATCAATATCTCCTCTTTAATCCCATCAAATGGATGCAAACAAAAGATTTAATATCAGTTGAACTTGAGTGTATTCAATCATTGGCTTACCACACAAGGCATTCCTGCCATCAACAAGAGGCCAGTGGCCCAAATTTGTTCAAGTCAAGCAAGTAAACATCCACAATTACTCTCATTCAACTAAGTTACTTCAACAACATGAAATGAAATCCTAACCTAAGTGAAATATTGAGGAAACCACACAACACTTCAAAGCAATATTATGTAATTCACCATGAAAAAGAAAATTGGATACTCGACATGATTTGATTGCTTGTGCTTGAAATGGGAATTTTATGATTGGAAGAGACAACTTAGTGGCCCCTCATCACCCTTATCTTGTAGACTTATTTAATCCTCTAATAAAGAGAAAATATCTCTTGATAGAAAACATTTCTAACTTTGATTAACTCTTCTGAAACTATTAATCTCCTTGAAGATGAATATGATAATGCATATTCTTGAATTTCTTTATCCTCAAATCTTTCCTCATGATGCAACTTGAAAATTGGCTGCATTTGTGGAATTGATAAGGTTGTCTTCATTTTCTTCATGGGTTAATTTTGATTTGCATCTCAAACTTGTAAATTTGATCCGCATCTCAAACTTGTAAATTTGATCCTTATCTTGAGCCTCTTGATGATACTTTCATGAGTTTGGATTCCTCTACCTTTCCCGAATGCCACCTTAATGTATTGAGCCCAACTGGCTCACGCTCAATTTATGCTGAATTATTTGTCTCTTTTTGGTTTCTCAAGTATAGAGATAACAAACTTGCAAAGAAAAAAAAATTGATGATAACCAACTCAAATTCTATTTGTTTACTTCTACTAGCAAATAATTACAATGACAATGAACTTTCAACAAGTTTTCAATATTAAAAACCTAGCAGAAATATTACGTAATATGGAACTTTGTTGATGGAAGCTGTGATTAATTGTAGATGTAGACTGTGATTAATTGTAGATGTAGACAATCCAACGCTGCTCCAAGAACATCATCGCAGTCCTCTAATTAACTAGTGTCACCTCAAGAAGCTTAATGCAGGTGCAGTATATTGTAATGCAGCCCTGGTATGATGTCGCCACCTCAACGTATGATGCAATATTACTGTAAAGAATGGTCTGTAACAGAAGATTAGTGCCCAGCTCAGGTAGCCGCTCCAAAATTGCAAACGCCAACAGTATTTGTTCACAAACCTTCAGACCAATTCCTTAAAAAGTGCCAGAATTACTTGCAGCAGATATCAAATCAGAAAACCCGATTAATTTGCAATGAAAGCCAACTCAAAGTGCATAATTAGCTAGAGGAGATTTCCAATTCCTCAAACCCCAATGCCAAACCCTTGAACTCTAACAATTTGCATAACACATAAACACCATAGAATGAATTGACCTCTTGCAAGGAATGCCTTTATAACATTTTTAAAGCCAAAACTTCACCATGAAACCAAATGCCTGTTAAGATAAACAACAATGAAAGAACATAAACAATTCACAAAAGACTCAAGACATTCATCCTAGGAAAACCTCCAACTAGAGGGAAAATCACAGCCACACCAACAAAATATATCTTTTGTTGATAAAAATGATCGAGTACAAAGCTTTCACTTTATTGATTTACAATACACCAAACAATCACATAAATAGATTGAATGTAGACTCTTCATCTTACACATGAAGGTTTATTCAAATTCCAGATACAAGAACCTTCATATTTCCAAATATTCAAGACTTAATATTTCCATATGCATGCCTCTTTGTATGACATATGTCGTCGGTAGATATTGTGTAGCCGACAAGGTGTGTGTCAGAATGTATGTCGTCGATAAATATTATGTAGTCGACGGGCCCTTCGAAAAGGTTCTTGTTATGTAGCCGACATGTTGTATGTAGCCAACGGACCCCTTTGGGAAGGTTCTTCGGGAAGTATATATACATCCTCCGGGACCATTGTAATAATAATCATAAGCATAATGTAATATCTTTGGCAGATACGAATAATAAAAGGAGTTCTGTTATTCTTATCTATTGTTTGTGTGCATTGATTCATTTACCCAGTACGGTAAACATTTGGCACCATTGCCGAGGACAAAACAACAACGCCAACAATAATAATGGCAGCAGGAGTCGAATTTAGTACGATGCGAACAGCCAACCCATAGTCAAATGCCGAGCATGTAATTTGTGGGGCCACTTTGCCCGTGACTGTACAACGACAAGCACACCAAAATTATTATGCAAATGGTGCGGACCTAGCGATCATGAAGATGCCAAGTGCCCGAAGTCGGGAGTAAATTTGATCACCATCGGGACAGACAAAGAGGAGGTTCTAGCCATCACACGGAAGCAAGCGAAAGTGTACCCCAACCCGACGAAAGAAAAGAAGAGACTAGAGGAAGCACGGGCAGAAATCCAAAAAGCAACGCACGTAGAGAAAGCACACCTAAAGGACACTACTGGTACCTCCGCACAGAACTGCGCAGAATAGAACATCGTACGAAAAATACTACAAACCGAGGTACCCGTCAAAATAAATGATCTACTGCTTACTATGCCTCAACTCTGTACAGCACTCACGAACATCGCCCTGTCTGCTAAATTGCCAACAAAACAAGGAAAAGAAAAGAAAAGTGGCACAAGTGCAGAGGATCCAATGCTGCTAGCCCTCTCATTCGGACAGCATCCGATAGTCATCGAAATGGGAATTTTGGGGACTGTTTTGACAGACACAATTGTGGATGGAGGGTCCAGTGTCAATGTGTTACCAGAGGACACCTGGAAAAGGTTGGGACAGCCAACGCTGTGGCCACCTACGTTCCAGTTATTAACGGTGAACCAACATGGGATCAAACCGTTGGGAGTCCTAATGGCACAACCACTGACTATCGGAACACAACCATTCCTACTTGATTTCGTCGTCATCCCGCTGAAGAGGAGAGGATATGACACCATTCTGGGCCGAGGATGGCTTGTTTAAGCAAGGATTTAGCATGACTAGAAAAAGAATACCCTATCAATGGAGCACGGAGGCAAAAGATTCATAATTGACCTGCACACACAAATGGTAGGTGAGGAGGCAGCGTCATCGGATTCCGAAGGCGAAGGTGGAGGGGATGACGAGGGGAAGAAGAGAATGGAACCCGATTAAGAGGGAGTATTGAGACTGGAAGGAGGGTCGAATGAGGACGACCTAAACTCGTTGAACGGTCTTTTCCAGTGGCAGATGGAGGATTACGAGCTCTTTCCGAGCTATAATATGCTAAGGGTCGACGAAGGTGACAAAGAAGAGGGAAATGAATGTCTAAATGAATACAGAGAAGCGGAAGAAGGAAAGGTGGTTACGAAAAAAGATTAAGGGAAGAACATATAGTACGAACCTAGAAAAAGGAAAGATTCCACCATACGACCGCGCAGAAAGGAAATGATATATCGAACCACGGATATAGCAGAAAGGTGCTGGCAGCAAGGAAGACACATCATACGGTCTGCACAGGAAACAAAGAGGAAGGGTATAAAAGTTGCAATGGTACGGAGTAAAGGTTCTAAAATCAAGAATACAGTTATTGACGGCAAGGAGTGGCAGCCAACGGAATTCATAGTACCGAGTGTCAGAAACAAACTGGACAATATGGAAAGCCTAAGGGAGAGATCGTGTAACTTAAATAAACTTGATGAGCGACGATTGCAAGCACAATGGGCCACGGAGGTGATACAGAACAGGCACAAAGCATGGCATGATAAACACCTCAAACTGAACAAGTTTCAACCGGGACAGCTGGTGTTGAAGTGTAGCAGACGGAATGAAATCAAACCTGAAAAGTTCAGAGCCAAATGGATAGGACCATACAAGATACGGGAAGTTGGTGATAATGGGGCGATCAAGTTATGGGCGCTCGACGGGAAAGAAGTACCGGACACGATGAATGGGTTAGAGTTAAAAATCTATCATGAAAGGAATAGTCCCCCGTCGACAAACAATTGAAGTAAGAAATTTAAAATTTAAAAAATAAAAAAAATTGAACTCACTGGTGACTATCCATACGGCTGTCTTATATAAGTCCCAGTACAGTGACTAGCTGTACAGCCCTTTACAAAAGCGGAGGCATCCCAAAGTCTTGGCACCTTTCTAATACATTGTACGACACCGCAGTTTCTGGAGGCAACGTACGGCAACCTTTCTAATGCATTGTACGGCACATAAATAGTTCCTAGAGACACCGTACGGCTGTTTAAGTTTTCCTTCACCATATGGTTATATGCCTGCACCATACGGCTTGAAGAGTGTCTGCATCGTACGACTTGAAGAGTGACTGCATCGTACGGCTTGAAGAGTGACTTGTAACAATTCAAGGGAAGAGCAACCTCCACCCGTACGGCCCTCTAAAAAGAACAACACTGTACGGTATCATATTTGCCAGTAGCGTACGGACACGAGACTAGCGTACAGTGGTGACAAGCTTATAAACGCTTCCAGTACAGTGTTCAGTGAGAAAAAAAAGTGAATCATACGGCATTACAGAGTCCTCCAAGTACGGCAAGATAAAATGCATCAAGTACAGCAGCACAAGCATAACACTGGCTGGAAGATAGATCTACAGCACCAGTATACATATCGATTTCTACTAGCAGAAGAGTTGTGAATTCATGAAGGGCTATGTGAGTGAAGGGGTTCATTCCACCATATGAGCAGCCGATACAGTAACCATAATAAAGGAGTCGACAGGCCATACGGGGTACGGCTATGGCAGAAGCAATCCATGGTGTAGCTATACATTGGCAGCACTAAAGAAGGATGACAGGAGATTTTCTAATAATAATAAAAAAAGTAGACAAATCAAAAATGTTTAGAATGTATGATGCCAAAGGGAAGGGAAAACATTAGCGGTTGCCAAAAAGAGTGTGGGATCAGAAGAAAATCACAAAAATAGTATGTTCCATGCAGTTTTGTGTGGATTTGGGAGTGTTAATTTGGTCTTGGCGGTAGGGGCACTGCCCCTCGACCCCGCCCTATATCGCGACAGGGAGCGCGCTGCCCCTCGACCCCACTGGGGGCAATGCCCCCTAGACCTTCAGCCGGTGCAGTTATCAGTCGTGGGAAGTGTGACTAGTTGATGAGACCTGGAGTTGCTGCAAGCATGGAGTGTCTGTGTCCCAATGGTGGAAAGAACAATAGAGCAGCCTTTCAAGAGGAGTGATACGCTTTGAGGCACTTGGAGTAGGTGTTGGACGTGAGGCTATCTTGGTGGATGCATAGAGAGCTCGGGAGGAGCTAATCCTCCAGTTGGAGGCAGTACAGCGACACTTGACTCAGGGTACCCAGGAGTTGGAAGCAGAGAAAGCAAGATGGGTGGCTATCAAGGTCAGCTTGATTAAGGAGACAGTATTGTGTTAGCAGAGGCTTCAGATGCAACACGGTTTGAAGACCAGTTTGGTGCAGGCACAGGACGAATGTGAAAGTGATGTGACAGCAACAAATCTATCTTGTTGTAGTTAGTCAGTTAATGTATTTTGTTTGTTAATTTGTCTTTGATATTTTGCAATTGTCGTCTGGAGAGGACTTTTTCTTTTGGGGGGATGATGTCGTCAGTAAATATTGTGTAGCCGACAGAGTGTGTGTCAGGATGTATGTCGTTGGTAAATACTATGTAGCCGATGAGCCCTTCGAGAAGGTTCTTGTTATGTAGCCGACATGTTGTATGTAGCCGACGGACCCCTTCAGGAAGTCGGAAAGTATATATACATCCTCCAAAATCATTGTAATAATCATCATAAGCATAATGTAATATCTTTGGCATATGCAAATAATAAAAGAAGTTATGTTGTTCTTATCTATTGTCTGTGTGCATTGATTCATTTACCCAGTACGGTAAACAACATACAACACATCCTTTTATATAATTCACAAATGTCTCTTTCAGATGAAAATAACCATAACGGTCATAAAAAAATTGTTTCTATTTAATAAAATCAGCGATAAAGATATCTTTTGCAACTACAACACTCCCTCTTAGCAACAGAGAGATCTTTAATAAGGCAAGCAAACATAGCTGTAACCAAAGATGATACATTCATAACACATGGCATCTCAACATAACATAATTCACCATAGCACATAAAATTAAAGTCATAAAAGTCACACACGTGACTTCCTCCATGCCTACTTGAGCAGGGTGGTCCACCATACCTACTCGTAGAGGGTGGAACAAGAGCTTTCACCTCAAATTTCTCCCAGAGAAGAATGCATTTCCACCATGCCTACTCACAAAGGGTTGGACACCATACCAACTCGCAAAGGATGGAATGAGATCTTTCACCTCAAACTTCTAATAGAGAAGAATGCATTTCCACCATGCCTGTTCGAAGAGGGTGGTTCACCATACCTACTCGCAAAGGGTGAAATGAGGGATTTCACCTCAAAATTCTCCCAAAGAAGATTGCATTAATCATTAAGATGTTCTCTTAACAAAGACTCCCTCTCAACAAGGATAACTTTAATCACCATAATATGATAGTTGATACCAAGTGTTTTATTATCACATAAGATTGCAAAGGGTTGGACATCTCCTTCTGTCATGTAACGTCCCTCTGAAGTTGAATGATCTTTTACTTTTAAATAAAGATATGTATCATCAATACAAGAAATCAATCTCTCATCACTTTGTTTCTCTTTCATCCTACAATGAAGAGAAATAAAATCAATCTATCATTAAGAGATAAATATGGAGATTGTTGTCGGTAATTTCTCTTTCATCCTACAATGAAGAGAGAAATAAAATCAATCTATCATTAAGAGATACATATGGAGATTGTTGTCAGTAAAATCCTATGGTCCTCGAGGACGCGTACTCGGCCTAAAACCCCCCGTTTCGGGGACGGGGACGTCCCGGGGACAGGGGGACGGGTATGGGACGTCCCCCAGCCATCCCCAAATTCCCTTTTTTTGCAAGGGATGTCCCCAAAACTTGGGGACGTGGGGGGGACAAAAGGGGGACAGCCAGCCGTCCCTAGTACGGAAAGGGGACGTCTAGCCGTCCCCCGACCATACCAGGTACGGCCAGCCGTCCCCCTTTTTTGCAAGCTCAAAACATAAA
Organism: Cupressus sempervirens; assembly: GCA_028749045.1. NCBI lineage: Eukaryota > Viridiplantae > Streptophyta > Pinopsida > Cupressales > Cupressaceae > Cupressus > Cupressus sempervirens. The sequence goes on along the minus strand of CM053783.1, from coordinate 337,500,453 downwards.
AAAAACATTTGTTGTGTCTTTTTTGGTCGGCTAGTGGGCCCCACTCCTCCAAAAACCCTAAAATGTATATAACTCAACACATTTAAATTGTTTTAACCATTCTCTGGTTTTCATTTTATGTTGCAACTGACTGAAGTTTTCATTTTGCAAGTAGAGCAGGTAATAGTTTTGGCTCCAAGAGCTTGACCAAGGGTTTGATCTTCTATTTTGTCCACCAAGTATAAAACTCTTTGTGCTTTCATCTATCATTTTTTTAATAAATTTGTAGCTTGCAAAGTCTGATTTTTTTTTTTTTTTTCATTGTTTCAGCTCATATATCTATTCAATTGCATATTTAAACACAATGAGCAGCAGTGGGAGTACAAGTAGTAGTAGTGAAGAAGAAAATGTAGAGGTTGATGTTGTTAGTAGTGACACTCGGCAAAAACCCAATCCTAAAGCTGATTTGTTTAAATGCCCTTTCGACATTATGAAGAATTTTGCAAAGGGTCCTTTCAATAGGAAAAAACCTCTTTTCCAATATGTCACACCTAGGCCAAAAGATAAAAAGAATTCGGGAGGGACTAGGGTGTGGGATTGTCATGTTTGTCTTGATGATTTTAGGGGCAGCTATACAAGAGTGAAGTCACATTTTTTAGGTGTTACATGCCAAGGAGTCAAAGCTTGTCCTAACCTAATCGATGAACAAAAATTAGAATGTCAAAGATTGCACTTAGAGGCTGAAATGGAGGGGCAAAATTTGACAGTGACATCACCATCCATTCCCTCACAATCATCTAGGCATATTTCATCCGCCATTGGTACTAGTGGCAGCCCTAGTGGGTCTAGAGGGAAGAGAAAGATAAGTAGTAGTGAGAAGGGGTCGGTGGAAAGTATGTTTAATGCACAGGCAAAGGAGAAGTGTGAGGCATCCATTGGTAGATTCTTTGTTGCTAATGGTATCCCATATAATGCAACCCGTTCCACTTATTATAAACAAATGGTGAAAGATATTATGAGCATGAATTCCTCATTTGTGCCCCCCGGTGAGCATAAGCTACGAACCACTATCCTAGATGAAGAGTACTCAAAGGTTGCTTTGTTATTTGAGGATATGAGACGCACTTGGGTTAGGACAGGCTGCTCTATTGTGATGGATGGGTGGACCGATGTTAGACATCGGCCACTCATCAATATCATTGTCACATCCCCTGCTGGCTCTTATTTTTTTAGAGCCATAGATTGCTTAGGAAAGAAGAAGGATGCAGATTTTCAGTTCACCATTTTGCGAGATGCCATAGAGGAGATTGGGCCCTCTAATGTTGTACAGGTTATCACAGATTCGGCACCTGTGTGCAAATCAGCAGGTTTGATGATAGAGGGTGCTTATAGGCACATATTTTGGACCCCTTGTTGTGTTCATTCCTTGAACAATGCATTGGAGGACATAGGGAAGATTGAATGGGTGAAGCAAGCGGTGCTAGAAGCTAGAGAAATGCAAATGTTTATTTGCAACCACTACACTTCACTTGCTCTATTCAGGTCCTTCTCTAAGAAGGAGTTCCTCAAACCAGCCGAGACAAGGTATGTCAATTATAATTATAGTTTACTTTTAGTTTGTTTTAACTTTAAGTTATTTAAAAAAATTATTTATAAGTTTACTTACATGTGATGCTTTTTGTTTTAAATTTTAATCATTAATGTTTAAGTTTAAATTTTTAATTTTTAATTGTTGCTATAGGTATTGCACATATTTCATCTTGATGGAGAGGATGATTGAGGTGTATGAGGCCCTTCAATTGATGGTGGTGAATCCAGATTGGGGACGATGGTCTCATTCTAAGTCCACTAAAGGAAAAGCAGTGAGGCAAAGGATCCTTGATGAGAGTTGGTGGTCCACAATGAAGTAAGTTGTTGGTTTTTAAATTTACTATTAGTCTTTTGCTTGCTGATTTTCCTACTAATAATCTTAAAATTTTTAAAATTCTAATTATGATTTTTCTTTTTGTTGCCATTTTGATCTTGCAGATACATTTGCTCTGTCATAGCACCCATTGTTGATGTCATTAGATATGCTGATACTGATGCTCCTAGTTTAGGAGAGATCTATGAGACTATTGACAACATGCTGAGTAAGATGAAGAGAATTGTTGCGGCAAAGGATCCTACATTGGGCTTTTATGAGGAGCATATTACTATTGTGACGCGGAGGTGGAACATAATGAATACCCCGCTTCTTATGGCAGCATTTGCTCTAAATCCCAAATGGTATGCACAGTTGGGTGGAAGGGGCCTCCCATGTGATGATCCTGAGGTTTTGGATGGCTTCACAAAAGCAATTGATAAGATGTATTCAGCTCAAGATGCCTCTACTCTTCGTACACAGTTCCTTGACTTCACCAACCTTCGTGGCCCAAACTTGGGTAAGCCACAAGCAAGGTTGGATAGAGTTGTTTTGGCACAGAGGGATCCTATTGGATGGTGGACTTGGCATAGGAGAGATACACCTGAGTTAAAGATACTTGCCGGTCGCCTCCTTTCACAGGTTGCTAGTTCTTCAGCTGCAAAGAGGAACTGGTCCACATATTCATATATCCACTCTATCAAGAGGAATAGACTTGCCTCCAAAAGAGCAGAGAAGCTAGTGACAGTGCATCATGCTCTTCGACTTGCCGATCGCCAGACTCAAGAGTATAGGCAGACACCAGCTTTGCGATGGGATGTTGAGCCTGAGGATGTGGCCCAGATAGATGAGGATGACATAGCACCAGGACTGGTTGGGGTTCCATTAGATGAGAATACGCTTCCTATGGAGGATGACAGTGAGGAGGATTCTGATTTTGATGCCATGGATTAGTAGAGGCAGAATAGGATCAGCAGTCTGCTTCATTTTCTATGTTTTGCTTTTTATGTTGAACATGAACATGATTATGATACATTGATTATATGATACTTATTACTTAATGGCAGCCTATAGCTTTGGGCATATTCTGATTTTGATTTTTAGATTTATGATTTATCATGCTTATCATTATGAGTCTTATGATATTGACAATGGTTAATAACTTTATGTTCATTGTTCAGTGTTCTCTGATATTGTATTGATATGCATTTTGAGAATTGGATACTAAAATACTAAATAGTAAAATACTAAAATCAGATATTATTTCATAGATGGCATTCAAATGTTGTATGTTATGGTTTTATAATGTTTAAATGACATGCTTTGTGCTTAGTTTCATATGAATGACATGTATATTTACAAATTTCAATGTATATACTATATTTTAAAATTTTCCTATATATATAACCGTCCCCGTCCCCCCCCCCCGTCCCCAAAATCGCCAAAAAAATTTGCCGTTCCGGAAACCTGTCCCGCCGTCCCCGTACCGGAAACTTGGGGGAACATAGGTAAAATCTATATTGTAGCTGACAAGTAGAATAGTATCTGAAGGGCACATGACAGTTGAGTTGCCCCTTCGGGAAGGTATATGTACACCGTCCAAAATAGAGTTTGAATCATCATTATAATCCGATTGTAAGCATTGAGTACATATTGCATATATGAATAAAGTATCTGTTCTATGGTATATCTTGCTATACTACATGTGTTAAGTATCTTTTACCTTGTACAGTAAACATTTGGCATCGTCGCCAGTCGAACCTAGGACGAAGGAAATGTTATGAAGATTAATGTCGAATTTGCTTAACAAGGATAGAAATAAGATAAAAGACAAGGATGAAATACGTACAACACAAGAAGTTTTAATTTTAGCACAGTAGACAGAGCACAGACAGAAGCTTCAGCAAATTGCCGATGGACACTGAGGGGGTGAAGGGGCATAGATGGAGGGAGTGCATTCACCTAGCAGGCTGAGGAGTGCCGAAGAATTGTTGGAAGAGACTCAACAACAATTGAATTTGTGGAAGAAACAAGGGAGGAGTTCCTTAACTTGTATATGCCGAGGGTAAAGCATTCGAACGGAAGGGAAGCAACTTGCACGGCTCAAAGTGTCGAGGGAGCACGAGCATGGAGTGAACTCTTCATTCCCAATACATCTGACAAACAGATATAGGCGGAGAATCGAACTTTTCTTAAGGAAGATTTCCTTTCACCAGGTAACGCGGTTGTTGGAAGTAGGATGGTTGTCCGAAGCAACGCGGTTGTGCAGAACAACGCGGGTGTGCAGAACAGAGCGGATGCTCAGAACAGCGCAGGTACACAGCAGGTACCTCCGAATCAGAAAAAAGTAACAATGCCAGGACCCAAGGAGAAATTGCCTAAGTTTAATGTCGACGAAACGGCAGATCCGATCAGACACTGGAAGACGTGTGAAACAATATGGACGGAAAATAGTGTAACAGATGAAGATGATTGCGTCTGACAATTTCCAACAACCCTACGAGGTGTGGCAATTGATTGGTTTGCGGATCCCGATCCTTAGAAATTGACTACATGGGCGAATGTCAGAAAGGAGTTCATAACAGAGTTTTGACTGCTACGAGACGATAATGAAATAGTAGCAGAGATATACAGCACCAAGCAAGGAAAGAATGAAACAATCCGTGCCTATGCAAGATGGCTGAAAGAGTTGGTCGGGAAGATGGAGAGTCAACCAGCTAACGGATTGAAGAAACGATGGTTTGTTGAGGGGCTACGGCCGACTTTGAAAAAAGAAGATGAAGATTGTACCAAAAGCATCATACATAGATGCATATAATCGCGCGATGGATTTGGAAAGCGAACAAAAAACAAGTACGAAGAAGCATAAATCATCAGACTCAGACAATTCATCGTCTGAAAGAAGCAGCAGTGATGAAGAACCAAACAAGAAAGTGCGAGCGTTACAGAAAGATATGCTACAAATGATGAAAGAATTTGAAAATTTTAAAAAGAACCCAAACTCTATGAAGGGAGAATTGTGGTGCACAAACTGTAAAGAGGAAGGCCACACAAAGGGTTCATGCCCGAAGAAACAATTATGTGATATCTGCCAGGATGCAGGACATTCCATAAAAGAGTGTCTACTTAATATGAAGTCAAAAGGACACTAGCAAGTGTTACTGATGCAGGAAGTGTCCACTAGAAATAACACGAACAATGATGCAACCTCAGGAGGTTATCGCAACAATAATCGGCGCGAAAGGGGTGGAAATAACAATAACAATAATAAAAATGGAGGTCGGAGTCGGATACAGTGCGATGCGAGTGGACAACCGATGATACAGTGTCATGCGTGCAACCTCTAGGGCCACTTCGCCAGTGATTGTACCACGAAGGAAACGTCGCAGCTATTATGCAAATGGTGTGGTCGAAGAGACCACGAAGATTCAAAATGCCCAAAGCAGGGGGTAAATCTGTTAAGCATCGAAGCATGTGATGAGAAGGTACTAGCCATTACACGTAAACAAGCTAAGAAGGCGAAATACCCCGATGCAGAAGAAGAAAAGGAGAGGTTACAACAAGCACGAACAGAGCTAGAAAGACAAATAAAAACAGGGAAGTTGCAAGTAAAAGACACTGCCGATACCTCAAAAAGGAACTTAGCTGAACAAAACATGATAAGATAGGTAATGCAAATAGAAGTACCTATTAAATTAAATGAACTTCTCACAATGCCACAGTTACAGACAGTCATTCTGAATATGACACCGATTCTGAAAGAGACGAAGGAAACAAGAAAGGACGGTAGTGGAACAATGGCAGCAAACCCAATGCTACTCGCACTTACAACAGGCAGGCATCCGACAGCAGTCGAGATGGGAATTCTAGGAACGGTACTAACAGACACAATTGTGGATAGAGGGTCAAGCGTGAATGTGTTACCAGAAGATATGTGGAAAAAGTTCGGACAACCTATGCTGTGACCACCTATATTCCAGTTGCTCATGGCAGATCAGCAAGGGATCAAACCGTTGGGAACCTTGATAGCACAACCAGTAACTACTGGAATGCAACCATTTTTATTAGATTTTGTGGTCATTCCACTGAAAAGAAGAGGGTATGATGTTATCCTTGGACGGGGTTGTTGATCCAAGCAAAAGTGAAACATGACTGGAAGCGAAATACCCTATCCATGCAACGCAAAGGCCAAAGATTTGCAATTGATCTGCACACACAGATGGTAGGTAAGAAGGCGACGTCGTCAAATTCTGAAGGTGAAGGTAACGATGAAAGAAAGAAGAGAATGAAACTGGACGAAGGAGTATTGAGATTAGAAGGAGAATCGAATAATGATGACCTAGACTCGGTGAACGGCCTATTCCATTAGCAGATGAAGGATTACAAACTCTTTCCGAGAAAGGAGAGAAAAATGAATGTTCGAAGAAATACAAAGAAGCGGAAGAAGGAAAGGAGGTTACGGCTAAAGCTGAAGGGAAGAACATACCGTACTAACCTAGAAAAAGGAAAGATTCCACCGTACGGTACACGATGAATGGACCGCGCAGAAAGAAAATGCTACACCGCACCACGGATTTAGTAGAAAGGTACCGGCAGCAAGGAAAACACATCATACTGTCTACACAGGAAACAAAGAGGAAGGGCTTAATAAAAACTTCAGCAATACAGAGTGCAGGTTCTAAAATCAAGAATACAATTATTGACGGCAAGAAGTAGTAGCTGACGAAATTCATGGTACCAAGTTCAAGGATTGCGATCGAAAACAAGCTTGGAGATATGAAAAGTCTGAGGGAGGGATGGTATAATTTAAATAAATTTGATGAGTGACGATTGCACGCACAATAAGCCACGAAGGTTATACAGAACAGGCACAAGGCATGGCACAACAAGCACTTGAAGTTGAACAGATTTCAATCGAGACAATTAGTTTTGAAGTATAAGAGGCGCAACGAGATCAGACCAGGTAGATTTAAAATAAAGTAGGTCGAGCCATATAAAATCCGTGAAGTGGGCGATAACAGAGCAATAAAATTATGGATGCTCGATGGGAAGGAAATAGTTGATGTTGTGAATAGGTCAAAGCTGAAAGTCTATCATGAAAGAAATAACGCACCTCTGCGAACGAACAACTGAGAATAAATAATGAATATTAATGTATATATGTAAATTAAGTGTAAAATAAAATATTTTTATTTTGAGTTGATAGACATAATAAGATATAAATAGGAGAATAGTAGTCAAAAGATGTATGGCCTTTAGGGGAATGAAAAGTTAAAAGAGAAACCATTATACGAACCATAAAGAGTAAAGTGGGGACCGCACGGCCGTACGGACAGAAGGAGAAACTTGTAACAGCAACCATACTGTACGGCCTTCGTAAAAATCACCAAGCAGGAAATAAGATTGAAAAGTATGGCCCGTAAGGAAGCATTAGAAAGGAGCATTGATTACGTTCAATTGCAAAGAGGAAAGCACTGTATGGTCACATAGAAGAACCTGTACGGACATTTGAAAAACCTTGACTGTATGGCCATGAAGGAACCCATACGAACAGAAAGGAGGCTTCATACATAGGAGATAAACATCATACGACATAAAAGCAGAAAAAGAGAAGCCAGTAAGCCGTACGGCCAGCAGAGGAAAAGGTATGGCCATCAACTGAAGGATTGAAGTCACCCTACAGACATACGAACATGAGGAAGCAATAAAGTGTCGTACGGCCTTAAGGAAGGCACAAATCTAATAGCCACACCGTACAGTATGGTCGAGCAAGAAGCGGGAAGCAAATTAGGTCGTACGGCTGTACGGACGAAGGAGAACACATGCAGAGGTGTCATACAGACATATGGGTTTAAGGAGTACAAAAGAAATGACTGTACGGCTCACAAGGACAATAATATAATCTACCAACACTACAGAAGCGCTGCATCAGGTGGTCGTACACCGTACGAAGTGGAGTTGTAATATAATAAAAGGAATCATAGAGGCCATAGTAATAAAGTCACCCTCCGGAGGCTGTACCAAAGCATTCAAGAGAAAGGAGTTGTACTCTTCAGGAAGTAGGAGCCATAAAACAAAAAAAGACGACAAATCAAAAATGTTCATAAGGAATAATGTATGGTGCCGAAGGGAAAGACAGAAACAGGTAGTAAAACATAAGCACTTGGCAGGAAGAGTATAGGATCAGAAGAAAACCACAAAAATGGTGTGTTCCATGGACTTTTATGTGGGTTTTTATAGGATTGGAAGAAACCCACAAAAATGCTCTGCCTTAGGACCCCACGAGGGCGCTGCCCCTCAACCCCACTAGTGGCAATGCCCACTAGACCCCCAGTCAATTTAGTTATCAGTCGTGGGAAGTGTGACCAGTTGATGAGACCTAGAGCTGCTATAGGCATGGAGTGTTTGTATGCCAAAGGTGGAGAGGGCACTGGAGAAGCCTTTCGAGAGGGGTGCTACACTTTGAGGCACTCAAAGGAGGTGTTAGACGTAAGGCTGTCTTGGTGGATGCATAGAGAGCTCGGGAGGATCTGATCATCCAATTGGAAGTAGTAGAGCAACACTTGGCTCAGCGTATCCAAGAGTTGGAAGCAGAGAATGTAGCACAGGTGGCTATCAAGGTTAGATTGGCTAAGGTGACAGTATTGTGTTAGCAGAGGCTACAGATGCAACGTATTTTGGACACCAGTTTGGTACAGGCATGGGAGGAATGTGAATGTGATGTGACGGAAAAAGATCTATTTTGTTATAGAGGCATATTACACCCTGCGGAGGAGCTAGGCAAATCAAGTAGCAACTAAGAGGGCTCGGGAGGAGTTAGCTACCAGGTTAGCCACAGAGAGGGCAGCCTAGGAATCCGAGAGGGCAACCCTGTTAGACAAACAAAGTCAACTACAAAAGTTGGCAGCAGAGGAGCAAATAGTGGTAGAAACGGAGAGAGTAGCAAATGAGAAAGAGAAAGAGCTGGGAGAGATTGTGGGGATGATGCAGTCAGCTTTAGAGCTTCAGATGGAGGCGGAAGTGGAACTGGAAGTCAAGAAGGAGCAAGTCTACAAGCTGCGGGCAGAATTGAACGAACTGAGGGCTCGGACGGCCACTATGCCAGAGACACATCCCTCTATTTAGTATTTATATATTGATGTAATTAGTTGTTTATTTTTGAGTTTTGTTGTATTGTTGTCCGGAGACGACTTTTCTTTTTGGGGGGGATGATGTCGGTAAAATCTATATTGTAGCCGATGGGTAGAATAGTATCCGAAAGGGCGCGTGACAGTTGAGTCACTCCTTCGGGAAGGTATATGTACACCGTCCGAAATGGACTTTGGATCATCATTGCAATCCAATTGTAAGTATTGAGTACATATTGCATATATGAATAAAGTATTTGTTCTATGTTATATCTTGCTATACTACATGTTTTTATCTTTTACCTTGTACGGTAAACAGAGATCAATGCTCAAGAAAACACTATACTTAAGTGTTGTAACAGAATTCAATATTCAAGATATAATTAGGAATACTTATCTCTTTTACATGCAAAATCACCAATATTTTCAACTCATCTGTATAATATGTCCTTTGCTCAACAACAAGTTCAAGATCTTACTTATGGCCATGCAATCTGAAATCAAATTCAAACAAGCCCATGAACCACAAGTGCCACTATAGCACCAAGTGTTAAAACATACCATAAACAAACAGATTGAGATATAATCTCTCAGAGTAATAGACATTAAAACAGCACCCTGTGGTGACACTAAGCCATCAAATAATAGAAAGTGCCTCCACAAAAAAAATGCCAACAGAGTGTCTTCTTTTAAAAACTCGGAGTCTAATAAAAAATGTCTTGAAAACCAATAGGAAAAATGCCAAAAATCATATGAAGAAATCACAAGAATGAAAGGACTGAAAGGACTCTATAATATGCTAAACACATCATGCAATAAAAGAGAGAACCTACAGATGACTAATATCAAACCTGTCGATGCCAGTAGAGGTCTTTTGTCAAACCTGTAGACACCAAATCACTATAGCATCTGAAATAAGATCAAATCTGCCAATTTGGCATCAAGTTCCACCATTGAATCATTGATTTTGTAACTAAGCATTTGTAATTGCAAAAGAAGAATGGTATGCTTGAGCTACATTTGTTTTGAAATCTAGATCCGTAAGCAAGATTTTGCATAGTTGTCTCTTCACAAACTGCAAACACTCAGTTCCATAAAACATACCAAAAATATGATCGTTTGGGTCCAACCTATCAAACTCGCAGCAGTTTGCCCCTTGTCCACTATATCCTTACGGAGATGACAACAATTTGAGACTAGACAATTGTTACATCCCCATTTTTTATAATTGTTGATATTTAAGATAATTCGAAATGGATGGTTTTTTCACATGAATGGGAATATTGGTTACCTATTATATGTATTGTGAAAAGAAAGATGCGGTTAGTCGTTATGTTATTTTTTTATGGTTAATCAAGTTAGTTATTAGTTATGATAACTAGATTTCCTTTGAAAGACAAATGCTTTCACCCTATCAACTCTTTTTTGCAGGAACGCGGAAAAGGGGGAGGAGCATTGCCAGAAAGGGAATAGGGTACAAGGGCACAAACCTATTGCTATTGAACCTAAGCTACCATGGTAAAGGAAAAGTGAGTTAGGCAACAAGAGTATACCAAGTCTCCACCATGAGCTAACTATTTTGAAATATAAATTGTTGTCAATCAGGATTACGCCTATAGCGAGATGCAAAATCTAGCTATCCTTTTGAAAGATGCAAAATCTCTCGGATGGTGGGTTGTCCTAAAATGAGAGATGAATCTCCGAAAGCTAGGCACGTTCCTATGTAGTGATCACCTAAAACTTTAGTTGTATGTGGGAAAAGGGATGAGAAGTGAATGAAAATAACGGATACTAAACCTAAATGAGATGATACACCAATGACTTGTATACTACTTCAATTTAATTAACACCAATTACCCAAGATACAAATGATTCACAATACCTGGACAAGCATGCAACTACAAAAGTGATTCTATGCAAGGATCTGAAATCTTTTGCTTTGAAAGGAAATTGTAGGTTTTACCAATTTTTTGCAAAAAGAATAAAGACACAAACAAAGACCTACAATTACAAATATCAAGATTCTAACATGCAATAAGAAATATATCTTCTATGAAGGACAAACACAACATAAAACCAAAGAACCCACAATATTGCACAAGAATCAATGAGAAGGAACAGCTGAATCTGTATAATCAATGCTAAAAAATATGTACTACAAAATGTTTACATGTGCAAAAAATCTACTCAAAAATTTACAATGTGCAAAAATCTAAGCCCAAAAGAAGATATCTCATGAATGAGGTGAATGTACAATAAATAGACCTCAAAACCCTAATTCGAATATCAAAAATATGCATAGAAAAAATTGAGTCAAAACTAATCCAAATTGTGAAGAAACCCCTAAAAACTACTCTCAACCACTTGTCCAATTGATAGCCAACTGGAAAACTACCTCTATCTCCTCAAAATCATGCACAAAACCCTAAGTTGGATTTCAATGTTAAGCTAAAAATATAGCATGTCAATCTCATCAATAACTATACAAAAATGCATAAAACAGGCTCCCAAAATAAACTCCATGTAAAACTAGCCTTAACTGCTCCATATCTCACCAAAAGTAGCCCCCATAATTGACTCCAAAGTCCTAAGTTTGAACTATGAGTCCAAAAATAGCCATTGAACTCCTTACCCTCGCATTTAGGCATTAAAAAAAATGCAACTCCCCTCAACCTTTAGTCAACTCGGCTATTTTATTCTCCTTTCCTCTTTTTTCACTTTATATCTTTAATTTTAATTATATTCCCCTTTGCACTTTAATATTTATTATTAATTAGCTGACTTATAATATATCAACTAGATTAATAATAATTACAAATTGTCATAATAATGCAAAGATTTATAGTAATAATAACATAGACTTCAAAATAAGTCATATATTATTAAAATAAATCTCCATAACAAATGCAAAGTTCCGGACCCGAAATCTTCTCCATTTTAACATATTTGGGCATACATAACAAAGAAATGTTAGATATTTCTTTCATTTTCACACTTGTTGATTCATGGAAAAAGAAGAAATATAGTTTGAAGACACCCTAAGCCGAATTGCAGGATATTATGGATTTTTTTCTTGCTATTTTGTGGCTCCATGTTGTGGCTTTTGATAGTTATGACGGGTCTTCTTTATGTTCATTTCGTGGCATGGCTGGTCTCCTCTTTCACTGCTTGCCGTGAGTTTCTATTGTTTACCTTCCTCATGCTTCTTCTTTGTTGTTGAGGTTTCCGTTATAGCCATGCACTCCTTGTGGGCCGATGCCTTGAGCACTGGGATGTTTCATGATAGTCATGAGTGTTGGGTTGTTTCATGAGCCGTCTTCATGCCATGACCCTGTTGTTACTTGTAATGTTGTTGGTCTTGGATGGACGTCTCTAATGGTATATGTCTCAAACACCATGACTATTGGTTATTTCTTTTGGAGCCGTAAATGTTGGTTGCTTTTGTTACTCGGTAAGCCATTTATTGAGCTTCTTTATGTTCATTTTCGTGGTTCCTTTGCTATAGCTTTGTTCTAGTGCCGTGAATGCTTATCCATGTCGAGAGTGTTGTGATGGCTTTCTTTGGTACATTAATTAGCTTGAGAAGATATTCAATTGGCAAGCTCAGAAATCTGATTCCTATAGAAATAAACCAGTATTTCCATGAAAATTTGTTGTTTTAGCAAATTTATTCAAGAATTCAACCATTATAACCTGAAATATGATACTGAGAACAGTAACACAAACAAACATATGGTTCTTGAGTATCCCTGTGAAGATGTTGAACTCTTCTGGCTTGCGTGCATTGATCTCATTGAATAACTGGCAAAATACAAAGGTGTTGAAAATGATGGTATCTCTGAGTATATTTTTTCTATCTTTTGTTCCATCCAACCTTTAGCAGATTAATTCCTTTGTAGTAAAGAGTTAACAGCACTGTAAGTTGGAAAGAAGCCTGGCAAGAATATTTCGCCACATGAAATTGGTAACAAGAGGATCCTTGAGCCCAATTGAAGGTTTTTGCATTAGATCATCAGTTGGAGGTTCAGTTGCTAGTGCAAGTGCCCCAAGTGTGTCCATAATCAAATTTATCCATAACATTTGTAGTGTTTTTAGAGGCACATTACCATTGGACACAGATGCAACAAAATGGATTCCTAACCCTAAAGCTACAATATTGACTATTAATTGAAATTTGTAAGAATTTGCCTTAGGGCAAAATCACCCAAGATCAAGAAGCTTAAGCAGTAACACAATATGGACCAATAAAGTATGATCAAAATAACAATATGAGAATGAATCGATGTACATACACACTAGGAGTGCCTGAATATAAAGGCCTCTAGACCATAGTAACAAGAATCGCTCGAAAATCACGTGAATCGGCGATTCAACGATAAGATTCAAGGTGGGCAATTTTTTTGGAGTCGGGAATCACCACACCTGATTTTTTTTGGATGAATCGCATGAATCGCCAGTATCGGCAATTCATCAAAAAAATTGCATGAATTGGATGAAAAAATCGGCAAGAAATCGCCCACGGCCAGAAAAGTATGGAGTTGTAAATTTTTAAAAAATAACTTGTTTTTTTTACTTTCCTTTTGACCTATTCTCTTTGTTATAACCCTAAAGGGCCTTCTATTTGTTAAGCATGAGTAGAAGAGAGGAAAAGTGAGAGAGACGAAGAGAAAAGAAAAGCCATAGCTTTCTAACCAGCAAGAAGGAAGAGCACCAAAGAGATCAGCAGTCCATTTGGGGAGGCCATCAATTGCATTGGGAGCATTAAGGAGCCAATATCAACACTCCTCAACTCATTTGCAAGAGGTAAGTGCTCAATTTTTTTTTGCATGTTAGTGTATTATGCATTTTTTCTTAAATTTTTAGTGTATTATGCATTTTTTGTTAAATTTTTATAGTTTTCAAGATTTTTAGTTTAAATCTTGAATGTTCTTTATTTTTACTAAGTTGCAAACTAGGGTTTGTTGTTTTGTAGCTTTTATTAGCTTCAAACATTGATATTTTACATTAAAAAAATTATTGCAGCAGTCTTTGCTTTCATTTTTCGCAAATTCACAATGGGTAAAAAAGATGAATGTTGGAAATATAACGAAGAGTTTCCTGGAAGAACCAAATATCAAACAAAATGTATGTTTTGTAAAGAAAAAATAACTTCTGGAGGTATTTATAGATTGAAATATCACATTGCTGCTATATCTGGACACGATGTTACAATTTGCACTCACCAAACTCCTGAGGCAAAACGCACTTGCTTAATGGCATTAGAAAAAATTGAAAAAGACAAAGCGAATAGGAAAATGCAACTTGAAGGGTTAAGGGGTATTGGCTCCCATGTTCCCGCATCCGCAGCTGCATCCACATCAGCTTCTGCATCCGTAGGTTGTGTTGTATAGGGTTCTTCTAGGCCTCCTTTTTATCCTAGTTCTTCTGCTCGTGCTAGTGCTAGTGCTGGTTGGTCACATACTGAGACAGAGTCCTACACCAACCTATTGCAGCCTAGAGTGCGGAAAAACAAAATGGATAGTTACTTTGTGCCCCGCACTACTCCTGGTTCCCAACCCACGCTTCAGGGCATGGGTTTGAACAAGGAGATTCATGATGCTGCCAGAAAGTACATATGCAAATTTTGGTACTTTTGCAACATTCCATTTATTGCAGCCAGGTAATTGATTCTTTTTTCTTTGTTTTCTTTAAAGTTAAAATTAAAAGTAAAAGTAAAACTTTAATTATATCTACTTGTTTTATAATTTGAGTCTTTGACATCTAAATTTTTATTTGTGACAGGGCTCCTTATTGGCAGAACATGATAGATGCAGTTGTTATTTGTGGTTCGGAGTTTAAAGCCCCAACTAAGGCTGAGTTGAGCGGATACCTCTTGGATGAGATGGTAGAGGACATGAGGGTTGAGCTTGAGGAGAACCGAAAAGAATGGATTGCAAAGGGTTGCACCATCATGACTGATGGTTGGACAGATAGGAGGAATAGAACACTCCTCAATTTTCTTGTATCCTGTGGAGGTGATTGATCATTCTACTTTCCTACATACATAATTGTAAATTTTGATTTGTTGAATGCTAATTTGTTGATGATCCATTTAATATTATAATTCGTTGTTTTTTTACTTGTAGGATATACCATGTTCATCAAATCCATTGATGCTTCCGCAAATGTAAAAAATGCCACATACTTATGTGAGGCTATTGAGGAAGTCATAACAGAGGTGGGGGAACAAAATGTGATCCAAATGGTGATAGATAATGCAGCAAGTTATGTTGTTGCAGGTAAACTTTTAACTTTTCAAGTTTTGAAAATAAATTTATTTGAATTTTGAAATTTGAATTTTTAATTAACTTAAAATTGTTGTAAGTAAACTTTTGATGGAGAAGCACCCCACCATATTTTGGTCCCCTTGTGCGGCACACTACATTGACCTCATGTTAAAGAAAATTGGCAAACTTGAGTTTGTCAAGTCATGTGTGGAAAGGGCAAAAAACATATGCAAGTTCATTTATAATCATTCATTTGTCCTTAGCACAATGAGGAAGTACACAAGAGGCAAGGAGTTAGCTCGCCCAGGTATCACGAGGTTTGCCTTGAATTTCATCACCCTGCAGTCCTTGTTGACATTAAGGGATAAATTGAGGAGCATGTTTGTTGGGCGGGAGTGGATTTCCTCTTCCTATGCTACAACCACTGCAAGGATAGATGTGGCGGATTGCATATTTGATGAGGATGGTTTTTGGAAACCCGCTAGAGAAATCCTTAAGGTAAATTTATTGCAATTTAACATCTAGTATTTTACTTTTACTTTAAGTTATATTATTTTATATTTAAGTTTTGACTCAAATTTTTTGTTTTACTTTATATGTAGGTCACTAAGCCCCTTGTAGCTTTGCTACGAACTTCTGATGGGGAGAAGCCCTCTATGGGCTACATTTATGAGGGCATGGATAGGGCCAAGGAGGCCATCAGAGCCCAATATGCAGGAGTGCAAGAGAGGTATGGCCCTATTTGGGACATCATCGACAGGAAATGGCAGAATCAGCTCCATCGACCCATCCATGCAGCAGCTTACTATTTGAATCCGGCATTTCGTTTCCATCTTGAGTTCAAGGCGGATGCAGAGGTTCTCACTAGATTATACATTAGCGCTGCTGCGATTGTTGAGCTAGACCAGTTCAACAATAAACAAGGGCCACTTTTCTCTGGCAGGATGGCCATAAATGCTCAGACAACACTATAGCCAAGTAAAAATTAAATAATATATTCAATGTTCATGAATCTAGATTCTAAACTTAAAGTTGATTATATAATGCATTAATTTTAGAGTTGTAATTTGTAAATGAGACTAATTGTTTTTGTTTTTCCTTATTTCAGATAGATGGTGGCAAATGTTTGGGGCCATACCCCAAACCTTCAAAAAATTGCCATCCGTATTCTAAGTCAGCCGAGTAGCACTTCTGGATGTGAGCGCAGTTGGTCCATGTTCAAGCACATCCACTCGAAGAGGAGAAATAGGTTGACAGTGCAGAGGTTGAATGATCTTGTCTTCATTCATTACAACCTTCGTCTTAGGATCAGATAGATTTTGGGCGCTGACTCCTCTCTGATCATTGTGGAGGAGATTGATCCAGAATCAGAGTGGATCACAGAGATTGTGGAACCAGTCTTCACTGAGGAAGACTGCATGTGGGTTGACCAGGTGGATGTAAAGGCTGAGGCTATGGCCAGGGTAGAGGAGGCAGCTAGAGCACGTTTGGGCATTGGTAGACGCACACACGCACGCACAGACGTAGGCCCTAGCGACGTTGTTCGTGAGCCCATTGCCCATGCAAAGGACATGGCTCGGCAGTCCTCTAGGACCTACCTTAGACGCCTTTCTCGTAGGCACATTGGATACTCAGAGGTTGAGGTTGAGGCTACAGCAGAGCTAGAGGATGATGATGAGGATGATGAGGCTTGAGTTGGAGCCTTGTTTTTATATTTTGTTTACACTATATAGATATTGATAGTGATACTAAATCACTAATAGGCATACGTTTCAAACTTTCATGGATCTTCATCTTAGATTTATACATACATTTATGATTTGATGTCTTATAGATCTTCATGATTTCATCTTACATACATTCTATGATTTGAATCATTATGATCATTTGATTTTTATTTACTTCAGCTAGCCTACAATTTACATTTTAGTACATAATGATAACATAGTTACGTATGTGATGGATTTTATGTTTCATGTTTATGTATGTTAAGTTTTAACTTCTATTTGATGATGTTATAGTGTGTTTAAGTTATATTCAATAAAAGGTGCATGAAATAAGTCTTAAATTGTTAAAATCTCTACATTTAAAGGGTTTTTTCAAATTTGTCGATTCATCGCCGATTCACCGATGATTCACCCCCGATTCACGATTCGATTCGGCCGTGCTGATTTCGATACGATTCTGATTCTTGTTACTTTGCTCTAGACTGACTAGGAGTCAACAAAGTGATAATACTCACAACTAAGCACATGTCCACTAAGAGTGGATTATCCTCCATTGAGCACAGAAGTTAGTGCGATGATGAGAGGATAAGCTTAACATGGGTGTGTCATGTAAAATTATGTTGTAGACACCATGTTCTTATTTAGAGTGCGAACAATTGTGTTGTCTACATGACAACTCAAATAAATATGCAAACTCGTGTGTTGTAGACACCATGTGCTAAATTAGAGTTGCTAACTCCTGTGTTGTCAACAAGACAACTCATATGAGTACGCATACTCCTAGGTGTTTAACAAAATAAATAATAATAAAATGCATTAACTTAAGTAAACTTAAATGTAATAATAATTAATTATTTACACTAACACCCCCCCTTAAGTGCAACTTAGGGGAATGCACTTAAGCTTACGAAAGCTATAATGAAAATGCATGATGGGTCCCGACTACTAGACCATATTAGGTACCCATGTACAAAAGCAATGCAATCTCTCTGAAAATGGAGAAAGAGGGAAAACCTCATGGGAAAAACCCTCCCTCAAAAAGAGAGATGAAAAAACATGATGCATGGATGGATGGAGTAATTAAGACCCCCCTCCCCCATTACAACATACATCATATATATACAATAGAGAAGTATGAGAAGGAAAAAACCTCATAAGAGGAAAAAGTCCCCCCCATAAGAGAGAAGTAGAAGAAGAAAGGAGACAAGGTAGTCCCCTCCCCAAATGTAGAATGTTGATCAGTGATAGCTGCTCCAAGATGAATGTAGAAGTTGATCCATGACTGTTGAATAATGTTCCTCCCCTTAGGAAGAAACAATGGCATAGGTACATATAAGATGCTTCCCCAATGTGTAGAAAGAATCCCAAAGATGAATGGTGTCTCTAAAACCTACTCAACTGTCCTTGTGTCGATACTGACGATTGCCCCTTCCAACACTGCTGAAAAGAACATGGTCAGATCTAGCAAGGATGGATGTAGAACATATTCCAAAGAACCGTCTCCTCAAATGATAAAGAGACCTCTTGCAACTAATGTCCATAACGATCCACAATCGTATCAACCTTTAAAAACCGATCATGTAGAGAATGGACAAGAGGGTTAGAGTATTCCCTCGCAACAACTGAAGAAGGATCTTCTTCATCAAAGAGAAAATGTATATCATCAATAATGTCTCCCAAATCTACTATGGACTGTACAAACAAGCCTAAAATATTTGTTATGTAGTCATCCGCTGAGTTTGGAATCGAAAGACAAGGTGTACCCAACTATACTAAATTGAATGGATCTATCACTATAGCAATGTATGCATGTGGAATATTCTGATGTTGTGACCTCATCCTGCATCTGCAATAGGATCCCCCATTTCTGAACCTATTGAATCACTAACACCGTTGTCACTATCAGTTTCGAGTCTTTCGACAATGTATGAAGTATGGAGAGGATTAGAGGATAAGCTAGGGGAACTTTCCTCAAAGTGAACATTCCTCTCTATGAATATCTCATGAGTCTCAGGATCCATAAGTCTATATGCCTTAACACTATCGTCATATCCAATGAAAGGACAAGGCCTTGGTGGTGGTGCCTTGCATTCCCTTGAAGATATGTGTGCCCATGTTGGACAGCCAAAAACTCTGAAGTGTTTCACAACTAGTTTTATTTCGCACCATGCCTCAAAAGGAGTCATTCCATCTAAGACATTATGAGGAGACCTATTAAGGATGTGATTGGCACTACTTATAGCTTCGACTTCATCTGATGGATCAAGAGATTTAGCTTGAATCATGAAACTTGCCATTGACTTAAGAGTTCTAATCCTCATTGCTGCAACACTTGTCTTCTGCAGACTAAATGCTACAGGATTCTAAAGATCAATACCCTCAAGTTCACAAACGTATCTAAGTTTTAAGTTAACATATCTACTTTCATTGTCCATACGAAGAACCTTGATGGCTTTACTTGATTGCTTCTCAACATGACTCTTGAAGGCTAGAAACTTATCAAACACTTCATTTTTTGTGATTAAGAAAGTAGATCCATGTGTAGCGTGAAAAGTCATCAATGAAAGTGAGGACATAGTGACCCTTGCTAAATGATGTCACTGAAGAAGGGCTTGCTAGAACCATGTGAACCAACTCAAGAACAACTGATGCTCTCCAAGACTTCCCTTTGTCAACCTTCTCTTCTAGATGCATATCCATTAAACAAGTTGAACATTCACCTGTAGAAAAGTTGATTGTAGGTAGACCTTTGACCATATTTTTTGAGCTAAATTGATGAAGATAGTGGAAGGCAAGATGTCCATGCCGTTCATGCCATAATTTACTTTGCGATTGTGAATGTGTCAACAAGGCATGTGAAGGAGACTTAGGCACAAAATGGGAGAAAGAATAAAGTCTTGTGTCATGATTGACTTTACCCACTGCAACCAATGAATCATCCTTAAGATTTCACACCATTACTGAATTAAGAAGGAACTCAACTTTATTGCCACCTCCATAATGAGTGATTTGGTAAATTGAAAGGAGATTAGTGCTAAGGTTAGGAACATAAAAAACATCTTTGAACTCTCCATTTTTCATCTCAACTTGTTCTTTCCCTTCAACTTCCACTTGTATATCATTCCCTACAAAGATGTGAGGTACCTTAGACTGCTTCAATGAAGAAAATTGTCCTTTTGAAGAACCCATATGATGTGAGGCACCCGAGTCAAGAATCCATTCCCCTAAAGAACTTGAACTTGCCATAAATGCTTGCCCTTTTCCCTGTGAAGTGGATGGATTTGAATCCTTGGAAGCATTTGGCACATTGATTTTGTTCTTCCTAAGTTTTCCAACTCATCTATTCTTTTAGAATTGCAATGATGCTCATCATGATTTGGTTTCTTGCAATATGCACAAAATAGTTTATCCTTCTTGTTGTTGTTTCCCTTCTTGTTGGAAGAAGAATTGCCTTGTTGTGAGGAGGAAGATTGTTGTCTCTGATTGTGATTTTTGCTTCCACTGCTTTTTCTTGTTGTTGGGGAAACTTTTGCTGCCTTGATTTGTTTGATTCTCATTACTAGCCACCAATGTTGTAGGCTTGGATGACTTGAGTATTCTCATATCTATCAACTTGGATTGTTCCAACATCAACATTTCTACAAATGCATCAAATGAAAGCTTAGTGAAGGCACTTCCCATGGTCAACCTATGAGTGTTGTAACTTGAAACAAAAGATGCATACTCTGAAGGTAGCCTCTTCAAGATGTGATAAATCAATCTATCATCCTTCATGGGATTACCACAATTCTTAAGTAGTGCTCTTAATTCATTAGCTTTGTTGACATAGTCTTGAATTGTGTCAAAATTCTTAGGATCCAATAGAGTTAGATCATCCTCAATTTGGAATCCTTTTTCCTCATCCACCTTACCATACAAACCTTCAAGTTTTTCCCAAGCACCCTTGGCATCCTTAAAGCTGGAAATGTGGAAGAAGAGATCTCTATGAACACAACTCCTAATAGCTAAAGCCTGGTTGTCTTTAACTTGCCAATCAACTAGTGCAGCAGCATCAGTGGGTTTTACAATTGTACCATCAACATATAGATTTAAACATTTTTCCATTAATCTACTCCATACAATATCTTTCCATGTAATATAAGTGTGTGAAGTTAAAAGTGGAGTTTTAGGTGAACCCATAATGCAAAGAATTAAAAGAGCACAAAAGAGAAAGAGAGACACAAAAACACGACACACCCCCCTATTCACTCAATCAAAGAACCCCCCCAAAAATGATGCTTTTGGAACTTTATATGTAGTACGTTTCCAATATGCCACTTGTCAAAATGGACAAAAGTGGGCTTCTAATTTTGCTATTTACAACGTCCTTTTGGAGTTCAAATCTGGTACTTAGCAATGTAGTTCGGATGTACAACAATTTTGAAGTTTAATCAAAGCAATACAATGCAAAAAATGACCTATTTTTGAAAGTGGTATTCCTATCCACACAAGCCTATAATCTTATTGCAAATCTGGAAAGTAGACAAAAAAAATGCACTTCCAAAAAAAAACAGAACCTAAAAACATGTCCAGATGAGCCCGAACTAAGCCTTTGAAGTTGCAAAAATCGAAATTTGCGATTTGCAGAACAATTCAGGAACAGAGACCTCAAACATCCTACACCAATGTGTAGATAACAAAATTCTACCCCAAAACAAAAAAATTGCTCGGAAAAAAGAGTACATATGAGGGAGATATCGTTGTTTGAAAATCACCTCTGCAATTATTTTTCCTGAATCGCCGCCCTCGCAACTCCAAAAATCAATTGACTCTATATTTCACCTTAGATGTCTGATTTTGATGAAACAAAAGTCAATTTGGGAGTTTTTTGACCTTTTGAATATGATGCCAACATCTAATTTGCACCAATAAGCTCCAATTTTGTCCTACAAAGAATCTCTCCTACTGGCCTAAAAGGCCAATTTTTCCGTAGAATTTCGGAAATACAATGCAAATCCGAAAAGCAAAAATGCAAAGATGCAAAAACATTCAGATCTGAAAAATTAATTGCATAGATCTAAAGAGATCATACCAATTCTACAAATTGGACCTTCGAGTTCTAGTTTGCAAAAAAAAATGGCCTCAAATTTGACTATAGCCTAGGGTAGGCAAAAGTATAGTCAAAGTCCACTAAATCGATCCTCCGAACGCAATGGTGAGGTCCGCTTTGGCTCTAGACGCTCCCAATGACTGCAGATACTCCAAATCTGAATTGGGGTCTTCCGAGAGGTGAAGCAAAAAAGGTCTCCAATGGCTATGTGAAGAGAAGCTCCCTTAGCTCTAATACCATGTAAGAATTTGGTATAGCTCTGATACCATGTAAGAATTTGCCATAGGGCAAAATCACCCAAGATCAAGAAGCTCAAGCACTAGCACAATATGGACCAATAAAGTATCATCAGAATAACAATATGAGAATGAATTGATATACATATACACTAGGAGTGCCCGAATATAAAAGCCTCTAGACTGACTAGGAGTCAACAAAGTGATAAAACTCACAACGAAGCACATGTCCACTAAGAGTGGATTATCCTCTATTGAGCACAGAAGTTAGTGCGATGATGAGAGGATAAGCTTAACATGGGTGTGTCAATAAAATTATGTTGTAGACACCATGTGCTTATTTAGAATGCGAACAACTGTGTTGTCTACATGACAACTCAGATAAATATACAAACACCTGTATTGTAGATACCGTGTGCTAAATTACAGCTGCTAACTCTTGTGTTCTCAACAAGACAACTCATATGAGTACGCATACTCCTAAGTGTCTAACAAAATAAATAATAAAATAATGCATTAAACTAAGTAAACTTAAGTGTAATAATAATTAATTATTTGCACTAACAAAATTGGATAGACTTTTGAACATTTGCATAAATTGAACGCCCCCAACACACCATCTTGACCACTGATAAAAGTTGTCATCTAAGATAATGACATCAGAGCTTTCCTTTTCAACTTTTGTTCCCGAGATTCCCATTGCAAGACCAATATCAGCTTTATGCAGTGCCGGTGCATCATTTGTACCATCCCCAGTTACTGCGACTACCTCATTATTCTCTTTGAGCTTTTGCACTAACAGCGGTTTGTCAAATGGAAGTGACCGAGCCAGGACCTGCAGATTTTTCAAGCTCTCAAGCATTTCTTTGTTGTTATAGTTGCGGAACATAGAACCTTCTATTGCCAACCCATCTCCTGTATATATGCTACATTCTCGAGCAATAGAAATTGTTGTAATGAGGTTGTCCCCAATTACCATGCAAACCTTCACTCCGGCTGCTTTACACTTAGAAACAGCTTCTGCAACTCCAAATCTGCAAAGATCCTTCATACCAACAATCGTAATAATTGCAAGTTTCTCATCTAGAATTGTCCATGTTGCTTTCTGCTGATCTCTCTTTGGCAGCGATGTGTTATTCAAGTTTTGGTAAGCAAATGCTATACAATGAAGACTATTGGCAGCCATCTCACTAATTACTTCTCTAACCTTTTCTTCATTCAGTTCAACAACTCTTCCTTCTTCATCCAAATAAGTATTACATAGGTCCAAAATCACTTCAGCTGCTCCTTTCCAATGAACTCTAGCATCTCCATTTGATAAAATCAGGGCTATCGCTGCTCTCTTCCTTATCGAGTTAAATGCTTCCATTTGATATATAGTGGATTGTGATCTGACACTCTTGAAATCCATACCAATCTTTAAATCGCTCACATATCTGAATATACTTTTATGTTATTTTGTATCTTCATTTATGCAATAGCATGAACTTATTATTGAAAATAAGTCTTAAGAATGCAATTGTACCTTTCTTTCGCCTAATATTTTGCTGAAAACAACTCTTTCTGTATTCTTGTTTGAAAAACACCAACTATTTCATTTATACACACTTCTCCCTGCCTGTTTAGACCAGAAGGTTCCACACTAGTAAATTATGCATACCCCTTTCAATAGTCCCATTAGTCCTTCAATCAGCCACTTTACAAATCTGAGCTAGAAGGCTTCATCTATGTAATTTACACACGATCCTTCCATAGCGTCAAGTCTTCATACCTGTATCTGCACATGAAACACTCTTGTTAGCATAAAACCTGATTTGCTTTCAGATATTTCTCTTGTCTTTGCATCTTTTAATGCATTTATCTGAATGATCATTTGTAAGAACACTAAGTAGTGCAGAGATAATTGGAATGGTTCCCATTGCTCAGTTCGTATGAACTGACCCCCTTCTTTACATTTTTGCAAGTCTATTCAAAGATGGAGATGCAAGCGCAAATCTTCTTCGAAATTCAAATCAACGACCTTTCATTCAGGCGATGGAGGCTTTTCCCCTTATCTCCAGTACTTTTTTGTTTATACAATGTGTTTATTCAAATAGTGTATTAGGAGCTACCAGGACTTGTGTGGTGTCTGAATGCATTGTATTAAGTACTGTCTAAAATTTGGACATTTTGTACCTTATAAAACAATTCTAAAATATATTTCAATAAAAGTGTACTATTTTGGTACTTGTATGTAACTTGAAAAAATGATCAATTTCTCTTAGTTATTGAGATCTGTACTTCAAATTATGTATCCAAACCATTCTATAATATGTACGATCAGCAACTTAAAACACATTGCGCAGTATATAAGCAAGTTTATCATAGCAATTTAGGAGGTAGGCTAAATTGGTAACAATAATATACTTTAAAAGTAATAAATGAAATAAATCAGTTGTTACCTATGAATCGAGTATTTTTGATGAACTACAATCCTTCCTTTGTCAGACATGAATTACTCTAATACATTATAGTATTTATGTAAACATGTTACATACACATATATGTATGTATACGCATATTTAAACTATGACATATATGTAACGTTATGCGTATTTGAAATATAACGTACACACACACACACATATACTTGTATATAATCTATGCAAACTTATGCAGATACTATAGTCTTATGAAAATAATTGATGGGGAAGGGCACTATTATCTATTATTATTTCATTTGGTGGCAATTTCAAATATCATGGGGTCCATCGCCACCCTTCTCTTTTATTATTTTTTGACTTATAAATACTGCCACCTTGCAAAGCTTTCAAGAACTGTGTAATGACCCCCATCATTAAATAAAATAAATTAATAACTTTATTTGGGGTCCCGATTCATTTTTGTATATCTCGGGCCCATCTTTAATTTTCCATAGGTGTAGGTGTTTGTGGTGTCATGTGTCAGCACGTTGTTTCTTTCTCGGGAGTTTTCCTTCGACACAGTATATATGTCTATCAAATTAGTTGTTGTAGCTATGTGATTTGGATTAGTTCTTTGTACTATGAATTCCTGTTGGAATTTTGTATTGTTTTCCATTTCGGAAGTGGAATATCTTCCCTACTTGGCTATTCCGGTTTTGGTGGGATTTAACCCTCACCCTATTCTGTCTTGTATTTCTTTGCTTTAGATCAGGCACATGTTGAGCGCCATCTTTATTTTGCAAATATAATATTTTGAGTTTCAGCAATAAATTGTTATATCTTTTTGTTGGCGTACGCTTCTGTGTTTGGCAATTATTTTGTGTATTCAATGACACATATCTTCCCTTTGACATTTCCATCTCACACCCTTCGACACATTCTTCAAACATTACCATGACATTCTCCAAGCATTACGATGGCATCAAAGGTTTCCCTCAAGCACTTTTCCCTCGGGTACTTTCCTCAAATGTTATCCATCAGGTGCTTACCCTCGGGTGTTTCCCTCGAGTGCTTTCCTTGGGTGTTGTCCATCGGGTACTTTCCCTTGGGTGTTCGCCTTCGAGTACTTTCCTCGAGTGTTCTCCCTCGGGTACTTTCCTCGAATGTTCTCCATCAAGTACTTTCCCTTGCGTGTTCCACTCAGGGAATTTTCTTGGTTGTTCTCCATTAGGTACTGTCCCTCCGACAAAACTCGAGTGTGTCATTAGGAACATTACAGCAGTATCAGAGCCAATGATTCTGCCAGCCTGTGGAAGTGAATGCAAGTTTATACTCAAAGGAAAAGGCGAGATCATCTTGTTGGTAGAATGATGGATCTCCAGGATCCTATGAATGAATTCAAGAATAATTTAAGAGAGCTCAACATAAACTAAATGCAGATCAACGAAACCCAAAGGCTTATGCAGGAAACATTCCAAAAATTGGTCGAGCGAAAGACAATGGGAGATCAAAATGGGCATAGCGATGGCTCTGTTATAGGAAGGACAAACCCTTGACCCTCTCGCTCTTGACCTTCAATACTTGTCTTCCTTCCAAGGATGGAAGCACCACACAAAAAAAAGAGAGCTCACTTTTCAGGAAATGGAAGAACTTTGAGAAGATTGGAGGAACGTGAATATGGAAGCTAATATATCCTACAAAGACTGTTGATCTACGAATGAGGTATTCACACGAGGGAAATCATGGTTATTTTAATGCTGATCTCAAGAGAAAGATTGGAAAAGTAAACTTATCACCAATTGATAGATTTGAAGCCATCACTGCACAAGCATGATATCTGAAGGCAAACACCTATGTTCAGCTCAACCTGATGCTTGAAGAGGAAGCAATCAAATCGCAGCACTCCACCTGGAAGAAGTCGCACAAGGGTGGTGGTACCATGGATTGGTCACTCTCAATCATGACCAAGTAACCTCTTATATCAAGTTCACTGAGAGACTCATCGACCGTTTTGATGGGAAGGATCCTAAACTAAACTTCAAAGATCTGGCACAATTAAGGCAAACAGGTACGGTAGAAAATTACATCATAGAGTTCCAGAGGCTACCAATAGTAGTCAGAGACATCGAATCGTGTTATTCATGGATGAGCTGAGGGAGCCCTTGAAACACTGAATCAAAGGGTTCAACCCGTGCACACTCAATGAAGCTATTAAGAAGGTGCATGGACATGGCCACATGTTTCTCCCAAACCCACGTAGCTACGCCAACACCTTCCCATAAGAAGACAAAGACAAGGAACCAATTCAGAAAAAACATCCACTGGATGAAGACTCTCAACAAGAGATCCGGAGGAAAAAGCTTTGTTTCACATGCAAGGAGCCATGGGGGCTAGTACACCATTGCCTTGGGAAGGGAAAGAGTCATTACATTGAGGTGTTTCTCAATGATGACAAAGGACAAGTATCCAAAAATAAGCAGTGAAGAAATTAACCAAAAAGAGAGAATAAATTCCCTCATACAAAAAGGGGGTTACATTGCTACCCTCACTACAATGAATGGAAGTAGTTGTTACCTAGATTTTCACCCCCTGTCTCATTTCAGGTAGAGTCATAGTAATGTAAATAAATGGTGCATTTTTTGTTTGAACCAAATACAAGAGTCAGATTTGCAGAAAATTGAAGGGTTACAAAGCAACAAGCATATATATGCAATACATCATTTTGGTCATAAAAGAGAATAAAAATGAAGTAGCAAGTATAGACTCTACCATCAATGGCAGCGAAGTAAAGGAAGCATTTAGAAGTTTCAAAGACCATCAGCAAAAGTACATCTGCAACAGCTGTAAGTGGGAGTAAAGTTTTATACTAGAGTTTTTCCTGTATAAAACTTTACTCCAAGGTTTTAGATCTAAAGAGAACTCAACAAAGAGCTTCCAAATTTCTGGAAATGATAACAAGCTTTAGATTTTTATTTTTGTAAGTTTGTATTGTATTTTTTTATAATATTTATGAATGATATTTTATCAATTAGTTATTTGATATTATTTTAAAAATACAAAATATGGAATTGGTTTTTAAAATAAAAATAAATATTTTATTTTGTATCATTTAATAAAAATTTATTAAATAATTTACAATCTATTATTTTTAATGAACATTATTATATTAATAATATTGTTAAGTGATTTAATTATCACTTAATAAATATTATTAATATAATTATTTTTGTTTAAATAATAAATTATAAATTACCTAATAATTGTTAAATAAATGTATTAAATACTTTATAGTTCATTACTTAATTGATATGTATTAAGTAAATGGATTATAAGTTAGTTAATAATTATTATTTAAGGGGCAAGATAAGATATTTATTTTTATCTCTAAAAGTCAAACAAAGATATTTTGGAGAGTTATGGCAAGGTGTCTAAGGCCATATTGATGGGATCTGAAAGTCAGAAAGTTATTACTTTTCAAAGACTCTGTGGGATATTTTGAGAGATAGCAGTGCATTAATGAGGGGTCTATATGTTGATATTATTGAGGCATGACTTTTAGGTTATATTTACACCTTTTTGAAGACTTTTGAGGGGCTCAAGGTTGGCCTTAAAAACTGAATTTCACCAAGGAGTTGTTTGCATTAATGATGTAGTTGGATGGAAATAGGCATAAGTATGAGTTGAAGGCTCATTTGTAAGGGGTTCTAGTTTTGTGCAAATTGGGGACTTGTGATATTTTCCAATCCTTCTCCTCATTCTTGCTATTTTTCTTGTAACTCACTTTGAGACATGTAGATTTATAACACCTTTGACCAGTAATATACATTGTGTGCCTTCTCATTTTCTATTTTATTGTGTACTTAGTGTTGATGCAAGTTCATGTGATGTTTTGTCCTTGGAGTTGTATTGCATTTTGGTGCCTTTATGCAGAAAGATACAATTCTTTGCAAGTTATAAGTTGTGTTGGTCCTAAGAATCAGTCTTACTATGTGAGAAAGTCTTTCTCCTCCTAAAGGGTTGATCTTATTGAATCATCTTATAAATCATTTATGAAAAGACCATGTTATTGGGTTGTGTACTAAGGTTCTTGTATTATCAGTTTCTGTTGTGTGTTGGTTATTTGTTAAGGCTCAAGGATAATTTTAGGTGCATCACCATAGTTTAGATTCCGTTTCTGTTATCCTTCTATCCCTTTTCCTAAAAAAATTTAGTTTTAGGACTTTAGGTGAAGTATCATAAGTAATCGGCCGAAGATTTACTCCCATTTTGGGTAACCCACAGACCCAGGAGTATTTCCATGTTTCTCGAAGTGACTAGGTTTTAGACTCAGTCCAGGTGCAACTTTTAGAGATAACAATTTTGGCACGCCTGATGGTGCAGTTTGGGCTTTTTCAGTCCAGATATTTTCATTATATTGTTGTTGTTAGATGTGTACAACAATAATTTCTACCTTTGGAGGCAACAAAGAGACACATTTCGCAACTCTGGAAGCATATCTATTGGTTTTAAGCAGATAAAGTGCTGGTATGCGGAAAATCAAAACCTGGTTTTTCTGATTTTCAATGATTTTAATGATTTTCCGGTTTATGTGAATGTTTCAGCATGTCTTCCTTTCATACAAGCTTACCTTATCACCCTCATTTCCATGAAAGTCCTCCCCATATCACATCTTATCAACCATGTCAAGAACATTATGTTGTTGGTTATACTCAAGAGAATCGAAATAATCTTGTAGCAACAAATACCCAACACGTTCCATATGTTTACCACCCACCCATCCCTACTCAAGCTTTAAGGCAATCTGCCAATATACATCAGCAACCCCATGAAGGCCAATTTAATACCGACTATCATGATGATTTTCAAAATCATCCTCAGCTTGTTGATAGCGTAAGCCTAGATGACTATTTGTTAAGCTTTCAAGGGGAGATGCAGAGTATTGACAGGAAACAGGGGTATAGCATGCAACAGGATGTGTGGGCTTACCAAGCTCACCAAAATCAGCAAGAGATGAATTTGCAACAAAGGCAGCATGAAGAATATTTTGTAAGGGAGATAGTTGTAAAGGAAGAGCAGATGAAATTGCTATTTTCTCAACTTCTAGAGATAAAGACCCAATTTTCTAGTGTTCCTAGTTTCAAACCAGCATCTTGTGAGTCAATTAACTCGCCTATGAAGGTGAAGATTCCAAGCTCTAGGAAGGCTGAGCCTATACAATATCCAAGTGGGTCTCCTAATTTTAAAATTTCAAGTTTTAGGGGTCATAGTCTTGCAAAAGAAATAGAAATAGAACAGCCCCTACATAAGCCTCTAAATGAGAAAAGTCATCCAAATCACCTCATTAATTCTCATTTACAGTCAACTCATGAGCCTAAACCAAACAATCAAAGTATTAAGCAAACATCGCAGCCTTCTTGGACCAACTATCCCAATTTTCAAATGCCAAACCTTTTTAAGGTTGTCCCATCTAAGTTGGTTCAAGGTCAAAGGGCTGGAGGACATAATGATATTGTTGATTCTATGTTGGTAGAACCATTTGAAGAGGCTTAGGAGTAGCGACATGATGATGAGCAAGATGATGTTGTTTCTGATTTATTTTCTGAGTTGCCTGCATATTTTGGGCAGGATGAGGAACAAATTTCATTGGTTGCAAGAGAGGAGGTTGAGCAAGAACTAGAGGTTATTCTCATCTTTGATGAGTCACTCTCGTTTGTTGATCAAAATGAGGAGAATGTGATTCCGATCACATCAACAGACCAACAAAATGTTCAAGATATGGAAGCTGACCAAAGCATTGAGGGTTGTTTTGACAGTGTTATGAAAGATTTCTGTGAGAATCTTGTTATTAGAATTCCAAAATATGTATTTATTGAAGAAGTCTTCCTGATGGAAAGTACTCTTCTTGAGGATTATGTGTCTGAATCCAAGATGGAGCTAGTTTCCAAGAATTTTCAGCAGGTTGATAGGTTCAATAAACTCTTACTTGATCTAATGGAGGATGATGGTCCCCTGACAATGGAAGAGGAGCTGATGTGGCTGTCAATTTTGCAAGACAACCACAATAAATCAAAAAGAAAGAAAGATATAGAAGAAACCAGCAAAGTAAACTCCAAATTCATATTCTCAAGAGGCTGCCCATTCAGATATTTGTCCCAGTTTGGTACAAGTGAGAGGATCTCGTTTACATCAGCACCTAAGCATGGAGATGTTGATGAAAAAGAGCAAATACAGCATGTTGACTCTTTCCAAGATGACAATTTGTCCAATCAGCTTGATGAAGTAAGTACAGTTGTTTTTGTACTTCAAGAAGTATAGCACTAGCTGGTCAAATGTTGGTTATTTTTCCATCTTATAGTTGTCCATGAACATGGTTTTCATTGGAAATTGAAGAGAAAAGGAAACTATTTTTCAGAACCAATAAATGGTTTTGTTTAGCATCTTGTTGCTGGTTAGGATAGGATAGGTTAGTTTTCAGTTTTGCCAAAGTGTTGTCCAAGTGCAATAGAGTAGTTTTAGTTGCAATTTTCTCATTTTCAATAAGTGTTCCAAGTCCAAGATCTGTTCAAGTTACAAAGGGAGTTGCTTTGCCGTGAAAAAAGGAGGGTCATGTTCCAATGGTTGTTTTAAGTATCTGCAAACTCAAAAGTTCAAAACAATCCTTGCCTAATGGTCATACATAATATATAATTGGTGATAATAAAGTTCAATATTTTAGTGTCACAAATCATAAGTATACATTCAATTAGCAAGGAAGGTTATCTTGCATCCATACTCTTGAGTTTTCGGTTCAATCATGTTTTTTGCTGACTCCGTACCCAATGGACTGTTTTATGCTACTGGTCTTGATGTCTATCAGGCGGACATATAGCAGATGTCGCCAAAAATGTTACCTAAATTTTCACCCCTCGGCTCATTTCAGGTAAAGTCATAGTAATGTAAACCAATGGTGCATTCTTTGTTTGAACCAAATACAAGAGTCAGATTTGCAACAAATTGAAGGGTTACAAAGCAACAAGCATATATATGCAATACATCATTTTGGTCATAAAAGAGAATAAAAATGAAGTAGCAGCTACAGACTCAACCATCAATGGCAGCGAAGTAAAGGAAGCATTTAGAAGTTTCAAATACCATCAGCAAAAGTACATCTCCAACAGCTATAACAGGAAGCAGAGTTTTTCCTGAATAAAGCTTTACTCCAAGGTTTCAAATCTAAAGAGAACTCAACAAAGAGCTTCCAAATTTTTGGAAATGATAACAACAAGCTTCTGATTATTTTTATTTTGTAAGTTTCTATTGTATTTTTTGTATAATATTTATGAATGATATTTTATAAATCATTTGTTTGATATTATTTTAAAAAAACAAAGTATGGAAATTGGCTTTTAAAATAAAAAATAAATATTTTATTTTGTATCATTTAATAAAAAATTATTAAATAATTTGTGATCTATTATTTTTAATGAACATTATTATATTAATAATATTTTTAAGTGATTTAATTATCACTCAATAAATATTACTGATATAATTAATTTTGCTTAAAAAATAAATTATAAATTACCTAATAATTTTTAAATAAACGTATTAAATACTTTGTAGTTCATTACTTAATTGATATTTATTAAGAAAATGGATTATAAGTTATTTAATAATTATTATTTAAAGTGCAAGATAAGATATTTATTTTTATCTCTGAAAGTCAAACAAAGATATTTTGGAGAGTTATGGTAAGGTGTGTAAGGCCATATTGATGGGATTTGAAAGTCAGAGAGTTATTACTTTTCAGACTTTTTGTGGGATATTTTGAGAAATAAGAGTGCATTAATGAGGGCTCTTTATGTTGATATTGTTGAGGCATAACTTTTGGGCCATATTTACACCTTTTTGAAGACTTTTGAGGGGCTCAAGGTTGGCCTTAAAAGCTGAATTCGACCAAGGAGTTGTTGTTTGCATTAATGATGTCGTTGGATGATAAAGGCATAAGTATGAGCTGAAGGCTCATTTGTAAGGGGTTCTAGTTTTCTGCAGATTGGAAACTTGTGATATTTTCCAATCCTTCTCCTCATTCTTGCTATTTTTCTTGTAACTCACTTTAAGACATGCAGATTTATAACACCTTTGAGCAGTAATACACACTATGTACCTTCTCATTTTCTATTTTATTGTGTACTTAGTGTTGATGCAAGTTCATGTGATGGTTTGTCCTTAGAGTTGTATGGCATATTGGTGTCTTTATGCAGAAAGATACAATTCTTTGCAGGTTATAAGTTGTGTTGGTCCTAAGAATCAATCTTACTATGTGAAACAATCTTTCTCCTCCTAAGGGTCGATCTTATTAAACCATCTTATAAATTATTTATGCAAAGACCATGTTATTGGGTTGTGTACTAAGGTTCTTGTATTATCAGTTTTTGTTGTGTGTTTGTTATCGGTTAAGGCTCAAGGATACTTTTAGATGCATCACCATAGTTTAGATTTCATTTATGTTATCCTTCTATCCCTTTTCCTAAAAAAGTTTAGTTTTAGGACTTTAGGTGAAGTATCGTAAGGAACCGGCCTAGAATCCAGAGATTTACTCCCTTTTGGGTAACCCATAGACCCAAGAGTATTTCCATGTTTCTCGAAGTGACTGGGTTTTAGAACACTGTCTGGGTGCAACTTTTAGAGATAACAATAGTATCTTCAAGGTTCATGGCACACTTCATGGAAAGCGAGTCACAGTCATGATTGATAGCAGCGCAACACTCAATTTCATCAATTCATCACTAGTTGCTAGTAAGTGCTTGTACGTAGTAGAGCATGGAGGAATTGACGTTAAGGTTGCTGGAGGAACCTTGTACCCTGCACTCATGTGATCCTTCAGCTAAACATTTCCATAGGAAACTACACTTTGACAGATGCTTTCTTTGTCATAGATTTGGTTGACACTGATATCATATTGTGCATCCAATGGATGGAAACTCTTGATCAGTACACCCAAAGCTTCAAGAGGATGTACTTTTTATTCAAGACAGATGACAAGGTGTTGCTAAGAGGAATGTCAAAAAAAGGACTGAGGGAAGTTACAATCAAGAAGATGGAGGCCATTTTTAAACATGATATGATCCCAAAATTTAATTTTGATGCTGCAGTGGCAAGTAAAAATATGATAGTCAACATTTTACCCCATTCCTTGGATGATTGGCAAGCCCATCTGTTGGTTGAGTACTCCAAAAACACTTTTTCATGTCAGCTAATAGATGGCTATATACATGATGAAAGATACAAATTTATTGATCGTATCATTTACTACGGTGATAAGATCTACTTGGTGCCTAACTCCAAACTGAAAAAGCTAATAACAGAAAGTTTCACAAAATTAGATTCACAATTACTTGAAAAAAAGCAATTTTTGGGACAGGAGGATTGTAAAATCCCCATTATTAACTAAAATAAATTAATAACTTTATTTGGGGTCCCGATTGATTTTTGTATATCTCGGACCTGTCTTTAATTTTTCGTAGTTGTAGGTGTTTGTCATGTCATGTGCCAACACATAGTTTCTCCCTCGAGATTTTTCCTCTGACGGAGCATATATGTCCGTCAGATTAGTTGTTGTACGTATGCGGTTTGGATTTTTTTTAATACTGCAATTTCCTATTGGAATTTTGTATTGTTCCCCATTTTGGAAGTGGAAGATCTTCCCTACTTGGCTGTTCTAGTCTTGGTGGGATTCAACCCTCACCCTATTTCTTCTTGTATTTCTTTTCTTCGAATCTAGCACATTTGGGGTGCCATCTTTGTTTTGCAAATATAATATTTTGAGTTTCAGCAATAAGTTGTTATATCTCTCTGTTGGTGTATGCTTTTGTGTTTGGCTATTATTTGGTATATTCAGTGAATTATATCTTCCCTTCAACATTTCCAGCTCACACCCTTCGGTGCATTCTTTAAACATTATTGTGACATTCTTCAAGCATTACAGTGGCAACTTTGCTTGGGCGTTCTCCATCAGGTACTTCCCCTCGAGTGTTTCCCTCAAGTGCTTTCATCGAGTGTTCTCCATCAAGTATTGGTTACTTTCCCTCGGGTGTTTCCCTAGGGTACTTTCCTCAAGTGTTCTCCATCGGGTACTTTCCTTGGGTGTTCTCCATCAAGTACTTTCCCACAGGTACTTTGCTCAGGTGTTTTCCCATGGTAGTTTCCCTCGGGTCATTCCCTTGGGCAAAACTCGGGTGTGTCATTGGGAACATTACAAACCTTAACTCCTCCAAGCAAATATCAAGCCATTAAGAATATATGTTCCCAACACCATACACTACCTTCTTCCTCTCTCCAAGAACCTCACAACATTCAGCTGAAAATACCGTCTCCACTCATCATATCTTTTTCTCTCTCTAAGATCTCCTAGCTGCAGGAGATACATCTATTCCTCTGCAAGTTAGCATGGAACCAACAACGATAATTGTTACTTGATTGATTTTGTAATACAAGAGGCTCGTGGGAAGGCTCGATTACTACAAAAGAAGTCTAAGTTAATCATTACTCATCCACTATTTACTGACAGGTCATACTTGGTATCATCCTTCCTTGACTACCATTTCATTCAATTTTATTCTTACATAATGTCAACCAACATAGTTAAGGCCAGATCGTTTGTATTAACAATGTATGATCTTAAGTGTTCTCATCCACTGATGTTAAGGGTTGCTCATATGCATTGTTGAAGTCTGAATTTAAGTACTTTCAGCTAATGATTTTCAGATCAGATTATATATCTTATTAATGTTTTGATCTCAAGTATATCTCGGCCCAATAGTTGTGTGGTCTGTTTTCAATCATTTCATGGCAAAATTCTTATGCATGCTATCTAGAAAAGTTTCGGCTTATCTCAATGAGAAGATGTAATACTTGAAATACATGCATATTATTTTTGCTTCCATGCAAGCCCCTGTTTGGGCAGAAAAATCCATGATTGCAAAGCCAACTAGAACTACTCAAGAATAAAGGACAATCACACCCAGGATCATCCAGGATGACCAAGTATGGTCAAGATGAGAGATGTACATTGATAACCATGGAGTATTCCTGCAAGTAAAGGAGTTGAGTTGGAACATGATGAGCATTTAAGGACCTTAATAACTAAATCTATAACCGAGTCAGCTCATGGAAGGAAAAGGTTATGGTCTTGTTGTCAAGTCAAGTGGTAGGTAATCAAGCACATAGTGTCCATATAAATCCCTAGCCAAGGTAGGTTTAGTGGCATATGATAATGGCGTGATCACTAGAGGTTAGGAAAGCTTGCTATAGGAAGGGTAGCTTGATGGAAGGAGTCCACAGCCTAGCCGGCTATGAAGTTGATACTTTATCACCTCAAGCTCCTAGGTGAGGTCAATTGCCTCCTCTTTCCGTAAAAATGTCTCATAACAGGTGCTACCCCACTCGAGAAGGTAATCCCTATTAGCTACCAACTGAGAATAACTATGCTTCAAAATCCTAATAGCCTCTCGAAGCGGCATGAACCTCTGGTAGGGAAAGGCAACTATCATCGTGCTCATCTATCATTGGAGCATGCCAACCAAATGTAGCTAGCATCTAACGGATAGCAACATAATGCTCAAGATTTGAAGAGATGTGACTATCACTCACCTTTAGCTGACTAGTCACATGATGCCTCTATAACCCCTGACTCGTATGTAAACTCTATGCCTCCTTAACTACATTGTAATAGGAGCTGAATCTAAACTACTTACCCCAAGATCACCAACATCATGTGCACTCCCATCCTCACAAACATCAATAACCAAGGTACAACTACTCGGTACTTGCACCAACTTTTCATCCAAAGAAGTGGAAGTCATTGCACGTCTCGGCTTCCCCCTCAATAGTAAGTCCCTATAGACATCGATCCTAGCACCCATCCAAAAACTCCTCAAAGTCATCACCTAAAATTTGGAAAGGAGTATCAAACCCACAACATCTCATAGCATCCTCAAACAAATCATTTAGGGTGTCCATACTATCTGCATCCACAACTCCTGACTGAACATCCACTATTGTCACCTGACCCTACATACATTGTGTTGTGAATCAATAATGCCAAAGCTTAAACAAACCTGTGTTGACTCCACCATAACACCCAAATCACTAACATCACAACTAGGTGACTCTATACATGCATTAGTCCCACCTGAGGAAGTCATTACCTCATGTATTGAATCATCACTGTGATAGCTATAATGACATCAGTGTTCACGCTCTCTACACAGTCTCCAATAACAATCCCATCCTCAAGAGAGTCTGAATGATCAGTGGTAACAATTGCCTTAATAGCCTTTGCACTATCCGCAGTAACAACTCTGGAATCGTCAACCCGTTGAAGCTCAATGTTGTTGTCCACCAATA
Organism: Cupressus sempervirens; assembly: GCA_028749045.1. Classification (NCBI taxonomy): domain Eukaryota; kingdom Viridiplantae; phylum Streptophyta; class Pinopsida; order Cupressales; family Cupressaceae; genus Cupressus; species Cupressus sempervirens. Next base: position 337,463,337 of record CM053783.1, on the reverse strand, counting down.
GCACTGTCACATCCACATGTCTCTGTGTAGGAAGTCCATCATCAAAACTACAGATAGGACTAGTGGGTGTCATAGTAAACACAGGCTCAATTGAACCTTGAATGTCTGTTGGGTAGAACTCAAGCCTTCTTCTCTGCAATCTCAGTGTTGGTCTACTAAAAACAGAAACCATGTATGTCGTTGGCCTATCCATTGTCACTGGATCCAACAATCTCTCCTCCAACCTCTTCTAATGTAGCTTAAATCTTTCCATACTCTCCCTCAAAGCATTCATTTTCTTGCCATTTTCCATACTACTCTGTTGGCTCTTGAAACTAATAGGTCTCCTGTGTCTATCCATAACTGGAAAATTTTGAAGTGTCAGTCACTCCAAATACAACAGATCTGAAATAATTAAGAATTTCCTATCCCACAAGATGGTAGGAAACCGCTCTGATACCATTGTCATAATCCTCTATCAGTTATAGCTTAAAGAACATCAATTGCCCTTTACTAAACAATAATTTGGCATTTTGTCAAACACTTGGCAATCATGCTCTAATAAAAATCCTCAGCCAATTTAGCTTAACAGACATCAATTTCTCTCATTAATCAATGGTTTGACATTTTGTCAAACACTTGGCAAGCATTTGTCCATACCAGCTAGTGCTACTAAATATGTAAATAAATTGCTCCAGTCTGATCTAATCAATAATTTATGCAGTTTCAGATAGCAATCATTTTCAACTAATTCCAATGTGTTTGCAAAAATCTGCTTGCTAAATTATGCTACCAATTTAGTGATGAATAACAAAAAAAAATTCTTCTATCAATCACTATTTGCTCAAAGCACTCACAAGTTACATTTCATTCATTAAAAAAGACAACATAGAATATGGAAATGATTTGCACAATTAACATTCAGCTTAACCATAGCTTGCAGCCCATGAATTATATGCTACAGCAGTCAAACATGGCACTTGTTTATAATGTTGAGATTGTAACACAAGAAGTGCAAAATTCTGACCTAAAACCCTCCACTCCATGTGCAGCTATAGCAGTCACCCCCAATTCACTTCAGCACTCTCAAACTTGAATGCAGGGCCTTTAACCTTGATTGCAGACCCCAAAAACTAAAACGCAGGGCTTCCAAACAAATCACAAGGCCTCTAAAATCAAACGCAAGTCACAAATTAAAGCACGCAAGCCTCTAACTTATGTGTGCAGGCCTTTAACATTTAAATGCAGCTCAATTAGGTTCAAACGCTGCCCTTCCAGAGACAGCAGCCTCCTCTAAATGCAAGCGCTTCCTCAATCAGTAACATATGTGCAATTACAACCTCTTCCCAAATGGTCTAAGCCCTCAGCAATAGAAAATAAACTCCTCAACAAACTCCAAATTTGCTACCAAGTAATTGACTTCTCAAGTACAGTAAGAACATTAGGAGAAGCCAAAATGAAGTTCTCAGAGCTCAATTTCAAAACTCCACTATACTTCTTCAATGGAGTAATACCTCAGCCTTCAAACCCTTACACCTCAACAAGGGAATTGAATTCACAAATCAAAAAACCCTCTTACCCAAACAACAAAAACAAATAGACAATCCGATGCACAATTCTCATAATGTGAGCCATATCTATAATCTTGAGTGCTACTTAGCTTCAACTATACACCTTTCACTTCAAAATCCTTTTTGCCTTTTACTTAAGCACATAATATATTTTTTATTTCCTTTTGGCTCCCAAAAATGACCTTTCCAACCATATCATGATATTCTGACACACGAGGTCATTGTTTCTTGTGCCCATGATTTGAAACTTTTCAGCCCGGTTCAACGAGCTATGACACTAAGGTGGCCAACGTACAATACTAGCAAAAAATAGCAACCTCAGCATATTTAATTGAATAGTAATAATTCACCCATCTAGCAAAAATAAATGAATAAGCATCAGAGTCGAAATCAAACAACACAGAAGTGATCCTGATGAAGAAAAACAATGAATAAACCTGATGGGGTGACTTACTAAAAATAGATGCTCCCTCCAAGATGCTTGGAGCCCAAACCAAAAGCCAAAAATAAAAATGGAGAGCAACGCTCAACTCCTCTAGCTCCACTAAGATCATCAGAACCAATTTTGACTTAATATAAATAGTAAGTCCCTCAAACAGAGCCAAAACTCACCATAGGTCACTAGAAAGCCTAATAACTCCACAACTGAGACCCTCAAATCCTATTGTCAGCTCACAAGGGTCGCGATGATGAACTGACCAAGCCAACTGCAAGAACCTGCTAAAAATGGGGACGTTACAGATATTAATAGAGGCTGCAAATCTGATTTGGGGGCATGACATGATGGAAGAAGCCCAAATTTAGATTTGCAAACTAGGAATGAGTAAAAATTATGTTTATAGTTTGTAACTATGTTGTAGAAAGAACATGATGGAGATGTTTGCCCACAAAATATCCAATTTTGGGTTTTTCTAACATCACCATTTCCAGCCACTATACTCCACCACCCACAGTCCTACAAATAAATTCAATTGTGGGATTAAGTGATTTTCAGTTTGTTGTTGTTGATATATTTCCAATCATTATAGCGGTGTTTTCAGCCTCTATATTGTTCGTTTTTGCAAGGAACTTCTTGTACTGTAGCTTTTGTACCATTTTAATATTGCTGATCTTGGACTGATATTATTGGTCATATTTAGGTGCCAGATTGTAGAATTGTTGGATTTTTCATGCAACATGCTGTTTGTGAAGGGCTTCAGCCATTGGGAATTTGGAACTATAGAGAACGATTGTTCCAACTACTGTGCATCTGTTCTAGATGATGTTTGGAATATAAAACAAATTTTGCAACTTAATTCCAGGTTTATACAAGATAATTAGTCCATATTCATGAGGGTCCCAGCCTACCATTGTCGTCATGCTAATTTTGAGATCGGAGAGGTGCAACAAAAATGTTGTGGCAATTTCATATGGAAGCCCTTGATCTTATGGTTTTTTGTGAATATTTTCATTCCTCATCATGTAGAAGAGGATTGTAAGGAGAGTTTGAAGACTTCATTGCTTGATCCAAGTTAAGGATGGAAAAGTGTAAAGATGCATGTCATCATGAATGTCTTTGAGGATTTTTCCCACGTGACTAAAATGAAATCTGGATTCTATATCACAATTCATATTATTGGCATGATAGTATTTGAGTGTCATGTATGCTTGGTGTTCTTGGTGGAAATGATGCAGATAAAACCTCTGTGCTTGCAAGTCAACTTTAACAAAGAACTAAAGTGCTGATTTTATAAATATTGAGGCACATAATGAAGAGAACGGCCCCATCTTATCAGAGAAAACATACGAACCACAATATAATTTTGCATTGCAACTAACTTAAGAGAAAATCAAAATTGATTAAAACAATCATGGTGAAGTTACTCATCTTTTTCTCATGTCAGGTGATATCCCCATCCTACCCATGAAACCAATCAACTATAAGACACATTCTAGTCCAGGCATGGCAGATCTAGGGCAATTTTAAGTTAGTTAGCAAGTAGAAGTAACAATTGTACACAGCATTAAGTAGTTACAATCAATTAGCCAAGGCAGAGATGATAGCTCGCAATAGACAGAGGCAGTTTGTGTTACAGAAGACATCAAGATGGAAGCTGAAGTGATATCATATCAAGGAGAATTGTCTTATCTAAAAGGCTTCATAGTTTTCTAAACAAAATCTTCATGAGGAATCAACTGGAAGGGTTGACAGTGATAAAAAGGATTGTTTGATACATGAAAGGTGTCAAATTCTAAACCAAAATATAAGGATGAAACAGAAATACAATAACAGATGACACAATTATAATCCTAGGAAAAGCTCTCCTCATCGAGGGAAACATCCTAGCCCACAAAAAGATAGTTCCTTTATTAGAATTGCAAAACCAATTACAAACATCTCTGCCCCTTATTGATGTCTTTAACATTCAGTGATCACTTGATGATCAAAGCCAATAAAATCAACAGAGTATCCTTTTTAGGAAATTGTGACACTCAAATCTCAAACAACAGTTTAATCTCAATACACATAGAATGTTGCCCACACATCGATCACAGCATCAATATCTACAAAAATGAAAAGATACGATATTCTACCTTCCAAATAAAAAGGTTCTACACAGAACCACTTGCTACATCAATATTTTCAATAATGTGAAGCTCGACCAAAAACACTATATATACTTATCGCAGATATACCTCAATTGGCATACGCAGAACTGAACAAGAATATCAGTTACAAAATACCAATAGACTCCACAAGAATGAGGTGATGCCACGCACATGATGCAAGAATCCAATAAGGAGAGAATCGGTGAGAATAGATAACTGTCAAAGCACATTAACAACATGTCGCAATGCCAAAACGTAACCAACATTGCATACTCATTTCCGATGGTGAATACTTAATGTCAACAGTGAATATGAAAGACAAGACATAACCAATGCCAAGTCAGCATCCATATGGTACAAGATAGGAAGAACACGATCATACTAAGTTGAAGAAATAACCACCATGCCAACTGAGCACAAAGCCTCATACACATAATTCCAAATATGTTACACACGAATAGAAATAAGCAATGCATGCAAGTCTCCAAAGATAATGAAACTCTATCATATACCAAAACTGTGAACAGCAGGAAGATTGATCTCTCTCACAGCTATAAAACATTAACACTCCCTTTTAACAAGAGTGAGATCCTTAGAATGCCAAATGATGACAAGTGCATTTTGCTGCAACAAAAGATAATGTCAACAAAGAATTTTATCATCCATAAAAGAAATTGTTACCTCGATATAACAATATTCACCAAAGTTTCTCTTAGAGGATAAACCAAGAAGCATTTAATAAAGTCATGGAGTCGCACTTTTGACTTCCATCATGCCTATTAGCAGAGGATGGATCAAGGGATTTCACCTTGAACTTCCCTCACAAAGAACTCATTAACAGGGGATTGCACTTTGAACTTCTCTCACAAGGAACTCATTAACAAGGGATTGCACCTCAAACTTCTCTCACAGATGAGAACTCATTAAAGCACATAAAGATCATCTGAATGCTGAGACTCCCTCTCAGCCAAGATCCCCTCTCGAGAGAGGCAGCAAACTCAGCGTTTGAGTATCACCATAAATTGATTGACTCCAATGTTTGACGAAGCAAGGATCTTTTGCATTCTCCTCTATCACAAAAGCTCCCTCTGAATATAATTTCTTCTTATTTGAATAAACTAATCATAATGACAACCTGTATAGGATCTTCCTCTTTAATGAAGTTATGTAACACCAATTCAGTCTCATGGCTGCAAGCAGCATCTCCATGTTCATTTTTAAAGCCTGTGTTACTTTGCATGTAATATCTCATCATCTCGTTACTTCTTGATTCATCATGCAACCAACAGAGATTACAAACGATTCATAGAATCAACTTATCATGAAGAAAAATATATAGATCAATGCTAAAAGCATGCACTATTCCCAATGTTGTAACAAAAACTTATGATCAATATTCAAAGCTATGAGCTTAGAATACTTATATCTTTGTTGTCTAATCTTCCCCAAGAAGGATCTCAACATGCACACAGATATGGAACAATACAGGGCTATCTCTTTTACCAATATTGAGCAATAATCGCAAACCAACACTCATATGAAGATCGTAGCACATAAATAGAATATCTCAATGCTTAAGAGTTCTGGTTCTGGATCTTTTTCTTAACCTGGCTCTGATACCATGTTAAGTTCTGAACCAGAATATAAGGATGCAATAATCAGAAATACAATAACAGATGACACAATTATTATTCTGGGAAAAACCCTCCTCGTCTCATTGATGGAAACAAACCAACCCACAGAAAGATAGTTTCTTTATTAGAATTGCAAAACCAATTACAAAAATCTTTGCCCCTTATTAATGTCTTTAACATTCAGTGATTACTCAATGACCCAAGCCAATAAAATCTACAGAGTATCGTTTTCAGTAAACCGTGATACCCAGATCTCAAACAACAGTTTAATCTCAATACACAGAATGCCGACCAAACATCAAGCATGGCATCAATTTCTGCAAAAATGGAATAGATACGATATTCTACCTTCCAAGTAAAAAGGTTCAAGACAAAACCACCTGCTAAATCAATATTTTCAATAATGTGAAGCTCAACCAAAAACACTATATATACTTATTGGAGAAATACCTCAATCGGCATACACAGAACTAAACAAGAATATCAGTTACAATATTTGAATAGACTCCACAAGAATGAGGTGATGCCATGCACATGATGCAAGAACCCAATAAGGAAATGAATCGGTGAGAATATATAACTGTTGAAGCACATTAACAACATGTCATGATGCCAAAACGGTAACCCACATTGCATACTCATTTCCAACAGTGAATACTTTATGTCAATGGTGAATACGAAAGTCAAAACATAACTGATGCCAAGTCAGCATCCATATGGTACAAGATAGGAAGAATATGATCATACTAAGATGAAAAAATAACCACCATGCCAACTGAGCACGAAGCCTCATACACACAATGCCAAATATTACACATGAACAGAAATAAGGTATGCATGCAAGTCTCCAAAGATAATGAAACTTTATCATATAAAAAAACTGCGAACAATAGGAAGAATGATCTCTCTCACAGCTATAAAACATTAACAAAAGGTACATTATAAAACCAAGTGATCAGTTATGTATGAAATCCACAACACGTCATATACTTCCCCAACCAGCTATTCATGTGTTCAAGACTAGAGTCAAATTTGCTAACCCATAAAGGCAATGTAGTTATGAAAAGATCCTTATATTAATAACAACAATATCATTAATCAAGATCATGAATAGCAGTCCACAATTACCAATCAAGAGGAATCAAATACCAGAAACAGCATATCGCATAAAACAGTCCATTTATCAATATCTTCATAAGAGCAATTGATCATATCAAGCAAGTATAGTATAGGGTGACAAAAAATTGTGTTTAGATCCATCAAACTAAAATTAACAAACAGAAACACTATAATCGTCAGCCAAAAATGGAAGTATATCAAATGCTGTTTAACTAATCCTTACTGCTGATAAGTTACCCACGTAAGGTGTGATTACCAAGGGTTAAATACTCAATTGACAAGTGATGCAATTTCCTAACAATTGTGATGCAATTTTGGACAATGGAAGAAAATTGCATCGCAATCATTAGAAAATTGCATCACTTGTCGAAAAGCTGATTCTAAGACGGACACATTTATGAAGGCATTTTTTGAATTTTTCGGTTGAAGTCAGATGCTGTTTTCTATCTTCGGGGGGCATAACTTGCTTGTTTTAGCTTCATTTTCCAATCTAAAAGAAGCATCGGAGGACTCTTCTCAAGCACTATACAGATTCTCTATTATTTTGATCAATATTTTTCAATGGTACATATGATTCTCAAACTAAAGCTTTTTTGCTCTTTTGTTGTACATGCATTCCTTCTAGCAGTTGGGGTTTGGTTTTTTGCATTGTGGGGGGTGTTTTGTATTATTGTTTCTGTTATTTACATCAGTAAACCAAAACATTTTCAAAAAACAATCCAACACCTTCTAAAACAATGGCTAAGACCTCTTCTTGTCTAGAACTTTTGACCCCTCATAACTATCACACATGGAAGTCCCTGATGACAAGGCTTCTCCGGTCAAAAGGGTTGTGGTCTTGTTTAGACACAGTACAACCAGTTTTACAGACGCCTTTTGAGGTCATGCAATACAGGAACAAGATGGATGAGACAATGGGGTTGATTTCTTTACAAGTATTTGACAATCTACAGTTTCATCTTGATGAGTGCAATGCCCCTCTAGCTATGTGGACCAAGCTTGAAGGCTTGTTTGGTACAATGAATGAGTTCAAGGCACTTATTGAGGTAGAGCTTACCTCTCTTGTACCGGATTATTTTCCTTCCATTGAGGGCTTCTTGATGAAGTTCAAACAACAGAGATCTTTATTGCAGGGTTGTGGGAAAACCAAGACTGACACTAAGTGCATTTACTTGATTCTTTCTAAGCTTCGTGGAAACTTTCAGATTTTTGCTTCTATCTTCTATTCCACCAAAGATGCTTTGGGTAATAGATTTACCATGCCATCCTTTGAGGTTTTCTGTGATCGTTTGACTCGAGAGCAAACTAAGCTCTCTCAGTTGGATTCTCTCACAGGCTCACAGACTTATGCATTGGTAGCTCAGCCATCTTCTGGGACGAAGGAGAAGAAACAAAAGTCAATCCTACAAAGTATTAGATTGAATCTAGCCCTCACATCACATCAAGCCCACCTCCTCCTGAGGGAGATAAACCAAAGCCTAAAAGACTGAAGTGTGCTTATTGTAATAAGCCCAATCATGATGAGTCATGTTGCTATGAGAAGAAGTTAGATGGCTATGTCAAACAGGTTTCAGATTTGACAACTCTCCTTCAAAAGAGCAACATTGATATTCCTTTTACTTCTCACAGATCCTCTTCATCATCATCATTTTAGTCAAATGGTAAAGATATAGGAAAGGGTCATGCATTATGTGCAACTACTACTCCACATTCTTCTAGATGGTTACTGGATTCAAGTACTTCACACCATATGGCATCTTCTCAGGATTTGTTCTCTTCTTTTGAGGCTTCTCCTACTCCACACATTTTGATGGGGAACAACATTGTTATGACTGTATGTGGGAAAGGTTCTGTTGGCACTGATGATGGTACATTTCATGATGTACTTTGTGTTCCATCTTTGTCCTCTAACCTTCTCTCTATCTATCAGATTACACACAGTGGGGCAGGGAAGACAGTTGAGTTTGCACAAGATTCAGTGCACATCAGAGATAGTGAGACAAGCAATATTGTTGCTTCAGGGATTGCTGATCACTCTTCCTGCCTATACTCTTTCTCTCATTTTGGTCCACAATCTCCACTATCAGAGGCTCACTCTCCTTCTTCACGAGAGAGTACTGAGGTGAAGTCAGGTCACTTGAACTTATGTGTTGTTCCTAAGACCAGTGTTGTGACTTCTACACCTCCACCTCCTATTCAAATTCCATCCATTGCACAGGATTACTCTTCAGCATTGCCTATCATTACAACTCCAGTCATTGAAACACCTATTGCAATTGTTGAGGATATATCAAAGGACACACATCTCCTCTCAGATGACAGATTTAGCACACCTGTTATCCCACCTCCATTGGAGATTCCATTTCAGGATTTTCGTACATTCTCCTTTGCTAGGACTTCCAGCTTCACCTTACATTCAGGGGTTCCACCCTCCTTGTCCAATGCATTTGTTTCTTTTAGATTGGAGACACATTGGTATGTTCATTGACAGAGGAGTTCTGCCATTCTGGGGGGGCTATGGAGTCTCAAGCCTCTAGCATGGGGGGTTTCATTGTACTTATGGTCTTGAGAAAGTCTTTTGAGACATATCATTTGTACATTTTTTTTGTAATCTCTTTTTTGAGTAGGGTTTTTCCCACATGATTTTCTCTATTTCTCCATTTCATAGAGATTTGGTTGTGATTGGGTACCTCATCAAGCCTTGTTGTCAGGACCCAAGTTCACTTTCAGTATTGTAGTTTCCTTGCTTTTTCATGCATTGTTTGTAGCTGCATTGTTGCTCATCTTAAGGGGGGTGTTAGAGTAAAAAGTTAATTTCATTCCATTTATTAAATTACCTTTACTCCTTTCTTAAGATTTCCCTTTATGCATTTGCATTTCCATTTAATAATTAATTAGTAATTATTAAATGTCTTTACCTCTTAAGGTTTCCCTTTTAGGTTTTTGATCTCTTTCTATAAGGATTGATCTTTTGTAAATATCTCTCATCTTTTCAATTTGATAATATATTTTTCATATTCTCAGAACAAAACCATTGCCTCTTCTTTGTCTTTTCTTCTCTGTGACAGATTCTTGCATGCAAGTGTTCTTCGGGTTTTGTAAATTTGTATTGCTCAAATCCTTCAGAAGTTGAAGTTGTATTTAGCCAATCAAAGATTTAAAAGATTTTGGTAACAAGTTCTAACGATCGGTTTCAATTTAGAATCATTATTTCAGTTAGTGATTTACATCAAAAATCAGAAAATTAAGAAACAAATCAGAATATCATCATAATCCTAAAAAGGGAACAGAACAATATTTCTTTGTTATACCACTGAATTTGTGAGTGTGAAGAATCACACATAGATAATAGCATATAAAATAGCGATATCTGATTTATAGCGTTATAGGCATGCATTTGAGTACATACACCTCACAGATTAAATAGAAGATAGAGATGGTATCCATAGCTGTAACACATCAATTTTTCATCTTATACACATTGATTTTGATACCAATTTTTAATTGGATCAGCAAATAGGAAAATTCCAAACTTAATTAAAAAATAGCTTATTGCAATACGCAAGCCAATTACAGATCAGTTGGTAACTGGGTAGTTCTATATACAAAAAGGATTCATCTGAAATATTGTTCAATCACTAGCTAATCATGCCTTAAATGATTAATTAGACTGGTGATTAATTATTGTTCTGTTTTTTCAATCTGCTAGCTGAATGTTGAAAATTTTCTATTTTTGTATGATAGCAACTATAATTCTTGAATGTGTATACAAAAACCCAAAAACCTCCATATGCCCAAAATATCTGATCCTCCATCTCTTAGTTTAAATAGGTCTTCATTTCTTGTAAATATTTAATAGATAGAATGTCCAGTGAATTCAGATGTTCTAAATGGTAATGAACAATTCTTCGCAGCAAAAGGCACTCAAATTAACTTTACATGGTAAAAGACATTTGGTACACATACATATTTCAGTAAGTAATGATATGGGAGAAAATGACATTGGTGGTGTCAGCGAGTGTAAGAAATTTTCTGATATTGATCTCATTAAGTGTCACATAAACCACAGTTACACATGGAATTTGAAGATCGTACAGGCAAGATACCTACCTCTGATGAATAAACTGAAACTGATGTTCCACTTGCAGATGCAGAAATGATTGATGCTGATACTAAATTTTCTGTCAATGACGTTCCTAATGACCTTTAAGTCCTTAAAAGCTTGGCTCTACAAACAAATAGCTACGAACTTCTTAGTAGATTACGGTTTTATAAATAGTAGTGAGACAGATATGCACCTGCTTGAAAAGAAATGATACCAATGAACCTATTCTAAGTGAAATGGGTCTGACAAAATATTAAATGTGGCAAAAAAAACCAATGGCACAATAAGAGTATAACAAGACTTGGGAAATAAATTGAGAGGAAAAACACAGAAACACAGCACTAGCCGACCGTATTAACTCAATTGTTCACAATACAATAAGATATTTTTCTGCCTGCTTAATCCTAGTCCGCATACAAGTATGTATTGGCATGTTAATATAGGAAACTACCAAGCAATATTATGATACAATGGGTATAAAACCATGGGCCAACAAGAACACCCATAAAGGCATGTTAGCATTTTATGCCCCTTCATAGGCCATTGATTAAGTAAAAAAGAATCAGAGAGATTTATATGGGTTACCTTGCATGAGTTTATGCCTTTGATGTTGCATTATTTTCCCCCTTTTCTTAGTTCAGCCAGATCCCCAAAATGAAAAATTCCAAAATTGGGTAAGTTGTCAAATGGTCTGACCTTTTAACTCAATCAAGAACCCTTGTCAGCGATTTGATAGGTACTAGGAGGTTCCTGGTTCCTGCAGAACTGCCAATTCAATTTGTCCCACAACTAAGTCCGTAGGGTAATGAAGGAAAGCAATAGGAGATTCCATAGGAACCAAGAACCATTGGTTAGTGGTTCCCATGATCCTCAAAGAAAGAAGAAGCAAAGGGCTTGAGGGGTAGAGAAAAGCTAAGTCATGGCAGAGGGAGGCAGAAAGAACTAAAACTATTCCAAAGGGGAAGATGATAATGCCAAGTTTTGACACTTGCCTCCCTCTCCAGGGCCATTAACGCACAACCACTCTTGTAGCTACCCAAATCTCATGTTCATGACAGACTTTAATGTGTTTATGGTGCAAATTTTACAGGGAAAGCAGTGCCCATGCTGCAGACCTTCTTTCTACTGTGCAGTCGTACCTAGGCTGCATTTTTAGCAAATTTTACAGGACATTTTATGCATTTTCCATGAAATTCATCAATGCTGGCACTGGTATTGGAAAGGTTTTCTAAATCTGCAGATCAGATTGCTTCATGCAAACTTATCAGGGTTTCTTTACAGCGATGGCTAGGGTTCTGGCCCTGCCACCACTCCCCCACCCCTTGAATGTAAAATACATCTAGATACAAATTGTAAAGGGTTGTTCTTTTTGTTTCTTTTGGAAACGTGTAATTTTGCAGCTCTAATATTTTAAACAAGCTTCATGCCTATAAACTAATAAATTTGCTAATTTTTACTTCTCACTTCTTTTGCTATGTGTAAACTACTTACCTCTGCTGACAAATTAATGTTCACTATTCTTGCATGTTTATATGTTGTGTTAAACCATTTGCAGGGCTAAGTTTGGATCAATTTTCTTCCTTTAAGCATAACAATAAAAATCACACTCTGTAATCCATGATCAAGAAGAGGATGAAAATTAAGTAAAATGCAGAATAAGTTCCTTAAAAATAGACAAAATGGGTTGGAATGTATTACACAGGATTCAACGGAGGAACTAGTATTAATGAAACATAAGCACCTAGAGAAAAAAAAAAGGAAAAAGCAAAATGGCAACACATTCAATAAAAGGAAGTATTGTGAGAGCAATCTAATAGGAACAAATTACATGAGAAAGAGAGCAAAACAAAACTATACACGGCTGTTACCAGAAGCTTCACAATGTATATCTGCAGCTACCGAGAGCTGCTATTTTGTTGATTTTGGGCTGCAATTAGGATGATGTGCCCATTTTTTGAATAAAATTGAAGCTTGAGGTGTATGTGCTGTTAAACATTTTACGGGATCATTTAAAATTTTAAACCCCTAAAAGACTTGTCACGTGTAAATTTCAGTAAACTATGGCATCAAACGGGTGCAACCTGCCTGGATGCAAGCTCCTTAAGAATTTGTTGCAATAGGTAACCTTTGGTCACAGCATCTAAATTGAAGGTAGGCAATTTATTTATATTTTTTTTTAATGAAAAGGCAACAATTTATCAAACAAAAACATAAGCAGAATCAAGACTCATAGCACATCTAGTTAGAAAGCAGTGGAACGTAAAGAGCCACGCAATTGCAGCAGAATGGTTGAACATTCTGAAAATCCTAAAAACGTAGTGTGTTTGCAAATTGTGTAGTGAGAATGGGGAACTAAGTATATTAATTGAAAAGGAAACAGCTAACTTACCATGTTTAGGAATTGAACCATTCTCTGAGTGTGCCGAAACAACAAGAAGGGGTGGGATATATCTTTTGTAAGCAATGCCTGACCTTCGCCTGATGTAAGTCCCCTGACCAACAACCAAGATTTCGTAATCAACAACTCCATTTGAATTTTAATGTTGAATAAGTGTATGGATGCAATCAATTCTGGGAACTTAATGCTGAATATTAATCAGCTTGTGGATATTACGGAATTCAGAGATGTTGAACAACTACCTGCCAAGAAACGCACGAAGAACATTTCGTGGGTAATGCAGGTGGGTTTTGCAGGCTTGTCATTTTTAATTACTTGTTATAGCAAAGCGAAAAATCAATTTTATGATAGAAATGTAGAGCAGCATTCTCCTTGTCACGGGGAAGAAAAGGGAAAATTGTGGGCATGCTAATACCTTATCCTCTAAAGATTTCTGGCCTGCTTATCACCACCCTTTACATTCAATTTTTAATTTTTTCAAACATTATTTCACAGCAACGGTTTATGGAAATTACCGTTGCGGGGAATCGTTCGAAGACAAAGGCCCAATAGGTTTATATTTTTTAAAACATAGACAAAGGCTCAATAGGTTTATATTTTTTAAAATATAATTTTTATGTAAGTAAATTAGATTATTAATAATTTTTAAATAAAATAACATAATTTTTTAAAATATCTTTTGAATAGATTAATAAATATAATTTATTTCAATTAATCAATATTTTGTAAAAACTAAAATTAATTTTTAAAAAAATTAAAAAATTAAAACCTAGATCAAGTGAGATAACAATTGATTGGTATTTTTAAATAAATGGAAAAAATAAGAGTTAAAAGTGGAGATAACATCTAATATATAGAAAAAAAAATTAAGAGTTAAAAGTGGAGTGAGATGAAAAATGGCTAGAAAATAATTAATGTGAAGGGTTGACAATTTTTCAGACAAAAAAAAAAAATCATCACTTCAATGAACAAAGCTCATAACAATTTATAATAATAAAATGAAAAATTAATAAAAATAACAATTTATATGTTATTCTTATATGAATGAATACATAGGGCCAAAATAGTTCTATGGCAATTTTTTATTATTCTATGCATATTTAAAAGGGAAAATGTGAGAAATGTATTCATTTTATGTTGGTATTTTAGGTATATTGTTTTGATTACTTGGACATTTTCTAATCCTTGAAGTCATGTTCCTAAGTAGAAATAACATCTGAACTCTGCATTTTTAAATCTCAAATTACAACTTTCTATATTGTGTTCAAAATAGTAAGTGCACAACAAGCTAAAGTTGACACTATAATATGGTTTGATGAATTATTTAAAATCAAAATATTATTATAGACCCAAGTAATTCACTCCTAACTAGTCAAAATATTCACTCTCTTGCAATAAATTTTTTTAATTATGCATGTAGGACAAATGTAGAAGGGCATCATTCTTGGTCATTTCAATAATCAACCACTGTTAAGAGATAAATTAACAACTAGTGCGGTCATATTATATCATGGTTAGTGATGCAGGAGCATCTTGGGGTAGTGGGCAATCCTACAGGAACATCAGATTTGGATTTTGTGGACCTTATATTTGGCGTGATCAAGGTTATGTTTGAGGCATAGTGGTGGAAATTGTCCTATGTGCATAGAAGGATTGGAGTGATCATGTTGGAGTTAAGATCTTTTGGTGGTTGCTAGTAATGTGTTCATATTTCCTAGGTGGACTTTGGAGATTGTTTCCATGAGCTTCAATCTGTGGAAATTGGCTTGTGTGATCTTAAATGCCGATCGTTGGATGGTGTGTGGTCCTATGTTTAAGGTCGTGTAATGTTATTTTACCTTATGAGTTAGTTGTGCATTGTAAATTTGGGGTTTGTCCTAAGTCTTATGTAATCTATCAGACCAACTTGTGGCTTGAGTGTTTATTTAATGTAATTTGCTAGGTCGACTCATGGTTTGGTTTAGTATAAGTAGAGGGTCTTATGATGTCTAGAGTCATTCATTCATGAGGGAGTTGAGCAAGAGTTGCTTAGAGGAGTGAAGTTTAGCAAAGCTAGTAGCAGAGTGTGGGCTTAGGAAATATGAAGATTGCTTGGTGAATTGCGAGCTCAACTTCAGATCTTTCTTGGAGTTTCTACAAGATTGATGTGTTGTTGCAGATTTGGGCTAGCTAGGAGTTATTTGGATCTTGTGAGATCTTGCAGAATTGTTACTATAATTGTATTGGCCATAACCAGGAAGACCTTATAGCTTGACACATTGCATGTAATTAGTGATTTGATGTATAAAGAGTTGAATTATCTATCAAATCTTGAACTTTGTGGTGTATTTATGGTGTGTGCTTGTTATTGGGGGCTAGATCATCTCCTTTGGAGGTAGACCTGTCTTATACTACATCAAGTGGTATCAAAGCGAAGGTTTGATCTGGTTGGTGACTGTTAAGGATTTTTTGTAGAGGGTTTACAAAGATCTTAGAAGATGCCTCCGAGAAGATTGGAGACTAAGGCAATTGTAGATCTATGTGATGTTATAGAGAATAAAATTTTAGAGAAGGTTAGATTAGATTTCAAATTTGAGATGGAGTTGATGAAGAATGATATGGTCACTCAGATCATGAGATCTATAGCTGGTGTACTGAGGAACTGGGTATAGAGGATGGTTATGAGGAAGCTATTGAAGACTTTGAGGTTGCTAGATCTAGTGGAGAAGATAGAATTGGTCACATGGAAAGACCTGTGATGATAGAACTAGTTGATTCAATAGATCTAAAGCTCAGTTGAAGTTGAAGTACAAGATGGATGTTTCTAATTGCTCATATACTTTGAATCTTAAAGACTTGATTGATTGGATTGGTGAATTACAAGACTACTTTGAGTTAGAGGATATTAGAGATCTGCTCAAAGTGAGGTTGGCACAAACTAAGCTGATAAGACATGTTACTTTATGGTAGAAAGAATTGTAGTGAGATAGAGAAGAGGAAAGTGAAGATCACTAGGGGGAAGTTAATGGTAAAAAAATTGAAGGCTAAGTTCATTTTTGTTGATTATGAACTTGAGTTGTAAAGAGATTGCATAATCTAAAATAGAAGGATATGAATATGAAGGATTACATTGAGGAGTTATATAAGTTAACTATTCAATTTAGACATAGATAACTTTTTAAGGAAAAAGTGACTAGATAATGGTTTGAGATCCAATATTCAGGATGAGATTAGCATGTTGAAGATTGATTTAGTTAACGATTCTTATTAGTATGCTCTAAGGGTAGAAGATAAGTTGAAGAGATGACATCAAGATAATTCTCAAGGGAAGGAGAAGCAAGAACACTCAATGAAGAAAAAAATAGATTATTGAGGATGAACTGAAACCTATTAAGCAAAGGAGAAGAATAGATAGAGGTGAAATTAAAGGTACTTGTTTCATATGTGGTGAGGAAGGACATAGATCTTTTGAATGTCTCAATGCTGACAAGAGGGTTGGTGATAGACGAGGTCTTGTGGTAAATGAGAATAAGGACTCAGTGAATGAGTGTGAGTTGGAGGATAACTTGCTAGTTTGGTGAATATTGTTTGGTAAAAAGGTGTTGGAACCTTGTTAGAAAAGAAATTTTTTCAGGACTTGATGCAAGTTTGGAGGTAAATGGTAGAATGTGATTGTGGATGGTGGTAGTACTATTATTCTAGTTGCTAAGGAGATGGTTTAGAAACTTGGTTTGAAAAGAGTGAGACTTCCATGTCCTTATAGGATCAGTTGGTTGCAAGATGAACATGCTTTAGAAGTGAAGGAGTTATGTCTTATTAATTTTCAAATTAGGTAGTATGTTGATGAAGTGTTATGTGATATTGTGGACATGAGTAGTCGTCACATGTTACTTGGGAGACCTTGGTAGTATAATTGCAGGGCAATGTATGATTGTGTCAAGAATGTGTTTACTGTTGAGAAGGGTGGCAGGAAATTTTCACCGATTCCTTTATAGAATGTAGAACTTGGTAGGAGGAACCTAAGTGTTGGTAGGCAATTTGATTTGAAGGATTCTAAAAGGGGTAGAGATCAATGTGGGAAATAGACCCATGGCACACCAAGGAAAATGTAAAGTTGTATGTTGTAGGAAAGGAATTGTAGAAGTGGAACAAAGGCAAGAGTGTGCAAGTAATAACATAGAGGACATGTATGCGAACAACCAATTTAAAATTAATGTGTTGAATCCTGGAAGATGTTCTTCTAGCTATTAAAAACATCTTTTTACACCTGGGTGTGATGCAAGAGCATCTTGGGGTAGTGGGCAATTTTGTAGGAGTATTGTGCTTGGAATTTGTGGACCTTATGTTTCATGCAGTTAGGGCCCATTTGGTTGTAGGCATAGGAATTGAAAATTAGAATAGAAAATGAGAATGGGAATGGAGAATGAGAACATGAAAATGCAATTCCAATCCTATTTTGTTCACCTAGAATTTGATTGGGAATATTTTAAATCCTTTTTTGGTTGTACAAAATTGAAATTGGAATTGGGAATGGGAATGGAAAAATGGTTAGATTCAAATTTAGATGAAGACTCGTGAATATGAAATGATAAACCTATGACATTGATGGGGAAAATTGACTGTTTTGGAGCAATTGATCATTGATGCCAAATTTTTGATAGAGAGACATTTTTGAATGCAGGGGAAGAGCTCAATTTTTGGCATCATTCTCCACCTTTTAACTTTACTCTGAATAAGGCATGTTGGATATGTCGTGCATAGATGCATTCTCTACCTTTGAAAGGTTTTCAAGTATGATTCTTCTATTAAAGCTAGAGTTGGTACTTATCTCCACCACATGGCTATTATGTTTCTCGCATTCTAAGGCATCCCATTATTTGGAGGAGTCTCTTTCAGTATTTGCAAATGGAATGTGATCGTCTTATGTAGGGATGGTCATGTTAAAGGAGAGGAGAGTTTCATATTCATATAGAGGACACCTGCATACACACATATATGGACTGGCAAATAGGATAATTAAAAACACCAAACTGGTATCGATCTTAACCACATCAAACACCATTGCATGAAGGAATAGGAGAAGATAGGTTGATGTTATTTATCTAGTAGAGCAAATAAAGTAAGAGAAACAGAGGTAGTGCCAAGAAATATCGTAAATAACATGGGTCAATTTTCAAACTCATATGACATTGCCGCATGAATAGAGTGAAACATCAATTGAAAGCAAAATATGTGCATTCAACACACATAATCAGTCAAGTTTTCTAGTTTCTTTGTGAACAATGAGGACTTTGCAAGCAAATTTGAATTGGATGATCCATTCTCTAATGTTGTAGAAGTTGTGGGTTTGGATAATCTATTGTCTAAGGTCGTAGAAATTGAGCAAGTAAGGGAAACAAAGTGGGAAGACAAGCTACAAATGAGTGTTCTTGATCTTTTGTTGCAGGTATCGATGCACAAAATTGTTGGTCTACTCGATGTTGGGAAACTCAACACAATTTTAGCCAATGAAGAAGATTGAATCTTAACTTTGTTCAATCTCAACACTTTAGCCTCTACAAGACCTAGGTAGTTGTACCTTAGATGGGAATGTTGGATGGTTATGAATGCAAACTTAACAATACTCTTGAGTTGGCAAAAGTTCTCAAAGAGAAATTGATTAGAATAACGAGTAATAAAGGGGAGAATTTCAAAACAAAATGCAATAGCACATGAAAGCAGGTTGATACTGATTGTTTACCTTCCACAAAGTCGTTCTTAATTTTTAAATTTTGATATGACCAGTGCCTTCGAAATTGGAGAAGAGAGTCAACTTTAATAATTATTGAATTAATCTTATGTCTTGGAGACAAGCACACCACCATAAACTAATGAGCAACCAAACTGAGAAAATTTAACAAACCCTGGATAATTGAATTTAACTTCAAATTGAAGACCAATTAAACAAAACATCCATAAGCATTTGAGTCTAGTTTCCAATAGTTTGCCTCGAATTTGTCTTGCAAATAGTATAAATCCAAGAGGAATTTGAATTTAGTAAAATCGATGACTAATTCCCTATCTTTTGGAAAAGAACACAATATATTTTATTAATTCAAAAAAAAGGTAAAAGTGGGCTATAACAAGTTGTAGTATCTAGCTTTACCTATGCATGCCTATATCCATAATGTATGTATTTTTTTTTTGTATATCTCTCTATATCACAAGGCCCTAGTATCCTTACTTATAAAACAGGAAAGGATGCAAAAAAGCTTCAGCCTTGTTCATCCTAACTAACTAAAAACTAACTAGAACTCATTACAGATTAATTACAATAAAAAAGATCACAAAAGAGTTTATAATTCTCTCATCATATCGAGAATTTATTCTAACCATTTGGACACCTCCTCATCTGGCACTTTGACGAGCATGTTCAAAGCTTCACCATTTTCCTCTTCCATCAAGATCTCAAGGAAATCACTCTAGTACCAAGTGTATGTTGTCCAAAAATCCCATGCAGTTGCATACAAGTTGTTGATGACATCAAATTGGTCATCTTCAATTGGTGCCAACCTAGGTTGCATGATCCTTGCTGCATGATTGTACTAGAAAGCCCATATCTTCTGCCCTGCAAAACAAACACAAAAAATTGCACAAGAATGTTTTTTATAAAAGAATAATCTTACGAAATGCCCTTATATCAATGATCAAGACAGTACACATTTAATGACTATATTCCCTTCAAATCCCTACCACAAGTCATCCTCGATCAATGTCATACGTTGAAATAAATTCAAACAAATGAAACAACTCCTTGACATAGCCTCATCTGCCAGATAATTAATGAAATAAATGCTCCTTTTTAATCCCCAAAATTATAGAATGTCAGAGAACCGTTGGCATCAAAATCGTGAAATCAAAGACCAGAGATATCTCCCTTGGTGAAATCATGAAATCAAAGCATAACTAAAAGTCCATTCCTGAAATCAAAAAATCAGAGAATCATAAGAAACTTGGTTCTAAAATGGAGAAATTAGATGTTGAGAATTTTGAAATCACGAAATTGGAAGGTTTTTCATGGCTGGGTCTCAATTTTGTGAAACTTAGCAAAAGCATTCAAATTTTGAGGTTCCATTAGTGGCTCTTTCTGGGGATGCTTATTCATTTAGGATATGGAAAGAATCCAACTATCTTTGGGATAAAAATAAAAGAGATAAAACAAAACATCATCCCTACTTAATAATTTTAAAAAAATAAAAAAATTAATCAACAAAGAGAAAAAAGGTTTTAGATATTGTATGTGGATAGGTAACTCTAATATGTGCCCATCTATTTCTTGAAGAAGAAAGGAAAGTTCTCTAGCTTTATCAAATATAATATAAGGTCCTAACCATAAGAGATCAAATTTTCCATGCTTTCACTTGTCTTGGTCTTTAACATTCCACTTTAGCACCCAATCTCCCACATTAAAGATTTTTTTGAAGCTTTCTTATCATGTAAGTATTTCATAGCCTTTTGTCTTTCAAGGTTGTGTTACAATGCTTCTCTTCCTTTTTCATCTAATTCCTGCTAGGGTTGTAATTCTTTCATCCATAAAATCAATATCCTTAAATTGCTCAATTCTGATGAATCTATATATCAATAATAAGTTATTTTCAAGGATTATTTCCTCTTGCCCATATCTTATCTGTCCAGACAGCCACATGAAACTTTGAGTCCCAAACTCTTTTGTTATTATCCAACATCTTTCTTATAATTTTAAGGAAACTATTATTAGCTAATTCTACCTGACCGTTTCCCTGTGGATGGTAAGGGGAAGAATATGACACTATTGTCCCATATTTAGTACATTTTTTTGTGAATTCTTCTTATCTGAAATACATCCCATTACCAACAATCATCTTTCTTGGAACACCAAATCTTGTTAATATGTTATTCATCAAAAAATCTGTAACAATAGTACTAGTAGATCTTGTGGTTGGGGTAGCTTCAACCCATTTAGTGAAATAGTCTATAGCAACTAAAATCCAACTAAATTTGTTGCTTGACTCATTACTGACTTCACCTATAAAGTCTATTTCCCACATCTAAATTGGTTCATGTGCTTGTAATGACCAAAGGGGAAAAGCTCCATCATATTTTAATTTACCTAAAAACTTTTGACATGCTTCACATTTTCTCACATAGTTGTAGCAATCTCTGAAGAGATGAGGCCAATAATATCCCACTCTCAAAATCTTAATGGTAGTAGTTCGGGCACAAAAATTCCCTCCATAGACTCCTTCATGCAATTTTTTTAGAATAACAGGTGCTTAATGAGTATCAAGGCAGAAATGCAATATGTCATCTCTATTTTCCCAATATAAATCTCCTTCAATAAGAACATATTTAGTTGCATGCAATTTAACTGTTCTTTTTTCTTTTCTTTTTTTCACTCCAATTATCATGGGTTTCCATGGTTCTCAAATAATAAACAACATCAGTGCACCAAGGAAAATTTTCTATGCTAACAATATTATAATTTGCTTCCACTTGATTGATATGTGATGCCTTCGGGTTGACATCTTCCATAAGCTTTGTTGATCCTTGACCTTGGACTAGCTTGGTTATTTGAATATCAATGTTAAACTATTTGATTTAATTAATCAACCTACATCTTCACCCAGTGGTTTCAATCTATATGAATATGTCTTTGATCGTCACATGGGGAACATAAGCAATAATGCTAGTGCCTACTAAACATGGGCAAAAAGATTTGAGGGCTTTAACCAAAGCATAAGCTTGCTTCTCATTTATATCATAGTTTAACTCAAAATTTTGCAAACTCATGCTAAAGAAAGAAATAGGTTGTTCATGCCCTTCCTCATTCTTTTGAAGCATCACAACAACAACAGTATGATAAGATGCAAAAGGAAAACCCTGAAAGGGTTTATTGAAATCTGGGGCTTTAAGCACAAGTGCTTTTATAATAGCTCTCTTTATTTTGTAAAGGCATGTAAGGCTTCACCTTCCCAAACTTAATCAACCCCCTTTTTAAACATCCTTGACATTGGTTTCGTAATTTCAGCAAAATTAGATACAAATCTTCTGACAAAATTGATCTGACCAAAGAATGATTGTATTGCTTTTACTGTCTTTAGAATTTTTATCTTATCAATGGCCTTTAGTCTATCAAGGTCTATTCTAACACCTTCCTTGGAAACTATGTGGCCTAATAGTTTTCCTTCTGTTACTACAAATTCACGCTGCTTTGGATTGAGAGATACCCCATATTCAAGAGCTCTCTTGAATATTTTTTCCAAATGATTACAATGATCTCCTGCTTTTTTTGAACAAGTTGTTAGATCATCCTAATAAATGACCAAAATGTGATCAAATACAACATCCGTATCCCTTTGAAATGTTTCCCCAATATTGGTTAAGCTGAAAGGCATCCTAACATATACATATGTCCCCCATGGAGTAGTAAATGTAGTTTCATACTGTTCAATTTCTTTAACGTTTACCTGATTATAGCCAGAGAAACCATCCATCATGGAAAGCAATTCATTTCTTGTAACCTTTTGTAACAGAGCCTCCATATTTGGGAAGGCATAATTATCCTTTAATGATGATATACTTAAATTCTTGAAATTGTCCTCAAACATGACCAATCCTTTAGGTATTTTATCAGATTCAAGCTACAAAAATTCATCACTGTCCTTTCCATCCTGACTTTTTACTAGTCCATTCCAGTCAATTTTAGTATGTTGCTAATTTTCTTGACATGTTAAAAACTTTAAGACATCCTTATTATCTTCAAAGTCCTGCCAATTATGAACATTATCTAGTATAGATGGCCTATTTTTTTGTTTCGACCTAAACCAAATTTTGTAAAGATATATCAATTTTTTTAACAACTATATTTGCCATCAAATCAGCTAGGGAATTATCACTCATATCTATCCAATTGATTGAAAAAGCATCAAAATGTTCAATCAAATCTCATACATAATTTTTGTATTTTTTTAATCTAGAACATATTGTACAAATTTGTTCCTTATTTGGTATACAATTGTAATGCCTACCCCTAGTTGACCTTTCTTATGGTAATGTCAAATTCTTTTAGGTCAGGCTTCTAACTATGTTTTATGATTATCAGTGCTTGGTTACCAGATTTGATTATATATTACTTCATATTCAGTTCACACACACACACACACACACACACACACACACACACACACACACACACACACTTGGTTATTTTAGTTATCTAATGATTGTTTGATGATGATATATATGTTAGATGTTAGTTAGATGAATGATTTTTATGCAGTTTCTATGAATACTTACACCATACTTGCATGTGTATGGTGTGTGTGTATGTTTTCTTTATGTTTGACATTTTCAATGTGGTTGAGGAAGGGAGTCGTAGTCACCTGCTAGTTGGGATCTACACGATACACCACTCCTCACCATTATCTATTTAGTTTAGAATATTGTGTTTGTACATGCGTGGATTTTATGCAGATTGTAGGTACCGAGTATCGACTTCCCTAAATTTTTAGGATGAGCCTACCCTATCACAGTATTTCAATGGTATAAGTGGGGAGATAACTCTTGAGTCCAAATCCTAAACCCTAAGCCAATTGTCCTAGAAAGTAGGACAAGTATCCAAGTTAGTTCACCTTTTCGAATTCATCAAGTGATGTAAATTCGTGATCACAACCCTTGAGTTTGATCTAGTTTTCTGTGCTTTTGTTATGAGTTTGTTTTTGGTTTGTGGGTTTGGTGTAATGATGTTCTATTTTAATTAAATTAAATTAAAGATAATGTAGTGATTTAATTTAATGGATATTTTATAAAGAAAATTTGATATTTAATCATATTTAATTAATTAATGAATTAATTAAATAAAAGAATTAAATTTAAAGATTTTATTAACGTTCTTTTTTTGACGTATTTATATTTATTTAATTTAATGATAATTATTTAGGATTTTTTAATAATAAAATCTAAATAATGTTATTAATTAAGTTAATAAATATATTATTAAAAATATCTCATGAATTTATTTAAATAAAAGAATTCAATTTAAAGATAAAGTTATAATTCTAATTTTGACATTCTATATTTGTTGAATTTAATATAATTTATTCAGGAGTTTTATTTTGATTAATAAACTCTAAATAATGTTGTTAGATAAATTAATAAATATTATATTAAAAGGGTTTCCATGATTTAATAAAATAGAGAAAACATAAATTTAATAAAGTTTATTTTTAATTAAATTTCATAAAGCCTATGCATGAAATTAAAATATAATAAATCAATTAAAGAGAGAAAGTGAATTAATTTAATAAAAATATTTTAATTGCAAAAAGCATGCATGAAAACGTAAAAGATTATTAAATATTAAAAGTTAATGATCATTGAGTTCTCTTTGGTGATTGCACAATTAGAGCCCCAAATTTAGGGGAGAACTCTTTATCAGCAATTGAGAGTTCATTTTGATTCACTGGATTTTGGAAGGAGCAATTTTGGGGGAAGAAGATTTTTCAGAGAGCTAGGTTTTGGAGGAGCGATTTCAGAAAAAAGAAGGTTTTTAGAAAGAAAGAGAAATACTTGCATGCTTTGTGTGTTGTCAGATTAGCATCGGACCTAGTTAGTATCTCGTAGTTTAATTGTACAATAGTTTTGTTCTTCGATCTTCTATCTTATTCATGTCTATTGTGTTTCTGTTTCCAAAATTCTTCTTGGTTGAAACCCTTGCTTTGCATAATTATTGTTCATCATTCTCAGGAAACATCTGTATACAGATTGAAAATTAGAAAACCCTTGTGTGAAGAATTGTTGTTCTCTGTTCTTGATACATCTGCGAAAGAGTTAAATTGAAAACCTTATTGTTAAATTGAGGTTGCAAATATGGATTCGTTAAATCAAGTTGCAGGTTTTTGAAATGATAACCAAGGTTGTTTTATTGTTTTTAATTGTTTAGTCTAGATTTCTCTACTAGGTTTAAGTTGGAAATTATATATATATATATATATATATATATATATATATATATATATATAAACATAAACTATGTAATTATAATATTACATATATTTAAAAATGCATTGGGGGGGTGCAGGGGGGGTTTTTTTTTTATAAAATAAATAAATAAATATGTATATACATATATATACATACTTGTATGTATGTATGTATGTATGTATGTATGTATATATATTCCTTTTTTCCTCCACTTTCTTATTTCACCGCCAGCAACAATAAGCTCACCGAGGGCAGGCTTGCTATCGATGCAATAGGTATTGCTGACGGTGGCAACAAGAATGTCGTAGGCTCCCTTGCATAGGCCAACGAGCCTTTAAAAATCTTAGTATTTTTAGTTATTAAAAGTTTTAAATTAATAAATAATTTTATTAAAAAAAATTTAATATATTTAAAATTATTAAATTTTAAATAAATTAAAATGTTTAATTATTATTGTTAATTAATATAATTGTTAATTATATTATTATTAATGTTAATTTTTATTCTATTAGTAGATTAGTAGTTATTTTATTAATAATTTAAAATAAGTTATTAATAGGTAATTATAATCATTAATAATTTAATGATTTTTTGGTTGAAGTTTAATAATATTTAATTAAGGTTTTTTAATTAATTTATTATTAAAATGTATTTGGGGAGTAAAAATGATTATTGAATTTTAGTAATATTTAATTAAACTATTTAATTAAATTATTATTAAAATAAATTAGAACTATAAGTTGTGAATGGTTAATGGGTAAACTTGGGTTTTTCCTTGATTAATTTTATATATAAAAATGATTTCTATTGTGATTTGGGAAATATCGGTAAACTCTGGTTTTGGTCGACAATTAAAGGTCGTATTTAATTAACTTTTAATAAGAATTATAAATCTATTATTCTTGTATTCCCGGAATCATTAACAAATCAACATTAGAGGAGATTTATGCTTATTGAATCTTGTATTGTGGAAAACGAATTGAACTATGAAATTAGGTTTAAGAAACTTATATGATTCATTGAATTGTCTGAAATTCTAGTGAACTCGAAAACCATAGTGATTCTAACAACTAGAGATAAAAATTAAAACCTTATTCTTGTATATCTAAATCTTGTGCTTGAAAGCAAAATTGAGAACTTGAAAACCTATAAGTGAAAATGGAACTGGTGTGTTTTCAAAACCTAATATATTGTGAAAGTTACTTTTGTATGTACTCTTTTTATGACATGTGTTTTTACTGTTGGGTGTCAGGTTGACTTAGCTATGACCAATCAGGTTATATTACTAGAGGTTTGGGAGTTCTATTTTTGTGATGTCATGATGATGTTTTGATCATGATCTTTTATACTCAACCATGGTAATGTGTCTTGTATGTTTTATGAGGTGTTTTGATCTATGTTGTATGAGGTGTTTAGATTTCCTATGTGTCTATGTTGCCTCTGGGATTAGTTGATACTTGTGTCTTGGTACCCTTTGAGATAGTTTTCCTTCAAGTGATTCCTTGAACCTAGATGTTGGTTTTGAATTTTGAGTTTGTTATTTGTTTGGGACTTGATTTTTCAGCGTGGTGGAAGGGGGCCTTTTGGGTTCCATGAGGTCAGGTGGTAGTTCTTTTTCTTATACCATTGAGATCTAACCGTTGGATGTCGCTGTTGGATGTGTTTGTACAAATATTCCTTTCTATATGATCTTGTATTTCTGTGATGGATGGTTATTTGATTTCATAGATCTTATGAGATGATGTAATATATTTCATGATGTATATTATTTTAGCCTTTCATACCTTGTGACCTGTACAGTGGATAATTGTGTATTCTATTTATTACCAAGTGGCATCATATATAATTTTATATTGTTTAAATAGAATTTGTACTTATATTTATTCTTTAATATGGATGTGTTATATATTGGAGTTAGTTTTAATTAAAACTTAAATGTGATTCAACATCATGGGACCCTTAGGAGATGTAACTTGTTTATGTGTTGTTGATGTATGAGTGTTGTTAATTGCTTCCACTATTCTATAACTATTGTATATTTATCTTAAAGAAAAAAAATATGTTTGACAAACTTAGTGAAACTTTAGGTTAATTTTTTTTGGGTCACATGGCAGGGAGTTACAACAATTAGCTCATAAACACAAAATTCTGATAGCAATTTAATTTTATGATGTTTTGCAATGTCAATTCCTAGGGTTAATGCTTCATATTCAACAACATTATTGGTACATTCAAAGTTAAGAAGGAATGCATACCTGAAGATTTTACCTGAAGGGGATATCAAAATTATCTGAATGCCATTTCCTTCCTTACTACATGCTCCATCAAAATGAAAATGCCACATTCCTTCACTTCCCCCCTACATACTAAAATGTCCTATATTCTAGATACTTTTATTAACATTTATTTGAAAATTTTCTATATCCATTTGACAAAAAAATATTTTTATGTTAGGGTGAAAATGCTCAATAATATAATCAAATCTAGGTTCTTTATAATTTCTAACATCCTTACCATTTATAGGAATTTTTGTGTAAGATAAATCTAATCATATATGCCCCCAAACTAAATTTGGTCATTTTCTAGAGAGTAGCATACCATAGGAAGTTGAGACATCAACCATAGTTATGTCAATCTTATATGAAACATCAGGACAACAAGGGCACCTAAGGTCAACATTCTTAATAACCCCAGTAACTAGGACAAACCTATTATCCATCCCATAACAATTTCCATAAGGTATGTCTACTTTTAATCCTAATTCGGTCATAACTTTAGCAGGCATAATATTCATAGAAGCTCTTGAGTCTATCATACAATTTCTAACCAACTTATTATTTATAAGAAGAGTCAAGTAAGAGGGGTAAATTTGAGGAATTGTTTCATTTTCATTTGTCGCTAAATAAATAACTGGCGAGATTCCTTCAACATGATTCTTCTCATGACTTTTACTAGTTTCTTATTTAATACTTAGAACTTCCGTACCATATTCAGGAATTTTCACTATTTCTAAGAATGGGATAGAAACTTTAATTGAGACAAAGCATTAGAAATCAAAGAGTTACTCACATGTTGCTTGCCTAGTGCCTGGCGATCTATTTCTAATGTTTGTTGTAATATTTTCTGTGAAGGTTTACCCGATTCAATTCCTTCGTTCAGAGTGGGGTTATCATCTCCTTTTGGGTATGGATTAATTATCATATTCCTCAATCTATAATTACTCTTATGTTTTTCAACCACTGCAATTGTAAGAGCTTTTCTTTCATCAATTTTCATGATTCTTCTAATTGGTTCTTCGTTTAAAAGGACTTGTTGATTTGAGTATCTCATCCTCTGCACATCAACATCTGACACATATTCATCTTCTAAAGAATCTTCACCCCAAAAAGGTTCTGAGGACAAAGCATTTATTTTTAGTTCGTGCTTAGAATGAGAGTTATCATCATAAACATTGTTTTGGAGAATGTGGGATGCTACATACTTCACACCATGGACTATTCTCAACATAGTGATTATTTTTTTGAAATGAATTAGGAGTATTAGTATTCTTTATAGGTTTACCATCTTTCCAATACATAGTATATGACATGTCCTGGATTGTATATCTTTCCTTATTATAAGGTTTATTGTTTATGTTTCCTTCATTCTTACTCTTAATGTGCAAATCTTTAATCATCCTAAGGATATTTTCAATCTTATCTTCTTTCTTATTTTGTTTAGGTGCTTTAGGATCAAACAACCTAGGATCTTTTATTTTTCCAATCCTAACTGCGGCCTTTTTATCATTTTCAATAGTCATAGCCACTTTGAAGGCTTCTTGCAATGTATTAGGTCTATGCGATCTTATCTCATAATGTGTCTTTCTTTCGAAGGTACTTAAATACAAATTTATGAGAAAAGAGTCTATAGGCCTAATGTCTTTAGGTATTTTCTTCAAAACTTCATTAAATCTTTTATTAAACTCAAAAAAAGTCTCATTAGAATTCTTTTTCATACTGGTTAATTCATGAGATGCAAAATAAGTGTTAGTATGGTTCCCAAACTAATCAAGGAACAAGTCTACAAAATCTTGCCAACTACTTATATAATTTTTAGGAAACCCTTTGTACCATTCTACAACATCATTGGATAGAGATTGAACAAAATAATTTCATGAATACATCTTTATTATATTCTTCTAATTATTCAATGGTACTTTTAAGATTAGTGACATGTATTTTTGCAGATTGGTCTCCTTCCCTAGAAAAATTGGGTATGGTGCTTCTCAGATCATTCGATATAGGATTGGGATAACTTGTAATTCCTGAAAAATCTAGTTTCTTATAACATTCTATGTTCATTGGAGCTCTCGCTCATTGGTTGTTTTCATTAAAGTTAAACCACCTCGCATTATTTTGATTATTAACAACATTCTTCCTCCAATTGTTCCTAGTTCTATTTGCTTGATTTTTATTTTGGCCAACAAAGTTATTCTTTTTTTCATTATTATACAATGGCTTTTTATGCACAATATTGAAAGAGGAATTTTTATTTTTATGAGGAGTGTATTTGGATGACTAACCTTTATCTTTGTTCTCCTTTTCTTCAGTGCACTTTGGTGTAGTAATAACATCTCTTCTCAAATTGGCATTTTTTAGGAATTCTTTGGGAACTCCTCTTAACACCTTTTTAGCCCTCCTTGAAGATTGTAGAATTTCTAATGCCTCTATAATCTTTTGGTAATCCTCATTTGTTTCTCCCTCATGTTCTTCACATGATTCATTGACAATTTGGTGGGCTCCAAATCGTCTCAATTCCCATTCAAAAAATGGATTTTCTTCCTATTGATTATCCATCTAATCATTATCACACACATGTTTCTCTCTATTTGCAAACTTTTTATATCCAGTTAATGACATATCCACTGATTGCTTAGCTTGGTTTTTTTTTTTTTCCTAGAGTATACTATAAATGTTTTCTAAAATGCACATACCTTCTTCCCTACATAAACATTAAGGATGAATGTGTGTTACTTCTTCTACTCTTAAACAATTAAATACATAAAATAGTAGAGTCACCAAATTTACTTCAATCACAATTTCATACTCCAATAGATTGCAAAAGATTATCATTGAAAGACACTGCTTACTAGGTCTCTTGAGTTCTTGTTCTAGTAATGTTTTTTTATAAAAGAATAATCTTGCCAAATGCCCTTATATTAATGATCAAGGTAGTACACATTTAATGACCATATTCCCTTCAAATCCCTAACACAAGCCATCCTCGATCAATGTAATACTTTAAAAGAAAATCAAACAAATAAAATAAATCCTTGACATAGCCTCATCTGTTAGATAATTAATGAGATAAATGCTCCTTTGTGATCCTCACAATTATGGAATATTAGAGAATCGTTGGCATCAAAATTGCAAAATCAAAGATCAAAGACATCTGCCTTGTTGAAATCGAGAAATGGAGCATCAGTGAAAGTCCATTCCTAAAATCACAAAAGCAGGGATTCATAAGAAACTTGGTTCCAAAATTGCAAAATTGAAAGTTGAGAATTTTGAAGTCTCGAAATTGGAAGGTTGTTCATGATTAGGTCTTGATTTTATGAAACTTAGCAAAAGCATTCAAGTTTTGAGGTTCCATCAATGGGCACACCCTAGAACATGAGTCTTTCGACTGAAGGGGGTTTTTATAGTGTTGGAGGTTGAATCCAACATTGAATTAGGGCTTGTATTCTCATCCATTGTAGAATGAAGTGCATTGATTACTGCAGGGGATTGGAATTTCTATTGAAACACAAAATTGGGTGTTCATGTTGCGCTCTCATAGGAGAGGAAAAATGATATAAAAAATTTACAAGAAAACTTATCCCTATGTTTAAGTGAAGTATTTTGTAAGAAGCCTACAACATATTTGACAATGTTATGAAATAAGAAAAAGTTAAAATTGGAATAGGAATAGCCTATTCCAATTATAGGTAGTTTTGGGAATGGATAAAAGCTCATTTTGGGGATAAAATGAGAATATGTATTCCTATTTCCCATTCCAATTCTGTTCACCAAACGAGGAATTAAAATCATATTCTAATTTTCAATGACTATTCTGGTTGTATTCCAAAAACCAAGTAGGCCCTTAGCGTCATGTTCGAGGAATATTGATGGACCTTGTCCTATGTGCACATAAGGATTAGAGTGATTGTGTTGGAGTTAGAGCTCTTTTGGTGGTTCCTAGTAATGTGTTTGTATTTCATGGGTAGTCTTTGGAGATTGTTTTTGTGAGCTTTGATCAATTGAAGTTGGCTTGTGTGATCTTAGATGTCAATCATTTGATGGTGTGTGGTCCTATGGTTAAGGTTGTGTGATGTTATTTTACATTATGAGTTAGTTGTGCAATGTAAACTTGGGGCATGTCCTAAGGGTTATATAATTTGTCAAGCTGACTTATGGCTTAAGTATCCATTTAATGTGAGTGTTGATTTAGTGTAGCTTTCTAGGCTGACCTATGGCTTGGTTTAGTATAAGTAGAGAGTATTGTGATGTCTAGTGTCATTCATTCATCAGGGAGTTGAGCAAGAGTTGTTGAGAGGAGACAAGTTTAGTAGAGTGTGAGCTTAGGAAATAGGAAGATTGCTTGGTGACTTGTGAGCTCAAGTTCAAGTCTTTCTTGGAGTTTCTACCAGATTGTTGTGATGTTGCAGACGTGGCCTAGATAAGAGTTTTTTGGATCTTGTAGAACTATTACTATAATTTCTTTCTATTTGGCCATAACCAAGAAGGCCTTATAACTCGAGATATTGCATGTAATTAGTGATTTGATGAATAAAGAGTTGAATTATCTATCAAATCTTGTTTTATATGGTGTATTTATGTTGTGTGGTTATTATTGGGGGCTAGGTCATCTCCTTTGGAGGTACACTTGCCTTGCACTACATCAATTAGTTGCAAATGTTACTTCTTGTCTTCAAGCTTTTTAGCAAAATATTGAATTGATTAAAGGGTCTTAACTAAGGTCAAAGGAAGGAAATATGTCACTTTATTTCCTAGCATACTAAGTTCATGCTTCTCACATAATTAAGGCTTATATTCATGCATACAAGAACAAGTGTGAGTTGCCCCAAGTTCACATATAGTCATGTATATTTTATACAATGTGCAATCATCTAAATTTCTTTGTCTCATAAACAATTTCAAGTCTTCACTAATAATCATTAGTTTTTTCTCTTGCATCAGGCATGAATTTTCTTTAGTTTTTATTCATGCTTCAAATTTAATCAAGTATGGATGTATGCATATAGTTTTCTTTTTTAAAATAGGTTATTTATTATTATTTATTCATATGTTTTCTTAGATATTTTCATAGTCTGGATTTATTTTCTTATATAAATTGGAGAACATCTTTTTAATCTTAAATACCTCTAAAAATTTTACCTCATGATTGAATCTAGGTATTTTTTACTATTTTAGATTTGATTTTTCTATTTATTTTCATTATTCATCTCAAATCTTATGTAGATTGTTTAGTATTTAGATCCATCAATGATTTCCTTTCATTAGTAGATCTTTGTCATGGATGTCTTTGTTTTCCTTTCTACCAAAGCTTACTTCCTACTCCACCATGTTTTATGCTAATGACACCTATTATACAAGACTTGTGTCGATAATGGCTTATCATATTACTTTATGTTAGGTTTTAAATGACATTAACCTCATAAATCCTTTAAGCAATTGTTCCCCCTATGTTGTTTGAAATTTATCAATAAAATTTGAAACTATTTTACCAATTATGGTAAAGGAACTCTTCTTAAGGAAAAGTTGTCATTACTATTAGTTTTCTAGGAAAATGACAAAATAGTTAGGTGTCCTATTTGGAATTTCCTATTATGAGGTGTGTAGACATTTTTTAGGAGTTGTAAGTTCATGTGTGATGCTTATGAAAGTAATTACGAGTTCTTGCAATGAAAATAATTTATAAAAAATACTACTTTACTAGTCTTCAAGTGCCTACATTTGCTAGATGTCTTATGATAATTGTAAGAAGTATCTACAAGATGTATTCTAGGAGGTTGACATGAGTTTTCTAGCGGGTGTTATCACTTATTGTTTTATGATATCATAGTAGTATCCATCCTCAACACTGCCAATAAATTAGGGCCTCAAGACCTAATGTTTATCGTAAAGTATAGTTTAGTTATGCAAGTAACAAAGTCTTAATAGATTCTATAAAGTGATGCACTGAAGTGTATTCCTATTGTAATCTCTGGATGGATTAGTAATAAACTTGCCTCTCTTATTGTATTGGATATTTTCTCAGAAGAGTTTCTACTCTTAAATTTGACATTATGTGTGTTATGGTTTCTCTTTCTTGCATTTATTCTATAATCACTTCTTAGGAGTTAATATTTGGTTTCATATTGCAACAAGACCTCTGGGAGAGTTTTAAGTCCCTGCATTGTGCAAGGATTAGAAGATAGATAAATCAAGAAGTCATTTTAAGTTGCAATTAATATTCAAAAGTATTAACAATCCAATTCATAGTAAGATTCCCAAATTATTAGTAATTCATATGCAAAATGGTGAAAATCTTATGTGGGTGTAGATTCAAAGAAATTTTTATCTAATGTTAAATTAATAGTTAAAATAGGAGGCATAATTATGAGGTTGACAACATGTTTTAAGACTGATTAGCTTCAAAAGTGTTAAGCATGATTGGCTTCAACAATGTCAAAAGGAATTAAAAGCTTCCTAACGAGCTCTAGCATATGAATGCTCATTTATTCAGAACTATTAATAGTAAACACATAGGTAACATATATTTATTTGATGAACCAAGATGCTTAGTTACACAACTTGGGTAATTTACCTAACATAAGCATAAAATCAAGTATTGGTGTCATGCCCAAAATATGTGGGCAAAAACACACCAAATTTTTTCTTTTAAAAGAGAATAATTAAACTT
This sequence comes from Cupressus sempervirens, assembly GCA_028749045.1. Taxonomy (NCBI): domain Eukaryota; kingdom Viridiplantae; phylum Streptophyta; class Pinopsida; order Cupressales; family Cupressaceae; genus Cupressus; species Cupressus sempervirens. Next base: position 337,429,020 of record CM053783.1, on the reverse strand, counting down.
ACTAGGTTTGCTAGGGTACACGATATTGATATGCTAGTTAAAATAAATCAACTCACTCAAAACATAATTGTCATCTAATTAGAAGCATATGAAGATTAACCATTTAAAACATTATTGAGCAAAATATTAATGAACGATATATAGTATTAATTCTAAGATTGATCGGGTGGAGTATAAGTCTAATTGTTTCATAGCATAGAAATCAAGAACTAATTTCTACTATATCATGTAATATAATAATCCCAACTATAATTAAACTTTATTCTAAAACTTAATCATTTAAAGTTTAAGAATTATTCTAGAATAATAATAACATTAATAATTTAACTAAAATTGAATGAATGAAATCTAAACTAAAACATACTAAGACAATTGATATTTAAAACGTTTATACTAACCAAACTTATACTAACATTACTTATGAATCTAATATTTATTACAACTAAACTTTAACTAAAAATAAATATTAAAACAATCAACACAAAACAACTAACTAAATTAGAAACTCACTACAAATCTAATTAATACTACAACAAATTCTAATATCAATTTGCTTGAATTCAACTAGAAGAAAGTAAACTAAAACTAAATTAATAACAACTAACACACATAACTAAAACTAATCTAAACTTTAATAACATTTACTAACTAAAATAATAAACACATATACTAAACTAACCTATCCCAAAACCCTAACACAACTCACCTACTCACCCATCAAAGCCTACTTACCCCCCTCCCCCTCCCCCATACGTCACATCACCCTCAAATCTCATGCGCTCCCTAAGCGCTTCCCCAAAGGCACTCTGCCCCACAACATGTGCTGACCATTATGGAAAGGTGGCGATCCAAGGACAAAGATAGGAATTGTTCAAGAGACAAGGCATGATAAAGGTTTGGGCATTAATGCCACTTCACACCCACCCCCTTCATTTCCACGCAGGCCAAAGTATGATTCGACCCCACTGCCAAGGACAAAGGCGCAGGTTGGGAACACTTTCAATGCAATTTTCAAAAAAAAACAAAGTAAACCCCAACACATCTCCCATGATTTACTACTGCACAAAGGATAGGGTGAAGTACAGGGGTGATGGCACCCCAGCATGATTAATTTGACTTTTAAACATTTTTAGCCCCACTTTCATACAATGCAACATATTAATTTGTGATTAGTCCCTAAGCCTATGCCAAAAGGGGGATGTAGATTTATCAGTTAAAGATTTATAGGTGGACCCTAGGATATTTAGGATAGAAACGGTAGTAATTGCATAAAGTTTTGTTGTTGAGAGATTACACTAAGATATACATTTAAATGTTTTAATTTTAAAGGTATTTACTTTATATTCTTTTTTAAAAGATTGAATCATGATTATTTTTGTTGAAATTCAAAAGGGATAACTTAGAGAATAGTCTCTGTGCCTTGGGGGAATTAAAATTTTCCCCATACATTTTCCAGAGAGGTTTTTTTTAGACCTGGAGATGCAAATTTTTTTGAAGTCTATCTTCTGCTTGCTGACATGTTTTTCTTTGCTATATAATTTTTGTGTTATACTAAGAGTGAATTCTAACCTAATGACAACATTGATTCCTTTTTAACAATATACCATTACAAGGATGTGTATAAGGTTATTCTTTTCTTTCTTTTCTCCTAAAATTTATGTTTCAAAAATCATCATATAACAAGGTGTATGTTCTAGTTATTCAGAATTCAAGGTGATGCATAATTCTTAACCAAATTTGATTTTGTCCATAATAAAATCTATCAAGGAGAGAGATAACTTAGTGACCACAATGTAGGATTTTTATTTCCTCTTGATACATAAACATTGAATTGGAAACTTCAACATATATAATTTCTTTTCATTACATAATTGACAACTTGAGAATTCATAATTTGAAGACATAATCTATTAACCTACTTCTTCACATACGTATGCATAGTTTGAAAGCACATAAGAGCAATTCAATGAGGTTTTCACAATATTTTCCTTCCTCTATTATTTAACCTAGTTCAAGGCTCCATCGAAAAAGAACCAGTAAGAAAACCTGACGTCTTTGCCCAATGCATGAAAATTAAAATACATTTTTTACAAATATTACAATTCAATTGAATTCTCTTCAAGGACTTTCACAAGAGATCTTTTCCAATGTCTTCAATGCATCAAAGGAACCATGGGAAAGACAAGAAACAACATGGAGGTAAAACAACATACTAAGATGAACAATTGAAGCATGCACCACAAACCGATTTTACACAATAGGTCCAAGCATAGGACCTGACTAGGGGGGAGGTGGATTTTTCCAATGGGAGACACCAATCACCATACCATAACATAGCCCTTTCGAGGCTAGAACTTCAAGAACTTCCGTTATTCCACAAGGCCCTTTCGAGGCTATTGCCACAAGGATTTTCATTCCTTTCCATATCAAGAATTCACAATATCAAACAAGGTATGTGATGACAAGTAGGGGCCCATACACCCTATCTTCTTTCTCTCCTCTCACCATGAGAGGAGACTCTACACCATTGAGGTCCAACTAAGGCCCTTCCCCCATACATGGCCACTTTTTCCCTATCCAAGGGTGAGTAATGCCAAAAAAATCCCCATGAAATCCCCTCAAAACAAAACATCAAGACAAGCATAAGAATAACATCAAGAATAAGATAAAATCCCTCCCAATCAATCCCAACACACAAGCAAGAAAAACAAAGAACAACACAATGCCTTATGCATGATTCAAGCATGAACAACAAGAAGAAACAAAATCAAAGAGTGAAGAACTCCTACCTTCACCAAAAAGTTATGGTAAAATGGAAAGTTGAGAAGAGCTTTTTCCTTTTCTTCCTTCAATCTTCAAACTTTCTTTAAAACTAAAGATTGGGTAACAACCCCAAAACTACTCCAAATGCCTCTAAGTATGATCCTTAACTCAACTAGACTTCAAGTAAACTCAAGATGGAGTTTGAGTCACCAACTCAAGTAGGAGACAATCCATTTTCGCAATCAATCAAAAATAGGGTTTTTGAGTGACCCTAAAAGTCAAACAAAGAGGCTAAGGGGGTGGAAAGTACTCCCCAACCATACCCTTACCCCTAGGGCACTTAAATTTAATGTTTTTAAGCCTTAAAGACTTAATAGGAACAATTAAAAGCTAGGAGAATGGTAAGACCAAATAACAACCTTCAAAGAATTACAATACAAAGATAGCACAATTTAACAAGGGGTTTAGTTATGTCTTTCCATTAGGTTTCCCAGCTAAATATCCTGCACACTCATTGCACACATCAGTAGGTTCAAGAAATCACATGCATTATGTACTTTATGTATCATAAAAATCATATAAATTAAAACATCCATTTTTCTAATAATCAATTGTTTATCTAATTCTACTCATATTTTTTACTATTAAAATTGCCTAATCAAAGTGCTAGTTTTGCATTCATTTACTTCATCATCGTACATGTTCATAAAGCATTAAATGAGGAAAAAAAATATCTAAAAGTAAAGCATCACACATCATAAATAGCATAATAATGTTCAGTGCATCAAATAATGTTCTGACATATCGAGTCATGAGTATCAAAATCATAATGTATCATCGATGCTAAGATGGGTCGGGGTGAGGCCTCACAATCGGTGGCCTTATTTTCCTTCATGTCAACATGATCTAAAGTTTCTTGCATAAATATATACCAAGATAATTGTGTTTGATGGTAGTGAACATTGTATGGTTAAATGTGCTTGAAAAGTGTAGTATGCAATTGGTGACTACTTTTGAAGTCTTGACGATTCACTTCTATGAACATTGCCTCAATGTAGTAAGTGTGAAGTGAACCTTTTGTAATCATGGGAGATGAGTTCTTGTGTGTTAGTACTAATTAAATAAGATATTATACGAGTGTGCACCTCCATGGTAGTTATACAACTCTCTTTAATTTATTTTAAAATATAAAATATAGAAATAAATAATATAAATTTATAGAACACTTAAGTAAAAGGAAAAAATTATATTAATATTTCAAAATTATTATAATGTTGGAATTGACTATATGAATATTTTGATCTATTCATAATAAAAATAAAAAATCAATATCAAACATAATAATTAAGTAAAACTATCATTAATCTCATCAGCTAAAAAACTTTAATTCAATTCTATATAAATAAATACATACTCAAATTGAAATAATTATCAAATTAAATTAGATCTCCCATAAAATAATCCTCTTTATACCTTCATTTTAAATAATAAATAAATTAAAGCTGATTGTAGCAATATGGGAATGAGAGGAACATTTTATTTTTAGAATTTATAACTTCTACTAATATTTGAATAAAATATATAACTACATTGATGTAAAAAAAAATTACATGAAAGTTATTAATTTCAATGATGAATATTTGTTTTTCATGTATGAGGTATAGATTGGTTATTGTAATTTTTCATGGGGAAATCATATCAATGATCATGATAATGCAAACTAGATGTGACAAGTATAAAATTTGTGATGTGAATATCAAGATTTAACTATGTGATTTTGAGTCAAACTCGAAATGGTTGCAAGCTTTGGTTTTAACTGTGGAGGAAACTCCGCAGTTAAGCGCGCTCAGGCTGGAGTAGTACTGGGATGGGTGACCTCCCGGGAAGTCCCGGTGCTTCACCCCTGTGAGCATCACCTAGATCCAATGAGTGCTAAGTGTTCCATTTATTCTCATGAGAGATGGATTCATGTTGAATCACTACTCATGAAACATGGGTCATCGAGTTTGACTCAAAATCACACAGTTAAATCCTGATATTCACATCACAATTTGACTAGCTGTGGAAATCATGTCCTACTTATCAAGTATAAAATTGTTTCCCTAAGCCATTCAATACAAGAGACAGAGGGGCTTCCAAGCATAATTCTTTATAAGACCTAGGTTAGATTAACAAAAACCCAAGTGTGATGAGCAATGCCAATATTGAACCATAGTTTTATCAAGGAAGTTGATGGGGACACGACTCAAGAACAGAATGGAATCAACAGAAAGGGAAAATTATATTAACTGAGAAAATAAGCTAGTACAAATAGTACAGAGAAAATAAACTTCAAAACATGCCCTAAGGGCTTACAATAGCATAAATCTGGAGATAATTTCTCCTTTCAGGACCTCCTCTCAAACTCCACCCCGAACTGCCTTTTACAATGCCAGAAATCTCCTTAAATAGACCCCGGAGGGTTAAGAACTAGGAGTACATTCTAGAAAGTGCTAGTAGGCATCCACCAACAAAATAGAAGGTTCCAGAAGCTGCGTTAGAAGTCGGTGCAAATCTAGAAGAATCCAGAAACGGTAACCGAACTTCCGGGAGGCATAACTTTTGAACCGTAGCTCCGATTGACGAACCGTTTACATTTTCAGAAAGCTCTCGAAGTGCTCTAGAGCCCTATGGATAGCTTTTCTCGTCCCCCATTTTTTTGACCCTTTTTGAGGTCATTTAATGCCCCAAACCTGACTTTGAAGCATTCTTAGGAGGTCTCCAAAACTCGAAAAATTGCAATAACTTTCAAACCGTGGGGCCTATTGACCTGATTCTTTTTCTGGAATGCTCTAAATCATGATTACATTCATCTGGCCAATTCACACCTTCTAGTTTACCAAAATGATGGCCCAAATGCATGCTCCTATTTTTTTGGGATTTTCAAATGCACTGATAGTGGAACTGTGAGAGTTGGAACCTTTATTTGACCCAAATGGGTATCCAAAAATGTAAAGACATGAAACAGAAACTAAGTCTATGTACATTTTTTTGGGTGACACCGGATTACCCTTATACCTCTGGATGCTCTTGCATCAGAAGTACACTAGAAAAGGGCTCTTTTATGCAATGATGTTTTAAAATAAAAACAATAGAGTGTTAAATAAGATATACAATGATAATTTTAAGATACTAAATGTATAGAAACATCCTAATATCAATGTGATAATAGGTAAATACTGAAAGATAAAGTGAATGATGAAGGACTCAACTTGATATATGCTCAAGAAAGTGATTTTTTGCACCAAAAATAGTAGATTTAGACTTGTTTGTGAACACCTAACCATGGATTCTTGAATGAAATTAAAACCCCAAAAAAACCTAGAAATTACTTTTTTTTAGGTCTTTAGGATAGATTGGCCTAGAGGAAAAGTGTATGGACGTCATTCCACAAAGTCATTGTCTTCCTAGGGCACTATAGGTAGGTCAACTTGATTTTTCCAAAATGGTCCCAAGATATATTGTTCAAATTTGAAGCTATAAATTTGATATCTCACAAACATGTTACATATATGGTGTGTGTGAGTGGTTATACAGGGGGTTGCCTTAGTCAATCCCCCACTTTGGTGATTTCCACCTTCATGAATACTCTTTAGAAATTTTTTGTATATGTGTAGTTCTCGTATATCATAGATTGTAGATCTAGAATGTAAAAGAGCTAAAATGCCAAGAATCTACTCTATGAGTGAAACCCTAACATGTAAGTGTGTTTGTGCATATAAATTTATGTAAGATATGGAAATACAAAAATTAGATCTAAACATTAGTGTTGAAATCATACCAAGCCCCCAAGGCTAAAGTAATCTAACCATATTTATGATCCCCTTGATCTCCATGGTGTTGTGTGGTAATTTTATAGCTTGGCTGAAGAAAAGAAGATGAAGACTCACTTTGCAATGAAAGAATAGCCTTCAACCCTTAGTTTCAACCTTGCAATTTCTCTATATCATATTGGGGTGTCCATGGGTGCCTATGCCTTTCTTTCTTTATGTGAAAATGAGGCCATCTGAAGTCCTTTTATAGTGAATTTCTAAAACTAACCCCATGGGAACTAACTGCATTGAGCAAGAATTATTTGGAGTCAGATAGGTTTGAACCCAAAACCACTAGACCGTCTTGAAATAGGTTGACTTGGTTGACTTTATTGTAGATCTTGATTGACTTGGTCGACCTATTCTAAAATAGGTCTACTTGGTTGACCTCTTCTAGAATAGGTCAACTTGGTTTACCTATTTTAAAATATGTCAACCTAAGGTTGACACTATCTTTGAATAGGTCTAGGTCACCCTATTCCCAAGAGGCCAATTTCTTGGGTTTTCTTTTTCTAGCATTTGGGACTATAGAAGTTACATATGTAATGTGCATCGGGGTTTGATAATTCGAGACTAAATCTAAAAAATGAATTTTAGGAAGAGGACAATGCTTAGAAATTAGATCCTACCTCAGCCCATGTGTGAGGAGGACTTATTAGGTCCTATCTTAATTTCTCTTAGGATAGAGAAAAGGAAAATGGGAAAGTGTGTGCTCCAAGTGTAATCATCCAATACAAATACACTAAAGAGGATCTAAAAGGTCATAAATTAAAGTGATTCCATTTCAAATTGTATGTTTAGCTCCCACTTTAGTGATATATGACACTATGTGCATATGCAAGATAAAGTAAGAAAAGCATAAATATAACTAAAAATGGATATAGCTAAGTCCACATGCACAATTCCTACAAGAAAACATTAGTAAATGCATCCTACAAAACCATGAGTTAGTAATAATCAAAATCACCAATAACTTACTAAAGAAGTAAGATAAATTTTGTGAGTAGCTATATGCCCCCCTATTTCATCTTTCTTATTCAAAGAAGGTGAAATAGGGTATCATGTTTACCATAGCAATCTAAATATGGGATGAGATGACAAGTAGTCTTAAAAGCATCTTTATATGAACTCAAATTGCTTTCAATGGTACTTATATAGAAAGGTAATTGAATCACAATTCGAATGCCTATGGTGGTGTGTGAATTGGAGCTACCAAGCTCAAGATATGATAAAAAGAATGACAAGATGTATTAATATTAAGTTTAAATGTTAAAATAAAATTAAAAAGTAACCTAACTTAAATATTTATATAGAGTGGAGTTACCTTTTTAAAATTAATTTGAGACATTGATTGAAGGTTAAATAGAAGGAGAAGAAAGATGCCAAATAGGGAGGATTTACTGTTGACATGGATGGAGGTATTGTAAGAGACGATTGCAAATGGCATTGAGCTTGAGGAGGTAGGTCTCGATTTCCATACTTCTTTCCTTTTAATTTCTTTCTACATTTTTTCTTTCTGTAGATTTCAAAAATCATTTTGTATCTCATAAGTAGTTTTTTTGATGTTTAGGACAAGAGATTGACCTGTTCCTAAGAAGTTGACCTATTCTGAGGGGCATGTCACTACTACATTTGGGCCTAGATTGCAACAATACATCATCATAATTACAATAGTAACCCATCACTCAACTGACATCAGTTGGAATTGGCAATCATCAAATGGGCATCAGACTTTTGTTTTCGCAAATTGTGATGGTAAGGGTTACCGTCACAATTGAGATAACTACAAGTGTCATAAATTTGGCTATTGTTCTAGCAAACTGTTCATTTTAACTAAATATTTATTACATAAATTTGTTGAAGACACGGTCACAATTGCAATGTTTGTGTGACAAAAATGCTATGGGTCATATAGCAAGCCGTCAGAAACCTCCATCACGATTGGAATGGGCATGTGGTAGGAATGTTGTAGGATCGACAGTGAATCGTCACAACTGTGACAATGTGCTATATTAATAAAAAAAATTGGCAATAAATGTTGAATAGCTATGATGCTATCATAGGTTAATATTGAGTTTCACTTGGTTTCAAGAATAGTTTAATATTCTCTTCTAATTAGGGCCAACCATATGAAGGTGGAAGCTCACTTGTCCCCCCCCCCCCCCCTTCCGACAACATCTAAATTCTCCATTACATCTAAAATATTTAAGAAATGATCAATGTTTAAAGTACAAAAAAAAGGTTCTAGACCTGCAAAAGTGACATCATTTTCCCGTCTTCTAGTGCATGTCATATTTTTGTCACATCCAAAATAAGATTCTACCACTATGAATCGAGATTACACATGTAGCTGCATTGAAATGCATGGACATTAGGTGAAGCTGATAAAACACAACATGATTACATTTATTTAATAGGTCTATTAAGTTTTTAAAATTATAGATCATCATCATGAACAATGTTCATGATGGTCTATAACTTAAAATACCTAATTAAAGACCTCTAACAAAAATGCAAACCCGTTGCATTTTTCAGCTCTACCTGATGTCCTATGCATATGAATTGACATTACAAATTGAACTATGGAATCCTTCTACATTGCCTGAAACCAAGAGATTCAAACAATTAGTTGTTATACAATCATAAGTTATTATTGAGGTTTACTTGGTTTCGAGAATATTTTAATATTCTCTACTAATCAGAGCCAACCATGTGAAGCTGGAAGCTCATTTGCAACCCCCCACCTCCCCCCCCCCCAAAAAACATCTAAATTCCCCATTAACATCTAAAATCTTTAAGAAAGGATTAATATTTAAAGTACCTAGAATGTCCTCATTGCCTCTTGCTACTCTCAGGGGAAGTCCATCTACATTGCTCATGAGCAATTCATCACATGGGTACATCCAAGAATGTACTCATTGCCTCGTACATAAAATGAATACAATATTAGAAAATGCTCCCCTAAGAAATAATCTTTCAAGTGAGATAAACACATGAAAAATGAGAGAGAGAAAGAGGAATCTACTTACCAATAGGCGTTGCCATCGCATCTATGGCCATGCTACCTATTGAGTGAGTTTTTTTGTTTTTTTTGTTGTGCCAAGATCTCTTTGTTTATATACATACATGCATACATACATATACATATGTATATATATGTACATACATACATATACATATGTATATATATGTACATACATACATATACAAAGATCACAAGGGCATGAAAATGAGATGCAGAGATCACAAGGGCATGAAAATGAAATGCAAGAATCACAAGGGAACATACATACATACATACGTACATACATATTTACATACATACATACATATATACATGTACGTATGTATGCATATATAGAGAGAGGTTTTATGTATGTATGTATGTATGTATGTATGTATGTATGTATATATGTATGTGTGTATGTATATGTATGTATATATGCATACATACGTACGTACATGTACATATGTATACCTCTCTCTATATATACATACATACGTACATGTACATATGTACGTATGTATGTAAATATGTATGTACGTGTGTATGTATGTATGTATGTATGTATGTATGTATGTATGTGTGTATGTATATGTATGTATGTATGTATGTATGTATGTATGTATGTATGTATATATGCAATGAAAACTATCAATGATCAAACACCTATGCAAAAGTTACAACACATTGTGAAGTTGATTTTAGATAAGGTAGAGGTAGATATTCAAAAGTTTGATAATCAAAATTAAAGGCACGAGAACGAAGGAGCGGCTTTAAAAAGAGACTACACAATAGAAACAACAACTCGACAACATAGAGAATATTATGGGAGCCATTGGATAGAATCCAAGAAAGTGTTGCGGTAGGTACTATGACATTGGAATCACTTGCAAGTATCTTTGAGAATTTATAGTCCAAATATCAAATGCTTATAGGAATGTTTCAACTATTGGCATAGCCTCCCTATGATGATCCCAAGTATCAAATGCTTATAAGAGTTTTTCAAGGTTGGGAACCACTTTAATATAAATTGCATGGTTTAGAGGTAATGTCATTGTGGTAGAGGCTTTGACAAGGGAATGAGCCTCATGATTATGGCATTTGCACAAAAGCAGAACTTGTTTATTCAACTTGTTACACTCAGCTCTTCACTGAAGTTATTCTTCAATTCTTTGCATATGCAATTTTATCACCTTGGAAAGCTATATTTGATCCTGCTAGCTGGGGACATATGATTGTTCATTTTATTGTACCTAATTTGATGACAGTTACAAAGGAATTTGTAATCAATCTAGCTAATCAACAACTAGAACCATTTAACTAGTTATGGCTAGTTTCTTTCTAAAAATATCTGCTATGATATGTTTTTGTAAAATTTCTTGCAAACTCTGCACATTTTTCCTAGTCTGCATTATTTTTGTGGAGGATCTTGAGGTAATTCACTTAGCATGGGTTGAGAGATTTTTTTTTTTGATTCTAGAATATGTATGCAGTTGGATCAATTTTTTTGTTGTGTAGCTAAGATGTAATAAGCACCTTAAAAAATCTCTAAATATACATGTTCAAAAGGAGATATAAAGAGATACCTATTTATAAGGAAACAAAACCAATATTTACATACCCTATAAGAAAATCACAGAGCTAGGGCATGGCAACCAAATCGTAGAGCAAGGGCACAACATGACAACAAAATTACAGAGCAAGGGCATGGCATGGCAAAAAAATCATAGAGAAAGGGCATGACACCAAAATTGTAGAGCAAGGACATGATAATGAAACACATAGATCACAAGGGCATGGCAACTAAATCATAGAGCAAGGGTATGACAACGAAATACATAGATCTATCACAGGAAAGAAATGCACCAGACACATATGCATAATCATGAGGCTCATTCCCTTGCAAAAGCCATAACCTAGTTAAATATATGTATATGTCAACCCAGCTAATTAGCAACTAGACCTATTTAATTGGTTATAGCTTTTTTATTTCTAAAAATATTTTTTAAGATATGTTTTTGTAAAATTTCTTGCAAACTCAGCCCATTTTTTGTCGCCTACATTATTTTTGTGTAGGATCTTGAGGTAAGTCACTTAGCATAGGTTGAGTGATTTTTATTGTTTTATTATTTGGATTTTGGAATATGTATACAACTGGATCATATATGTAATAAGAACCTTGAAAAAGATCTCTCTAAATATATAAAGAGACAAATGTTTAGAAGGAAATATAAAGACGTGCATGTTTATAAGGAAAAGAAAAAAATATTTACATACATACCCCTTCTTGCCCTTGAAGAAAATGAAAAAGCTAGGGCACATAGATCACAAGGCCATGACACAACAATGAAATCATAGAGCAAGGGCACAACACTATAATGAAATCATAGAGTAAGGGCACAACATGACAATGAAATTGCAGAGCAAGGGCATGGCAACAAAATGTAGAGATCATGAGGGCACAACAACCAATGCACTGATCACAAGGGCCACAAAAAATTTCATATCTCTCCACCTCTTTCATGTACAACTCTCCACCTCTTTCATGCACAACTCTTTCCAAAATCAAAACAAATGGAAAATGATTGTCGTATTTCTTTTTTTGTTTTATGCTCGTGAGGGCATTACAATTATGATGTCGATGTCAGTATTACGACAACATCAAGGATAATTACAAAAAAATATATGAAATTGACCACAAATTATACCACCATCCCAAATTATCATCGCAATTTGACTCCAAATATTATAGTGTGTCGACATGTTCCCATGGCTAGAGTAGCACCCTAGTGAGCATGTAAACTTGTTCCCTAGGAGGTTGACCTATTCCTAGGGAGATCTAACTATTATTGATAGATCAACCTACTCTGGACATAGGCCATAAAGTAGAAATATATGTTATTTGTTGATGTTTTGATGTTGTTTATTGATTAAAATCCATTATTTACTTTGTGGAGGAGCTTCCAGTGATGCAAGAGCACTATATGTTGAATGTAATGGTATAGATTACAGAGCATATAGTTGAGCTTGGAGTAGAGGAGACTGATATTTTAAGAGATGTTGGCCTCTAGTGAGTGGCTCAATTGCCTCATGTGAGATTTCATCATGCCATGTTGCTAACTTTGATGGAGAGATGTGATGAGGATACATGCCCATTCCATCAACTAGTGGGTGAGATGATAGTGACATTAGAGGATGTGTATCAAATCTTACACTTTCTAGTCCATGCACTGACAGTTAGACCATGTGTCAATCGATCACCAGATGAGATTAGGGCATATTTTGAGTACTACATGAGGATGGCGTACATTGAGAGAGAAAGAGAGACTCAATCATGTTTTCTTGAAGAGAATCCTATAAGGACAAATTCCATTTCTCAAGAGGATCATGCTTTATGTTTTTTCCATAGTGGTGATGCCTGATACAAAGGGCACTATATTCTTTTCATCTTGTTTCCTGACCATAGAATTTGTTCCAATTCTACGAGCCATGGTTCGTATTTAAAACTTGCCTGGTTTTAAGCCTTAAATTGATCATTCTATCTGTGAAATCTGCAAATCTTTAAGTCTCCATGTCCCTAGCTTGTTAGCAGTTCCGCACAGCACTTGAGATCATTGAAATCCAGCTTCTGAGCCTCAAGATATAAAAGGTTAATGATTGCCACCAAAAACACGTATTTCTTAACCTTTAACTTCTTAAAAGTTAATGTTAACCATCAAAAACGTGTTTTTCTTAACCTCCAAGTAAAAGGTTAATGTTAACCACTAAAAATACATTTTTCTTAACCTCTTTTATAGGTTAATGATAGCATTCGAAAACACGTTTTTCCTAACCTAAATGAGAGCTACCAAGAAACGTTTTCATTAACCTCTATAAGGTAGTTATTAACTTGGTAAGGTGATATCACAATTAGAAGATGGACATTTTTTTTTTCCCTTAGAAGACCTTACTGGAGCTATTCCAATTGACTTGTCAAAAGCAAAGATTACAATAGGATACTTTGTAGAAAATACCATAATTGTTGCAGAAGGAGAACTGCAGCCAAATGGAGTTTTCCAGATATATACATGTGGCTTTCCACCATTGGAGAATAGAAATGTATCTCTTTCAGTAACGACAGGTCTTGACTTCTTTGGTGGGGGCGTTATGACAATAGATGAAACTACCAGGTTTGCTGATCTAGAAGAGAAGGTAGTCAATGATATGTTTGTTATCCTCTCTGATGTCTGGGTTGACTGTGCTGAGACCATGGAAAATGTTGCTATGGTTTTGGATGGTGTGAAGCTGAATCACGACCTAAGTTTGGTCAAGGCATTTCAAAGAGAATTTGAAGAACAAACCTTCAGCGCAAAGCATTGAACCATTGCATGTGTGAGCAAGGACGAATGCAGCCTCGAATTCCCAACGAAATCAATGACGCCGGATCTATATAAAAGCGGAATGGTAGCAACGGCGAGGAGTGGCATTATTTATTTGAGAGCTTCCTCGAGGCGCTGGCAGACAGAAGGCATTGCCAAGTTCAAAAGTGGATAAGCTCAAACACAACAGATTTCTGTGATAGTGATGAGGTGCAAAGGTTGCAGCTAGAGGCTAATGTAGCTCTTGACGAAGTAAAGAATGGACTTTCAGTTTGTGAATGCAAATGTTCTGTTTATGTACGATGGAGAAAGGCCACACTGACCATCATTCTTTCATGGGGAGTCATTTGTGTACAGAAAACTGCAATTATTGTGCTCGGCAAGGAGACTGCGTAAGTTTGTGCAGGAGGCGTGGGAGTTGTTTGACCAAATGCGCAACAAGACTTAGTTTCATGATCTTCAATCATAGTCGGGCATACACAAAATGGGTTCTTTGATAAAGCCTTGGAGATTTTAAAGCATGTGGAGTTAGCAGGTGTAAAGCTCAGCTCTGCGATCTTTGCTAGCATCCTTCCAGTCTGTGCCAACAGGGCATAGAGATAGCCAGTGCCACACAATGTCCGAACTTCTGTAAGGTTTCTAATCCCGCAGGGGGATTCAGTCAAATAATATTCGGTCAGGAATCTGCTGGAAAAACGTTGAGAAAGGTTCATGATCAAAAAGTGGCAGAGTTGACTGGCAACAATATTTTTAAATGGGACACTCCTGTTGTTTCTATAGAAAAGTCGTTGAGTGTTGCTAAGCTGAAAGAGACGAGTGGTAGTGATATTTTTGCAGATGAAAAGCCAGTTGGTCAGGATTGCCTTGGAGGAATCAGGAAGCCCTCAAAAGGAGAACCTTTTCTTTTTCTGACAAGGTATTTGATTTGTTTGACAAAATGAAATGCTCGTTCCTAACTTGTAGCCATGGAAGCCTCACTGATTACGTCACCCAAATTCAGCTGGAGATAAAGGGTGCAGTGCGGGGTTGAAGACATCCACCATATTTGAAAGAAAATTTGGAAATTAAACCATGAATTACAAGTACCAAAGGCCAGATTATGCTCCTGTTTTAAGAAATACGCTTCCAGATATCGGTGATACCATTTTAGGAAGTATCTGCCTTCAAGATTTCTGGTCATCTCTTGTGAATGAAGAAAAGACTCCATTAGCCGAAAAAATATTGGAAAGTGGCTTGGCCCAAGCAGGTGGACATCCCATTTCCGTACAATGCCCGAAATTAGTGTTGGAATGCATGAAGGCTTATCATCCCAGCACTAGAGAAGTTCTTTCACCGAACAATGAAACAATTGTCCGTCTGGACCCTGCCTCTATTGCTATCATTTTTCGATTGCCCACTAGGATGCAATATGCCAGCATTAACCTGAGGACTGGCAAGGAATATTTTACTGCCAATCAAACCCAATGTTCAAATACTGTGGCAAGATCATGGTTCTTCCAACCAAGAAGAGGCAAATCTCAATTAGGCAAATCCATTCACAGATCATCACTGAAAGAAGATGTGGCGAACATGGTAACCTTATTGAGCAGGATCGTTGGTCTTCGAGATTCACACGAGTTCGAAGGTTGGATGTTTCTATTCATTAATATGGTCTGCGAAGGAAAACAATACATTGATTGGGCCGAAATTATCAGTGACTCACTGCATAGAAAGCTCATGGGACTTCAAGAGAATAACTACTTCTATATGACTTCATATCTTTTCTATGCTATTGCAAGTACCAAAAGTTGGCCAGGACTTAACCGGCAAGGCATTTATGATGACACAACCATTATTTATAATCATCTTCCTCAAATTCAGTATGATAATGGCCTGCACCATTTCAGAAGAGTGAATGACGCATTCACCATGCTAACTGTAAGGGAAATTCAGGGGAACATTGGGCTCAGGATTTCACCAGAGGCAACGATGAAAGTACAAAAATACGAAAGTGTTTTTATACAATTTCCAAAGTTTACTTATATCCGGCTAGTTGCCTATGATGGATGTCCACTGATGTTACCAAGATTCACTGATGATAAATTAGTCTTAATTGAAATGTGCAGGCAAATCAACCAAATCAATAAACTTTGCAGGAACAGGAGGACAGATGAAATAAATTTTCCTATCGGCATCGGATATTATAGTTGTGACACTGCATTAGATGCTAGGAACATTGAAAGATCTATTGCCATGATAAATTTGCATCCTTACACAACACATTTCCCTTATGACAGTAAGGGCTATGCTATGAATGAGTTGAAGTTAAATCCCAATCTCGATCACTTCCCGGCTCTAGAAGATTTTTGGGAGGATTGTGAAAATGACTTCGAATTCAGGAAGAGGGATTGGATGCGGCTTACAGTACGACAGGTAATAGACTTCAAGTTAGACATTGATGTAACAGGCATTGATGATGATGAGATTTCTTTGGTCGATCCTTATTATTATGAGAAAATTGAATTGCTAGAGCTCCCTACTATTGATTGGTCAATTCTCGAATTGAAAAGCTTGAAAGAGAGGTCTTCCTATGTTCTTAAAAGAACAAGAGACTGGATCAGTAAAGTCAGAACCGAAAAAGCAATTGGTGAATCTCAAAATAAAGAGGGGAGAAATAATATAGGGGAATCGTCTCAGATGGCGATAGAGGCCACTTCTAGTAAGAAGACACAACAACTGGATATAGATTCTCAAGATCAAGATGAAGGTTTGAATCAGCCAGATAAGTTTACAGTCCAAAGGAAAAGGACAAGAATGAAAGGTAGAAGAAATGAAAAAGACCAAAAAAGCACTCAAATTGTTGAATCACATGTTCCAGTTACATCCCCCCGTGATGTAGCGATTCCTCACTTGAATCTCCCTCCTCTTGATATGCCCATAATAGACATTACATAGTTAGATGACCCGTTATCTAATTCAGAAGACTTAATGATGGTTGCTGAAAATGTAATAGGTGCCGAACAAGTTTCAAAAGTTACACATTCATGGTTCCAGGATAGTCTTCAGAAGAGGAAGAAAGTTGTTCAATTGGTTCCACCTCCATTTGATATGGTCTCTAGCATTCTTCAGAAGCCTCCTAAGGTGAGAAAGACCAAAGTGATGTCCAAGTTAGCTATTGATAAAACTTCAGGCAATTTGTGTGTGGAATTAGCCAAGCCTATAGTTGAAAAGAATGTTGATGAAGCATCTGAATCAGATTTCATTCTAGAAAATGTTGACCTTGGTCCTCCTAATGCGGAAAGAGAATTTCAAAATTTTGAACTGATTACCGCTCAGATGTTGCAAAGAGCGAAGAAAGAGAGAAGAGCCAAAGAGAAACTCAAAGAACAACTTCAGATGATGGTAGCTTATGTTAATTCAATCAGCGATCCTTCTAATACCCAAGTCATGGCCACCCCGCCGGTTCTAACAAGTCTTGATGGTATTTTAGATCATACTATTGTTCAAAGAATTGACCAACAAAAGTCATATAGTTTGATGATCGAGGCTTGGATAAACATGATGATAGAAGATGCTTCAAAACTTATAACTAGAGTAAAAGAGATATGTGGGAAAGCCATCACGCAGATACAGAAAATTTCTAAGGAGCTGGAAAATAGCAAAGAACATAAATCCAACTAGCAAAAAGTAGCCGATGAATTAAAGGAAATGGCCAAGTTGGATACGAGCACCCTACTCCTTGAGAAAATTATTGCTGATCCAAGTGACAACCAAATACGTATCTGGAGTAAGAGTGTTGGTTGGAAGATGATAAACATCAACAAAGGGATCACTGAGTTTGAAAAGTTAATAACTTCTTTGGAGCAACTGAAAGCAAAAAGTACATATGAATTAATCTCTACTATCATGGGTGGGGTGCCAGTAAGTGATCTTCAGCATGTTGATTGTCAGTTTCTCCTTGATTCCTTCAGTGTTCAGATTCATTCAAAAATAGAGAACCATGTATCAGATGCCGAAACTATGATGAAGCTTAGCCTGGTTGCAGTCACGCTGGGAGATTGTAACATTTCAGCTTATCAGCAGGAGTCAGAAGAAATCCAAGATAGATACCTCACAGCCAAACTCAGGATGGAAAACGTGCTCATTCCAAACTATGAATTAATGATGCTCATCCGAGATGCTTACAGATCTTTTCGAGATAGATCAATTGTGTCCGCATAGATAGGGCTAGTAGCTAGAAAAATTGGTGATTGTATATGCAAACGTTTTTAGGAACTCTAGCTAAAGTTTTGTTTTTACAAGTTTCCTTGTATAGGTTAATTTTCTTAAGGTTAATTAACCTTCCAAGATTTCGTATTTTGGAGATGGTTATTAACCACGGAGAGGTAGTTATTAACCTCTATGTCTATATAAGTACTCATTTTGGCTTTGTAAGGGGACTTTTTTTTTGGTTGGAAAAATAAGGGAACACTATGCTGAAATTTTGATCTAGGGATAAATTTTGGAAAGTATGTTCACTTTTTATCTCTGAATTGAAAGATCTCTATTGCTTTCTTGGTGGAAGGAAATGAAATGAGATTTTCTTTGTGTTTCTTATTTTAAAATCCAAATTGTTATACGTTGTAGTAGACATTCTCACGGTGCTATGCGAGTGTTTACGAAAGATTATGAATGTGCTTAATAATACTGGTTGCTTTCAAGCGTAGCTCTTGAGCACCTCTGTTATCGATTTTGTTTATCGAAGAAAGTTGTGAAGGCGTGTGGTGCATTCGTCCTAAATGACTTTCTCTTGAAATTTGAAGTTTGATTCCATCTTTTATTTAAAAAAAACCCTTTAAAAATTATATCATAGGAGGGAGCTGCCCCTCTAAACGCAGAGGAAGGCCGCATACCAAGGGCCTATCCAACTGTTGTGAACGATTCGCCACACACTCCGTTGGGCCAATTCTACTGTGACAAATCTGTTTACCAACACATCTCTAACAAATAGTATTCGCCATATTGAGAGAGATTTGAGAGTCTACACATGGGGATGAACCATGCTTACATATTTGTACTATGAGATCAAGAAACTTGTTTGATACCAATAGTATATTTTGACCATGTGTGTGTTTGCTCTTATAGGTGTAATCCTTTGAGCACTTCACATGCACTAGATCTATAGGATTGTTAGAATTCTTTAGAATAACTGAGAGGGGGGGTGAATCAGTTATTCAAGGTCCAAAATGCCCTATTAATACCTTTTTAATGAATCCATACCATTTTCATCTGTTCAAACTTAAATCATTCATATAAGCAAATTACTGTAAAGCAACATGCAAAGATAAAACATTCAAGATCAACACATGACATAATGATTTACGTGGAAACTCAATTTGGGAAAAACCTCCAGTAACATGCTACTTGTTTCTCACTCTTCTGAAGTGATGCCCTGTTAAAAGCTTGCCCTGTTAAAGGCTTACAATACACTGTTAAATGTGACCTTGTTAGAGGATTTCACCAAACTGTTAGGAATGGGCCTGGTTAAAGGTCTTTAGAACATCCACTTGGAATTTCACCCTGTTAAAGGATTTATCTAATGGATGTTAAACCAACCTAAGTCCATAGGATTTATCTTACTGTTACAATTGCTAGAAAGTAACTATAATGGTCTTTTGATCTGACATAACTTACAACATACTTTGCAGATTTTAGATCACTCTTTCTGTTCAATCCTTATGATTGGCTTTAATCACTTCAGCTCTGACTGCTTGTCTCCCTCTCAAGCTTCGTCTCTTTGAGTCTTCCTACTCATTCTGCCAATGCATTCATCCTTGTGGTCATCTATCTAAACAAAGTTCCTATGTTATCTTCTCCTTAGCTCATTCTTCAGCATTTCATGCTTTTATGCTCGACCACGGCTCTCTCTCTCACTATCCCCTCTATTCCACACTATTTTTCCATTAACTAATGTCTTCTTATATACAAGTCTAATTTTCCTTTGCCGCTCAATTCTCCCTCTCTAATTTTAGGGTTTCAAAATGGATTAGGTAGGATACAATGTATCTACCCCATATCTTGTTTTCTTCTTGAAACTTTGCCAGTTGTATCTTAAAATTGTTCTACATGGTGTTCTGTGCCACCAGTTCATCATTCTTATCTTCCTTTTAATTTACAGATTCCTAGATAACAACTTTGTCGGCTTAGATCTAACAAATCTTTGATTTTCTAAATAATGTCGCAACTCGACATTATTGAGTTACTGGTGCTTGGCACCTCTGTGTTGCTCGACGCCTATACCTGCTCGGCACCTATACATGCTCGGCACTTGAACTTGCTCGGCACTTGAACTTGCTCGGAACCTTCTCTCTAATAAACTTAGTTTGAGCTTTACAAAAGACTTAGCTAAAACCTTAGATCTTTGATATGTTTCAGTGTGCTCATTCTTTGTATCTTTTAGTATGTCATCCAATACACTATTTCATTAATGGCTTGACTAATCCTTGTACTTCATTACAACATCATAACTTCAGTCTTTCTCTAGGTGTTCTAGTTACATCTTATTGATTGCCTCCACCTTGGCAATCAACTAATTGATAGTATTTGGATCAATAAAGCAATTGTCATCCCTACAAGTAGCAAGTTTGACATCAATGACAAAACAATGATCGAGGATATTATTTACCAATTCCATATATTATTCAAACAATTGTTCTTATGATCATTTCAATCATTTCCAACAATCTCCCTCTTTGGCATTGATGGCAAACCAAACTGATCAAGTAATCAATTCAGTTACCACCAAGATTGTATTGATTTTCTGTATTTTCACTATTGATCACATATATCTCCCTCTTTCTTTGAATTGATCAGTTTTCTACATATTTCTCCCTCTTTGACATAAATGCCAAAGATGTAGCATCTTTATCATGCAAAATATAAGCTTTGGCTTCTTGTTGTCTTTCTCCCTCTGTCACCATGCTTGTGACTGATTTGGAGTTTCTATTCCTGCTGTCATCCTTTGCATCGACCTGTTGATATTTCAATGATTTATTCCTATTGATGCAAGGCAGCTTCCTTGTTGCCTTAAACTGCTTGACTTAGGGGTATAACCCCTAGCTTGCCTCTAAGATATTCATAGGCATCCTTGGGCAATGGTTTGGTGAAGATATCTACTGTCTGTTCCTTTGTGTGAATGTATTCCAACTTTACTTGTTTGTCTTCTACCAATTCTCTGACATAATGATACTTGATTGCAATGTGCTTGGTTTTTGCATGCATCACTGGATTTTTGGATACGTTTATAGCACTTTTATTATCACAATACAATATCGCTGATTTTGTTACTTCTTCTTTCATTCCATTCAATAGATGTGTGAGCCATACAATGTTTGTACAATTTACTGCAGCTGCCACATATTCTGATTCTGCAGTGGACTGGGATATACATGTTTGTTTCTTGCTAGTCCAGGTAATTAGCCTTTTGCCTAAAAATAATGCACCTCCACTTGTGCTTTTTCTGTCATCAATTTTTCCTCCCCAGTCTGCATCTATATATGCATTGAGTTCAAATTTTCCAACTCTTTTTGTAGTATAGACCAAAATCATCAGTCCCTTTGAGATATCTCATTATTCTTTTTACTGCTATGAGATGATTTTCTTTAGGATTAGCAGAGAACCTAGCCACTATTCCAAATGCTAATGCTATGTCTGGTCTACTATGTACAACATATTTTAGTTTTCCAATCATGGATCTGTACACTGTTTGATTGACTTCAGCTAACTCATCATTTTTGGATAGCTTATTTCATGTGGCCATTGGTGTGCTGATTGTTTTGGATTCCTCCAATCCAAATGTTTTAAGAATTTCTTTGATGTATTTTGATTGTGTAATAAATATTCCATGTTTGAGTTGATGAACTTGCAATCCAACAAAAAAATTGATTTCTCCAAACATAGACATTTCAAATTCATGCTTCATTTTGTTAGCAAAGCCTTTGCAAAGTACTTCCTTACCACCAAATACTATGTCATCCACAAAAATTTCAGATACAATAATGTCTTTACCTTCTTCAGCTTTGATGTACATGTTGTTGTTATCATCAGTTCTTTCAAATCCAATTTGCACTAGATAATTGTGAATTCTCTCATACCATGCTCTAGGTGCTTGTTTCAAACCATAGAGTGCTTTATGTAACTTACACACCATATCCCTATTGTTTTCATCAACAAATCCTTCTGGTTGTTCAATGTAGACTTCTTCTTCTAGTATACCATTTAAGAAGGCAGATTTTACATCCATCTGATAGACTTTGAAATCATTGTAGGCAGCATATGCAAGTAAAGTTCTTACTCCTTCCATTCTAGCAACAAGAGTGAATTTTTCTCCATAGTCTATTCCTTCTTCTTGAGCATAACCCTTGCATACTAATCTAGCTTTATTTTTGGTAATCTCACCATTCTCATCTAGTTTGTTTCTGAATACCCATTTGGTGCCAATCACATTCTTGTCAGTTGGTCTGGGGACCAAACTCCAAGTTTTATTTTTTCTTATTTGATCAATTTCTTCTTCCATAGCTTTATACCAGTCGCCATCTTGTAATGCACCGTATACTGTCTTGGGTTCAGATTTGCTGATCAGACATGATTCATGTCTTAGTCTGTTCCTTGTCATTGGTCTTGCATCTTTGTCACCAATTATTTGTTCAGCAGGGTGATGTCTTTTTACATATTTGGATAATCTTGGCTCTATCCTTGTTTCCATGTTTGATCTTTCAGATTCAGGATCACTATGCTCTTCATTTTCAGGTTGTTCTTCATCATGTATGCTATCTTCTGAATCGGATTGTGCATTTTCTTCATTCTGTAACTCGGCTTCTGAATGCAACTCGACATTCACTGGTTGTGAATCGGCTGAAACTGACACTTGTTGTTGACTTTCAATTTGATTGACATCATCCTCATCAACATTTATTCCTTCATAAGAGTATACAAAGGTTCTGTATTCTTCCATTTTCTTTGGTTCTTCAGCTTGAACTTTTGTGTGCTCATCAAAATTTACATTTGCACTTTCCACAATTTTGTTAGTGTTAACATTCAAACACTTATATGCCTTACTTCTTGTGGAGTAACCAAGAAATATACCTTCATCACTTTTTGCATCAAATTTTCCATTTCTAACATCTTTAAGGATAAAACATTTGCAACCAAATATTTTGAAATGTTTTACATTTGGTGAGTAACCATACCATAATTCAAAAGGTGTTGTATCTGTACCTTTCTTGACTTGTACTCGATTCAATGTATGAACAGCTACACTTACAGCTTCTCTCCAGTATTTTAGAGAAACATTCTTTTCCATCATTAATGTTTTGGCATAGTCAATTATAAATCTGTTTCTTCTTTTAGCAATTCCATTCTGTGGGGGAGTTCTAGGAGCTGATGTCTATCTTTTGATTCCATTGTCATTTCAGAATATCTCGAATTCATTTGATGTAAATTCACCACCTCTATTTGATCTTAGACATTTCAAACTTTTTCCAGTTTCCTTTTCAACTCTAGCCACATACCACTTAAACATTTGAAAAGCATCAGATTTTTGTTTTAAGAGCATAACAGTCATCATCCTGGAATAGTCATCAACAAATAACATTATGTATTTATCTCCTCTATAGCTTTGTATTTTCATTGGACCACATAAGTCGGTGTGAACTAACTCAAGTATCTCTTTAGATGTATAGTTTTTTCTTTTGAAACTTGACTTTGTCATCTTTCCTAGCTGACATTGTTTACATGACATTATCAGGCTTCTTCAATTTTGGTAGCCCTCTGACTTTTTTCATTTTACTGATTTTGACCAGATTGTCAAAGTTGACATGACATAATCTGCTATGCCATAACCATTCATCATCAAATTTTGCAAATAGAAAAGAAGCATCATCCATATCAAGGTAAAACAAATTACTCTTTGTTTGATCTCCTTTTCCTATTAGTTTACCATCATTGTCATAGATTTTTGTAGTTTTGTTTTCAAATTCCACTTTGCAACCTATATTGCCTAATTGTGAGACACTCAATAAATTATAGTTTAATCCTTCAACATAGTATGCATTGTCACATGAAATTTGGTCTGTGAGCTTAATGGAACCTTTTCCTCTGATTTGACATGGAGGATCATTACCAAATCTAACACTATTTCCATCATACTGAGTAAAGTTAACAAACTTACTTTTGTCTCCTGTCATGTGATGTGAGCATCCACTATCTATGATCCATCTATCATTCTTGTTTATACATGTCACCAGTGCTGTGGCTTCTTCTTCATCAGATTGGTCCTTCATGGCTACATAAACAACTTCATCATCATTGTCATCAAAATTTTCTTCAACAATATAACACTTACCTTTTTCTTTGTAGTCTCTCTTGTCATCATGTCTTCTGTTCTTGTATTTGTTGCCTTCCTTGGAATCTTTTTTCTGTGGACATCTTGCAGCAATATGAGCTACTTCATTGCAATTGAAACAAATGATAGGCATCTTACCTTTGAATTTTCCTTTGCCCCTGTGAAATCTTCTAGCGAGCAATGCTTCCAATTGTTCCACATCTTCCTCATCAGTGCTACTGTCACTAGATACATACTTCATTTTTCTTCCTTTCCTTGATTTCACCTGTTCGGTATCTTTTAGTGATAACTTGGCCTTAAAAGCAGATTCAACATTTTCAGGTTTGTAGTTGTCAAATTTAGATAACTCAAATGCAGTGAGTCTACCTATTATACCTTCAAAGCTTAGGTTATTTCCTGGTATACATCTCAACTCTTGTATTGTTGATACTCTAATAGCATAGATAGGAAGCAAGGTTCTTAAGAACTTACTATTAACAGTATCTTCATCTGCTTGACCAATCAAGCATCTTATTGCACTTACCACTTCCTTTATTCTTGCACCATACTGAGCAGCATTCTCATTTTCTTCCATTTTCATGTCATGAAATTTTCCTTTGAGACTTTGTCTTTTTTCTCTTTGTACATTCTGATCTCCTCCATAGATGTCTGATAGGGCTTTCCACATTTTGAATGCAGTGTCACATCCTTTGATATCATCAAATTTAGCATAGCTGAGTGCAGAGGCAATTTCCAGCATTGTCTGGTTGTGTTCTTGTTTGTTTTTCATGTCTTCGGCAGTAGGAGCACTTGTTGGATCTACATGTTCAGTGACAATTGAATTTTGAGCATAATCTTCCTATGGATCCAAGATGTAGCTTCATCAAACTTTGCCATGCAACAAAGTTGTCTTTGTTGAGCTTGGGAACTTCTCTCTTTGGCATTTTGATCTTTCTGCTAGTAGTCCCTTTAAACTGAATCAACAGTCAGGCTCTGATACCAATTATTAGAATTCTTTAGAATAACTGAGAGGGGGGGTGAATCAGTTATTCAAGGTCCAAAATGCCCTATTAATACCTTTTTAATGAATCCATACCCTTTTCATCTGTTCAAACTTAAATCATTCATATAAGCAAATTACTGTAAATCAACATGCAAAGATAAAACATTCAAGATCAACACATGACACAATGATTTACGTGGAAACCCAATTTGAGAAAAACCACCAGTAACATGCTACTTGATTCTCACTCTTCTGAAGTGATGTCTTGTTAAAAGCCTGCCCTGTTAAAGGCTTACAACACACTGTTAAATGTGACCTTGTTAGAGGATTTCACCAAATTGTTAGGAATGGGCCTGGTTAAAGGTATTTAGAACATCCTCTTGGAATGTCACCCTGTTAAAGGATTTATCTAATGGCTGTTAAACCAACCTAAGTCCATAGGATTTATCTTACTGTTACAATTGCTAGAAAGTAACTATAATGGTCTTTTGATCTAACATAACTTACAACATACTTTGCAGATTTTAGATCACTCTTTCTATTCAATCCTTATGCTTGGATTTAATCACTTCAGCTCTGACTGCTTGTCTCCCTCTCAAGCTTTGTCTCTTTGAGTCTTCCTACTCATTCTGCCAACGCATTCATCCTTGTGGTTGTCTATCTAAATAGAGTTCCTGTGTTATCTTCTCCTTAGCTTGTTCTTCAGCATTTCATGCTTTTATGCTTGACCACGACTCTCTCTCTCACTATCCCCTCTATTCCACACTATTTTTCCATTAACTAATGTCTTCTTACATACAAGTCTGATTTGCCTTTTTCGCTCAATTCTCCCTCTCTAATTTTAGGGTTTCAAAATGGATTAGGTAGGATACAATGTATCTACCCCATATCTTGTTTTCTTCTTGAAACTTTGCTAGTTGTATCTTAAAAATGTTCTACATGGTGTTCTGTGCCACCAGTTCATCATTCTTATCTTCCTTTTAATTCACAGATTTCTAGATAACAACTTTGTTGGCTTAGATCTGACGAATCTTTGATTTTTTAAATAATGCAGCAACTCAGCATTATTGAGTTACTGGTGCTCGACACCTCTGTGTTACTCGGCATCATTGAGTTACTGGTGCTTAGCACCTTTGTGTTACTTGGTGCCTATACCTGCTCGACACCTATACATTCTCGGCACTTGGTTCTACTCGGCACTTGAACTTGCTCGGCACTTGAACTTGCTTGGCACCTTCTCTCTAATAAACTTAGTTTGAGCTTTACAAAAGACTTAGCTAAAACTTTAGATCTTTGATATGTTTCAGTGTGCTCATTCTTTGTATCTTTTAGTATGTCATCCAACACACTGTTTCATTAATGGCTTGACTGATCCTTGTACTTCATTACAACATCATAACTTCAACCTTTCTCTAGGTGTTCTAGTTACATCTTATTGATTGCTTCCACCTTGAAAATCAACTAATTGATAGTATTTGGATCAATAAAGCAATTGTCATCCCTGCAAGTAGCAAGTTTGACATCAATGAAAAAACAATGATTGAGGACATTCTTTACCAGTTCCATATATTATTCAAACAATTGTTCTTATGATCATTTCAATCATTTCCAACAAGGATGTCCTACATATATATTGGTTAAGTCACGAAGAGTGTTTGCAAACATATTGGTCTATGCATGGGAGTTTTGTGATGTATTATACAAAAGGTCAAATTTGACTAGCTACTAGAAATATAGGTGATATGGAGGCCCTATCATGATGCAGGAGCATCCAAAGGTATAAGGGCAATCCTGTCTCACCAAAGAAAAAAAAAGTACTTAGACTTAGTTTCTGTTTCATGTCTTTACATTTTTGGATACCCATTTGGGTCAAGTAAAGGTTCCAACTCTCATAGTTCACTATCAGTGCGTTTGAAAATCTCGAAAAAATAGGAGCATGTATTTGGGCCATCATTTTGGTAAACTAGAAGGTGTGAATTGGCCAGATGAATGTAATCATGATTTAGAGCATTCCAAAAAAAGAATCAGGTCAATAGGCCCCACGGTTTGAAAGTTATTGCAATTTTTCAAGTTTTGGAGACCTCCTAAGAATGCTTCAAAGTCAGGTTTGGGGCATTAAATGACCTCAAAAAGTGTCCAAAAATGGGGGATGAGAAAATTTGGTCCATAGGGCTATAGAGCACTTCGAGAGCTTTCCAAAAATATAAACGGTTCGTCAATCAGAGCTACGGTTCAAAAGTTATGCCTCCCGAAAGTTCAGTTACTGTTTTTGGATTCTTCTAGATTTTCACCGACTTCTAACACAGCTTCCGGAACCTTCTATTTTGTCGGTGGATGCCTACTAGCACTTTCTAGAATGTACTCCTAGTCCTTAACCCTCTGGGGTCTATTTAAGGAGATTTCTGGCATTGTAAAAGGCAGTTTGGAGTGGAATTTGAGAGGAGGTACTAAAAGGAGCAATTATCTCCAGATTTATGCTATTGTAAGCCCTTAGGGCATGTTCTAAAGTTTATTTTCTTTGTACTATTTGTAATAGCTTATTTTCTCAGTTAATATAATTTTCCCTTTCTGTTGTGTCCATTTTGTTCTTGGGTTGTGTCTCCATCAAGTGGTATCAGAGCTGATTTTCCTGAGTGTGTAGACAGAACGCCGACTGTGAGGCAGTTTGCACCAGGACTGTGTGGTTGTGGGTTTGAGTTAAGAAGATGCCTCCACGAAGAGAGCGTGGTGGAAGGGCTAGAGCTATTAATCTTGAGGAGGTTAGAGCCCTCCAAAGGCAAATACATGCATTGCAAGAGGAGCTCCGTAGAGGAGCAAATGTTGCCACAAGTGACGACAGTGAGGATGACAATGAAGAAGAAGAAATGGGACCAAAAGGGGAACTTGATGGGGAAGTTCTGAATCCTGTAGAGGAAAGGCTTTTTAGGGCCATTACTAAGTTTGGGAAAAGACCTACAATTGAATTGGGTGTATTTTCAGGAAATCTGAAACCAGATGAGTTGATCGATTGGATCAATGAATTGGAAAAATACTTTGAGTATGAGGATATCAGGGACCCATATAGGGTTAAGTTTGCAAAGGCCAAAGTGAAAGGTCATGCCAAAATCTAGTGGCAAGAGGTTCAATTGGAAAGAAACAGAAGAGGAAAGGAGAAGATCACAAGATGGGATCGCATGGTGGACAAATTGAAGAAGCAGTTCATTCCTGCGGACTACGAGCTTGATCTGTTTAAGAAGATGCATGGGTTAAAGCAAGCAGGAAGATCAGTCCAAGAATATATAGAGGAGTTTTACCAAATCTTGATTAGAGTGGGGCATGCAGAAGCAAATAAGGAGAAGGTTGCTCGTTATATCAATGGGTTGCGACCTAGCATCCAGGAGGAATTAAGTCTGGTAAGAATGATCAGCGTTGAAGAGGCATACCAGTTTGCCCTACGAGTTGAAGAGAAGCTGAATAAAAGGTTTGAAGGCACACAAAGAGGGCACGGTCAAGGAGGAAGGGGAAGTGGTAGATCATCTGGAGGCCGTAATGAAACCAAAAAGAAAAATGAAGATGAGGGTACTAGCAAGAACCAGAGGATTGAGGGTTTCAACCGCTCCCATGACCAAGACTTTTGAAATCAGAGAGGAAGAGGTAGAGGACATGGACAAGGAAGAGGAGGCTTCCGTGGTACTTGTTTCCATTACAATGAAGAAGGTCATTGTGCCTTTGAATGCGCTCAACGACAAGGAAGGACAGATAGGAGAGCTGAGGGCCAAGCTAGGGTTGCTCATGTGGATGAGGATGCACAATCATCACATTCAAAGGATGCAGAAAGAGGAGAGACCTTGGTAAATGAAAGAGTCTTACTAAGTGGTGAGAATGAACCAGGACAACAGAGGAGTTTGTTCCATACCAGATGCAAGTGTGAGGATAAATGTTGTGACGTGATCATTGATGGTTTTAGCACTGATAACTTGGTATCAGAAGAGATGGTCTCTAAGCTGAAGCTCAAGAGGGAGAAACATCCCCAGCCCTATCAGATTGCTTGGGTAAAAGATGATCATAAGGTCCTGGTAAGTGAACAATGTTTAGTGAAATTCAAAATTGGGAGTTACCATGATGAAGTTCTCTGTGATATTATTTTGATGGATGTTTGCCATCTATTGTTGGGTAGACCATGGTAGTTTGATAGACATGCAGTACATGATGGACATGCAAACACATACTCTCTGACAAAAGATGGAGTTCACCACAAATTGAAGCCCATGAAAAGGGAAGGTGAAAAGGTATGTAGTAGTGCTAGGATTTGTCTTGTTGATGGATGGCATGAAACATCAACATATGTGCTATGCTTTGATTCCTACGAAAGATAAAGAAGGTTGTAGTGAAATACCATTTGAAGTTTCAGATTTTGTAGGGGAGTTTGGAGATATTATCTCTGATAATGTTCCAGATGGATTGCCACCAGTAAGGCAAATTAGTCATCAGATAGATCTGATTCCAGGAGCTAGTTTTCCTAACAAGGCTGCCCACAGGATGACTCCTACTGAAACAGAGGAGCTAAATAGACAGGTTCAGGAGTTGTTGAGGAAGGGCTTGATTCGAGAGAGCCTAAGTCCATGTGCAGTACCTGCAGTACTCGCACCAAAGAAGGATGGAGAGTGGAGGATGTGTATAGATTCTCGAGCTATAAATAGGATCACCATCAAGTACCAGTTTCCTTTGCCAAGGATGGATGATATTATGGACTGCTTGAGTGGAGCTCAGTACTTCACAAAGATAGATCTGAAGAGTGGTTATCACTAGATATGAATTCGACAAGGAGATGAGTGGAAAACAACCTTCAAGACCAAGGAGGGTCTTTATGAGTGGTTAGTCATGCCCTTTGGATTGACAAACGCCCCAAGCACCTTCATGCGGCTCATGAATGAGGTACTTAAGAAGTTCTTGGGAAAATTTGTTATTGTGTATTTGGATGATATTTTAATTTTCAGCAAGACTTTGGAAGAACATTTATTGCATATTCGTAGTGTCCTTGAAAGGCTAAGGGAAGAGAAACTGTTAATTAATTTGAAGAAGTGTAACTTTGCAAAAAGGGAGTTAGTCTATTTGGGGTTTGTTATATCACCTGAAGGTCTCAAAATGGATCCGGAGAAGGTAAAAGCCATCTTGGAATGGCCTACTCCAAGGTCTGCTATTGAGGTAAGATCATTTCATGATCTGGTTAGTTTGTACAGGAAGTTTATTAAGAATTTCAGTGGCATATGTGCACCCCTAACTGATACAATAAGAGGGGATAGAAAAGAGTTCAAATGGACTGCAGCAGCTGCGAGAAGTTTTGAATTGCTGAAGAAAAAGGTGACAGAATAGCCTGTGTTGGCACTTCTAGATTTTAGAAAGGTTTTCCAGGTGGATTGTGATGCTAGTGGCAGTGCTATTGGGGCTATATTAAGCCAAGAAGGTAAGCCTATTGCATATTTTAGTGAAAAATTGAATGATGCAAAGAAGAAGTATTCTGTTTATGATCAAGAGTTCTATGCAATAGTTCAGGCCTTAAAGAAATGGAGGCATTATTTATTGCCAAAGGAATTTGTTTTGTATACTGATCATCAGGCATTACAGTACCTAAATAGCCAAGGTAAATTGAATTAGAGGCATATGAAGTGAGTAGAGTTCTTGCAGAGCTATACATTTGTGTTCAAGCATAGAAGTGGAAAATCTAACAGGGTTGCAGATGCACTAAGTAGGAGACAGTTGTTGCTTACAGTAATGCAGCTTGAAGTAGTTGGGTTTGATGAACTCAAGAATTTGTACCCTGAGGATCCTGATTTTGTTGAAGCCTAGAAAGCTTGTAAAGAATCTATTGCTGTAGATAGAACCAAGTGGTTAGACTATTTGATTCAGGATGGTATGTTGTTCAAAGGTAGTCAATTGTGCATTCCAAGGAGTTCCATGAGGGAAAATCTAATTAAGGAGAAACACAGTGGAGGGATGACAGGACATTTTTGTCGAGATAAGACCATTTCCATTCTTAGAGAACATTATTTTTGGCCTCAAATTTCACAGGATGTGAAGAAGTTTGTACAGAGTTGCCAGGTTTGTCAAGTTGCCAAGGGGTTCAGTCACAATACTGGCCTATATCAACCATTGCCTTTTCCATCAAGGCCATGGGAGGACAAAAGTATGGATTTTGTTCTTGGATTGCCAAGGACCCAAAGGGGTAATGACTCAGTATTCATGGTGGTTGATAGGTTCTCCAAAATGGCACATTTCATTCCATGCCACAAAACTCATGATGTTGTTCATATTGCAGACTTGTTTTTCAAAGAGGTGGTAAGACTACATGGTCTTCCAATGAGTATAGTTTCTGATAGAGATACTAAATTTGTGGGGTATTTCTAGAGGACATTGTAAAAAAAGTTGAGAACAGACTTGAAATTCAGTTTCACGCATCACCCACAAACTGACGGCCAAACAGAAGTGGTAAACAGGAGTCTGGGCAATTTGCTGAGATGTTTAGTTGGGGATAAACCCAAGGGATGGGATTTGATTCTACCACAGGCAGAGTTTGCTTATAATAACTTTGTAAATAGGAGTACTGGAAAATCACCATTCCAAATTGTATATGGGAATAGCCCAAGGACTGCACCAGAGCTGAGGAAGATAGAACAAGGGGAGAGGGCAAGTGCTGAAGCTAAGGAATTTGCTGAACATATCAAGCGTCTACATGAGGAGGTTCAAGCACACATTACCAAGATGAATCAAGAGTATAAAGCTAGGGCTGATGAAAGGAGAAGACATAAGGAATTCCAAGTAGGAGATTTAGTCATGGTGCACTTACGAAAAGAAAGATTTTCAGCCGGTACTTACAACAAGCTGAAAATGAAGAAATTTGGCCCTTGCAAAATTTTGAAGAAACATGACTCAGGAAATGCATATGAGGTGGAGCTACCAGAAGGTATTCACATTTCTCCCATCTTCAACATTGCAGATTTAATAGAGTATCATGATGATGGTGCAGATGAGGAGCTGGTTTTAGAGTCATGTCCAATTCCTGCTTCTAAGAAGGAGGAGATAGAAGACATTCTAGATCATCGTGTGGGTAGGAGTACTAGAAATAGGCAGTATGAAGAGTATTTGGTGAAGTGGAAAGGATGGCCAATCGAGGACTCAACTTGGATTTCAGCAGCAGAGGTTTCCCATTTGGGATTTCCTCTACCATTTATAAAGTGACAGGGTCACTTTTCAATCTACCCTGGGTGTCTGATGCAGGAGCATCTATAGGTATAAGGGCAATCCTGTGTCACCAAAAAAAAAAAATGTACTTAGACTTAGTTTCTGTTTCATGTCTTTACTTTTTAGGATACCCATTTGGGTCAAGTAAAGGTTCCAACTCTCATAGTTCCACTATCAGTGCTTTTGAAAATCCCAAAAAAATAGGAGCATGTATTTGGGCCATCATTTTGGTAAACTAGAAGGTGTGAATTGGCCAGATGAATGTAATCATGATTTAGAGCATTCCAGAAAAAGAATCAGGTCAATAGGCCCCACGGTTTGAAAGTTATTGTAGTTTTTTGAGTTTTGGAGACCTCTTAAGAATGCTTCAAAGTGAGGTTTGGGGCTTTAAATGACCTCGAAAAGGGTCAAAAAATGGGGGATGAGCAAAGCTCGTCCATAGGGCTATAGAGCACTTCGAGAGCTTTCCAAAAATGTAAACGGTTCATCAATCGGAGCTAGGGTTCAAAAGTTATGCCTCTCGAAAGTTCGGTTACCATTTCTAGATTCTTCTAGATTTGCATCGACTTCTAACACAGCTTCTGGAACCTTCTATTTTGTCGGTGGATGCCTACTAGCACTTTCTAGAATGTACTCCTAGTCCTTAACCCTTCGGGGTCTATTTAAGGAGATTTCTGGCATTGTAAAAGGCAGTTCAGAGTGGAGTTTGAGAGGAGGTACTGAAAGGAGAAATTATCTCTAGATTTATGCTATTGTAAGCCCTTAGGGCATGTTCTAAAGTTTATTTTCTCTGTACTGTTTGTAATAGCTTATTTTCTCAGTTAATATAATTTTCCCTTTCTGTTGTGTCCATTTTGTTCTTGGGTTGTGTCTCCATCATATCATCACATGATAGTATAACTAGACTTAGGAGTACAACTGAGGTGGATGAATAGAAAAAGGCTACTAGAGGGAAAACATGAGTATATAGTGAAAACACTCTTTGTGACTCAACCAATATATATGTAGGACATCCTATATGCACGTGGGAGGAGGTACAAAGATAGACTTGGGTCAAGACCCTAACCTAGCATTGATGATATAGAGTTGATAGATACAGAGGTACCTCCTAAACTATAGAAGTAGGAGTGTGAAGGTACTACTTGTAATATACCAGTGTACATGGCATTAGATTATTTTTCACATATGATTATTCAATTGGAGATCTGGGTCTATACTTAAGAGTGTAGCAAGGAGATGAGGAGACATATGAGGAGGACGAGGAGGAGCTACCATTAGATGAAGATTCTATGCAGACAAAGGGGAGGGAGGACATGACAATGGTAGGTTTATGAGCCACCATGATCCCCTATAGTTACTAAGCCACTATGATCTGAGTGATATGAGCCCATATTCATATGCCCCCACCTAAAATCATACAAAAGAATCAAGGAAAGTCTATTTTCCCATAATCCATATCACATCCCCAAGACATAGATCTTAGGTTTCACAAGGGAGATCCAGGTATGAAAGATAATTAATGCAAAAGTTATGAATATAGAATATAGTATATGTTGTAAATGCCATATGCAGCCACCACAAAGGAGTGGAGGTCCTTTGTGAGGGACATCTTGATACACATGGTTATAACTCTAAGGATTCCTTCCACTTGCCAAATCCTCTATGAGAGGACACATGATCCAAGGAGACCCATAGAAATGTAGATACAATTGATGAAGGAAATGCTAGAGAAATGAGAATGCGAGCTATAGGAGTGTCAACACAAATCTTAAATTTGGTTAGAGAGGAGCACTTACAAGAGTAATTCCAATTTTTCAACTACCCACAAAGAATCTCCCTCATCATTTCATAGATTAGAGAGATCTATCTCTCACTGTCCAATGGATGATGCATGATGTACTATTTTTCTATTGGACACATTTTGTATAGTGTCTGCTTTGTATACCAAAATAGTTTTATGATCTCATATATATATATATATATATATATATATATATATGATTGACACTACACATTTGTTATCTCTTTGTATGATTAATTTTCATTATATAATTAATGACATAAAAAGGGGAGAAACATGAATTTGCTATGATAAGAAAAGAATATGTACCTAACATTTTTTACATCATATTTGAGAAAGCATAAACAATACTCTAAAGAAAAAATGAAAACACATATAATAGAGGATGAAGAAATCATGTAAACATAATAATGATGTAAATGCATAATATTAATAGGTTCCTTTAGAGTCACACCATTCATATCAAAAATTTTATAAGCACTAGACCCATAAACTTATGTAACAATGTAAGGACTTAAAACTTTAGGAGAAAACTTCCCCTTTTTCACTAGGTAAGGCATTCACATTCCCTTGA
This sequence comes from Cupressus sempervirens, assembly GCA_028749045.1. NCBI lineage: Eukaryota > Viridiplantae > Streptophyta > Pinopsida > Cupressales > Cupressaceae > Cupressus > Cupressus sempervirens. The sequence continues at coordinate 337,394,109 of CM053783.1, read as the reverse complement.
TTCTCATAAAGAACTAAATCACCTACTAATAAGGAACACCTAATCACTTTATCATTATACCTTTTATTAATAGTTTTTTGATAAGCCATGTTATGTTCCAAAGAATATATTGGTTGTTCATCCAACATTTCAAGCTATTGCAAACATTTCTCTTTAAAAGTATCCTTACCAACTATACCCTTGGAAGAAATTCTCAAAGAAGGAATTTCTAATTCTAAAGACATAACTACATTTGTGCCATTAACTAAATTATAAGGAGATGTTCTTGTCACAGTTCAAACACTAGTTCTATAAGCCCACAAAGCATAGGTTAATTGTGTATGCCAATCCTTAGCATGTTTATCAACTATATTCCAAAGGATATGCTTGATAACCTTATTAGAAGCTTCAACTTGACCATTAGATTGAGGAAAAATAAGGAGTACAAAAATGTTGATGAATACAGTCTTTTTCCAAAAAATATTTTACTTCCTATTTTTAAAATTGAGTTTCATTATAAAAAAAGTAATGCTATAGGAATACCAAATCGAGTGATAATTTTTTGAAGAATGAAATCGCAAATAACATCACAATAGTTGAGCAAAGAGGGATAACTTCAACCCACTTAGTAAAGTAGTTAGTAGTTGTAAGGATGTGTGTGTATCCTTGAGAAGAAGGGGGAGAAATATTACCAGTGAGATAAAAGCCTCATATGTTAAATGGTCATGGAAGAACTTGGGAACATAATGCATAAGAAGGATTGAGTTTGACATCTAGATCCATCAAAGTATAATTTCCATATGTTATATATCTTAATAGGAAAGATAAATTTGTTGGGGAATTCAATTGGTTCTAATATAGAGAGATAGGAAGGAGCCTCATCCAAATGGTCAATCAAGGCCTTCCATATAATAGATTTATGAGGAGTAAACTTTAATTCAAACTCTATTAGGGGCATGACCCATTTATCAAGGTGCCCCAATAACACTATTTTAAAAATATGTGTTTCAAAGGATCAAACTCTACTAAACATTAACTTCTACATTAAGGAGTTAATGTCTGAGTTTCTAACAAGCAAAAACTAAAGCAATACATTTTTTTAAAAATAATGTAAAGTGCCTCTTCATAATTAACATACAAATTATGTAATATACATGATTTTCCATACCATCTTGATCATGTTTAGTCAAGACAATGCTTAATGCCTTAAAGTTAAGATATAGATGAAGAATGACTTATTTGGTTGAGCCGGTTGTAGAATGGAAGGATTAGTGATATAAATCTCAAAATTTTGGAATGACAGCTTACAGTCTTCATTCTAAGATAAAGCAACTTATTGTTCTTAAGCAAGGAAGTGAAAGAAATGGTACAATCTGCTAGATGATAAACAAATATACGAATAAAGTGTATCATCCCTTGTAAGCTCGAAGATGTGAGATATTTTGAGGAGGCATATTGATAATAGCATCAATGTTCTTAGTATTTACCTCGATACCTCTATTAAAGATGATGAATTCTAGGAGTTTTGTCAACCCCAAAGGTACACTTTTGTAGATTCAAATCCATCTTATATTTTTGTATCATTTCAAAGATTTGTCTAAGAGTAGGAACATGCTCACTTAATTTTACTGATTTAGCTAATATATCATCCACATAATATTCAAGAATCCTATGACTGTAGGCATGAAATATCAATGTTATAGCTTGTTGATAAGTAGCACTCGCATTCCTTAACCTGAAAGGCATAACCACCCAAAAAAAATTCCCCAAAGAGTAATGAAAGTGGTATTGTATTGATCATAGGGAATCAAAATCTAATTAGATCCTAAAATCCATCCATGAAGGATAATAATGCATGCCCCTCTATGGAATCCACTATCATATCAATGTTAGGCAAGGAAGATTCATCCTTCAAGGAAGCCTTATTCAAGTCACAAAAATTAGTGCACATCCTTATCTTATGTTATCCCTTGGGGATAGCCACAATATTAGAGATCCAAGGGGAATGATATATAGGACATATAAAATTGTCATCAAAGAGTTTATGTATTTCTTCTTTAATAAGAAGAGAAACCCTAAGATTCATTATACAATTCTATCCATGTTTTCCTTACTACTTCCTAGTTTACAAGGTACAAATTCCATTGGAGCTAAAGAGATACATTTTAATACAATAGTTACATCAAAACTTAATTTATATCTACTTTAGTTGTTCTTTATGTAGGCAGATTTTGATTTGAAGTGAGCTTTAATCAACTAAATAGACCTTTAAGTTTAGAAATTAAATAAAAGCTACAACTGCCCCTTGGACTATTAGTTCTAAAATATGTTCAAGAATTTTCTTGAACATAAATAGATACTAATTATTGCACTCTATAATTGGTTTAAAAACCTTTGAAATAATCCAATCAACATTAGATACTAAATTGACAATTTGCCTCATCATACGAAGAGAGTTACAACCTATTATCATTTCAATACAAACCATGAACATTAATTTACTTGATCAAGAGAGCATAAAGTGTAAAGACTAGATCAAGAATCTGTTAAGTATCTTTCTAAATTTTAGCCTCTTGCAAGTTTGATAAGGAAATATTTCTTTTGATCTTTCCAAGTTTTGTACATTGTCATGAGACCAATTTTTGTGCTTTTACAAGTAATTGTTGATTTTATAATTTTGGTGCAAAATTGATCTGTTATTGTATAGAATCTATATTATTCTATCTTTTTAGATGTATTTTTATTGTTAGCATCTTCTTAAGATAATATTTGTATATATACATCTTTCCTTAGTCTTTTTATCAAATCGTAATCTGTTATCCTAATTGAGTCATGATTGTGATAGAGATACATCATAAGTACTAATAGCCATGATTCTAACTTAATCTACCCATGTTACTCAAGCCACTAAAGATAACTAATATCTAACTGAACTCTTATTAAATCCTAAAGATAATATTAAAGGCTCCCCAAGCAACATCAAATTTAGATCAAAACAAAACTTTAATAGTACATAAATAATAATAATATAAGAGTCTAGTGTATATAAACTAGGTTGAGGGTAGCTAAATGAGAGATGACTGAGTTCTCTAAGAATGGATCTTATAAAGGAGGTTATGCTTATGAAATTAGAGTCAAGGAAATCATAAAAGGGCAATAGATAATGACTAGTAATTCTTATAAACAAATCTCCATTTATATTATAATTACTTAAATACCCAACTAAGTCTTGATTGTCTAGGATCTTGGGTATCTAGATACTCTATATAACTAAAAATATTACTGTCATTTTAAATGTGATATGGTAATATCAAATATAAATTTAAATCTAGTCTATTTTAGATATTTAGGTCTTGTGTAACTATCTACTCACAACCAATTCTAGACTAAGTTATTTAATTTTTAATAGGATCTCATTAATTGAGTGAATAAGTGGACCTATTGCAGAATACCCATGTATTAATGTTTATTAAAAATGGATATGACAAGATGCTTGGCTTCTGATACATATAGATTTGATGATTTTGTAAGACCGAGTGATTTAAGTCTTGTAACTTGGACGATTTATTCTTTTGATAACTTAAAACATGGAAATCTTTGATTTGGGTTTCCTAATACTATTTTCCTTCTAAAAAATTAATAGATTAAGTAAAAGTTTTTTTTCTTGTATGCATCACACTCTGTACTTGTCATTTTGTTTTATGTATCACATTCATTTTAAGGATAGAAAAATAGAGCTATTTATTTTTTCCTTCCCTTGTATGTAGCATTAAACTAAATTGAGAGAATTCTTAATAATTAACATCTTGAACTCATTATATTTCATGGATTAATCTTGTTTACATATAAAATTTCCAATATTACATTCATTGTCTACCATATTGTAAAATAAATTGAGTCAATTTATATTTATAAGGAACTCCTTTAATGTTTATGAACCTTGGAAACTCAATTAAGTCAACTATTATGAGTTGTATTGACTCATAATGGCATCACAAGAGAAAGCATCTACTAAAGGCTTGTTAAAGACTGTGAGAAGAAGCTACCTAAAAATTAGCCTCTTCTCAAAGATAAAATGTTAGTAATTGATTACTAATAATTTAAATTAAGTAAATCCTTACCTATGTTTCTTTATAACTCTTTTGAGGAAAAAACATCTATCACTGCTCTTATGCTAAGAGATACAACATAAGCTAGAGATCCTAATATCATAATAGGGAAGTCCACAACCTAAAGGAAAATAATAATAAAGAAAACAAGATGAATATACATATAAGAAAACTACAACAAACCTATAAAAATGAGAAACCTAGGAGACCAATGGTGATTGATACAAAATACATGACTTTGTATTCCAACTGGATAAAATTGAATAGAGCCAATCAACATACCTTATTGACTAAATCCTGATGTGTAATTGGGATTTTTTAATCTAAAGGTTGTTAACTTGTCGTAGTATGCCAAGTGCTACTTAAATTTACTTTTATTGTATGATCACTTGGTTTATTAAAGGTTATAAGATTAACATTGAATGATATGATTATTCTTTACTAGAGAGTCATCGTCATCTACTCATTTTTTGGCTGAAATATTTGCCTTCTTATTTTCCTCTTGATAGATATGTTTGATATAGATTTCTTTGAATTTATAAACTATATTTAATGCATATTTGATCCTAGAATTTAAATATCCAATTAAGTGTGCTTCTTTTCCTTAAGGCATTTAGTATTGTGAATATTCTTCAATGACCAAATTGCTAATGCCCATTTCCAAACTAAGGTTTAATCCTTTGATCAAAGCTTCTAATTCCACTAGATTATTAGGAAGAACCCTTATAGGCTTCTCTCATTTAATCTATGAATCTTTATCTGAATGGATAATGTTAGCCCCAATTAATAATGTGATTGGTAATTCTATGAATGTATATAAAATAGTCATATCAGTTGTTAAGTTGTCATTGCTGTCAAGTCTTAGTTTGTTAGACATTATGCTAACTTAGTTGAGTGCTATATCAATAGGATTAATGAAGATCATTATGATTGATGAACATGATTTGAGGAAAGTATGTTGAAGATAGAGTTGGCAAGTATGGTATAAAATGAGCACTTGAAGGAGTTGGACAATGATAATGTAATGTTGGTTTGATTAGTTTACAATCATGTAATATTGTAATGTATTGAGCTACTCAAGCTTAACTAAGTGACAAGGTTAAAGAAGAGAGTCATTATTCACCAAAAAATTGGCAAAGTAGGTGGGAAAGTCTGTATTGCCTAAGTGAGTTTAGTATTAATTGAGTACTATATTACCTGCGTGAAGTGTTATGTTCACCAAGTAACAACTAGAAGAACAAGTTGAATGAAATGGAATCTAAGGTTGACTTTTCATGGAAATTTGGAATGTTTGAGATGTTCAAAGGCTCAAGTCAAAGTTTGTTACAAGGTCAATAACTAGGAAAATTCAATAAATATTTGATGATGCAGATTAAAGAAGGATAAGGAAGAGCAAAGAGTTATATGAAAGTTCTATATTTTATCTAGTTAAGTACATTGAGTCTGAGATCGATGATGGTGATTAAGCAAAAATAAATGGAAGAATCTGGAAGCACGTAAACAAATATTTAAGGAGGAGACAAGATAATTTGTAAGTTTTTGATGATGATGATTGTATTGTTGGTTGGAAGTTGATATTGCTGATGAGGTTGATGTGAATGTGAAATTGAAGAAGGTGAAAGAAGATAGTTGATCTAGGTGAACCAAGTAGATTTGGAAGAAAGAGAAGGAGTGAATCAACCAGATGAGTGAATAGAGGAAAGAGATCAGAGTGGAAGATCAAATAGAAACAAGAATATAAAGGTAGTATTATACGTAAACAAATTGTTTTTCATTGTTACTTTCTAATCATTGTAGTAAAAATTCTTGTAGACTGAGTTGACCTAACAAGTTGTGAAATCCTATGTGATAACATCAATTTGTGGTGTTTGTAAGTCCTTTAGAGTAGGCCACTCTTTAAACAAGATCAAGGAATCATAAGGTCTAGATGATCTTTTGATAAAATCCTCTAACAAGGTCACATTAACAATGTGTTGTAACCTTTAACAAGGTTAGATCCTAACAGAGCTCACTTTAGAAGAGTGAAATTTTTGGGTTTTTACTCCTGGATGGTTTTTTCCTTCACAAGGTTTCCACATTAAAAATCTTGGCGTTAATTGTGTGAATATTGTTATCTTTCAAGTTGTTTTATCTCTTATTTTTATTTTACTACAACTTGATAACAATTAATTTTATGATCACTAATAACTAAGTGATATTACTGTTAGCCAGTTAAAATAGAACAGTGAATGACAAGTTTGAAGTAAAGTGATTGAATGAGTTAATTATAAAGTTGGATGAATACATTGAGTGAGAATTTTTTGTGTTAGTAAAGTTTTTTTGGTACTAAATTTGTTAAAATGGACTATGGATAAATAATTCACCCCCACCCCCTCTCCCTCTCACTTATCTAACAATTGGTATCAGAGAACAATGCTTGGAGGAATAAGTTTAAAGAAATTTGGGCTAAAGAACAAATATGTATAAGAGAGAGGTACCAAGATTGAACAAAAATTACTTCTCATCATGGAAATATAGAATGAATCTGCATCTATCTGGAATTGGAGATATTGTCAAACATTGGTCGGAACATGAATACACTACCCATGGTGGTCCTCTAACTATGGAGAAAATGAATGAAAGGAGAAATCACAACAACCTGATCTGATTGAGATTTCTTCTGCACTCAATGATGTTGATTTTGATGATGTCAAGAACTAGACTACTACCTAACAAATATGTGATAAGCTGACACTTTTACATGGAGGAGATGATAATGTAAGGATGGCAAAAGCTAAAATTATTAGAGAAAAGTATGATGACATGAGAATGAAAGAAAGTGAGAATGTTTCTCATTATGTAAACCAAATCAAATAATTCATGGGCACAATCAAAGTTGTTGGAGGAGTTATCAATGACTCTAAAATTGTATGTAAAGTTCTTAGGACTCTTCTTTCTATTTATGCTATGAAAGTATGTGCTATTAAATAAATGATAGAAATTCATGTTAATGGATTTGAACTTGATAGTTTAGTTGGTTGGTTGACTATATTTGAGTTGAGAAATTATGGTAATACTATGGTTAAAATTGAAAATGCATTTGTAATGACCCTTATTGGGATATTCCTCATTTTCCTTAAAATTTATATTACCGACTTCATAAAATCCTTTTTATGTCTCTTTTCCAGTGTTAATACTTCTCTTATATACAATATCAAGGGAAAAGATGTGTCTTTTCATATATTATATAAAATAATATAAGGTTATTATTTATATAATATTATTAATATTAACTTATCACATACACTTCAATTTTGACATATTAAAGAGTATGTAATAACTCATAAATTATATGCTTTATATATATATATATATATATATATATATATATATATATATATATATATATATATATATATATATATATAAAACTTATCACATACACTTCAATTTTGACATATTAAAGAGTATGTAATAACTCATAAATTATATGCTTTATATATATATATATATATATATATATATATATATATATATATATATATATATATATATCAATTACTATTTCATTATTGTATAGTAAAATAATTGTTATATATTATGTTATTATTATTTCAATATGTATATGCCTAATATTATATAAAATATATTATTATTAACCTTTTATTTATATATATATATATATATATATATATATATATATATATATATATATATATATATATATATATATATATATATATATATATATATATATATATATATATATATATATATAAGATTTAAATATATCCAAAAGATTAGTATTATTTATCTTATTTATTATAAAATAGAAGATAATAATATTATTTTAATGATAATTAATCCTTATTTCTTATTAAAACATATTTTGAAATTGGGGACATCATAGTCCTCCCCTCTTGAATTTGCTTATCCTCAAGCAATTGATTTGATCCTCATTAATTCATAGTCTAGATTCATTCTCTTTCCTGCATATGTGTTAGGCACTTGCAAAGTAGACATGTTAGCATGTACAAGAACATATGAATGGAGACACAAAGTAGACACATTAATGCATGAAGACACGATGCAAGCATGAGGTAGACACACGAATGCATGAAGACATGAAGAAGACACAAGGCAAACAAATTGATGCATAAAGGCATGATGTAGACACATAGTATACATGTTAGAATCTAGCTTACAAATTGAAATAAGAAAAGGTAAGGAAATGTTTTACCACCTTGATCGTGAATGTCGTGCTCCTTTCCCCTGTCTTGAAATCAAAAGTTAGATTGGACATGCATATTTTCTATAGCTAGTACTATAATAGGGTGTATCATTCCATAGTGGATGGAAGATCTACTGCGGCTTTGAGTTTGGACATGCTCAACTTGGGGCTCCCTTAGATTTTTAATCCATATTGGGATTCTTGCGTCCCAACGCAACCAATTTACTCCTCCCCCTATGCACACTCCCTACCCACTAGGAACATGCTTAATTTTGATGTGGATGGAAGATTTACTGCGGCTCTAAGTTTGGACACACTCAGCTTGGGGCTCCCTCAGATTTTAAAATCCACATTGGGATTCTATTGCCCCAATGCGATCGATTTACTCCCCCTCCTGTGCACACTCCCTACCCACTAGGAACATGCTTAATTTTGACATGGATGGAAGATTTACTATAGCTCTAAGTTTGGACAAACTCAGCTTGGGGCTCCCTCAGATTTTAAAATCTATATTGGGATTCTATTGCCCCAACATAACCGATTTACTCCTCCCATTGTGCACACTCCCTATCCATTAATATAAGGGGTCTTATCAAGTTATTCACAACTTATTAATTACAATAAACACTTCTCTTAAATACCTAATAATGATAATATTTAAATTAACCAATAAGATAATCCCTATCCTCTATACACTAATACCAAAATCCTTATCATTGACATAAATCTTATTGAACAAATAAGAATATTAGAAAATTATATCAAATGTGAGAGTTAATTTGACTCTCAATATTAATCTTTTTTACATATTTGAATATAGATATTGAATATATCATTTCCCATATTATAAATTGTAATAATATTTAAAATTAATTATTTTCTTTAAGAAACAATATTGATTTCTATAAAAAATGTACCTATTCTCATTTAGATATCATACATCCACTCTATATAGATTATTCTTACATATATCTTGAATTTATAATATCTATTTCTAGATGAAAAGAGAAAGTTGAGACTAATACATACCTTATATGTTGTCCTTCAGCATACTTTTTTCAAACTCTCCTCAATCATAAAATATTTTTATATGCCATTCATATGGCTACCTACTGTGGTATATGTGACTGGTTCATACGAAATCTTTCAAGTGAATTGTAATATGGCATTAGCTACTTATCACATGGTGGTATATTTTTCCTTTGTTGACTTGTGATCACTGACTGAGGGTTCCTTCCCTCGAATTAAACCAATCCACATGTTCTCTGCTAAAAAAATGGTAATACCACATTGTTGTACTTGGTCTATGTTTCCCCATATTTACAAATCTTCTAACATGGATTAGAGAATACTCACTGGTTCATGTTAAATAATTTTATTTTGGAGAAACTTATATGAACTACTTGAATTTCCTTAATTAGATTTTCTCTTTATCATTGAATAGAACATTGATCTTTATTTTTATTGGCATCTCTTATATTACAATGTCTATGCTTTATATATAATTCATGTGACCAATGCACATTCTTGTTTTAATCAATAACATTATATACGATAGATGTGTTGGTTGAAATGATCAATACTTTCTCATATTTGGGTGTTTGAAGTTGTGAGGCCTCGCCCTGGCCCATCATGGCATAGTTGATACATTATTATTTTGATACTCATGACTCGATATGTTGAGACACTGTCAGATACACTGAACATTATTATTTTATTTTATGTTGTGTGATGTTTTACCTATAGATGTTTAATTAAGTTATTCAATATTTTATGAACATGTATATTGATGAAGTAGTGTAGAAAGTGAATGCAAAATTAACACTTTGATCATACAATATTAGCAGTTAGGTATATGAACAGAAATGAGATAAATAGTTAATTAATTGAAAGATGTATGTTGTGAGTTATGTGATTATCTTGATGAGTTATATATCTATATGCATGTGATTTTTCTTGAGCTACTGATGTGTGCAGGATATTTTAGCCGAAAAATCTAACGGAGAAATGGAACTGAACCTTATGTACCAATTGTGGAAACTAGGGTTGAGTCTAACAAAAGGCACAAACCCTATTGTTCATATTTTATTTGTATCATGGATTGAATGAATGTATCATTTTGTAATCTTTAAATGTTAATGTTTTGTAACAGTGATTTTATAGCGTCGCTTGACACTCATGAATTGTATATGCATTCCAGTATGATAGTTAGGGTTAACCGAGTAACCTAAAGATTTAAGTTGGATCAGGTTGGTTTCCTTTTTGCTAATCAGTTAGTAATCAAGATTAATTACCCTAATTAGGATTAGTGAGTAATCTACATTTTTGAAAGTTGTTAGAAAATCCTAAAATTTCTTAGCTTTTGATAGGTCCCTAATTAGTCCTAAAGGCCAAAAATAATGAAAACTAAGTACCTAAGGGGTATGGGTATGGGTTGGGGGCATTTTCCACCCTCCTAGCCCCTTTTTTTGACTTTTATGATCACCCAAAAACCCCATTTTTGCTTTATTACGAAAAATGAATGTTTTCATCATAAGTTGGATAACTTTAACTCCACCTTGAGGTTAGCCTTATGACTAGTTGAGTTAGAAGACTCTAGAACTTTTAGGCAAGTGGGGGAGTTATTGCTTTTTGGGAGTTGGTTGAGTTAACATCTTATTTAGAGGCAAATTTGAGAGAGGAGTGTTCACCCAACCTCTAGTTTCAGAGAGAAATTCATGATTGAAGGAGAAGGAGAGGAAATCAAGCTCATCTCAAATTTTTTCAATTGCCATAACTTTATTGTGAAGGTAGGAATCCCTCATCTCATGTTGTTCATGTTTTGTTCATGCTTAAGTTATTTTGTTTGCATATGTATATTCATGTGTGTGTTGAGTATGTTTGGGAGGGATTGAAATGGGTTTGTTTCTTTAAAAAAAATTCTTTGTATTTTTCTTTGGTTTTCGAAGGGATTGTATGGGTCGTATTGGCATTACTCACCCTCGGATAGGGTAGAAGTGACCATGTATGAGAGGAGGTCTTTAGTTGGACTCCAACAGTGCAGAGTCTCTTCTCAGGATGAGAAGAGGGAGAGAGAGTAGGGTGTTATGGGCCCCTACTCGTTAGCACAAACCATGTGTATGAGTTTTAGAAATTAAGATATGGACGAATGGAAGTTCTTGAGTTTATAGCCCCAAAAGGGTACTTGTTATGGTGTTTTGTTCAATGATGAACATGTTGTGCAAATCGAGATGGGAGTGAATGTTTGATTTGTCTTCATGTTATGATTGGTTGTCTCCTAGTTAGTTTTCATTGTCTCCATGATCACCGTGATGTGTTGCAGACTTCGTAATGTTTTCCCTGTTGTGGAGCCAAGAAGGAAATTTAGAATTGTTATTGAAATTCAATTATGTTGAGAGATTTCTCCTCAAGATAAATATTCCTATGTAAAAATGTTATATTTAAACTTATTTTTGAAATGGCAACGATGTCGAGTTTTCTTCCTAGTTCTTTACCAGCAGAGCCTTTGAATTAGGTGGTTCAATGAAAAAAATTAAGTAATATTCTTGCATATGAGATTTTTGTATTTCAGTTTAGCATATGTTTATATTGAAATTAGATGTGATAATGTTTTTACCTTACTGTGGCATTTTATACTTTGAAATTGCATTCACTTGATTAACGTTAATTGGATAAAATGATGGCATATATTTCAGCAGTTTACATTCAAATTATGTCAAGTAAATTTGAAGTTACATGTATGAAAATCACATCTCACATTTCGTAATTATTCATGATTATGAGGAAGTTAAAAAAAAATGCTATTCGAATTCTATGGATTTACATAAAGCCCTATTTTATAAATCTAATAAAAAAATCAAAAAATAGTTCCCTTGCCATGATAAAATGATTTGTTTTCAAAATTCACACTTAGGAGAAAAAATATAGGACACAAAAAAAATATTCCCCTTTGGCAAATTTACACAACTTAGAAATTCTTTACTTAGACAAAAATAGGCTTGAGGAAAAAAAATGTGTCCCAAGAGTAAATATGCTTTGGATTTTGTATGGGAAAAAAAGAGTTAATAGCCTTCTTGCAACAGAGCATCTTAAAGATTCTCAAATTATCCTTTTTTGAACTTATTTAAATATTAAGTATTTAAATAAAAAGAAAAACAAAACAAAAAGAAAATTACTAAAACATATTCCTAAATATCCTATGTCTCAACAACTAAACTTTACAATTATTATTTTCTTTCCCACCCTAGGCGCAGCCATCCTTGACTTGCTGCATGCATTAAATATGTACTATTTTAAAATGGGGGTCTTGGTTTAACAAAAAACTTTTGATTTGACTTGGGCCTTTAAACCCATCATTACTTTCTCCCCATGCGATTTTGCCAACCCAATTTGCTGACCTTGGGGGCCACGTACAACACACCCCACTTGGATGTGTGCTTAGGAATGTGCCCAAGTTGGGGTAAGTGCCCACGTGGAGTAAGAGGTGGGGAATAGAAAGTTAGGGGGGGGGGAGAGGGGGGTTAAGGGTTAAGTTAGATGTAAGGATGTTAGTTTATAGGTTAGGTTAGTTTAGGATTTGTTTGGGTTAGTAATAAAGTTGTAGTTAGTAATTTGTTTTATTTAGAATTTAGTTTTAATTAAATTTAGTTGTAGTTTGGTGTTAGTTTTAATAAAGTGGTAATTAGTATATGTTAATATTAGAAATTATTTTTAAGTGTTAGTTAGGGTAGTATTGGATTTATAGTTTTTTTTAATGATTGAATATTTTAGTGTTAGAATGATTTAATATTAGATTGTAATTAGATAAGTTAGTTTTTATTATTGGTTTAATATGTTGTTAAGTTAAGTTAGCTGATTTATTTAATTCATTTAAAGAAATAATTTAGAATCATTATGTTAGTAATTAGTGTTTGTTAATTTAAATTTTAGTATTAATTAAAGTTAATAGTAGAGATTACTTAATTAGTTTATTTTAATGTTAGTGGTTATATTGTTCTTAAATTGAAAGTTAGTGTTATTCTATTTTAAAATATTTTCGATTAGTACAGGTTATAAAATTGAGTTAGACTATTAGATTAAACTTTAAGTGTTGAATATATAACTAGATAGTTTAGTATTACGTGTTTAGGATAATTTGATTTATTTATTTTATTTATAATATATTACTTTAAAATTAAAGCAATAACGAAGCAAATGTCGAAATCAATTTAATAACGAATGCTCAGATTTAAAGATCTATTCATACTCATTGATTATAAACTTTAATGGAAATGTCAGGACATTGTTAGGAGAACCCTCATCTGTCTTACAATGTACTTATACTTTCACTTGTGAAAAAAAACATATTAAACTTAGTGGAATTAACTTTAAAAAAAAAAATTACGTGTGTTTTTGCCCCCGTATTTTGTGCATGACAAAAGTTCATTGATATTTCCATATCTTAATGGTCACATCTCCTTGACTGGACATATTTCCTTATCCTAAGAATCAAACTTCTTCCAAATGAACCTCTAATTAAAGAATCACTTGTATGGCAATCACCTTTAAATTAATCTTTGTTTTAAATCGCTAACTAATAATAATATGATTACTAGAGTACGTTTCATCATTGCTTTTAATAATCTCTTCAAATATAAGCCGATGCAAATATTCTTTCACCATTCATTTGTAGAAGTGATAATAGATGGAATAAATTTCCATGACTGTGTCAAGAAAAATGTTGAAGGAATATTGAGTTTTCTTGCAACATGAGGGACCCATTCAAATGGAGAATCATAGATAATACACGAGATTTTTTCAGCTTGAGAATTGAGCCTCTCTATGACCTTTTCAAATCAAAGACCTCCCACCATTCTGAACAAATCAAATATCTTTTCTACATCTTTAGTCTTCTCCAAATTAGGAGAAAGCCCATCAAAAATTGTTTCAATCCTAATATCCTAGAAAGTAGTGGTCACATGAGCAACAGATCCTTGATCGATGAACACATCACCTAATCAGAGATATATTGCCAATATGTGGATCTTCCCTTCTACATCCTGGCTTTAGTCCTAAAGTATTTGCACCAATATCAATTCAGAATGTATCACAAGTATGGTCTAGATCTAATTGTCACCCTTCAACAAGCAAAGCTATGTTGTATAGATTGATGGACAATAAGATCACAACTTGAAACACAGGTTGAGCAATACCAGCTTTGCCAATCATACTATGGTTGCAACAACCAACAAATTGATTCTTCCTTTTATCACTATTGATTTCAATAATTGGTATTGATTTATGACTTATGTAGATTTGTTGTCCTAAAAATATTTACCGCTGCCATTAGATTTTCAATCAGGGGCATGACATAACAATTAGATGGCCTTCAATCATTATTGAATGTAGACACTTGAATAATATTTAACTATCAATCATCTTCTCTCACGTATTTTAAAGATTTAAGGTTGCCACAAAATCTAGGATTAGGAACACTACTTGAGAAAAGGAAGGCTTTTCCTTAATTGCTACATCATCATCACGTTTCTCAAGCACCTTCCTAGTTATCAGTTTTGGCTTTCACATTTTGGCTTGTAACTTTGAACACATCATTCTTAATAGTTTCAACATGTTTCAGGAGAGTCTTCTCATTTCTCTATGGCCTCTCATGTGTGGCAACACTCTTTACTTCATATCTAGCTTTTGTAGCTACTTCCTTTAAATTAGCTCCCATAGTATCTTGTTTGAAGCATCGAAAATAGACATCATTGATGCTGCTTGCACTTCTTATGGCCAACTCTATGATTGAATCATTGATTGCCTTGCTTCTATTATGTGGGTCCTTATTAACATGAGCATTGAATGAAATAGGGAGATTGTATAATTCATTACAATTGTGCCTTAAGCCTTGTTGATTTTCTGGAATCGTTGTAGATATAATAAGCACTCTCATGTTGGTATGTAAAATGTCTTCGTATATTCAAGAATTGATTCTTTTGTAATTATCTTGCTCTTAATTCTTCTGAAACCCTTCAATCATTTTTAGAATCTGCTATAGTTCACCAATCTGCTTAAACCTTCTTCCACACAAGATGGCAAGATCATTGCTCTGATACCATTTGGTAACCCTTATTGGGACATTCCTCATTTTCCTTAAATTTATACTACCGACTTCATAAAATCCCTTTCATGTCTCTTTTCCTGTGTTAATACTTCTCTTATATACAATATCAAGGGAAAAGATGCGTCTTTTCATATATTATATAAAATAATATAAGGTTATTATTTTATATAATATTATTAATATTAATTTATCACATACACTTCAATTTTGACATATTAAAGGGTATGTAATAACTCATAAATTATATGCTTTATATATATATATAATATCAATTACTATTTTATTATTGTATAGTAAAATAGTTGTTATATATTATGTTATTATTATTTCAATATGTATATTCCTAATATTATATAAAATATATCACAATTAACCTCATTATATTATATTATTATATTATATATATATATATATATATATATATATATATATATATATATATATATATATATATATATATATATATATATATATATATATATATATATATATATATATATATATATATATATATATATATTTAAATATATCCAAAAGATTAGCATTATTTATCTTATTTATTATAAATAATATTTATATTATAAAATAGAAGATAATAATATTATTTTAATGATAATTAATCTTTATTTCTTATTAAAACCTATTCCAAAATTGGGGACATCACAACATTTAAATCTTTACTAACCATTGGAAGTTCCAAGAAAGAAAAGAAAAGAAAAGAAAAGAAGTAAGTGAATCAAAATATGAGGATGATCTAGATGAACTTGAAGCTCTTCTTGCAAGAAGTTTGTCAAGAGGAAATGGTGAACACAAAGTTAAATTACCCTTGATTTTTTAAAATGTAATGAGGTTGGCAATGACCTTATGGTCAAATCATTTGCCAATTAGTGTCAAAACACTTGATCATTTGGTTAGTCACATTGTTACCAAGCTTCACATTGTTAACCCAGATATTGCAGTGTTAACCAAGCCTCACAGTCTAAATCAAGTTTTTACAGTATCAACCAAGTAGAAAGTTGTTAATCTCAGATTGGTTTTGACAAAGTGAGTGTCTATACACTTAAGTCATTAACTAATTTTATGCCAAACAAGTAACATATGCTGAGTACAACATGTAAGATAGGGCATGCCAAGTAAATAGTGAGTGCCGAGTCACTCATGTGCCGAGTCATTTATTTGCCAAGTGACATCATTGAAGTCATAGTTAGTGCTAAGCACCAAGGACTTTAGATGCCGAGTAACACAATTTTGACATAGTTGTTTGTATTAGCACAAACTACTATGTAAACCATTTTTGGGCTAACTTAAAGATTGATTTACGATCTTTTGTTTATAAGGATGAATCTTAAGTGGGAATCCCTACATATTACATGTATCCAATCAATTAAAGGGAGGGTTTAAGTGGCAATATGGATGAATCACAATCGTTGATTCATACTTAACCCTGAGTCACCTAGGTCTTCTTAAGGAGGAAAAACCCTATATTTTTATGAATGATCAGAGATAGTGAAAAGAAGAGTTTGCATGTACAAATAGGACATTCATGGTAACCTAGGTATAATGATTTGAATTACATTGCAAAATCAGTTAAAGGAGAATAGAGGAAGAAAAAAGTAAGTAGTAGAGAGACATATGATCAAGAAGGATCAAGTACACAATAGGATCAAGGTGATCTAACATCAAGCAATAGAGTGCTAATCGCAAGATCATTACTCTTTAGTTAAATCTCTTAATAGAGTAGTCCTAATAGGCTATATTGAAATCCTCTAACAAGGTGCCTACTTAATTGTAAGTTGAAGTCCTTTAACCAGGCACACTTCTAACATGGTGTTGAAATCCTTTAATAGGGTAAGTTCTAATAGTCTTTGTAATCTTTTAATAGGTCAGACCTTTCATAGGGTAAATCAAGTTTCATTATCAAAAATTGTAACCTTCATTAGATACACTTTATTACTACAGTAGTGAACATTTGTGAGTGTCATCCCCATGCTAGTTTTACCTTCTCATTGGAGGGTTTCTGGGTAATCATATATTGTGTCATATATGTGTGAATGCTTACATTTTTACATACTTTAGATGTATATTCTTTACATGGTATTTCAGTATATTTATTGAATATGTGAGATGGATGTATGGTGAACTTTTTTTTATGGGTTAAAGTTTAAAGAATTGATTCACCCCACCCCCCACCCTCCTAGAGTTTACCTTTTCAATTGTAATTCTAACAATTGTATTAGAGCCTAGTTCTCTAAAAGTAAAGCTTAACAGCTTTGAGGAAAGATCTTGGAAATGGAAGTCTACAAGTTGGGAAAAGTTATTGAGAACTAGGAGATTGAAATACAACTCATTTTACATCAGTTGAATGAAACAAGATAAGATCTAAAGAAATCATTAAGAAGTAGGTAGGAAATTGCTATTGAGGAGAATGACACACAATACCAAGAAATGGATAGTACTAAGCTATTTGCAAATAAAAACTCCAATGAATTTGATGTAACAGTTGCAAGTCTAATGGAAAAGAACAAAACCTTAGCTGAAGAGATCATAAATCTTAAGAGAGAGCAAGAATCGCAAGACATATTACTATGTGAGGTGACTGAATAGAAAAAGAAAGCTATGGATGACAAAGTCATGTTTGAAGATGACAAAAGAGTTTTGACCAGCAGATTAGAAGAGAGATCATCAGAGGTAACTAGGATTGCTAACATGAAATTAGAAACTTTGGGTCAAATTATGATTGCAAATCATGAACTGAATGCCAAGGCCATTGGGATCACAACACTAAAGTTGCAGAATGAATAGTTGAGAAATGACTTGAAAAGGGAAAATGAGTTTTCCGAAAGCTTCAATAAATCTAGTGAAGCCATCAAGTACTTTGAATAATTGATGAGATCCCCTAGATTTAACAATGATACATTTGGGCTAGGATACACTAGTATTGAAGAAGGAGAATCATCTAAAAGTGTTGAAGAAAGAAGTAACAAAGGTAATAACTCCAAATGTACTTGTCATAATTGTGAAAAGATAGGGCATACTACTAATATGTGCAGGAGCAAGACTATAAATTAGAATGTTAAGCAGAAGAACATAGATCATTGCCACAAGTACAACAAACAAGGTCATCAGGCACATGAATGCCAAACCAAGATCATGCACACTGAAAGATTTGAAGGATACTGTTATAATTGTCAAAAGTATGGACATATAGATTTTGAATGTAGATCCAAACCCAAGTGGTCATCAAACAAGAAAACAAAGGTAGAGACTCTTATAGTTGGGATTATAATACAAGGTATAATTGTCACTATTATCAAGAGTATGGACATGTTCTTGAGAACTGCATTTGAACACACTTTAAAAGTGATTACAAAAGGTGGTTAAGTCAAACCACATGTTTTAGTTGTTTGAAGATTGGTCACATAAGCAAATATTGTCCAACAAGGTCAAAGGCACCAAGTTGTGAGCTCAAAAAAGGAAAAGGAAAGGTAGATATTGGAAATGTTAGAGATGAGATAAACAAGACATGGAAGAGAAAGGAAGATTGCAACACATCAAGTGTAGATGAGATCACTTCACCCAACAGGTCAGGTGATCACACCTCATCAAATTAAGCAATCAAGAGGTATGTGGGACTGATATTTAAAAGATATACCATACATTAGTTCCAAGGATTTAGTTTTGAAACTGTTACACATGCATGAATAAAGATGCAAAGTGTTGTTAAGAATCAACGATAAATTTTTAAGTTTTGTCAAGTTTTTTTGTTCAATTTTTGCTTTTGGGTGCAATTGTGTGTGATTTTAACAACATCAAAATTTTGGATCATACAAAATGATCCATCATCAGGATGAGAGAGCTCAGAAAGTGAATCATGAAACTGTCAAGCATGAAAAGTTTCTTGTGGTTGCTGAGTGAAATGTTAGTTGATGCCAAGCTAACAAAATTTGTTAGTTGAGGCTAAGCTCATAGTGGTTACTGAGCATATGAAAAGATATGTGGATGTCAAGTGAGCAAGAAATTCAATTGATGTCAAGTTTACAACTATGTAAGCACTTAGAATTAAATGCAGTGTTTTAAGGGCTATTTGATCAATTTCTTGTCCATTTGACATCATTCAAATTTGAATAAGAATACAAAGAGATAAAGGAAATTTGGAGAATTTGATTTGAGCATTTGTAGGAGATTTAAATGGTTGTTTGATACCATTTCAACAAGATTTATAAGGTATTTACTATGTGCTAAGCTACGCAATTATTTTTTTTGCAAACCCTAGATACATGTAATGACATCTAGTTCTTCTAAAGAAAAAGGTGTAGAAGGAATAGAGGTTTTAAATGTTCAGTTGATTAGCAATGAAACCAAAAAACCTATCTTCAAGGCTATCCTAGATATAGCTTATAAGTAGGATCCCTTCCGATATGATAGCACTACAAGCCCTGATGATTCAAGATTTTAGGAATTGTTACACATGCAAGATTGGAAGCATAGGAGACATAGAAATCAGAGAAGCATATGGGAGATTATGCAAAAATGGAGTGTTAAAGGAAGAATTCAAGATTGTCAAGCAGAAAGAGTTAACTCATGTCCTAGATTTCCCCAACATCTTCAAAATACAGTGGATTAAGATTTTTTTAAGAAGAATTCATGATAGCTCTGTCTGGTTAGAAAATTGGCCAGTAAAAATCTCAAAGAAGATTGTTCACAAAATAACAAGGTATCCAACCCTAGATCAGCCAAAGACCATGAGAAGTGAATCAAAGGAGGTTATTGGAAAGAACACAAGGACTATATGGAATAAAAGGGGAATGACCATTGATACTATCATAGATCCCCTGATAGCTTTTTCAGTGAGGGTAATAGCATACAAGTTTTATCAATCTAACAGACTAAACAATGTACCTTGCATTGCCGTGGATATGGGCTACAAAATTGTGAAGAAGGATCATACCTATGATCTCGCCAAGTTGTAGTTGCAACAATTGATTGAGAATTTTGGAGCCATAAGGAAAACCAAGAGTGCTCAGTGTAAATTTGGATCTATTTTGGTATGCATTTTCTTCTATGTGCAGAATACATTTCCTACATTTGGTAAGGTTGCATGGAAGGTGAATAGATCAATTACAGTTCAAATAGGAGAACTTATTGAGCAATTAGGTGAAAAATTTGAGTTAATGATGACTAGTTATTTTGAAGATTTAAAAAAAACAATGAAAAAAAGACTATGGATACCAATCTCACTAGTGGAGAAACATTCTAATGATGTTTGCTTCATAGTTGATATTGATTTCACTTATGTACAAGCAAAAACTCCTAGGGTGAGATGGCTAAGGTCATTAGGTTATGAAATCAATGTTGATGAGGATAAGGAAGCCAAAACATTTGGTAATTATGACTTAGCCAAATCAAAAATCACAATGGAATTGAAGACTGCTTCAACAATGAGAAATAAGAACAAATTGGAGAAGAAATTGAAAGAAAAAATTGGTGAAGGATCCAAGGAAGAAGAAGAGGAAGATGATGTTGAAGAAGAAGAAGAGGGCACACAAGCTCAAGCACCACTGGCATTGACACAAGGTCAGGGTGAAGATCAACAAGAGGAGGAAGTAGAAATTGTAAAAGGTGTCAAGGAAGAAGAATTCAATGAAGCACCTATAACTACTAATAAGAAGAAAAGAAAGGCAAAGACTCAAGTAGTGAGAAAATCAAAGAAGGTTGCAAAACCCAATCAGCCCAAACCTACAACACCTACCACAAGGGCTAGTACAAGAATCACTATACATAAGGATAAAGAAGTAGCCAAGCCTAAAGAGAAGGAAGCTAGAGCATAGAAGAGACCAAGGAGGAAGTATGTTTCCCAAGTTGAATTTGATAAGGAGAAGACTGAATCAGATGAAAATAGCCAATTCCAAGTGGTGAGTCGTAGTTCCTCCTTAGATCTAGATAATTTATGTGAGAATGTTAGAAATAATGTTGATTTGTCAGGTTTCTCTCACATTGAGTTTGATAATCTTGGTAAGATTGAGAAGAACCAAGTAGAAGGGGCAGTATATGCCATGATGGCTACATTTTAAAAGACTCCTCTAGAACTTGCCAACTTCATACCTAAAATTTTATATGATAGAGTTGATAAAAAATGGCATTATTGTTTAAATATTGAAAGACAAATTAGGGAGGCATCCCTTGCTCAAGTTATGCCAGAACTTAGTAAGGCTAAAATGTCTAAAGTCACAAATAAATATGTTGTAATATTTGTACCTAAGTATAGGGCATTTAGCATATTGCAAAACAATATACAAGATATTGTAAAGAAGTACAAACAAATGTGGAAGTTAACATACAGACTGTCAACATCAAATGAAGATGACTAGACACCTATTGAGGTAGGAGAAGATGAATAAGATGATAATGAACAAGGCACAATTGAGGGAGGCACTACAAACAAATGTGGAACTTAACATATAGACTGTCAAGATCAAAAGAAGATGACTAGACACCTATTGAGGTAGGAGAAGATGAATAAGATGATAATGAACAAGGCACAGTTGAGGGAGGCAATGATATTGAAAATTAGGCACCAACTAAGGAAGAGAAACAAACATAACAAAGTGTACAAGATACAAAAATGTCGAGTGTCAACCCTCCATAAGTGACAAATGTAAATAGTGAAATTGTCAAAGTAAAGGATGTTTCTGATACTACTAATTAGAACATCAATCCCCTTACAAAGGAAGATTTGAAAAAGACACTTGTTCAATCCACTCTCCAAGCCAAATTATGTGACAACCTTATACTGGTGAGTGTAGATGAAATTCAAAAGATAGAGACTATAACTGCAAGGGAGGAAGTGAAAACACAAGAAACACCTATAATCACTCCTCAAGTCACAAGTGTACAACCTTCACAACCCATAGTTGTATATCAAAGGAAGGAGACATTAGGTTTCACTTTCAATACACTCATGCAAGACACTCCAATCTTAGGAAATAAACAAGAAAATGACAAAGATAAGGTTGAGCCAGCTGGAGATGATAGGTGGAAACATAAAAAAATGATGAGACTGAAAACCAAATAGGTTAGATAGATACACTTGCACCTCCAGTACAAGATCAAGGTGCAACTAAAACCACGAAGGCAGAAAAGGACAAGTCTAAAGAGACAAGTTTGACACCCAATCCGAAGGAGATAGTAGCAATTCAAGCACTGGTGACATAACCAAAATCTGGTCCTCCTTCTAGTCAAGCTCTTCAGAGACCAAGCATAAAGGAAACTCCATTACAATTTTCAGTGTCGAGTCCTAGTTCATCTAAGATAGAATAGGTAATTACTTATGGAGATGTTAGCCTATATAAAGAGATTATACTGCCTAAATTTGATGATGCAACAATCACAATTGAGCAGATGGGTATACTACAAGAGGCCCTAGAAAAGAAGAAACATCAAGACCTACTTAAAAGGGAGCATAGATAGAAGCAATAAATTTTCTTAGATGCATTCAGTCAGCCTATTCTAGATGAAACCAAGCCACTCATTAAAAAATTGACCAATATAATGGAAAGAGTTAGTCACATAGACTTGTATACTAATCTCAAACTATTAGAATGGTTTGAAAAGAATTTTCAAAACAAGGTAAATAAGAAGATATCCAGTGATATTAAACTGGAATAGGTTGTGCTAGCAACTAAGATAGATAGTGTGAAAAAGATACTAGAAAACATTTTCTCTCTTTACACCAAACTATGTAATCCTACACTCTTCACACAAGAGATAAGGAATCACATCCTGAGTTTGGAAAGCCAAATGTAGTCTTTTGGTACAACATTGCCCAAGTCTCCAACTCAAAGTGAGAAACACTTTAGGACCCTATTGCAATCCTAGAGTTAGTTAGCATCATTACAAGTAGATGAAGCCAACATAAGGGCTAAACTAATCAACATCCAGCTGATATTAACTCCTTATATGGAGATTTTACACAAGGAACTAGGTTATGTAGAAATACTTATGAAGAAAGACCCCAATATTTCTACATTAGTTCCCCTTTCTATCAAGCTTTCCATCCAAATTAAGTCTTTGGAGGTAGCTTGTGATAATTGGGATGCAATTCTTAAAATTATACTTGAGGTCCATAAATATTTTTTGGACAAATACACTATTAGTGTATAACCCATTGACATTAGTGTCAAAAAGGAGGAGTAAGAGAAATGGGGGAGCAAGCAAGCAAAATAAAGAGATATCTATCCAAACAGGAGTAAGAAACAAAGGAGTAAGAGAAAGAGTATCAAAATAGGAACAAACAAAGAGTATCAGTTGATGCAAATCTACTTAGCAGGAGAAATATTTTGATATAGTATATAGTATAGAACAAATCAAACAACTTAGGGGGAGTTATAAAATTTGGAGTTATAAATTTTGAGGTCTAAGTCATGTTGCAAAATTTTGAAATTTTGAAATTTTGTATAGAAGTTGAATAGACATCTATGTTATGCTCGTGAGAATAAGATTATTAATGTATGACCAAGTGTTTTTGACACTCATGTCAAAGGGGGAGATTGTTAATCTTAGATTGGTTTTGACAAAGTGAGTGTCTATAAACTTAAGTCATTTACTTAGGTCATGTCAAACAAGTAACATATGCTGAGCACAACATGTAAGTTAGAGCATGCCGAGTAAATAGTGAGTGCTGAGTTACTCATGTATCAAGTCACTCAAGTGCCGAGAAGATAGTATGTGCTGAGTGGTTCAGGAGCCAAGCAAGCAATGCATGCCGAGTCATTCATTTGTCGAGTGAAACCATTAAAGTCATGGATAGTATTGAGCACTAGGTACTTTAGATGCTAAGTAACATAGTTTTGACATAGTTGTTTGTATTGCAACAAGCTACTATGTAAACCATTTTGGGCTGACCTAAGGATTGATTTATGATCTTTTGTTGATAAGGATGACTCTTAAGAGGGAATCCCTATGTATTAGATGCATCCAATTAGGTAAAGGGAAGGTTTAAATGGAAATATGGATGAATCATAGTTGTTGATTCATACCTAACCCTAAGTCACCTAGATCTTCTTAAGGAGGAAAAACCCTATAATTTTTATGAATGATCAAAGAGAGAGAAGGAGAGTTTGCATGCACAAATAGGACATTCATGGTGACCTAGATATTATGATCTGAATTACATTGTAGAAGTAGTTAAAGGAGAACAGAGGAAGGAAATAGTGAATAGCAGAGAGACATCTGATCAAGAACGATCAAGTATACAAAAGGATAGAGGTGATCTAACATCAAACAAGAGAGTGCTAATTGAAGGATCATTGTTGAGACATTCCAACAAGTGAATCCGTTAAATCTCTTAACAGAGTAGTCCTAATAGGTTGTATTGAAATCCTCTAACAAGGTGCTTACTTAATTGTAAGTTGAAGTCCTTTAACCAGACACACTTCTAATAGGGTGTTAAAACCCTTTAAAAGGGTAAGACCTAAAAGTCTTTGTAAGCTTTTAATAGGGCAGACCTTTCACAGGGTAGATCATGTTTCGTGATCAAACATTGTAACCTTCATTAGATACACTTTATTATCGAAGTAGTGAAGATTTTTGGGTGTCATCCCCACCCCATTTTTTCCTTCTCATTGGAGGGTTTTTGGGTAATCATATCTTGTGTCATATATGTGTGAATGCTTACTTGTTTACATACTTTAGATGTATATGCTTTACATGGTATTTCAATTTACTTGTTAAATATGTGAGATGGATGTATGGTGAATGTTTTTTATGGGTTAAAGTTTAAAGCACTGATTCACACACCCCCCCCCCCCAAGAGTTTACCTTTCCTATTGTGATTCCAACATAAAGTAAGTGTTAACCGAGCATAATAGAAAGATAGTATAAACCAAGCTAGTTGTGTTAACTAAGTAGAAAAATGTAGTATTGACCAAGATTCAGTGTCAATCGAGCTCTACAGTGTCAACAGAGTTCTACTGTGTTTACAGAGTCATCAGTGTTAATTGAGTTCATGTCTACTCCTGATTCATCAATGTGGGTTGAGCACCAATGTCAACTGAGTGCCATGGTTTACCAATTTCACTGTGTTTCTGAGTGTTAGAATATCACCCAAGTAGTCTTCAAAACCTGAGTATTAGCAGTGAGCTGAATTGTTGTAGATTATTGAATTTGGTATTGTCATCGACATCTAAAGGTAACTATTTGATTTGATATATATGTAAGACATCTTTTCATATCCAAAAGAGTATGAGTAACAATTATGAATGCTAATTGAAGAGTAAAGAATACAAGAAGTATAAGGAAAAATAGTGTCTCTTATATTATAGCAAGGTGATCATTTTACATCAAAGGAGTCTCATTCAACAAACTAAGTTGTAGAGCAAAGATTAGTCACTAGTTCATCCTAATAGGTGCATGAGTCAAATCCTCTAACAAGGTGAACTTAATATTCTTATATAGTATCTCCTAACTGAGTATATACTTGATTGTATTGTATAAATCCTTTCACAAGGTGGACCTAATCATCCTTGTTTCTCCTAATAGGGCAGATCATCAGAAGTGATCATTTGTAAGCTTTAATAGGCCAACTTTATACTATAGTACTAAAGCTTGTGGGTATCACCTCCACCCCAGTTTTACTTTCTATTTGGAAGGTTTTTGGCTTATTAATTATTGTGTTAAATATTAGGAATGTTTTATTGCTTTGAATCTTTCATGAATGCAATTAGATCATATTAGCTTAAAGAAGATTAATTGGTGAAGTAAAGTAAAAATTTTATTGGTTGCTAATTCACCCCTCCTCTCTCAGTCACCTAGCCTATTCTACATTTCTAAAAATTGGTATCAAAGGATTGGTTCTCACATCAAAAGTTCAAACAACTTGAGAAAATATCAGAGGCAATTGAAGTGTACAAATTAGAGAAAGCCATTGAAAATGAAAAGTTAGATATGTAGATGGCCATGGATCAATTCAAGAAACTAAAGGAGCAACTCTCTAAATCTTTGCAAAGAAGGAAAGAACTAGTAGTACAAATGAATGAAAATCTCTACACAAGAGAAAGAGTTGAAGACATTTTCCAAGATAGAAGTTCAGATGAAGCTAATGCAACAATTAAAGATCTACTTGAAAAGAATCTTACTCTTCATGAAAAAGTCAGAAAATTGAAAAGAGAACAATAAATTTAGTCAATCAGAATGTGTGAAGACATGGAACAAAAGGACATAGAAAAAGAAGAGAAAATATTGCTAACTAAAAGGATCGAAGAAAAGGATAATGAAATTCAACACCTATCTCTTCAGCAAATAGATTTGATAAATCAACTCACAAATCAAGAGCTTATCAACTTAAGGATAGACAATGCAAGATTGCAGAATGATCTCAGCATAGAAAGGAAAACCAATGAAAGAATAATAAAATCTCAAGAAAGCATGAATTAGTTGGACAAGAAAACTCAATTCAAACACAAAGGAAAATCAATATTAGGCTATACAAATGAAGGTGAATCATCACAACAAGGAGCTCAAAAGAACAAAAGACCTACATGTAATCATTGTGGAAAGATAGGGCATACATCAAACAAATGTTGGAGCAATGGAAAATCAAATTTCAATGGAAAATGCTATAGTTGGAACAAACAAGGACATAGAGCAATTCAATGCACAGATAAAACCAAGTTTGAAGGAAAATATTTTAATCACAACAAACAAGGGCACAAATCTATAGGATGCAAGACCAAGAAATGGAACCCAATAGAACAAATTGTGAAAGCTATCTTTGGTTGAGATTATAACACATGGTGTGGATGTTACTAATGTGGTGAGCATGGACATATTGGAAAAAAATGTTAGAAATCACATGAGGAAGAGATACCCTACAAAGAAATGTTTTGTATGTACAGAACTTGGACATCTAGCTAGAAACTATATGAACTGAGCTATGGTTGAAGATGAAAAGAAAGAAAAGGCTAACAATATCAGAAGTCAAATGAGGTAGCAATGGGTAAAGAAATCTCTAGAGAATGCAAGTCAAAGTCATGAGATTATTGACACCCAATAAAATGAATTGGGTGACTCCAAAGAAACATCTTATATAATTAGTTCTAGTCTGCAAGCAAGAAGATCCAAATCAGCATTTTAGATGCATTGGTATCATTGAGTTGATGACCTTACTAAGAAAATTTGGGTTGCAAGACCTTATCGAGAAAAGTTGAGTTACTGACCTAACCAAGCTTCGAGGTAGATGGTGTATACTAATTTCAAGAAATAACTAAGCTTATGCTTACTGAGTTCAAGATTAGAGATATCTGCTAAGTTGAAGACATATCCAAGCATCTCATGCCTACCAAGTTTTCACTTTTCACCATGAATTTCAGAGTGAATAGAGCAAAGCATTCCTGAGCCTGGAGTGATTCAGAGCAAATTTGTTAGAGTTTATTCTTCCATCACTGAGTGATATGCCATCCTCATCCTAAAGAAAGGTTAAGAAGGGTTTTGAGATGCTAGTAAGGAATGTTGAGCATGGCATCTTGACATTCAAACTTTGTCCAACGATCGCAAAAGAATTGGACCGAGTTGGTGCATGATGAGGGCACAACCCAAGACAAAATGAACACAATAGAAAAAGGGGAATACTATTATTAGAAGTGATATGCTATTACATTTAGTACAATGAAAACATATTCAATTACATGCGCTATGGGCTTACAATGTTGTCTGATTCTAGGGAAAAACCCTCCTCACATCACCTTCTCCTAAACTCCCCCAAAAAACTACATTTACAATGCTAGAGATGACCTTAAGTAACCTTAATTATCTTTAGGGTTAGGAATACATTTTAGAATATGCCATTTGGAATCTAATACCAAAACAGAAGGTTCTAGAAAACATGTCAAAAGTCAGTGTAAAATTAAAAGAATCTAAAAATGGTAGTCCAACTTCCGAGAGACATAACTTTTGATCTGGAACTCTGATTGACAAACCGTTTATATTTCTAGAAAGCTCTCCAAGTGCTCTATAGCCGTTAAATTTATTTATTTTCTCATTTTTTAGGCCTATACAAGGTCGTTTAGTGCCTCAAATCTGACTTTGAAGTGCTCTTAGGAGGTCTCCAAGCAACTTTAAACTGCAATAACTTTCAAACCGTAAAGCCTTTTGACCTTTTTCTTTTTCTGGAGTCCCTTAAATTAAAAGTATAATCATCCCTCCAACTTACACCCTCTAACTCATCATAATTATGGCTCAATTACAAAATAACCTATTTTTTGCATTGGCACATATCCCAGGGTTCTCAAAAACTCTAACCCATAAAACTAATAGTGGAACTATGAGAATTGGAATCTCTATTTGACCCAAATGGGTATCCAGAAATGAAAACACATTAAATAGAAACTAACACTAAGCATATTTTCTGGTGATAGAGGATTGCTCTTACACCACTAGATGCTCCTGCATCAGACACCTAAAGTAGATTGAAAAGTGACCCTATCACTTTATAGCTAGCAGAGGAAAACCCAAATGGGCAACCTATGCTATGGATATCCAAGTTGAATCTTCCATTGGTCATCCTTTCCACTTCACAAGGTATTCTTCATACTGCCTATTTCTGGTACTCTGGCCCACATGACTATCTATAATTTCTTCAATATCTTCTTTCTTAGAAGTAGGAATTGAACATAGCTTTAACATCAACTCCTCCTTGACACAATCATCATGATATGCTATTAAGTCTATAATATTGAAAATATGAGAAATGTGAATCCCATCTAGCAACTCCACCTCATATGCATTCCTTGAATCATGTTTCTTCAAAATTTTGTAGGGACCAAATTTCTTCATCTTCATCTTGTTGTAGGTACCCATTGGAAATCATTCCTTCCTCAAGTATACCATAACTAGACCCCCAACTTGGAACTCCTTATGTCTCCTCTTTTGATCCGCTCTATCTTTATATTGTAGGTTCATTTTGACAATATGTGCATTTACCTCCTCATGTAGGTTCTTGACATGTTCAAAAAAGTCTTCTACCTCAGCACTTGTCCTCTCTCCTTGCTCCATCTTCCTTAGCTATGGTGCAGTCCTTGGACTACTCTCATACATAATTTGGAATGAAGATCTACTAGTACTCCTATTCACATAATTGTTGTAAGAAAATTCTACTTTTGGTAGAATTAAATCCTATCCCTTGGGCTTATCTCCTACTAAACACCTTAGCAAATTGCCTAAACTCCTATTCACTATTTGTTTATGTCCATCGGTCTGCAAATGATGTTCAAAGCTAAATTGTAATCCTATCTTCAACTTCTTCCACAAATTCCTCCAGAAATACCCAACAAATTTAGTATCTATGTCATAAATAATACTTTTTAGGAGACCATGTAGCCTTACTACTTCTTTGAAAAATAAATCTACAATATGCACTACATCATGAGTCTTGTGGCATGGAATGAAGTGTTCCATCTTGGAGAACCTATCAAACACCATAAATATTGAGTTATTACCCCTTTGTGTCCTCAGCAATCCAAGAACAAAATCCATACTTATGTCCTCCCAAGGCTTCGTTGGAACAAGCAATGGCTGATAAAGTTTAGTATTTTGACTAAATCCTTTGGCTGTTTGACATACTCAACAACTCTATGTTGATCTCAGATTGGTTTTGACAAGTGAGTGTCAACACACTTAAACTATTTACTTAGTTCATGCCGAACTAGTAATACATGTCGATCACAACATGTAAATGTTAGACCATACTGAGTTGCAATGGGTGCCAAGTCACTCAATTGCTGAGTAGATAGACCATGCCAAGTGATTCAAGTGCCGAGTAAATAGTGGATCCTTTTTGGACAAACACACCATATGTGTATAGCCCATTTGACATAAGTGTCAAAAGGGGGAGATAAATAAAGAGTATTGGGGGAGAATAAAGAAACATGGGAACCAAAAATAGAGGAAGATAAAGTATGGGGGAGATATAATACAAGGGAGTATAAAAAAAGGGGGAGCAAAGAATAAAAGAAAGGAAAAAATAACAAAGGGGGAGCCTAGTAATAAAGTTATATCATTGGGGTGATATACATTTTTGAGATTCTTTTTTGTTTTGTTGAGAAAAGTAGTAAACAGATACAAAATCAGCTATGACAGAGCACATCAGATGAAAGAGTATCAGAATAAGCATTGAAGTCAGAAAGGAGCACTAATTTTGGATACAAAATAGACACATTAACTCAAGGGGGGTTATCAATTTTGAGGTATATAGGTTATTGGAAAATTTTGAAAATTTTAAAGTTTTGTATATAATCGAGTCATGGATATGTTATGTTTGAGAAGATAAGATTGATTATGTATATTTAAGTGTTTTTGACACTCATGTCAAAGGGGGAGATTGTTGATCTCAGATTGGTTTTGACAAGTGAGTGTCAACACACTTAAACCATTTACTTAGTTCATGCCAAACTAGTAATACATGTTGAGCACAACATGTAAATGTTAGACCATGCCAAGTTGATTTGAGTGTTGATTCACTCATGTGCCAAGAAGACAGACCATGCCACATGATTCAAGTGCTAAGTATATAGTGGATGCCAAGTAATGTAGGTGCCAAGTCAAAAGCAGAAATAAAATTTATGTCGAGCATCAGAGACTTCATATGCCAAGTAACACAATTTGGACATATTTGTTTGTAATGATATAGACAACTATGTAAACCATTTTAAAGCCAACATAAGGATATATTACAATCTTTTTGGAGATAAGGATGAATCTTTATGTGGATTCCCCATGTAATTATATGCAACCAATTAGAAAATGGGAAGGTTTAAGCAGCAAAATGGATGAATCTCAGCCATAGATTCATACCTAACGCTAAGCCACCAAAGTCTTCTTAAGGATGATGAAGCCCTAAATTATATATGGTGTAACAAGGGGTGAATGATTGAATTGGAATAGAGAACAAGACAATTTGTAGAGCTTTCAAGGAAACTTAGTAGTTAGAGTGAATTGTAGAATTAGTTAGAGAAGAACATAGGATAGAGAAGGATACAACATTGATACATTAGATCATGAAGGATTGATTAGAGATTGTGAAGAGGTGATCTATTATCAGGCAAGCAAGTGCCAATCATAGGATCTATGCTGATACATTCTAACAGGTGATTTCAATTAAATCTCTTAATAGAGTAGTCCTAATAGGCTATATGAAATCCTTTAACAAGGTGCTTACTTAATTGTAAGTTGAAGTCCTCTAACTAGGCACACTTCTAATAGGGTGTTGAAATCCTCTAACAAGGTGGGACTTAATATGTAAGCCTTTAACAGGGTAGGCCTTTCATAGGGCAAACCATGATTCATGGTCAAACTATTGTAACCGTCATTGGATACACTTTATTGCTGTAGTAGTGAAGATTTGTGGGTGTCATCCCCACCCCAATTTTACCTTCTCACTTGGAGGGTTTCTGGGTAATCATATCTAGTGTTATGTGTGTGTTTGATTACATGTTTACTTGATTGATGCATATGCTTTACATGTTATTTCAGTATATTAATGCATGTGATTTATGAATGATGAAATTTTTATGGGTTCAAGTTTAAACTCTTGATTCACCCCCCCCCCCCCCCCCCCCCCCCAGAAGTTTACTCTCTTCCCATTTTCAATTCCAACACTTTACACAAAATTCTTCACATCCTAGGATAGTTGAGGCCAAAAGTAATGTTCACGAATAATGGATATGGTCTTATCTCGACCAAAGTTTCCTACCATCCCTCCACTGTATTTCTTCTTGATCAAGTTCTCCCTCATGGAACTCCTTGGAATACACAATGGAATTCCTTTAAATAATATGCCATCTTGGATTATGTAATCTAGCCACCTGGTCCTATCTAGAGTAACAAGTTCTTTACAAGTCTTCCAAGCCTTTGCAAAGTTGGGATCCTCAGGGTACAGATTCTTGAGTTCATCAAACCCACCCACTTCAACCTGCATTTCTATTAGCAACAATTGTCTCCTACTTAATACATCTACAACCCTATTAGACCTTCCACTTCTGTGTTTCAATACAAATGTATAGCCTTGCATAAACTCTACCCATTTTAAATGTCTCTGATTTAATTTACCTTGATTATTTAGGTACTGTAATGATTGATGATCAATATACAAGACAAATTATTTTGGCAACAAATAATGCCTCCATTTCTTTAAGGCCTAAACTATTACATAGAACAAAATACTTCTTTGCATGATTCAATTTTTCACTAAAATAGGCAATAGGCTTAGCTTCTTGGCTCAACATAGCCCCAATAGCACTGCCACTAGCATTGCAATCCAACTAGAACACTGTTAAAATATGGAAGTGCCAACACAAGTTTCTCTATCACCTTCTTCTTCAGCAATTCAAAACTCCTTGCAACTCTTGTAGTCCACTTGAACTCTTTTCTATCCCCCCCTATTGTTTCAGTTAGGGGTGCACATATGCTACTGAAATTCCAAATGAACTTCCTATAAAAACTAGCCTAACCATGGAATGACCTTACCTAAGTGGCAGACCTTGGAGTAGGCCATTCCAAGATGACCTTCACCTTCTCTGGGTTCATTTTGAGACCTTCAGCTAAGACAACAAACCCCAAATAGACTAAATCCATTTTGAAAAAGTTACACTTCTTCAAATTAATCAATAATTTCTCTTCCCTCAACCTTTTAAGGACACTACAAATGTGCAATAAATGTTCATCCAAAGACTTGTTGAGAATCAAAATATCATCCAGATAGACAATAACAAATTTTCCCAAAAATTTCTTTAGTACCTCATTCGTAAGCCGTATGAAGGTACTTGGTGCATTGGTTAATCTAAAGGCCATGACTAACCACTCATATAGACCATCCTTGGTCTTGAATGCAATCTTCCATTCATTTCCCTCTCATATCCATATCTGGTGATATCCACTCTTGAGATCTATCTTTGTGAAGTACTGAGCTCAACTCAAGCAGTCCATAAGATCATCCATCCTTGGCAAAGGAAACTAGTACTTGATGGTTATTTTATTTATAGCCCAAGAGTGTGTACACATTATCCACTCTCCATCCTTCTTTGGTGCCAACACTATAGGTACTACACGTGGACTCAGTCTCTCTCAAATTGAACACTTCCTTAACAACTATTGAACTTGTTTGTTTAGCTCCTCAATCTTAGTAGGAGTCATCCTATGAGTAGCCTTGTTAGGCAAACTAGCTCCAAGGACTAAATCTATTTGATGATTGATTTTCCTTATTAGCAGCAACCCTTTTGGAACATTATCAGAGATGATATCTCCATACTCACTTAATAGACCTGAAACTTCAAGTCGAACTTCACTACTACCTTCCTTATCCTTTCTAGGAATTAAAGCATAACACATATGCTGATGCTTCCTGCCATCCAAAAAATTTCTTCGATCCACAAGACATACCCTAGCACTACTGCATACCTTTTCAACCTCTTTTATCAAGGGTGTGAATTTGTGGTGAACTCCATCCTTTGTTAGAGAGTATTTATTTGCATGACCATCATGTATAGCATTCCTATCAAACTACCATGACCTTCCCACTAATAAATGATAGACATCCATCAGGATGATGTCATAGAGAACCTCGTCATGGTAACTCCCAATCTTGAACTCTACCAAACATTTCTCACTGACTAGGAACTTATGATCATCCTGCACCCAAGAAATCTGATAGGGATGGGGGTGTTTCTCCCTCTTGAGCTTTAGCTTTGAGACCATCTCTTTTGACACCAAGTTGTTAGTGCTTTCACCATCAACAATCACATCACAATATTTACCCTCATACTTGCACTCAGTAGGAAACAAACTCCTCCTTTGTTTAGGTTCATTCTCACCACTCAGTAAGACCCTTTCATTAACTAAAACCTCTCCTCTTTTTGCATCCTTTGAATGTGATGACTTTGCATCATCATCCACATGAACAAACCTTGCTTGACCATCAACTCTTCTATATGTCCTTCCTTGGCATTGATGACATTCATAGGCACACAGACCTTCTTCATTGCAATGAAAATAGGTACCACAGAAGCCTCCTCTTCTTGAACCTTGTCCACATCCTCTACCTCTTCCTCTCTAATCTCTAAAGTTTTGATCACGAGAGCAGTTGAAACCTTCATTCCTCTGGTTTCAGCTTGTACCCACATCTTCATTTTTCTTCTGGTTCTCATTTTGGTCTCCAAATGACCTACCATTGCCCCTTTCTCCTTGACTATGCCCTCTTTGCCTTCCATCAATTTTTTTTTTTAGCTTCTCCTCAAATCACAAGGTGAACTAGTATGCCTCTTGAATTCTAGTCATTCTAACTAGACTTAACTCCTCCTGAATGCTAGGTCTTAACCCATTAAGGTAATGAGCAACCTTCTCCTTGTTTGCTTCTGCATGCCCCTCCCTAATAAGGACTTAGTAAAATTCCTCTATGTATTCCTAGATAGTTTCCTACTTTCTTTAACCCTTTCATCTTCTTGAACAAATCAAGCTCATAATCAACAAGAATAAACTGTTTCTTTAGTTTGTCCACCATGCAATCCCATCTTGTGATTTTCTCCTTTCCTTTTCTATTTCTTTCCAACTGAATCTCTTGCCACCATATTTTGGAATGGCCTTTCATTTTTGCCTTCACAAACTTAACCCTATCAGGGTCCTCTATATCCTCATACTTAAAATATTCCTCTAGCTCACTGATCCAGTCGATCAACTCATCTGGGTTTAGATTTCCCAAAAACATGCCAACGTCAATTTTAGGTCTTTTTCCCAACTTGGAAATGGCCCTAAAAATCTTCTCCTCTACTTGGTTTAGAACTTCTCCATCTCCTTCCCCTTCCTACACAATATTTCCTTCTTCATTTTCCTCCTCTATTTCATCACCTACAATAATATTCATCCCTCTATGGATCTCCTCTTGCAATGCCTGAACTTGTTTCTTGAGGGTTCTAACCTCAGGAGGAACAGCTCTGACCCTTCCACCATGCTCCCTTCTTGGAGGCATCTTCTCACTATATTAAAACCCACAACCAAATAGTCCTAGTGCAAATTCCCTCATAGTTGGTGCTCTGTCTACACGCTCAGGAAAACTCGCTCTAATACTACTTGATGATGACACAACCAAAGACAAAATGAACACAGCAGGAAAAGGGGAATACTATTATCAAAAGTGATATGCTATTACATTTAGTAAAATAAAAATAGGCTTAATGACATGCCCTATTGGCTTATAATGTTATCTGATTTTGGGGAAGAACCCTCCTCACAGTACCTTCTCCCAAACTCCACCAAAAAACTATGTTTATAGTACCAAAAATGACCTTAAGTAACTTGAATTAGGTTTAGGGTTAGGAATAAATTTTAGAATATGTAATTTGGCATCCAACACAAAAATAGAAGGTTCTA
Organism: Cupressus sempervirens; assembly: GCA_028749045.1. Taxonomy (NCBI): domain Eukaryota; kingdom Viridiplantae; phylum Streptophyta; class Pinopsida; order Cupressales; family Cupressaceae; genus Cupressus; species Cupressus sempervirens. Next base: position 337,358,300 of record CM053783.1, on the reverse strand, counting down.
GAAAACATGTTAGAAGTCTATGTAAAATTAGAAGAATCCAGAAATGGTAGTCCAACTTCTGGGAGATATAACTTTTGATTTGGGACTTCGATTGACAAACTGTTTACATTTTTGGAAAGCTCTCTGAGCACTATATAGACCTATGGACTATATTTTCTCATCCCGCATTGTTTGGTCCTATATGAGGCCATTTAGTGCCTTAAATATGACTTTGAAGTACTCTTAGGAGGTCTCCAGGCAACTTAAAACTGCAATAACTTTCAAACCATAAGGCCTTTTGACTTGATTTTTTTTTGGAGTGCTATAAATTACAAGTATAATCATCCCTCAAAATTACACCCTCTAAATCATCATAATTATGGTTTAATTACAAAATAACCTACTTTTTGCATTGGCACATATCCCAAGGTGCTCAAAAACTTTGAACCAAAAAACCAATAGTGGAACTACGAGAGTTGGAATCTCTATCTGACCCAAATGGGTATCCAAAAATGAAAACACATTAAACAAAAACTAACACTAAGCATATTTTTCGGTGATACAAGATTGACCTTACACCACTGGATGCTCTTGCATAAGTGCACATTCACAAATTCCACCAAAGGTACATTGATACATGACATTAGATCCTTTTATCATTGATCAATTCAAGAACTAGTAGCTTTAGAGAGGAATCAAGTGTATGAAGCATCGTGTGTGGATGGAAACCTAAAACTCAAGCATAAACACCTAGAAGTAAAGCATTTAACCCACATTCTACATATGCTGAGGGATTTTTGAATCAAGTGGATTAGGTTTATCCTAATTCATGTTCACAACATACAATTTTGGTTCAAAGAACCCATCTAGATCACAAAGAAAATGATTCATAGGCTTACCAGGTCCCCCATGCTTGATAGACCTAAAACAACAAAAACCCTAGGTTGGGTTAAACTGGTGAAGAAGACTTTTGCTGAGTGGAATGGAAGACAAGTGAAGCTAAATGGTGTTACAAACATGGAGTTATCAACTGAAGTTTAGATATCTTTGCATACTTCAAAAGTTTTGCAAGAAAATTGGGACAAACCCATGTCTCTAGAATTAAAGGTACATTGTGATTTGCTCTAAAATTTTAGTGTTACCTTGTAATTATGCATTGACATTTGTGTCAAAAAAAAGGGGGACATATATTATAGAATGTAAAAAAGGGGGAAATATAGTTGTATAGAAGGAATTTATGTTCAACAAAGCTACAAAATAGATTTTGAAAAATAAAAAATAGAATCAGTGTTAGTTGAGTATTAGCACAAGTGTAAAAATCAATTTATAGACCCAAGTACATTGATAGGGGGAGTTTTGACTTATCTTTTTGAGCATTTAGAATTTTTGGTATGATAAGTATTTTTTTCACTAATGCCAAAGTGGGAGATTGTTGACCTTATGGTCAAATCATTTGTCAATTAGTGCCAAAACACTTGATCATTTGGTTGGTCACATTGCTACTAAGCTTCACAATGTTAATCGAGTTATTCTAGTGTTAACTGAGCCTCATAGTATAAACCAAGTTGTTTCTATATCAACCAAGCAGAAAGTAAGTGTTAACCGAGCAAAATAGAAAGACAGTGTAAACTGAGCTAGCCATGTTAATAAGGTAGAGAAAATGTATTGTTGACTGAGCTTTAGTGTCAACTGAGTTCTATGGTGTTTGTTGAGTCATCAATGTTAACCAAGTTTATATATGATCCTAAGTGATCAATGTGGACCAAGCACTAGTGTCAACTGAGTGCTAGAGTTTGTCAATTTCACTATGTTACCGAGTGTTAGAATATCACCTCAGTGGTCTTCAGAACCTAAGTATCAATAGTGAGCCAACTTGGTGAAGATTTTTAAATTTGGTATTATTGCCAACCTCAAAAGGTAACTATTTAATTTGGTATATATGTAAGATATCTTGTCATATCCAAAAGAGTATGAGTAAAAAGTATGAATGTGAATTGAAGAGTAAAGGCTACAAGTAGTATAAGGAAAAGCAAAGTCTCATCTATCATAGCAAGATGATAATTTTACATCAAAGGAATCTCATTCAACAAACTGAGTTGCAGAGCAATGATCAGCTACTAGTTCATCCTAACAGGTGCATCATTCAAATCCTTTAACAAGGTGGACTTAATAGTCTTATGTAGAATCTCCTAACCAAGTATATACTTTATTGTATTGTATGAATCCTTTCATAAGGTGGACCTAATAGTCCTTATTGCTCCTAAAAGGGTAGATCATCAAAAGTGATCATTTGTAGGCCTTGACAGGTCAACTTCATACTGTGGTACTAAAGCTTGTGGGTATCATAACCCCCCCTACCAATTTTACTTTCTATTTGGAAGGTTTTTGGATTACCAATTATTGTGTAAAGTGTTATGAATGGTTTATTGCTTTCAATATTTCATGCATTCAATTAGATCATATTAGCTTAAAGAGGATTAATTGGTGAAATGAAGTAAAAGTTTTATTGGTTTCTGATTCACCCCTCCCCTCTCAGTCACCTAACCTATTCTACATTTCCAATAGTTGGTCACTTTCCTACTAAATTTCCTAACAAGAGTAAGAGTGACAAAAATGACAAGAAAGATTTCAATTACTTTAAGAATGGGGATTACAAAGACAAAGGGAAGAATTCATGCTACATTACTGAAGAGGAGCATACCAAGTCTAGTTTTGATGATGAAAAGGAAATAGTTGAGATAGTATGTGTTGAAATCAAAGAAGATCCCAATGGAGAAAGGTATGAAAGTAAAACTTCACTTATGTCACATGTTAGCAAGAATGATTCATGGATTATTGATAGTGGTTTCTTACATCACATGACTAGTGATCTAAGTAATTTTGATAAATTTGACGAAATTGACAGTGGTGTAACTATTAAGCTAGGTAATGATGTTCCATATCCGTTAAAAGGTAAAGGATCACTAATGATGAATGAAAAGATTAGATGTGATTATGCATATTGGGTACAAGGACTAAAGTACAATCTTTTGAGTGTTGGACAGTTGAATAACTCAAGTCACAAGTTTAAATTTTAGAACAAAAAAGTCAAGATCTTTGATGATGAAAGAAATTGGATCAAAATGAAAATAAGAGGTAACTTATTCTATCTTGATCCTACTATTGAGACATGATTATTTGATAAAGTTGAAGATGTATAAAAGGTTGTGTCATGTAAACTTTGAGAAGATGGTGAAAGTTAGCAGAAAGAAAAGAGTAATAGGTTTACCAAATATACAAAAATGAGAGAATGCTATTTGTAAAGAATGCCAACTTGGTAAGATGACAACATCTAGTTTTTCAAGAAAAGCACGCCAAATGATATCCTATAATTGGTTCATATTGATCTATGTGGTTCAATTGGTGTTGAAAGTTACTATGGTGATAAGTATTTCATATTGTTTGTTGATGACTATTCAAGAATCATGATTGTTATGTTCATGAAGGTGAAATCACATAATTTTTATATGTTCAAATGGCATAAAGATAGAGTTGAGAAGGAAACTAGAAAATCTTTGAAATGTTTAAGATTTGATAGAGGTAGTGAGTTTATGTCCGTTAAATTCACTAGATTTTGAGCTGAGAATGGTATTAAAAGACAAATGTCTGCACCAAGGACACCACAACAAAATGGAGTTGTTGAAAGGAGAAATAGATCAATTATGGATTGTGCAAGAACATTGATGATTGAAAAAGAGGTCTCTCAAATATTCTAGAGAGAAGCAATTAGCACTGTTGGTTATACTCTCAATTGAGTTCAATTGAAAAAAGGGACAAACAAGATAGCCTATGAACTTTGGTATAGTCACACACCAAATGTAAGTTATTTCAAACTCTTTGGAAGTAGGTGTTATCTTCACAAAGATGAAAAGAATAGTAAATTTTATTTTAAACAAAATGAAGGTGTATTCTTGGTTATTCATAGAAAATCTTATAAGTGTTTGAAAAACGATACTAACAAGATGATTGAAAGTGTAAATGTAAGATTTGATGAGTTTGTAGGGAAGAATGATGTAGAGAGCAAGATGGAACCTGAAGATTACAACAACTTTGTGTATGTGTATGAAGAGGCACCTAGCACATTGTCCTAGTTACAATAGAGGCCCACTAAGCACTAGAAAATAAAAGTTGAGTTACATAATGCTTTTCTTGAGCATCGGTTAGCACAACCTGAGTAGGAAGTTGAAACCCTATCAAGTGGAGAATTTGCTGAAAATCAAATAAATGAACTTGTATTGGCCAAATATGTGAGAAAGAATCATTCCCCTGAATAAATTATTGCAGATATAAGTGTTGGAGTACAAACAATAACTAAATTAAGATATAGTACCTATTTGATTTCTGATTTTGAATTAAGAATAGTTAAGGCTGCATTGGATAATGAAAATTGGAGAAATGAATGATGGGATTGATCAAAATAGGAAGAACAACACATTGACACTAGTACCCCTATTAAAAACAATGTAATAGGAACCAAATGGATTTTTGGAAACAAGCTGAATTAAAATGGAGAAGTGGTTAAAAATAAGGCAACACTAGCTTGCAAAGGTTAAGCACAAGAAGAAGGGATAGATTATGGTGATACTTTTGCTCCTGTGGAAAGACTGAAAGAAGTAAGAACATTTTTGGCATATGCTACATACAAGAAGTTCAATGTATATCAAAATGGATATCAAATGTGCATTTTTGAGTGAAATACTTGAAGATGAAGTATATATATTGAACAACCTAAAGAATTCATTGAACCTTAAAAGAAAAACATGGTATGCAAATTGAACAAGGAATTATATGGATTGAAAAAAGCACTGGGAACATAATATGAAAGGTTATATTCTTATTTGATTAAGATTGGCTTTGAAAGAATAAGTGAGAATAGTAATCTATATCTAAAATGTGAATACGAAGATATGGTATTAATTACTAAAATATTTGTGGATGATATTATATTGGAGGAAATGACATGTGTAAGAATTTTTTTGATCAAATGAGTACAAAATTTGAAATGTCGATGTTTGGTGAGATCAAATTTTTCATTGGATTACAAGTCTATCAAACAATGAAAGATATATTTGTGACTCAATCTAAGTATGTCAAAAAAATCTTTAAAACTTTTGGGATGGATGAGTCTAACACAATCAGCACACCTATGATGACTGGAGTCAAATTATCAAAACAAGACACTACTAGAGAGGTAAATGAGACACAATACAAATCTATGATTGGTAAGTTATGATATGTTGTACATAGTAGATCAAATATTGCACTTGTTGGAATTGTTGCAAGGTTTTCATCTAATCTAAAGGAGGCACACATGACTATTGTGAAAATGATATTTAGATATCTAAAAGGAACTGAAGAATATGGCTTATGGTACAAGCATATTGATAAATTTAATCCTAAAGTCTAAACAGGTGTTGATTGAGTTGGTAATTTTGATGATAGAAAAATCACAAATGGTTGAGCTTTCTTTTTAGGAGAAAGATTGATTACTTGGATAAGAAAGAAACAAAATTATATTCCACAATCTATTGTTGACGCTGAGTATGTTTCTACTGCAGTCAATTATTCAAATATTGTATGGACTAAGAATTATTGGAAGGTAGGCTAGAAGAGATAACCAAGCCTATTACTATTTATTGTGATAACACTAGTGCAATAGATATTTTAAAAATCTTTTGATGCATGCAAAAATAAAGAACATATTAATCAAGTATCATTATTTGAGGGAGCAAGTACAAGAGAAACAAGTGAGGCTTGAATATGTGTAGTCTAAAGAGAAAATTGTCAACATATTTACTAAGTGATTGCCTAAGGATTATTTTGAGCATCTAAGAGGTAAATTATGGGTCCTACCCCTATCCAAAATTGACTAGGTGAAGATTCATGTTGCATCAATTCATGGATGAATTATAATGTCTTTGTGGAGTTGATGCAAGAGTTCACACTTTGGGAATATTTTTGAAGTTGTGAAGAAGATTGTGATGAAACTAATGTATATTGTACATGCAAGGTAGAAGGATAACTGCAATATTTTATTATTTTCATATTGAAATTTATGATGATCTTTAGCATTACTGTCAAAGGGAGAGAAGTGTAGGAAAAGGGGAGAGAACTAGAAAATGAGAAGATTTCCCAAGTTCAAGGGGAGAGTAAGGAACAATAAAGTACAATATCAGATTTGTTGCTAACAAAAGGATGAGAAGATTATCAAATGGTGAAGTATACCCAAAGGGGAAGATAATTTGCAAAGGGAGAAATTTTGATGAAGATTATTTCTACCAAAGGTACATACTAAGTTATAGAGAACCTATTTATAAAGATAAAGAGTTGAAAAGTTGTATTTTTTACAATGCATATATTTGATTATCTTATGTAATATTTTTTAGTGTAGAATCATATGTTATGTGTTACCATCAATTCCAAAGGGGGAGATTGTTAGCCCTAATATATAATGTAACTATTACTGCTATGAATATATATAAATGAGTCATATCAGTTATTTTGTTTTCATTGATGTCAAGTCTTAGTTGGCTAGAGATTATGCTAACTCAATAGAATGTTTTATCAATATGGTTGATGAAGATAATTATAATTAATGAAGAGAATTTGAAGAAAGTATGTTAAAGATTGAGTTGATAATTATGGTTTACAATGAGAACTTGAAGGAGTTGGACAATGATAATGTAATGTTAGTTTGATTAGTTTACAATCATGTAATATTGTAATGTATAGAGCTACACAAGCTTAACTGAGTGACAAGGTTAAAGAAGGGAGACAATATTCACTGAGTGACTTTAGTGTTCATTGCAAAGTTAATAAACGAAGGTACAGAAATTATGTATTGCCCAAGTGAGTTCAGTATTAACTAGATACTATATTACATGAGTGAAATGTGATGTTCATTGAGTAATAGCTAGAAGAACAAGTTGAAAGAAATGAAATCTAAGGCCAACTTTTGATGGAGATTCAAAATGTTTGAGATGTTCAAAGGCACGAGTCAAAGTTTGTTACAAGATTAACTACTAGGAAAATTCAATAAGGATATGATGATAGAGAGTAAAGAAGAATAGGGAAGATTACAAACCTCTGTGAAAGTTCTATGAGATTGATGATGATGATTAAGCAACAATAAATGGAAGAATCTGGAAGTACAAAAAACTATTTAAGGAGGGGACAAGACAATTTTTAGGTTATTGATGATGTTGATCATATTGCTAGTTAGAAGATAATATTGTTGATGAGGTTGTTGTGAATGTGAAGTTGGAAAAGCTGAAAGAAGATAGTTGAATTAGGTGAACCAAGTAGAGTTGGAAGAAAGAGGAGTGAATCAACCAATCGAATGAATAGAGGAAAAAGATTGGAGTGGAAGATTAGATAGAGACAAGAATAGAAAGGAGATTTGAATAAGCAAGGTAATGCTATACCTAAACATATTGGTTTTACATTGTTACTTTCTAATCATTGTACTAGAAAATCTCATAGACTGAGTGGGCCTAATAATTCTATGAAATCCTATATGGTAACATTGATTAGTGGTGTTTTTAAGTCCTTTAAAGCATGCCACTCTTTAGACAAGAGCAAGGAGTGATAAGGCCTAGATGATATTTTGGTTAAATCCTCTAACAAGGTCACATTAACAATGTGTTGTAACCTTTAACAAGGTTGGATACTAATAGAGATTACTTCAAAAGAGTAAAATTTTGGGTTGTTGATCCTAGGTGGTTTTTTTCATTAGAGGGTTTCCACATTAAAAATATTGGCGTTAATTGTGTGAATGTTGTTATGTTTCAAGTTGTTTTATCTTTTATTTTTATTTTACTACAACTTGGTGGTAACAAAGTTTATGGTCGATAATAACTAAATTATATTATTTTTAGTCAATTAAAATAGAATAGTGAATGACAAGTTTGAAGTAAAGTGATTGAATGAGTTAATTATGAAGTTTAATGGATACATCGAGTGAAAGTTTGTTTGATACTAAAGTTGTTAAAAGGGAATGTGGATAACTGATTCACCCCTCTCCCCCTTAGTTATCTAATAGATAATATAACCTAATCCAATAGGATCAAGATTTCATCTTAAGGCTCCATCAAAGTTTAGGTTATCACAGCCTACTAGAGGAAGTTCGCACTTGCAATCTTCCCTAGCTTATTTATCTGTTTCAGAGTAGGTCAAAGTTGGGTTAATTAGTTTGAGCTAGTTTTTGCACATTTCTAAATTCCATTTAGAGAAAGAACCTTCTTCTTTATGAGAGATTCTAAGGTTATTATTTTCCTCCTCTATAATGCATGCTTCTACTTTACTGAGGAATGAGGTAAGATCTATCCTTTCATTAGAAAATATTCTTCTATTTCTCTCCTTCCATATTTCTCGTAAAATTATGGATGGAGATATTTTCAATAAATTGCTATAGACCCTAGAGTGCCCATTTTTAGGCCAATTGTTTACTAAAATTTCTTCAATTGTCTGGGAATGTTCTTAACCAGATAAGATTTTGACATAACCATTGCCAAGATTTCCTAGCAAAGAGGCATTGGAACTGCAACTGCTCAGTCATCTTAAATTCATTTTCACATAAAGGGCATCTTGAGGCCCCTCAAAACCCATCTTGGAAAATCTATTTGTTTTTAGGATTATGTTTTGCAAAGTTGTCCAAAGAAAGGTTCCCACTTTAGGAAAACGTGCAACATCTGAATAGAGATTGAGAGGGATATCTATCTTTTCTCATTGATTGGAGTTAATTATAAATTCATATCCTCTTTTTACATTGTATTTCCCTCTCTTTGAGGCACCCAAGATTAATTTGTCCTTCTTATCTTTATGGTAAACTTGTTTATTTTTTAGAAATCGTTCAAAAATATATTTTTCTTGGATGGATAGATTTGTCTCTTTAATGGATTTCTACTTCCAACCTCCTTATTGTTCATCATTTCTTATATGTTTGTAATCACTTACATGATGTCCTTGTAGATCTGTTAGAGAGTTTTTAATATTAGTTGGAAGGTTAAAGCTATTAGGTGGAAGCAATCAACCCCACGAATCTTCCAAAAATAGAGTCTCATGTCCTTGACCAATATTCCAACTAATATTGTTAGATATAAGGGATCAACATTGCATCGTGAAGTTCTAGGTTCTTGATCCTTTAGGTGAATCTTTGGTTTGAAACAATGATAAAGGATTTGAACTATTCAAATACTTGTGAAATGTTTTTTTGCCCATTTTCTATCATGTTCTTGGTACATTCTCCAAATTAGTTTTTCTCCTAGGACTTCATTTTTCCAGCTCTAGTTCTTTATAACTAATCCTCCATATTCTTTAGGTCTACATATTCTATCCCATTTGATTTATTCTTGTTTCTTCTTTTCTTATGCTCCTTGCTAGAAAAACTTTCTTAGTTTACTATCTAGGTTTCTTTTAACTCATTTAGGAAGTGGAAGACAACACATATGGTGTGCAGGAATGGCTGATAAAATTGACTTAGTCATGGTTATTCTTCCAACTTTACTTATCCATTTTGCTTTCTAGCTTTCCATTTTTTGGTCTACCTTTTATATTATAAGATTCCATGTTTTAGCATCTCTTGCACCTTTTTTGAACTGGATGCCAAGGTATTTATAACAAGGATATCTAGCTTTTCTTAATCCTATTGTATTACATATATTTCTTTCTATTTTGAGGGGGGAGTATTGAGAAAGAAAATATCTGATTTAATAAAATTTACTTTTTGACCCGATCCTTCCATATAGGTTTTAATAATTTGTTTGAATTTTTGGGCCTCTTCCATCATGCTTTCTCCTAGAAAGATAGCATTGTCTGAAATTATTTATGTGTTATTTTAGGTACTTCCTCTATTACCATGATTCCCCTATTTTTTCCATCCAATTATGTTTTTTTTACTGCTCTACCAAATGCTTTAGCCATTTTGATAAAGAGGAAAGGGTAGATTGGGTCTCCCTACCTAATACATCTAGATATGCTAAAACAAACTTACGAAATACCATTAATTAGAAGGGAAATTTTGCTAGTTGAGATACAATTATATGTTAGGTCAATGCACTGGTGTAAAAAACCAAAGGCTTCCATAAGCATGCATAAAAATCTCCAATCAACCTTATCCTAAGCCTTTTAAATGTCTAACTTTATTAACATATAAGGTTCCTTATTAATTTGAACTGAGTGTATTAGTTCTTGGGTTATTTGTTGGAAACAATTCTTCAATTGTATATTGTCATTGATGTTTACACAAATGTCAGTATTAACTAAGAAATGTAGACTTTGCAATATTAACCTTGTATATCTCAATATTAACTAAGTAGCCTGATAAAGAAGACTTTCCAGTATTAACCAAGTAGTTGGTTAATAAAAGGATTCCTACTTGTAGTGTTGACCAAGTGGTCAGGCATCGAAAGGATGGCAATATTGACTGAGTGGTCGGGCATTGAACGAGTCACAATATCAATCTAGCATTCAATCCTAGTATTGACTGAGTGACATCTTTTTTTAATATTTTAATCAATTAAGGCTGACTATTTGGATGTTTATTGATGTTTTCAAAGGGTATTCAAGCTGAATTTTCCTATCTTATGATATATAAGAAAGGTCAAGTTGTGAGGATAAGATGTAAGAAGTGGAATATGAAATAAGATGGATATGAGAGTGAAGGAAAGGTAGAGCAAGAACGTTGGAAGATAAGATGAAAAGCACATATGATCATAAAGGATCTAGAGGTCAAGCTAAAACAAAGATCTAAATCTACAAATAAAGTTTCTTCATAAATTAGGTAAAATTGTAGTTGCTTTCTAACCATTGTAGTAGTAAAGAAATCTCCTAATAGAGTTGACTTAATAGTCATTTTGTAAATCCTCTAACAAGGTGACATTTCAAGATTGAAGTGCTTGAAGATCTCTAACTAGGCCACTCTTAATAGGGAGATCTAAATGCTCTAACAGGTTCATACTTAATAGTATGCTTTGTAACCTTTAACAAGGTTGGCTCCTAACATAGCTCACTTCAGAATAGTGAAAGTTATTGTGACTAGTTGCAAGGTGGTTTTTTTCAAATTGGGTTTCCACATTAAATCTTGGTGTCATATGTGTTCATGTTATTTGCTTATGCTTTATGTTTCTGCAACTAAGTTACTAAAGATTAAAATAGATTAATAATCTTAAGGTTCTAATGTTAACTAAGCTAGTCGTATTGCATGATCAGTGGAAGTTTGTATTGACATATAAGGGCCATGGATTTATGTTTGTGGTAACTGATTCACCCCTCCCCTCTTAGGTACTCTCTTACATTTCCAACACTATCATCCTACCAAAGGGATTCAAAAAATATTGAATATAAATAGGTGTTTTGAGTTACACATAAAAATAGCTATGCTATGTTTTCTAAAAAAATCAAGAACTATTTTTTGTGTGCGCGGGTTTTGACCCACCTAATTTTATCCATTTTGTAAAAACTCTAGTAGTTCAAAAAGTAGATTAAAACTCTAGTAGTTTAGAAAGTAGATTTGGAATACTACAATTTATATTGTTTACAAATTTTTTCATTTTGAGTGGATGACCCTCAAACGTCTCATCCAAGTTTAGGGTTACTTGATTTCAAGAAAAAGGTGTTCGCTTATACCCCACTTTTTGTAAATCATCTTGGTGCACTTACCCTAGTTTTCTATTATATTTTTGTATTGAAATTATATTTGCAAGTTACCTTTAATACTTAGATTTAGTATGCATGGTACATTTAAAAATTTATTATATTTTTTAATTCGAAATTATATTTGCATGTTAGATTATATATATTTTTATATTTTTCTTCAAATATTCTATATATTAATATGTTAGTGTATTTTTTTCTTTTTCCTTTATATAATATATAAATAATATATCCTAATAAGAGATGTTTAAAAAGGAAGAATAATTATTTTAAAAGATTAATTATTTTAGATTAATGTTAGTTTATGTTTTCTAATATCACATATGGAGGGCAATGCCAACATATAAATCAAATAAATTTATCTTTAAAAAAAATTGTATATTAGTGTTAGTATATTCTTTTCTAATGTAACGTTAGTTTTTCATATTAATTTTACTTTAGGTTGACGTTACTTTTTTAGATTAATGATAGTTTACATTTATGTTACCAAAAAACATTTAAAGTTATTTTTTTCCTAGATTAATGTACTTAAAGATAGTTCCTTTATTAGAATTGCAAAACCAATTACAAACATCTCTGCCCCTTATTGATGTCTTTAACATTCAGTGATCACTTGATGATCAAAGCCAATAAAATCAACAGAGTATCCTTTTTAGGAAATTGTGACACTCAAATCTCAAACAACAGTTTAATCTCAATACACATAGAATGTTGCCCACACATCGATCACAGCATCAATATCTGCAAAAATGAAAAGATACGATATTCTACCTTCCAAATAAAAAGGTTCTACACAGAACCACTTGCTACATCAATATTTTCAATAATGTGAAGCTCGACCAAAAACACTATATATACTTATCGCAGATATACCTCAATTGGCATACGTAGAACTGAACAAGAATATCAGTTACAAAATACCAATAGACTCCACAAGAATGAGGTGATGCCACGCACATGATGCAAGAATCCAATAAGGAGAGAATCGGTGAGAATAGATAACTGTCAAAGCACATTAACAACATGTCGCAATGCCAAAATGTAACCAACATTGCATACTCATTTCCGATGGTGAATACTTAATGTCAACAGTGAATATGAAAGACAAGACATAACCAATGCCAAGTCAGCATCCATATGGTACAAGATAGGAAGAACACGATCATACTAAGTTGAAGAAATAACCACCATGCCAACTGAGCACAAAGCCTCATACACATAATTCCAAATATGTTACACACGAATAGAAATAAGCAATGCATGCAAGTCTCCAAAGATAATGAAACTCTATCATATACCAAAACTGTGAACAGCAGGAAGATTGATCTCTCTCACAGCTATAAAACATTAACACTCCCTTTTAGCAAGAGTGAGATCCTTAGAATGCCAAATGATGACAAGTGCATTTTGCTGCAACAAAAGATAATGTCAACAAAGAATTTTATCATCCATAAAAGAAATTGTTACCTCGATATAACAATATTCACCAAAGTTTCTCTTAGAGGATAAACCAAGAAGCATTTAATAAAGTCATGGAGTCGCACTTTTGACTTCCATCATGCCTATTAGCAGAGGATGGATCAAGGGATTTCACCTTGAACTTCCCTCACAAAGAACTCATTAATAGGGGATTGCACTTTGAACTTCTCTCACAAGGAACTCATTAACAAGGGATTGCACCTCAAACTTCTCTCACAGATGAGAACTCATTAAAGCACATAAAGATCATCTGAATGCTGAGACTCCCTCTCAGCCAAGATCCCCTCTCGAGAGAGGCAGCAAACTCAGCGTTTGAGTATCACCATAAATTGATTGACTCCAATGTTTGACGAAGCAAGGATCTTTTGCATTCTCCTCTATCACAAAAGCTCCCTCTGAATATAATTTCTTCTTATTTGAATAAACTAATCATAATGACAACCTGTATAGGATCTTCCTCTTTAATGAAGTTATGTAACACCAATTCAGTCTCATGGCTGCAAGCAGCATCTCCATGTTCATTTTTAAAGCCTGTGTTACTTTGCATGTAATATCTCATCATCTCGTTACTTCTTGATTCATCATGCAACCAACAGAGATTACAAACGATTCATAGAATCAACTTATCATGAAGAAAAATATATAGATCAATGCTAAAAGCATGCACTATTCCCAATGTTGTAACAAAAACTTATGATCAATATTCAAAGCTATGAGCTTAGAATACTTATATCTTTGTTGTCTAATCTTCCCCAAGAAGGATCTCAACATGCACACAGATATGGAACAATACAGGGCTATCTCTTTTACCAATATTGAGCAATAATCGCAAACCAACACTCATATGAAGATCGTAGCACATAAATAGAATATCTCAATGCTTAAGAGTTCTGGTTCTGGATCTTTTTCTTAACCTGGCTCTGATACCATGTTAAGTTCTGAACCAGAATATAAGGATGCAATAATCAGAAATACAATAACAGATGACACAATTATTATTCTGGGAAAAACCCTCCTCGTCTCATTGATGGAAACAAACCAACCCACAGAAAGATAGTTTCTTTATTAGAATTGCAAAACCAATTACAAAAATCTTTGCCCCTTATTAATGTCTTTAACATTCAGTGATTACTCAATGATCCAAGCCAATAAAATCTACAGAGTATCGTTTTCAGTAAACCGTGATACCCAGATCTCAAACAACAGTTTAATCTCAATACACAGAATGCCGACCAAACATCAAGCATGGCATCAATTTCTGCAAAAATGGAATAGATACAATATTCTACCTTCCAAGTAAAAAGGTTCAAGACAAAACCACCTGCTAAATCAATATTTTCAATAATGTGAAGCTCAACCAAAAACACTATATATACTTATTGGAGAAATACCTCAATCGGCATACACAGAACTAAACAAGAATATCAGTTACAATATTTGAATAGACTCCACAAGAATGAGGTGATGCCATGCACATGATGCAAGAACCCAATAAGGAAATGAATCGGTGAGAATATATAACTGTTGAAGCACATTAACAACATGTCATGATGCCAAAACGGTAACCCACATTGCATACTCATTTCCAACAGTGAATACTTTATGTCAATGGTGAATACGAAAGTCAAAACATAACTGATGCCAAGTCAGCATCCATATGGTACAAGATAGGAAGAATATGATCATACTAAGATGAAAAAATAACCACCATGCCAACTGAGCACGAAGCCTCATACACACAATGCCAAATATTACACATGAACAGAAATAAGGTATGCATGCAAGTCTCCAAAGATAATGAAACTTTATCATATAAAAAAACTGCGAACAATAGGAAGAATGATCTCTCTCACAGCTATAAAACATTAACAAAAGGTACATTATAAAACCAAGTGATCAGTTATGTATGAAATCCACAACACGTCATATACTTCCCCAACCAGCTATTCATGTGTTCAAGACTAGAGTCAAATTTGCTAACCCATAAAGGCAATGTAGTTATGAAAAGATCCTTATATTAATAACAACAATATCATTAATCAAGATCATGAATAGCAGTCCACAATTACCAATCAAGAGGAATCAAATACCAGAAACAACATATCGCATAAAACAGTCCATTTATCAATATCTTCATAAGAGCAATTGATTATATCAAGCAAGTATAGTATAGGGTGACAACAAATTGTGTTTAGATCCATCAAACTAAAATTAACAAACAGAAACACTATAATCGTCAGCCAAAAATGGAAGTATATCAAATGCTGTTTAACTAATCCTTACTGCTGATAAGTTACCCACGTAAGGTGTGATTACCAAGGGTTAAATACTCAATTGACAAGTGATGCAATTTCCTAACAATTGTGATGCAATTTTGGACAATGGAAGAAAATTGCATCGCAATCATTAGAAAATTGCATCACTTGTCGAAAAGCTGATTCTAAGACGGACACATTTATGAAGGCATTTTTTGAATTTTTCGGTTGAAGTCAGATGCTGTTTTCTATCTTCGGGGGGCATAACTTGCTTGTTTTAGCTTCATTTTCCAATCTAAAAGAAGCATCGGAGGACTCTTCTCAAGCACTATACAGATTCTCTGTTATTTTGATCAATATTTTTCAATGGTACATATGATTCTCAAACTAAAGCTTTTTTGCTCTTTTGTTGTACATGCATTCCTTCTAGCAGTTGGGGTTTGGTTTTTTGCATTGTGGGGGGTGTTTTGTATTATTGTTTCTGTTATTTACATCAGTAAACCAAAACATTTTCAAAAAACAATCCAACACCTTCTAAAACAATGGCTAAGACCTCTTCTTGTCTAGAACTTTTGACCCCTCATAACTATCACACATGGAAGTCCCTGATGACAAGGCTTCTCCGGTCAAAAGAGTTGTGGTCTTGTTTAGACACAGTACAACCAGTTTTACAGACGCCTTTTGAGGTCATGCAATACAGGAACAAGATGGATGAGACAATGGGGTTGATTTCTTTACAAGTATTTGACAATCTACAGTTTCATCTTGATGAGTGCAATGCCCCTCTAGCTATGTGGACCAAGCTTGAAGGCTTGTTTGGTACAATGAATGAGTTCAAGGCACTTATTGAGGCAGAGCTTACCTCTCTTGTACCGGATTATTTTCCTTCCATTGAGGGCTTCTTGATGAAGTTCAAACAACAGAGATCTTTATTGCAGGGTTGTGGGAAAACCAAGACTGACACTAAGTGCATTTACTTGATTCTTTCTAAGCTTCGTGGAAACTTTCAGATTTTTGCTTCTATCTTCTATTCCACCAAAGATGCTTTGGGTAATAGATTTACCATGCCATCCTTTGAGGTTTTCTGTGATCGTTTGACTCGAGAGCAAACTAAGCTCTCTCAGTTGGATTCTCTCACAGGCTCACAGACTTATGCATTGGTAGCTCAGCCATCTTCTGGGACGAAGGAGAAGAAACAAAAGTCAATCCTACAAAGTATTAGATTGAATCTAGCCCTCACATCACATCAAGCCCACCTCCTCCTGAGGGAGATAAACCAAAGCCTAAAAGACTGAAGTGTGCTTATTGTAATAAGCCCAATCATGATGAGTCATGTTGCTATGAGAAGAAGTTAGATGGCTATGTCAAACAGGTTTCAGATTTGACAACTCTCCTTCAAAAGAGCAACATTGATATTCCTTTTACTTCTCACAGATCCTCTTCATCATCATCATTTTAGTCAAATGGTAAAGATATAGGAAAGGGTCATGCATTATGTGCAACTACTACTCCACATTCTTCTAGATGGTTACTGGATTCAAGTACTTCACACCATATGGCATCTTCTCAGGATTTGTTCTCTTCTTTTGAGGCTTCTCCTACTCCACACATTTTGATGGGGAACAACATTGTTATGACTGTATGTGGGAAAGGTTTTGTTGGCACTGATGATGGTACATTTCATGATGTACTTTGTGTTCCATCTTTGTCCTCTAACCTTCTCTCTATCTATCAGATTACACACAGTGGGGCAGGGAAGACAGTTGAGTTTGCACAAGATTCAGTGCACATCAGAGATAGTGAGACAAGCAATATTGTTGCTTCAGGGATTGCTGATCACTCTTCCTGCCTATACTCTTTCTCTCATTTTGGTCCACAATCTCCACTATCAGAGGCTCACTCTCCTTCTTCACGAGAGAGTACTGAGGTGAAGTCAGGTCACTTGAACTTATGTGTTGTTCCTAAGACCAGTGTTGTGACTTCTACACCTCCACCTCCTATTCAAATTCCATCCATTGCATAGGATTACTCTTCAGCATTGCCTATCATTACAACTCCAGTCATTGAACCACCTATTGCAATTGTTGAGGATATATCAAAGGACACACATCTCCTCTCAGATGACAGATTTAGCACACCTGTTATCCCACCTCCATTGGAGATTCCATTTCAGGATTTTCGTACATTCTCCTTTGCTAGGACTTCCAGCTTCACCTTACATTCAGGGGTTCCACCCTCCTTGTCCAATGCATTTGTTTCTTTTAGATTGGAGACACATTGGTATGTTCATCGACAGAGGAGTTCTGCCATTCTGGGGGGGCTATGGAGTCTCAAGCCTCTAGCATGGGGGGTCTCATTGTACTTATGGTCTTGAGAAAGTCTTTTGAGACATATCATTTGTACATTTTTTTTGTAATCTCTTTTTTGAGTAGGGTTTTTCCCACATGATTTTCTCTATTTCTCCATTTCATAGAGATTTGGTTGTGATTGGGTACCTCATCAAGCCTTGTTGTCAGGACCCAAGTTCACTTTCAGTATTGTAGTTTCCTTGCTTTTTCATGCATTGTTTGTAGCTGCATTGTTGCTCATCTTAAGGGGGGTGTTAGAGTAAAAAGTTAATTTCATTCCATTTATTAAATTACCTTTACTCCTTTCTTAAGATTTCCCTTTATGCATTTGCATTTCCATTTAATAATTAATTAGTAATTATTAAATGTCTTTACCTCTTAAGGTTTCCCTTTTAGGTTTTTGATCTCTTTCTATAAGGATTGATCTTTTGTAAATATCTCTCATCTTTTCAATTTGATAATATATTTTTCATATTCTCAGAACAAAACCATTGCCTCTTCTTTGTCTTTTCTTCTCTGTGACAGATTCTTGCATGCAAGTGTTCTTCGGGTTTTGTAAATTTGTATTGCTCAAATCCTTCAGAAGTTGAAGTTGTATTTAGCCAATCAAAGATTTAAAAGATTTTGGTAACAAGTTCTAACGATCAGTTTCAATTTAGAATCATTATTTCAGTTAGTGATTTACATCAAAAATCAGAAAATTAAGAAACAAATCAGAATATCATCATAATCCTAAAAAGGGAACAGAACAATATTTCTTTGTTATACCACTGAATTTGTGAGTGTGAAGAATCACACATAGATAATAGCATATAAAATAGCGATATCTGATTTATAGCGTTATAGGCATGCATTTGAGTACATACACCTCACAGATTAAATAGAAGATAGAGATGGTATCCATAGCTGTAACACATCAATTTTTCATCTTATACACATTGATTTTGATACCAATTTTTAATTGGATCAGCAAATAGGAAAATTCCAAACTTAATTAAAAAATAGCTTATTGCAATACGCAAGCCAATTACAGATCAGTTGGTAACTGGGTAGTTCTATATACAAAAAGGATTCATCTGAAATATTGTTCAATCACTAGCTAATCATGCCTTAAATGATTAATTAGACTGGTGATTAATTATTGTTCTGTTTTTTCAATCTGCTAGCTGAATGTTGAAAATTTTCTATTTTTGTATGATAGCAACTATAATTCTTGAATGTGTATACAAAAACCCAAAAACCTCCATATGCCCAAAATATCTGATCCTCCATCTCTTAGTTTAAATAGGTCTTCATTTCTTGTAAATATTTAATAGATAGAATGTCCAGTGAATTCAGATGTTCTAAATGGTAATGAACAATTCTTCGCAGCAAAAGGCACTCAAATTAACTTTACATGGTAAAAGACATTTGGTACACATACATATTTCAGTAAGTAATGATATGGGAGAAAATGACATTGGTGGTGTCAGCGAGTGTAAGAAATTTTCTGATATTGATCTCATTAAGTGTCACATAAACCACAGTTACACATGGAATTTGAAGATCGTACAGGCAAGATACCTACCTCTGATGAATAAACTGAAACTGATGTTCCACTTGCAGATGCAGAAATGATTGATGCTGATACTAAATTTTCTGTCAATGACGTTCCTAATGACCTTTAAGTCCTTAAAAGCTTGGCTCTACAAACAAATAGCTACGAACTTCTTAGTAGATTACGGTTTTATAAATAGTAGTGAGACAGATATGCACCTGCTTGAAAAGAAATGATACCAATGAACCTATTCTAAGTGAAATGGGTCTGACAAAATATTAAATGTGGCAAAAAAAACCAATGGCACAATAAGAGTATAACAAGACTTGGGAAATAAATTGAGAGGAAAAACACAGAAACACAGTACTAGCCGACCGTATTAACTCAATTGTTCACAATACAATAAGATATTTTTCTGCCTGCTTAATCCTAGTCCGCATACAAGTATGTATTGGCATGTTAATATAGGAAACTACCAAGCAATATTATGATACAATGGGTATAAAACCATGGGCCAACAAGAACACCCATAAAGGCATGTTAGCATTTTATGCCCCTTCATAGGCCATTGATTAAGTAAAAAAGAATCAGAGAGATTTATATGGGTTACCTTGCATGAGTTTATGCCTTTGATGTTGCATTATTTTCCCCCTTTTCTTACTTCAGCCAGATCCCCAAAATGAAAAATTCCAAAATTGGGTAAGTTGTCAAATGGTCTGACCTTTTAACTCAATCAAGAACCCTTGTCAGCGATTTGATAGGTACTAGGAGGTTCCTGGTTCCTGCAGAACTGCCAATTCAATTTGTCCCACAACTAAGTCCGTAGGGTAATGAAGGAAAGCAATAGGAGATTCCATAGGAACCAAGAACCATTGGTTAGTGGTTCCCATGATCCCCAAAGAAAGAAGAAGCAAAGGGCTTGAGGGGTAGAGAAAAGCTAAGTCATGGCAGAGGGAGGCAGAAAGAACTAAAACTATTCCAAAGGGGAAGATGATAATGCCAAGTTTTGACACTTGCCTCCCTCTCCAGGGCCATTAACGCACAACCACTCTTGTAGCTACCCAAATCTCATGTTCATGACAGACTTTAATGTGTTTATGGTGCAAATTTTACAGGGAAAGCAGTGCCCATGCTGCAGACCTTCTTTCTACTGTGCAGTCGTACCTAGGCTGCATTTTTAGCAAATTTTACAGGACATTTTATGCATTTTCCATGAAATTCATCAATGCTGGCACTGGTATTGGAAAGGTTTTCTAAATCTGCAGATCAGATTGCTTCATGCAAACTTATCAGGGTTTCTTTACAGCGATGGCTAGGGTTCTGGCCCTGCCACCACTCCCCCACCCCTCTCTGCCCCACCTATTGAATGTAAAATACATCTAGATACAAATTGTAAAGGGTTGTTCTTTTTGTTTCTTTTGGAAACGTGTAATTTTGCAGCTCTAATATTTTAAACAAGCTTCATGCCTATAAACTAATAAATTTGCTAATTTTTACTTCTCACTTCTTTTGCTATGTGTAAACTACTTACCTCTGCTGACAAATTAATGTTCACTATTCTTGCATGTTTATATGTTGTGTTAAACCATTTGCAGGGCTAAGTTTGGATCAATTTTCTTCCTTTAAGCATAACAATAAAAATCACACTCTGTAATCCATGATCAAGAAGAGGATGAAAATTAAGTAAAATGCAGAATAAGTTCCTTAAAAATAGACAAAATGGGTTGGAATGTATTACACAGGATCCAACGGAGGAACTAGTATTAATGAAACATAAGCACCTAGAGAAAAAAAAAGGAAAAAGCAAAATGGCAACACATTCAATAAAAGGAAGTATTGTGAGAGCAATCTAATAGGAACAAATTACATGAGAAAGAGAGCAAAACAAAACTATACACGGCTGTTACCAGAAGCTTCACAATTTATATCTGCAGCTACCGAGAGCTGCTATTTTGTTGATTTTGGGCTGCAATTAGGATGATGTACCCATTTTTTGAATAAAATTGAAGCTTGAGGTGTATGTGCTGTTAAACATTTTACGGGATCATTTAAAATTTTAAACCCCTAAAAGACTTGTCACGTGTAAATTTCAGTAAACTATGGCATCAAACGGGTGCAACCTGCCTGGATGCAAGCTCCTTAAGAATTTGTTGCAATAGGTAACCTTTGGTCACAGCATCTAAATTGAAGGTAGGCAATTTATTTATATTTTTTTTAATGAAAGGGCAACAATTTATCAAACAAAAACATAAGCAGAATCAAGACTCATAGCACATCTAGTTAGAAAGCAGTGGAACGTAAAGAGCCACGCAATTGCAGCAGAATGGTTGAACATTCTGAAAACCCTAAAAACGTAGTGTGTTTGCAAATTGTGTAGTGAGAATGGGGAACTAAGTATATTAATTGAAAAGGAAACAGCTAACTTACCATGTTTAGGAATTGAACCATTCTCTGAGTGTGCCGAAACAACAAGAAGGGGTGGGATATATCTTTTGTAAGCAATGCCTGACCTTCGCCTGATGTAAGTCCCCTGACCAACAACCAAGATTTCGTAATCAACAACTCCATTTGAATTTTAATGTTGAATAAGTGTATGGATGCAATCAATTCTGGGAACTTAATGCTGAATATTAATCAGCTTGTGGATATTACGGAATTCAGAGATGTTGAACAACTACCTGCCAAGAAACGCAGGAAGAACATTTCGTGGGTAATGCAGGTGGGTTTTGCAGGCTTGTCATTTTTAATTACTTGTTATAGCAAAGCGAAAAATCAATTTTATGATTGAAATGTAGAAAAGGGAAAATTGTGGGCATGCTAATACCTTATCCTCTAAAGATTTCTGGCCTGCTTATCACCACCCTTTACATTCAATTTTTTATTTTTTCAAACCTTATTTCACAGCAACGGTTTATGGAAATTACCGTTGCGGGGAATCGTTCGAAGACAAAGGTTCAATAGGTTTATATTTTTTAAAATATAATTTTTATGTGAGTAAATTAGATTATTAATAATTTTTAAATAAAATAACATAATTTTTTAAAATATCTTTTGAATAGATTAATAAATATAATTTATTTCAATTAATCAATACTTTGTAAAAACTAAAATTAATTTTTTAAAAAATTAAAAAATTAAAATCTAGATCAAGTGAGATAACAATTGATTGGTATTTTTAAATAAATGGAAAAAATAAGAGTTAAAAGTGGAGATAACATCTAATATATAGAAAAAAAAATTAAGAGTTAAAAGTGGAGTGAGATGAAAAATGGCTAGAAAATAATTAATGTGAAGGGTTGACAATTTTTCAGGCAAAAAAAAAAAAATCATCACTTCAATGAACAAAGCTCATAACAATTTATAATAATAAAATGAAAAATTAATAAAAATAACAATTTATATGTTATTCTTATATGAATGAATACATAGGGCCAAAATAGTTCTATGGCAATTTTTTATTATTCTATGCATATTTAAAAGGGAAAATGTGACAAATGTATTCATTTTATGTTGGTATTTTAGGTATATTGTTTTGATTACTTGGACATTTTCTAATCCTTGAAGTCATGTTCCTAAGTAGAAATAACATCTGAACTCTGCATTTTTAAATCTCAAATTACAACTTTCTATATTGTGTTCAAAATAGTAAGTGCACAGCAAGCTAAAGTTGACACTATAATATGGTTTGATGAATTATTTAAAATCAAAATATTATTATAGACCCAAGTAATTAACTCCTAACTAGTCAAAATATTCACTCTCTTGCAATAAATTTTTTTAATTATGCATGTAGGACAAATGTAGAAGGGCATCGTTCTTGGTCATTTCAATAATCAACCACTGTTAAGAGATAAATTAACAACTAGTGCGGTCATATTATATCATGGTTAGTGATGCAGGAGCATCTTGGGGTAGCGGGCAATCCTACAGGAACATCAGATTTGGATATTGTGGACCTTATATTTGGCGTGATCAAGGTTATGTTTGAGGATAGTGGTGGAAATTGTCCTATGTGCATAGAAGGATTGGAGTGATCATGTTGGAGTTAAGATCTTTTGGTGGTTGCTAGTAATGTGTTCATATTTCCTAGGTGGACTTTGGAGATTGTTTCCATTAGCTTCGATCTATGGAAATTGGCTTGTGTGATCTTAAATGCCGATCGTTGGATGGTGTGTGGTCCTATGTTTAAGGTTGTGTAATGTTATTTTACCTTATGAGTTAGTTGTGCATTGTAAATTTGGGGTTTGTCCTAAGTCTTATGTAATCTATCAGACCGACTTGTGGCTTGAGTGTTGATTTAATGTAATTTGCTAGGTCAACTTATGGTTTGGTTTAGTATAAGTAGAGGGTCTTATGATGTCTAGAGTCATTCATTCATGAGGGAGTTGAGAAAGAGTTGCTGAGAGGAGTGAAGTTTAGCAAAGCTAGTAGTAGAGTGTGGGCTTAGGAAATATGAAGATTGCTTGGTGAATTGCGAGCTCAACTTCAGATCTTTCTTGGAGTTTCTACAAGATTGATGTGTTGTTGTAGATTTGGGCTAGCTAGGAGTTATTTGGATCTTGTGAGATCTTGCAGAATTGTTACTATAATTGTATTGGCCATAACCAGGAAGACCTTACAGCTTGACACATTGCATGTAATTAGTGATTTGATGTATAAAGAGTTGAATTATCTATCAAATCTTGTACTTTGTGGTGTATTTATGGTGTGTGCTTGTTATTGGGGGCTAGATCATCTCCTTTGGAGGTAGACCTGTCTTATACTGCATCAAGTGATATCAAAGCGAAGGTTTGATCTGGTTGGTGACTGTTAAGGATTTTTTGTAGAGGGTTTACAAAGATCTTGGAAGATGCCTCCGAGAAGATTGGAGACTAAGGCAATTGTAGATCTATGTGATGTTATAGAGAATAAAATTTTAGAGAAGGTTAGATTAGATTTCAAATTTGAGATGGAGTTGATGAAGAATGATATGGTCACTCAGATCATGAGATCTATAGCTGGTGTACCGAGGAACTGGGTATAAAGGATGGTTATGAGGAAGCTATTGAAGACTTTGAGGTTGCTAGATCTAGTGGAGAAGATAGAACTGGTCACATGGAAAGACCTGTGATGATAGAACTAGTCGAGTCAATAGATCTAAAGCTCAGTTGAAGTTGAAGTACAAGATGGATGTTTCTAATTGCTCATATACTTTGAATCTTAAAGACTTGATTGATTGGATTGGTGAGTTACAAGACTACTTTGAGTTAGAGGATATTAGAGATCTGCTCAAAGTGAGGTTGGCACAAACTAAGCTGATAAGACATGTTACTTTATGGTAGAAAGAATTGTAGTGAGATAGAGAAGAGGAAAGTGAAGATCACTAGGTGGAAGTTAATGGTAAAAAAATTGAAGGCTAAGTTCATTTTTGTTGATTATGAACTTGAGTTTTAAAGAGATTGCATAATCTAAAATAGAAGGATATGACTATGAAGGATTACATTGAGGAGTTATATAAGTTAACTATTCAATTTAGACATAGATAACTTTTTAAGGAAAAAGTGACTAGATAATGGTTTGAGATCCAATATTCAGGATGAGATTAGCATGTTGAAGATTGATTTAGTTAACGATGCTTATTAGTATGCTCTAAGGCCAGAAGATAAGTTGAAGAGATGACATCAAGATAATTCTCAAGGGAAGGAGAAGCAAGAACACTCAATGAAGAAAAAAATAGATTATTGAGGATGAACTAAAACCTATTAAGCAAAGGAGAAGAATAGATAGAGGTGAAATTAAAGGTACTTGTTTCATATGTGGTGAGGAAGGACATAGATCTTTTGAATGTCTCAATGCTGACAAGAGGGTTGGTGATAGACGAGGTCTTGTGGTAAATGAGAATAAGGACTCAGTGAATGAGTGTGAGTTGGAGGATAACTTGCTAGTTTGGTGAATATTGTTTGGTAAAAAGGTGTTGGAACCTTGTTAGAAAAGAAATTTTTTCAGGACTTGATGCAAGTTTGGAGGTAAATGGTAGAATGTGATTGTGGATGGTGGTAGTACTATTAGTCTAGTTGCTGAGGAGATGATTTAGAAACTTGGATTGAAAAGAGTGAGACTTCCATGTCCTTATAGGATCAGTTGGTTGTAAGATGAACATGCTTTAGAAGTGAAGGAGTTATGTCTTATTAATTTTCAGATTAGGTAGTATGTTGATGAAGTGTTATGTGATATTGTGGACATGAGTAGTTGTCACATATTACTTGGTAGAACTTGGTAGTATAATTGCAGGGCAATGTATGATTGTGTCAAGAATGTGTTTACTGTTGAGAAGGGTGGCAGAAAATTTTCACCGATTCATTTATAGAATGTAGAACTTGGTAGGAGGAACCTGAGTGTTGGTAGGCAAGTTGATTTGAAGGATTCTAAAAGGGGTAGAGATCAATGTGGGAAATAGACCCATGGCACACCAAGGAAAATGTAAAGTTGTATCTTGTAGGAAAGGAATTGTAGAAGTGGAACAAAGGCAAGAGTGTACAAGTAATAACATAGAGGACATGTATGCGAACAACCAATTTAAAATTAATGTGTTGAATCCTGGAAGATGTTCTTCTAGCTATTAAAAACATCTTTTTACACCTGGGTGTGATGCAAGAGCATCTTGGGGTAGTGGGCAATTTTGCAGGAGTATTGTGCTTGGAATTTGTGGACCTTATGTTTCATGCAGTTAGGGGCCATTTGGTTGTAGGCATAGGAATTGAAAATTAGAATAGAAAATGAGAATGGGAATGGAGAATGAGAACATGAAAATGCAATTCCAATCCTATTTTGTTCACCTAGAATTTGATTGGGAATATTTTAAATCCTTTTTTGGTTGTACAAAATTGAAATTGGAATTGGGAATGGGAATGGAAAAATGGTTAGATTCAAATTTAGATGAAGACTCATGAATATGAAATGATAAACCTATGACATTGATGGGGAAAATTGACTGTTTTGGAGCAATTGATCAT
Source organism: Cupressus sempervirens (assembly GCA_028749045.1). Classification (NCBI taxonomy): domain Eukaryota; kingdom Viridiplantae; phylum Streptophyta; class Pinopsida; order Cupressales; family Cupressaceae; genus Cupressus; species Cupressus sempervirens. The sequence goes on along the minus strand of CM053783.1, from coordinate 337,332,019 downwards.
TGATGCCAAATTTTTGATAGAGAGACATTTTTTAATGCAGGGGAAGAGCTCAATTTTTGGCATCATTCTCCACCTTTTAACTTTACTCTGAATAAGGCATGTTGGATATGTCGTGCATAGATGCATTCTCTACCTTTGAAAGGTTTTCAAGTATGATTCTTCTATTAAAGCTAGAGTTGGTACTTATCTCCACCACATGGCTATTATGTTTCTCGCATTCTATGGCATCCCATTATTTGGAGTAGTCTATTTCAGTATTTGCAAATGGAATGTGATCGTCTTATGTAGGAATGGTCATGTTAAAGGAGAGGAGAGTTTCATATTCCTATGGAGGACACCTGCATACACACATATATGGACTGACAAATAGGATGATTAAAAACACCAAACCGGTATCGATCTTAACCACATCAAACACCATTGCATGAAGGAATAGGAGAAGATAGGTTGATGTTATTTATCTAGTAGAGCAAATAAAATAAGAGAAACAGAGGTAGTGCTAGGAAATATCGTAAATAACATGGGTCAATTTTCAAACTCATATGACATTGCCACATGAATAGAGTGAAACATCAATTGAAAGCAAAATATGTGCATTCAACACACATAATCAGTCAAGTTTTCTAGTTTCTTTGTGAACAATGAGGAGTTTGCAAACAAATTTGAATTGGATGATCCATTCTCTAATGTTGTAGAAGTTGTGGGTTTGGATAATCTATTGTCTAAGGTTGTAGAAATTGAGCAAGTAAGGGAAACAAAGTGGGAAGACAAGCTACAAATGAGTGTTCTTGATCTTTTGTTGCAGGTATTGATGCACAAAATTGTTGGTCTACTGGATGCTGGGAAACTCAACACAATTTTAGCCAATGAAGAAGATTGAATCTTAACTTTGTTCAATCTCAACACTTTAGCCTCTACAAGACCTAGGTGGTTGTACCTTAGATGGGAATGTTGGATGGTTATGAATGCAAACTTAACAATACTCTTGAGTTGGCAAAAGTTCTCAAAGAGAAATTGATTAGAATAACAAGTAATAAAGGGGAGAATTTCAAAACAAAATGCAATAGCACATGAAAGCAAGTTGATACTGATTGTTTACCTTCCACAAAGTCGTTCTTAATTTTTAAATTTTGATATGACCAGTGCCTTCCAAATTGGAGAAGAGAGTCAACTTTAATAATTATTGAATTAATCTTATGTCTTGGAGACAAGCACACCACCATAAACTAATGAGCAACCAAACTGAGAAAATTTAACAAACCCTGGATAATTGAATTTAACTTCAAACTGAAGACCAATTAAACAAAACATCCATAAGCATTTGAGTCTAGTTTCCAATAGTTTGCCTCGAATTTGTCTTGCAAATAGTATAAATCCAAGAGGAATTTGAATTTAGTAAAATCGATGACTAATTCCCTATCTTTTGGAAAAGAACACGCTATATTTTATTAATTCATAAAAAAGGTACAAGTGGGCTATAACAAGTTGTAGTATCTAGCTTTACCTATGCATGCCTATATCCATAATGTATGTTTTTTTTTTTTGTATATCTCTCTATATCACAAGGCCCTAGTATCCTTACTTATAAAACATGAAAGGATGCAAAAAAGCTTCAGCCTTGTTCATCCTAACTAACTAAAAACTAACTAGAACTCATTACAGATTAATTACAATAAAAAAGATCACAAAAGAGTTTATAATTCTCTCATCATATCGAGAATTTATTCTAACCATTTGGCCACCTCCTCATCTGGCACTTTGATGAGCATGTTCAAAGCTTCACCATTTTCCTCTTCCATCAAGATCTCAAGGAAATCACTCTAGTACCAAGTGTGTGTTGTCCAAAAATCCCATGCAGTTGCATACAAGTTGTTGATGACATCAAATTGGTCATCTTCAATTGGTGCCAACCTAGGTTGCATGATCCTTGCTGCATGATTGTACTAGAAAGCCCATATCTTCTGCCCTGCAAAATAAACACAGAAAATTGCACAAGAATGTTTTTTATAAAAGAATAATCTTACGAAATGCCCTTATATCAATGATCAAGACAATACACATTTAATGACTATATTCCCTTCAAATCCCTACCACGAGTCATCCTTGATCAATGTCATACGTTGAAATAAATTCAAACAAATGAAACAACTCCTTGACATAGCCTCATCTGCCAGATAATTAATGAAATAAATGCTCCTTTTTAATCCCCAAAATTATAGAATGTCAGAGAACCGTTGGCATCAAAATCGTGAAATCAAAGACCAGAGACATCTCCCTTGGTGAAATCATGAAATCAAAGCATAACTAAAAGTCCATTCCTGAAATCACAAAATTAGAGAATCATAAGAAACTTGGTTCTAAAATGGAGAAATTAGATGTTGAGAATTTTGAAATCACGAAATTGGAAGGTTTTTCATGGCTGGGTCTCAATTTTGTGAAACTTAGCAAAAGCATTCAAATTTTGAGGTTCCATTAGTGGCTCTTTCTGGGGATGCTTTTTCATTTAGGATATGGAAAGAATCCAACTATCTTTGGGATAAAAATAAAAGACATAAAACAAAACATCATCCCTACTTAATAATTAAAAAAAAAAAAAAAATTAATCAACTAAGAGAAAAAAGGTTTTAGATATTGTATGTGGATAGGTAACTCTAATATGTGCCCATCTATTTCTTGAAGAAGAAAGGAAAGTTCTCTAGCTTTATCAAATATAATATAAGGTCCTAACCATAAGGGATCAAATTTTCCATGCTTTCACTTGTCTTGGTCTTTAACATTCCACTTTAGCACCCAATCTCCCACATTAAAGATTATTTTGAAGCTTTCTTATCATGTAAGTATTTCACAGCCTTTTGTCTTTCAAGGTTGTGTTACAATGCTTCTTTTCCTTTTTAATCTAATTCCTGCTAGGGTTGTAATTCTTTCATCCATAAAATCAATATCCTTAAATTGCTCAATTCTGATGAATCTATATATCAATAATAAGTTATTTTCAAGGATTATTTCCTCTTGCCCATATCTTATCTGTCCAGACAGCCACATGAAACTTTGAGTCCCAAACTCTTTTGTTATTATCCAACATCCTTCTTATAATTTTAAGGAAACTATTATTAGCTAATTCTACCTGATCGTTTCCCTGTGGATGGTAAGGGGAAGAATATGACACTATTGTCCCATATTTAGTACATTTTTTTGTGAATTCTTCTTATCTAAAATACATCCCATTACCAACAATCATCTTTCTTGGAACACCAAATCTTGTTAATATGTTATTCATCAGAAAATCTGTAACAATAGTAATAGTAGATCTTGTGGTTGGGGTAGCTTCAACCCATTTAGTGAAATGGTCTATAGCAACTAAAATCCAACTAAATTTGTTGCTTGACTCATTACTGACTTCACCTATAAAGTCTATTCCCCACATCTAAATTGGTTCGTGTGCTTGTAATGACCAAAGGGGAAAAGCTCCATCATATTTTAATTTACCTAAAAACTTTTGACATGCTTCACATTTTCTCACATAGTTGTAGCAATCTCTGAAGAGATGAGGCCAATAATATCCCACGCTCAAAATCTTAATGGTAGTAGTTCGGGCACAAAAATTCCCTCCATAGACTCCTTCATGCAATTGTTTTAGAATAACAGGTGCTTAATGAGTATCAAGGCAGAAATGAAATATGTCATCTCTATTTTCCCAATATAAATCTCCTTCAATAAGAACATATTTAGTTGCATGCAATTTAACTATTCTTTTTTCTTTTCTTTTTTTCACTCCAATTATCATGGGTTTCCATGGTTCTCAAATAATAAACAACATCAGTGCACCAGGGAAAATTTTCTATGCTAACAATATTATAATTTGCTTCCACTTGATTGATATGTGATGCCTTTGGGTTGACATCTTCCATAAGCTTTGTCGATCCTTGACCTTGGACTAGCTTGGTTATTTGAATATCAATGTTAAACTATTTGATTTAATTAATCAACGTACATCTTCACCCAGTGGTTTCAATCTATATGAATATGTCTTTGATCGTCACATGGGGAACATAAGCAATAATGCTAGTGCCTACTAAACATGGGCAAAAAGATTTGAGGGCTTTAACCAAAGCATAAGCTTGCTTCTCATTTATATCATAGTTTAACTCAAAATTTTTCAAACTCATGCTAAAGAAAGAAATAGGTTGTTCATGCCCTTCCTCATTCTTTTGAAGCATCACAACAACAACGGTATGATAAGATGCAAAAGGAAAACCCTGAAAGGGTTTATTGAAATCTGGGGCTTTAAGCACAAGTGCTTTTATAATAGCTCTCTTTATTTTGTAAAGGCATGTAAGGCTTCACCGTCCCAAACTTAATCAACCCCCTTTTTAAACATCCTTGACATTGGCTTAGTAATTTCAGCAAAATTAGATACAAATCTTCTGACAAAATTGATCTGACCAAAGAATGATTGTATTGCCTTTACTGTCTTTAGAATTTTTATCTTATCAATGGCCTTTAGTCTATCAAGGTCTATTCTAACACCTTCCTTGGAAACTATGTGGTCTAATAGTTTTCCTTCTGTTACTGCAAATTCACGCTGCTTTGGATTGAGAGATACCCCATATTCAAGAGCTCTCTTGAATATTTTTTCCGAATGATTACAATGATCTCCTGCTTTTTTTGAACAAGTTGTTAGATCATCCTGATAAATGACCAAAATGTGATCAAATACAACATCTGTATCCCTTTGAAATGTTTCCCCGATATTGGTTAAGCTGAAAGGCATCCTAACATATAAATATGTCCCCCATGGAGTAGTAAATGCAGTTTCATACTGTTCAATTTCTTTAACGTTTACCTGATTATAGCCAGAGAAACCATCCATCATGGAAAGCAATTCATTTCTTGTAACCTTTTGTAACAGAACCTCCATATTTGGGAAGGCATAATTATCCTTTAATGATGATATACTTAAATTCTTGAAATTGTCCTCAAACATGACCAATCCTTTAGGTATTTTATTAGATTTAAGCTACAAAAATTCATTATTGTCCTTTCCATCCTGACTTTTTACTAGTCCATTCCAGTCAATTTTAGTATCTTGCTAATTTTCTTGACATGTTAAAAACTTTAAGACATCCTTATTATCTTCAAAGTCCTGCCAATTATGAACATTATCTGGTATAGATGGCCTATTTTTTTTATTTCGACCTAAACCAAATTTTGTAAAGATATATCAATTTGTTTAACAACTATATTTGTCATCAAATCAGCTGGGGAATTATCACTCATATCTATCCAATTGATTGAAAAAGCATCAAAATGTTCAATCAAATCCCATACATAATTTTTGTATTTTTTTAATCTAGAACATATTGTACAAATTTGTTCCTTATTTGGTATACAATTGTAATGCCTACCCCTAGTTGACCTTTCTTATGGTAATGTCAAATTCTTTTAGGTCAGGCTTCTAACTATGTTTTATGATTATCAGTGCTTGGTTACCAGATTTGATTATATATATTACTTCATATTCAGTTGATACACACACACACACACACACACACACACACACACACACACACACATGGTTATTTTAGTTATCTAATGATTGTTCGATGATGATATATATGTTAGATGTTAGTTAGATGAATGATTTTTATGCAGTTTCTATGGATACTTACATCATACTTGCATGTGTATGGTGTGTGTGTGTATGTTTTCTTTATGTTTGACATTTTCGATGTGGTTGAGGAAGGAAGTCGTAGTCACCTGCTAGTTGGGATCTACACGATACACCACTCCCCACCATTATCTATTTAGTTTAGAATATTGTGTTTGTACATGCGTGGATTTTACGCAGATTGCAGGTACCGAGTATCGACTTCCCTGAATTTTTAGGATGAGCCTACCCTATCACAGTATTTCAATGGTATAAGTGGGGAGATAACTCTTGAGTCCAAATCCTAAACCCTAAGCCAATTGTCCTAGAAAGTAGGACAAGTATCCAAGTTAGTTCACCTTTCCGAATTCATCAAGTGATGTAAATTCGTGATCACAACCCTTGATTTTGATCTAGTTTTCTGTGCTTTTGTTATGAGTTTGTTTTTGGTTTGTGGGTTTGGTGTAATGATGTTCTATTTTAATTAAATTAAATTAAAGATAATGTAGTGATTTAATTTAATGGATATTTTATAAAGAAAATTTGATATTTAATCATATTTAATTAATTGATGAATTAATTAAATAAAAGAATTAAATTTAAAGATTTTATTAAAGTTCTTTTTTTGACGTATTTATATTTATTTAATTTAATGATAATTATTTAGGAGTTTTTAATAATAAAATCTAAATAATTTTATTAATTAAGTTAATAAATATATTATTAAAAATGTCTCATGAATTTATTTAAATAAAAGAATTCAATTTAAAGATAAAGTTATAGTTCTAATTTTGACATTCTATATTTGTTGAATTTAATATAATTTATTCAGGAGTTTTATTTTAATTAATAAACTCTAAATAATGTTGTTAGATAAATTTATAAATATTATATTAAAAGGGTTTCCATGATTTAATAAAATAGAGAAAACATAAATTTAATAAAGTTTATTTTTAATTAAATTTCATAAAGCCTATGCATGAAATTAAAATATAATAAATCAATTAAAGGGAGAAAGTGAATTAATTTAATAAAAATATTTTAATTGCAAAAAGCATGCATGAAAACGTAAAAGATTATTAAATATTAAAAGTTAATGATCATTGAGTTCTCTTTGGTGATTGCACAATTAGAGCCCCAAATTTAGGGGAGAACTCTTTATCAGCAATTGAGAGTTCATTTTGATTGACTGGATTTTGGAAGGAGCAATTTTGGGGGAAGAAGATTTTTCAGAGAGCTAGGTTTTGGAGGAGCGATTTCAGAAAAAAGAAGGATTTTAGAAAGAAAGAGAAATACTTGCATGCTTTGTGTGTTGTCAGATTAGCATCGGATCTAGTTAGTATCTTGTAGTTTAATTGTACAATAGTTTTGTTCTTCGATCTTCTATCTTATTCATGTCTATTGTGTTTCTGTTTCCAGAATTCTTCTTGGTTGAAACCCTTGCTTTGCATAATTATTGTTCATCATTCTCAGGAAACATCTGTATACAAATTGAAAATTAGAAAACCCTTGTGTGAAGAATTGTTGTTCTCTGTTCTTGAATACATCTGCAAAAGAGTTAAATTGAAACCCTTATTGTTAAATTGAGGTTGCAAATATGGATTTGTTAAATCAAGTTGTGGGTTTTTGAAATGATAACCGAGGTTGTTTTATTGTTTTTTATTGTTTAGTCTAGATTTCTCTACCAGGTTTAAGTTGGAAATTTTATATCATATATATATATAAACATAAAATATGTAATTATAATATTACATATATTTAAAAATGCATTAGGGGGGGTGCAGGAGGGGTTTTTTTTTTATAAAATAAATAAATAAATATGTATATACATATATATACATACTTGTATTTATGTATGTATGTATGTATGTATGTATATATATATATTCCTTTTTCCCTCCACTTTCTTATTTCACCGCCAGCAACAATAAGCTCACCGAGGGCAGGCTTGCTATCGACGCAATAGGTATTGCTGACGGTGGCAACAAGAATGTCGTAGGCTCCCTTGCATAGGCCAACGAGCCTTTAAAAATCTTAGTATTTTTGGTTATTAAAATTTTTAAATTAATAAATAATTTTATTTAAAAAAATTTAATATATTTAAAATTATTAAATTTTAAATAAATTAAAATGTTTAATTATTATTATTAATTAATATAATTGTTAATTATATTATTATTATTAATGTTAATTTTTATTCTATTAGTAGATTAGTAGTTATTTTATTAATAATTTAAAATAAGTTATTAATAGGTAATTATAATCATTAATAATTTAATGATTTTTTGGTTGAAGTTTAATAATATTTAATTAAGGTTTTTTAATTAATTAATTATTAAAATGTATTTGGGGAGTAAAAATGATTATTGAATTTTAGTAATATTTAATTAAACTATTTAATTAAATTATTATTAAAATAAATTAGAACTATAAGTTGTGAATGGTTAATGGGTAAACTTGGGTTTTTCCTTGATTAATTTTATATATGAAAATGATTTCTATTGTGATTTGGGAAATATCGGTAAACTCTAGTTTTGGTCGACAATTAAAGGTCATATTTAATTAACTTTTAATAAGAATTATAAATCTATTATTCTTGTATTCCTGGAATCATTAACAAATCAACATTAGAGGAGATTTATGCTTATTAAATCTTGTATTGTGGAAAACGAATTGAACTATGAAATTAGGTTTAAGAAACTTATATGATTCATTGAATCGTCTGAAATTCTAGTGAACTCGAAAACCATAGTGATTCTAACAACTAGAGATGAAAATTAAAACCTTATTCTTGTATATCTAAATCTTGTGCTTGAAAGCAAAATTGAGAACTTGAAAACCTATAAGTGAAAATGGAACTGGTGTGTTTTCAAAACCTAATATATTGTGAAAGTTACTTTTGTATGTACTCTTTTTATGACATGTGTTTTTACTGTTGGGTGTCAGGTTGACTTAGCTATGACCAATCAGGTTATATTACTAGAGGTTCGGGAGTTCTATTTTGTGATGTCATGATGATGTTTTGATCATGATCTTTTATACTCAACCATGGTAATGTGTCTTGTATGTTGTATGAGGTGTTTTGATCTATGTTGTATGAGGTGTTTAGATTTCCTATGTGTCTATGTTGCCTCTGGGATTAGTTGACACTTGTGTCTTGGTACCCTTTGAGATAGTTTTCCTTCAAGTGATTCCTTGAACCTAGATGTTGGTTTTGAATTTTGAGTTTGTTATTTGTTTGGGACTTGAGTTTATCTCCTCATCGTGGTGGAAGGGGGCCTTTTTGGGTTCCATGAGGTCAGGTGGTAGTTCTTTTTCTTATACCATTGAGATCTAACCGTTGGATGTCGCTGTTGGATGTGTTTGTACAAATATTCCTTTCTATATGATCTTGTATTTCTGTGATGGATGGTTATTTGATTTCATAGATCTTATGAGATGATGTAATATATTTCATGATGTATATTATTTTAGCCTTTCATACCTTGTGACCTGTACAGTGGATAATTGTGTATTCTATTTATTACCAAGTGGCATCATATATAATTTTATATTGTTTAAATAGAATTTGTACTTATATTTATTCTTTAATATGGATGTGTTATATATTGGAGTTAGTTTTAATTAAAACTTAAATGTGATTCAACATCATGGGACCCTTAGGAGATGTAACCTGTTTATGTGTTGTTGATGTATGAGTGTTGTTAATTGCTTCCACTATTCTATAACTATTATATATTTATCTTAAAGAAAAAAAATGTGTTTGACAAACTTAGTGAAACTTTAGGTTAATTTCTTTTGGGTCACATGGCAGGGAGTTACAACAATTAGCTCATAAACACAAAATACTGATAACAATTTAATTTTATGATGTTTTGCAATGTCAATTCGTAGGGTTAATGCTTCATATTCAACAACATTATTCGTACATTCAAAGTTAAGAAGGAATGCATACCTGAAGATTTTACCTGAAGGGGATATCAAAATTATCTGAACGCCATTTCCTTCCTTACTACATGCTCCATCAAAATGAAAATGCCACATTCCTTCACTTTCCCCCTACATACTAAAATGTCCTATATTCTGGATACTTTTATTAACATTTATTTGAAAATTTTCTATATCCATTTGACAAAAAAATATTTTTATGTTAGGGTGAAATTGCTCAATAATATAATCAAATCTAGGTTCTTTATAATTTCTAACATCCTTACCATTTATAGGAATTTTTGTGTAAGATAAATCTAATCATATATGCCCCCAAACTAAATTTGGTCATTTTCTAGAGAGTAGCATACCATAGGAAGTTGAGACATCAACCATAGTTATGTCAATCTTATATGAAACATCAGGACAACAAGGGCACTTAAGGTCAACATTCTTAATAACCCCAGTAACTAGGACAAACCTATTATCCATCCCATAACAATTTCCATAAGGTATGTCTACTTTTAATCCTAATTCGGTCATAACTTTAGCAGGCATAAGGTATTTCCATAAGGTATGTCTACTTTTAATCCTAATTGAGTCTATCATACAATTTCTAACCAACTTATTATTTATAAGAGGAGTCAAGTAAGAGGGGTAAATTTGAGGAATTGTTTCATTTTCATTTGTCACTAAATAAATAACTGGCGAGATTCCTTCAACATGATTCTTCTCATGACTTTTACTAGTTTCTCATTTAATACTTAGAACTTCCGTACCATATTCAAGAATTTTCACTATTTCTAAGAATGGGATAGAAACTTTAATTGAGACAAAGCATTAGAAATCAAAGAGTTACTCACATGTTGCTTGCCTAGTGCCTGGCGATCTATTTCTAATGTTTGTTGTAATATTTTCTGTGAAGGTTTACCCGATGTAATTCCTTCGTTCAGAGTGGGGTTATCATCTCCTTTTCGGTATGGATTAATTATCATATTCCTCAATCTATAATTACTCTTATCCTTTTCAACCACTGCAATTGTAAGAGCTTTTCTTTCATCAATTTTCATGATTCTTCTAATTGGTTCTTCATTTAAAAGGACTTGTTGATTTGAGTATCTCATCCTCAGCACATCAACATCTGACACATATTCATCTTCTAAAGAATCTTCACCCCAAAAAGGTTCTGAGGATAAAGCATTTATTTTTAGTTCGTGCTTAGAATGAGAGTTATCATCATAAACATTGTTTTGGAGAATGTGGGATGCTACACACTTCACACCATGGACTATTCTCAACATAGTGATTATTTCTTTGAAATGAATTAGGAGTATTAGTATTCTTTATAGGTTTACCATCTTTCCAATACATAGTATATGACATGTCCTGGATTGTATATCTTTCCTTATTATAAGGTTTATTGTTTATGTTTCCTTCATTCTTAGCCTTAACGTGCAAATCTTTAATCATCCTAAGGATATTTTCGATCTTATCTTCTTTCTTATTTTGTTTAGGTGCTTTAGGATCAAACAACCTAGGATCTTTTATTTTTCCAATCCTAACTGCGGCCTTTTTATCATTTTCAATAGTCATAGCCACTTTGAAGGCTTCTTGCAATGTATTAGGTCTATGCGATCTTATCTCATAATGTGTCTTTCTTTCGAAGGTACTTAAATAAAAATTTATGAGAAAAGAGTCTATAGGCCTAATGTCTTCAGGTATTTTCTTCAAAACTTTATTAAATCTTTTATTAAACTCAAAAAAAGTCTCATTAGAATTCTTTTTCATACTGGTTAATTCATGAGATGCAAAATAAGTGTTAGTATGGTTCCCAAACTAATCAAGGAACAAGTCTACAAAATCTTGCCAACTAGTTATATAATTTTTAGGAAACCCTTTGTACCATTCTACAACATCATTGGATAGAGATTGAACAAAATAATTTCATGAATACATCTTTATTATATTCTTCTAATTATTCAATGGTACTTTTAAGATTAGTGACATGTATTTTTGTAGATTGGTCTCCTTCCCTAGAAAAATTAGGTATGGTGCTTCTCAGATCATTCGATATAGGATTGGGATAACTTGTAATTCCTGAAAAATCTAGTTTCTTATAACATTCTATGTTCATTGGAGCTCTCACCCATTGGTTGTTTTCATTAAAGTTAAACCACCTCGCATTATTTTGATTATTAACAACATTCTTCCTCCAATTGTTCCTAGTTCTATTTGTTTGATTTTTATTTCGGCTAACAAAGTTATTCTTTTTTTCATTATTATACAATGGCTTTTTATGCACAATATTGAAAGAGGAATTTTTATTTTTATGAGGAGTGTATTTGGATGACTAACCTTTATCTTTGTTCTCCTTTTCTTCAGTGCACTTTGGTGTAGTAATAACATCTCTTCTCAAATTGGCATTTTCCAGGAATTCTTTGGGAACTCCTCTTAACACCTTTTTAGCCCTCCTTGAAGATTGTAGAATTTCTAATGCCTCTATAATATTTTGGTAATCCGAATTTGTTTCTCCCTCATGTTCTTCACATGATTCATTGACAATTTGGTGGGCTCCAAATCGTCTCAATTCCCATTCAAAAAATGGATTTTCTTCCTATTGATTATCCATCTAATCATTATCACACACATGTTTCTCTCTATTTGCAAACTTTTTATATCCAGTTAATGACATATCCACTGATTTCTTAGCTTTTCTTCTTCTTTTTTCTGGAGTATACTATAAATGTTTTCTAGAATGCACATACCTTCTTCCCTACATAAACATTAAGGATGAATGTGTGTTACTTCTTCTACTCTTAAACAATTAAATACACAAAATAGTAGAGTCACCAAATTTACTTCAATCACAATTTCATACTCCAGTAGATTGCAAAAGATTATCATTGAAAGACACTGCTTACCAGGTCTCCTGAGTTCTTGTTCTAGTAATGTTTTTTTATAAAAGAATAATCTTGCCAAATGCCCTTATATTAATGATCAAGGTAGTACACATTTAATGACCATATTCCCTTCAAATCCCTAACACAAGCCATCCTCGATCAATGTAATACTTTAAAAGAAAATCAAACAAATGAAATAAATCCTTGACATAGCCTCATCTGTTAGATAATTAATGAGATAAATGCTCCTTTGCGATCCTCACAATTATGGAATATTAGAGAACCGTTGGCATCAAAATTGCAAAATCAAAGACCGAAGACATCTCCCTTGTTGAAATCAAGAAATGGAGCATCAGTGAAAGTCCATTCCTAAAATCACAAAATCAGGGATTCATAAGAAACTTGGTTCCAAAATTGCAAAATTGAAAGCTGAGAATTTTGAAGTCTCAAAATCGGAAGGTTGTTCATGATTGGGTCTTGATTTTATGAAACTTAGCAAAAGCATTCAAGTTTTGAGGTTCCATCAATGGGCACACCCTAGAACATGAGTCTTTCGACTGAAGGGGGTTTTTCTAGTGTTGGAGGTCGAATCCAACATTGAATTAGGGCTTGTATTCTCATCCATTGTAGAATGAAGTGCATTGATTACTGCAGGGGATTGGAATTTCTATTGAAACACAAAATTGGGTGTTCATGTTGCGCTCTCATAGGAGAGGAAAAATGATAGTAAAAAATTTACAAGAAAACTTATCCCTATGTTTAAGTGAAGTATTTTGTAAGAAGCCTACAACATATTTGAAAATGTTATGAAATAAGAAAAAGTTAAAATTGGAATAGGAATAGCCTATTCCAGTTATAGGTAGTTTTGGGAATGGATAAAAGCTCATTTTGGGGATAAAATGAGAATATGTATTCCTATTTCCCATTCCAATTCTGTTCACCAAACGAGGAATTAAAATCATATTCTAATTTTCAATGACTATTCTGGTTGTATTCCAAAAACCAAGTAGGCCCTTAGGGTCATGTTCGAGGAATATTGATGGACATTGTCCTATGTGCACATAAGGATTAGAGTGATTGTGTTGGAGTTAGAGCTCTTTTGGTGGTTCCTAGTAATGTGTTTGTATTTCATGGGTAGTCTTTGGAGATTGTTTTTGTGAGATTTGATCTATTGAAGTTGGCTTGTGTGATCTTAGATGTCAATCATTTGATGGTGTGTGGTGTTATGGTTAAGGTTGTGTGATGTTATTTTACATTATGAGTTAGTTGTGCAATGTAAACTTGGGGCATGTCCTAAGGGTTATATAATTTGTCAAGCTGACTTATGGCTTAAGTATCCATTTAATGTGAGTGTTGATTTAGTGTAGCTTTCTAGGCTGACCTATGGCTTGGTTTAGTATAAGTAGAGAGTACTGTGATGTCTAGTGTCATTCATTCATCAGGGAGTTGAGCAAGAGTTGTTGAGAGGAGACAAGTTTAGTAGAGTGTGAGCTTAGGAAATAGGAAGATTTCTTGGTGACTTGTGAGCTCAAGTTCAAGTCTTTCTTGGAGTTTCTACCAGATTGTTGTGATGTTGCAGACGTGGCCTAGATAAGAGTTTTTTGGATCTTGTAGAACTATTACTATAATTTCTTTCTATTTGGCCATAACCAAGAAGGCCTTATAACTCGAGATATTGCATGTAATTAGTGATTTGATGAATAAAGAGTTGAATTATCTATCAAATCTTGTTTTCTATGGTGTATTTATGTTGTGTGGTTATTGTTGGGGGCTAGGTCATCTCCTTTGGAGGTACACTTGCCTTGCACTACATCAATTAGTTGCAAATGTTACTTCTTGTCTTCAAGCTTTTTAGCAAAATATTGAATTGATTAAAGGGTCTTAACTAAGGTCAAAGGAAGGAAATATGTCACTTTATTTCCTAGCATACTAAGTTCATGCTTCTCACATAATTAAGGCTTATATTCATGCATACAAGAACAAGTGTGAGTTGCCCCAAGTTCATATATAGTCATGTATATTTTATACAATCTGCAATCATCTGAATTTCTTTGTCTCATAAACAATTTCAAGTCTTCACTAATAATCATTAGTTTTTTCTCTTGCATCAGGCATGAATTTTCTTTAGTTTTTATTCATGCTTCAAATTTAATCAAGTATGGATGTATGCATATAGTTTTCTTTTTTTAAATAGGTTATTTATTATTATTTATTCATATGTTTTCTTAGATATTTTCATAGTGTGGATTTATTTTCTTATATAAGTTGGAGAACATCTTTTTAATCTTAAATACCTCTAAAAATTTTACCTCATGATTGAATCTAGGTATTTTTTACTATTTTAGATTTGATTTTTCTAATTATTTTCATTATTCATCTCAAATCTTCTGTAGATTGTTTAGTATTTAGATCCATCAATGATTTCCTTTCATTAGTAGATCTTTTTCATGGATGTCTTTGTTTTCCTTTCTACCAAAGCTTACTTCCTACTCCACCATGTTTTATGCTAATGACACCTATTATACAAGACTTGTGTTGATAATGGCTTATCATATTACTTTATGTTAGGTTTTAAATGACATTAACCTCATAAATCCTTTAAGTAATTGTTCCCCCTATGTTGTTTGAAATTTATCAATAAAATTTGAAACTATTTCACCAATTATGGTAAAGGAACTCTTCTTAAGGAAAAATTGTCATTAATATTAGTTTTCTAGGAAAATGACAAAATAGTTAGGTGTCCTATTTGGAATTTCCTATTATGAGGTGCATAGACATTTTTTAGGAGTTGTAAGTTCATGTGTGATGCTTATGAAAGTAATTACGAGTTCTTGCAATGAAAATAATTTATAAAAAATACTACTTTACTAGTCTTCAAGTGCCTACATTTGCTAGATGTCTTATGATAATTGTAAGAAGTATCTACAAGATGTATTCTAGGAGGTTGACATGAGTTTTCTAGCGGGTGTTATCACTTATTGTTTTATGATATCATAGTAGTATCCATCCTCAACACTGCCAATAAATTAGGGCCTCAAGACCTAATGTTTATCGTAAAGTATAGTTTAGTTATGCAAGTAACAAAGTCTTAATAGATTCTATAAAGTGATGCACTGAAGTGTATTCCTATTGTAATCTCTGGATGGATTAGTAATAAACTTGCCTCTCTTATTGTATTGGATATTTTCTCAGAAGAGTTTCTACTCTTAAATTTGATATTATGTGTGTTATGGTTTCTCTTTCTTGCATTTATTCTATAATCACTTATTAGGAGTTAATATTTGGTTTCATATTGCAACAAGACCTCTGGGAGAGTTTTAAGTCCCTACATTGTGCAAGGATTAGAAGATAGATAAATCAAGAAGTCATTTTAAGTTGCAATTAATATTCAAACGTATTAACAATCCAATTCATAGTAAGATTCCCAAATTATTAGTAATTCATATGCAAAATGGTGAAAATCTTATGTGGGTGTAGATTCAAAGAAATTTTTATCTAATGTTAAATTAATAGTTAAAATAGGAGGCATAATTATGAGGTTGACAACATGTTTTAAGACTGATTAGCTTCAAAAGTGTTAAGCATGATTGGCTTCAACAATGTCAAAAGGAATTAAAAGCTTCCTAACAAGCTCTAGCATATGAATGCTCATTTATTCAGAACTATTAATAGTAAACACATAGGTAACATATTTTTATTTGATGAACCAAGATGCTTAGTTACACAACTTGGGTAATTTACCTAACATAAGCATAAAACCAAGTATTGGTGTCACATGCCCAAAATATGTGGGCAAAAACACACCAAATTTTTTTTTTTAAAAGAGAATAATTAAACTTACTAGGTTTGCTAGGGTACAAGATATTGATATCCTAGTTAAAATAAATCAAATCACTCAAAACATAATTGTCATCTAATTAGAAGCATATGAAGATTAACCATTTAAAACATTATTGAGCAAAATATTAATGAACGATATATAGTATTAATTCTAAGATTGATCGGGTGGAGTATAAGTCTAATTGTTTCATAGCATAGAAATCAAGAACTAATTTCTACTATATCATGTAATATAATAATCCCAACTATAATTAAACTTTATTCTAAAACTTAATCATTTAAAGTTTAAGAATTATTCTAGAATAATAATAACATTAATAATTTAACTAAAATTGAATGAATGAAATCTAAACTAAAACATACTAAGACAATTCATATTTAGAACGTTTATACTAACCAAACTTATACTAACATTACTTATGAATCTAATATTTATTACAACTAAACTTTAACTAAAAATAAATATTAAAACAATCAACACAAAACAACTAACTAAATTAGAAACTCACTATAAATCTAATTAATACTACAACAAATTCTAATATCAATTTGCTTGAATTCAACTAGAAGAAAGTAAACTAAAACTAAATTAATAACAACTAACACACATAACTAAAACTAATCTAAACTTTATTTACTAACTAAAATAATAAACACATATACTAAACTAACCTATCCCAAAACCCTAACACAACTCACCTACTCACCCATCAAAGCCTACCTTACCCCCCTCCCCCTCCCCCATACGTCACATCACCCTCAAATCTCATGCGCTCCCTAAGCGCTTCCCCAAAGGCACTCTGCCCCACAACATGCGCTGACCATTATGGAAAGCTGGTGATCCAAGGACAAAGATAGGAATTGTTCAAGAGACAAGGCATGATAAAGGTTTGGGCATTAATGCCACTTCACACCCGCCCCCTTCATTTCCACACAGGCCAAAGTATGATTCGACCCCACTGCCAAGGACAAAGGAGCAGGTTGGGAACACTTTCAATGCAATTTTCAAACAAAAAAAAAGTAAACCCCAGCGCATCTCCCATGATTTACTACTGCACAAAGGATGGGGTGAAGTAGAGGGGTGATGGCACCCCAGCATGATTAATTTGACTTTTAAACATTTTTAGCCCCACTTTCATACAATGCAACATATTAATTTGTGATTAGTCCCTAAGCCTACGCCAAAAGGGGGATGTAGATTTATGAGTTAAAGATTTATAGGTGGACCCTAGGATATTTAGGATAGAAAGGGTAGTAATTGCATAAAGTTTTGTTGTTGAGAGATTACACTAAGATATACATTTAAATGTTTTAATTTTAAATGTATTTATTTTATATTCTTTTTTAAAAGATTGAATCACGATTATTTTTGTTGGAATTCAAAAGGGATAACTTAGAGAATAGTCTCTGTGCCTTGGGGGAATTAAATTTTTCCCCATACATTTTCTAGAGAGGTTTTTTTTAGACCTAGAGATGCAAATTTTTTTGAAGTCTATCTTCTGCTTGCTGACATGTTTTTCTTTGCTATATACTTTTTGTGTTATACTAAGAGTGAATTCTAACCTAATGACAACATTGATTCCTTTTGAACAATCTACCATTACAAGGATGTGTATAAGGTTATTCTTTTCTTTCTTTTCTCCTAAAATTTATGTTTCAACAATCATCATATAACAAGGTGTATGTTCCAGTTATTCAGAATTCAAGGTGATGCATAATTCTTAACCAAATTTGATTTTGTCCATAATGAAATCTATCAAGGAGAGAGATAACTTAGTGACCACAATGTAGGATTTTTATTTCCTCTTGATACATAAACATTGAATTGGAAACTTCAACATATATAATTTCTTTTCATTACATAATTGACAACTTGAGAATTCATAATTTGAAGACATAATCTATTAACCTACTTCTTCACATACATATGCATAGTTTGAAAGCACATAAGAGCAATTCAAGGAGGTTTTCACAATATTTTCCTTTCTCTATTATTTAACCTGGTTCAAGGCTCCATCGAAAAAGAACCAGTAAGAAAACCCGACTTCTTTGCCCAATGCATCAAAATTAAAATACATTTTTTACAAATATTACAATTCAATTGAATTCTCTTCAATGACTTTCACAAGAGATCTTTTCCAATGTCTTCAATGCATCAAAGGAACCATGGGAAAGACAAGAAACAACATGGAGGTAAAACAACATACTAAGATGAACAATTGAAGCATGCACCACAAACCAGTTTTACACAATAGATCCAAGCATAGGACCTGACTAGGGGGGAGGTGGATTTTTCCAATGGGAGACGTCAATCACCGTACCATAACATAGCCCTTTCGAGGCTAAAACTTCAAGAACTTCTGTTCTTCCACAAGGCCCTTTCGAGGCTATTACCACAAGGATTTTCATTCCTTTCCATATCAAGAATTTACAATATCAAACAAGGTATGTGATGACAAGTAGGGGCCCATACACCCTATCCTCTTTCCCTCCTCTCACCATGAGAGGAGACTCTACACCATTGAGGTCCAACTAAGGCCCTTCCCCCATACATGGCCACTTCTTCCCTATCCAAGGGTGAGTAATGCCAAAACAATCCCCATGAAATCCCCTCAAAACAAAACATCAAGACAAGCATAATAATAACATCAAGAATAAGATAAAATCCCTCCCAATCAATCCCAACACACAAGCAAGAAAAACAAAGAACAACACAATGCCTTATGCATGATTCAAGCATGAACAACAAGAAGAAACAAAATCAAAGAGTGAAGAACTCCTACCTTCACCAAAAAGTTATGGTAAAATGGAAAGTTGAGAAGAGCTTTTCCCTTTTCTTTCTTCAATCTTCAAACTTTCTCTAAAACTAAAGATTGGGTAACAACCCCAAAACTACTCCAAATGCCTCTAAGTATGATCCTTAACTCAACTAGACTTCAAGTAAACTCAAGATGGATTTTGAGTCACCAACTTAAGTAGGAGACAATCCATTTTCGCAATCAATCAAAAATAGGGTTTTTGAGTGACCCTAAAAGTCAAACAAAGAGGCTAAGGGGGTGGAAAGTACTCCCCACCCATACCCTTACCCCTAGGGCACTTAAATTTAATGTTTTTAAGCCTTAAAGACTTAATAGGAACAATTAAAAGCTAGGAGAATGGTAAGACCAAATAACAACCTTCAAAGAATTACAATACAAAGATAGCACAATTTAACAAGGGGTTTAGTTATGTCTTTCCATTAGGTTTCCCAGCTAAATATCCTGCACACTCATTGCACACATTAGTAGGTTCAAGAAATCACATGCATTATGTACTTTATGTATCAAAAAAATCATATAAATTAAAACATCCATTTTTCTAATAATCAATTGTTTATCTAATTCTACTCATATTTTTTACTATTAAAATTGCATAATCAAAGTGCTAGTTTTGCATTCATTTACTTCATCATCGTACATGTTCATAAAGCATTAAATGAGGGAAAAAAATATCTAAAAGTAAAGCATCACACATCATAAATAGCATAATAATGTTCAATGCATCAAATAATGTTCTGACATATCGAGTCATGAGTATCAAAATCATAATGTATCATCGATGCTAAGATGGGTCGAGGTGAGGCCTCACAATCGGTGCCCTTATTTTCCTTCATCTCAACATGATCTAAAGTTTCTTGCATAATTACATAGCAAGCTAATTGTGTTTGATGGTAGTGAACATTGTATGGTTAAGTGTGCTTGAAAAGTGTAGTATGCAATTGGTGACTACTTTTGAAGTCTTGACGATTCACTTCTATGAACATTGCCTAAATGTAGTAAGTGTAAAGTAAACCTTTTGTAATCATGGGAGATGAGTTCTTGTGAGTTAGTACTAATTAAATAAGACATTATACAAGTGTGCACCTCCATGGTAGTTATACAACTCTCTTTAATTTATTTTAAAATATAAAATATAGAAATAAATAATATAAATTTATAGAACACTTAAGTAAAAGGAAAAAATTATATTAATATTTCAAAATTATTATAATGTTGGAATTGACTATATGAATATTTTGATCTATTCATAATAAAAATAAAAAATCAATATCAAACATAATAATTAAGTAAAACTATCATTAATCTCATCAGCTAAAAAACTTTAATTCAATTCTATATAAATAAATACATACTCAAATTGAAATAATTATAAAATTAAATTAGATCTCCCATAAAATAATCCTCTTTATACCTTCATTTTAAATAATAAATAAATTAAAGCTGATTGTAGCAATATGGGAATGAGAGGAACATTTTATTTTTAGAATTTATAACTTCTACTAATATTTGAATAAAATATATAACTACATTGATGTAAAAAAAAATTACATGAAAGTTATTAATTTCAATGATGAATATTTGTTTTTCATGTATGAGGTATAGATTGGTTATTGTAATTTTTCATGGGGAAATCATATCAATGATCATGATAATGCAAACTAGATGTGACAAGTATAAAATTGCTTCCCTAAGCCATTCAATACAAGAGACAGAGGGGCTTCCAAGCATAATTCTTTATAAGACCTAGGTTAGATTAACAAAAACCCAAGTGTGATGAGCAATGCCAATATTGAACCATAGTTTTATCAAGGAAGTACACTAGAAAAGGGCTCTTTTATGCAATGATGTTTTAAAATAAAAGCAATAGAGTGTTAAATAAGATATACAATGATAATTTTAAGATACTAAATGTATAGAAACATCCTAATATCAATGTGATAATAGGTAAATACTGAAAGATAAAGTGAATGATGAAGGACTCAACTTGATATATGCTCAAGAAAGTGATTTTTTGCACCAAAAATAGTAGATTTAGACTTGTTTGTGAAAACCTAACCATGGATTCTTGAATGAAATTAAAACCCCAAAAAAACCCAGAATTTTTTTTTTTTTAGGTCTTTAGGATAGATTGGCCTAGACGAAAAGTGTATGGACGTCATTCCACAAAGTCATTGTCTTCCTAGGGCACTATAGGTAGGTCAACTTGATTTTTCCAAAAAGGTCCCAAGATATATTGTTCAAATTTGAAGCTGTAAATTTGATATCTCACAAACATGTTACATATATGGTGTGTGTGTACAGGGGGTTGCCTTAGTCAATCCCCCACTTTGGTGATTTCCACCTTCATGAATACTCTTTAGAAAAAAATTGTATATGTGTAGTTCTCGTATATCATAGATTGTAGATCTAGAATGTAAAAGAGCTAAAATGCCAAGAATCTACTCTATGAGTGAAACCCTAACATGTAAGTGTGTTTGTGCATATAAATTTATGTAAGATATGGAAATACAAAAATTAGATCTAAACATTAGTGTTGAAATAATACCAAGCCCCGAAGGCTAAAGTAATCTAACCATATTTATGATCCCCTTGATCTCCATGGTGTTGTGTGGTAATTTTATTGCTTGGCTGAAGAAAAGAAGATGAAGACTCACTTTGCAATGAAAGAATAGCCTTCAACCCTTAGTTTCAACCTTGCAATTTCTCTATATCATATTGGGGTGTCCATGGGTTCCTATGCCTTTCTTTATTTATGTGAAAATGAGGCCATCTAAAGTCCTTTTATAGTGAATTTCTAAAATTAACCCCATGGGAGCTAACTGCATTGAGCAAGAATTATTTGGAGTCAGATAGGTTTGAACCCAAAACCACTAGACCGTCTTGAAATAGGTTGACTTGGTTGACTTTATTGTAGATCTTGATTGACTTGGTTGGCCTATTCTAAAATAGGTCTACTTGGTTGACCTCTTCTAGAATAGGTCAACTTGGTTTACCTATTTTAAAATATGTCAACCTAAGGTTGACACTATCTTTGAATAGGTCTAGGTCACCCTATTCCCCAAGAGGCCAATTTCTTGGGTTTTCTTTTTCTAGCATTTGGGACTATAGAAGTTACATATGTAATGTGCATTGGGGTTTGATAATTCGAGACTAAATCTAAAAAATGAATTTTAGGAAGAGGACAATGCTTAGAAATTAGATCCTACCTCAACCCATGTGTGAGGAGGACTTATTAGGTCCTATCTTAATATCTCTTAGGATAGAGAAAAGGAAAATGGGAAAGTGTGTGCTCCAAGTGTAATCATCCAATACAAATACACTAAAGAGGATCTAAAAGGTCATAAATTAAAGTGATTCCATTTCAAATTGTATGTTTAGCTCCCACTTTAGTGATATATGACACTATATGCATATGCAAGATAAAGTAAGAAAAGCATAAATATAACTAAAAATGGATATAGCTAAGTCCACATGCACAATTCCTACAAGAAAACATTAGTAAATGCATCCTACAAAACCATGAGTTAGTAATAATCAAAATCACCAATAACTTACTAAAGAAGTAAGATAAATTTTGTGAGTAGCTAAATGCCCCCCTATTTCATCTTTCTTATTCAAAGAAGGTGAAATAGGGTATCATGTTTACCATAGCAATCTAAATATGGGATGAGATGACAAGTAGTCTTAAAAGCATCTTAATATGAACTCAAATTGCTTTAAATGGTATTTATATAGAAAGGTAATTGAATCACAATTCCAATGCCTATGGTGGTGTGTGAATTGGAGCTACCAAGCTCAAGATATGATATAAAGAATGACAAGATGTATTAATATTAAGTTTAAATGTTAAAATAAAATAAAAAAGTAACCTAACTTAAATATTTATATAGAGTGAAGTTACCTTTTTAAAATTAATTTGAGACATTGATTGAAGGTTAAATAGAAGGAGAAGAAAGATGCCAAATAGGGAGGATTTACTGTTGACATGGATGGAGGTATTGTAAGAGACGATTGCAAATGGCATTGAGCTTGAGGAGGTAGGTCTCGATTTCCATACTTCTTTCCTTTTAATTTCTTTCTACATTTTTTCTTTCTGTAGATTTCAAAAATCATTTTGTATCTCATAAGTAGTTTTTTTGATGTTTAGGCCAAGAGATTGACCTGTCCCTAAGAAGTTGACCTATTCTTAGGGGCATGTCACTACTACATTTGGGCCTAGATTGCGACAATACGTCATCATAATTACAATAGTAACCCATCACTCAACTGACATCAGTTGGAATTGGCAATCATCAAATGGGCATCAGACTTTTGTTTTTGCAAATTGTGACAGTAAGGGTTACCGTCACAATTGAGATGACTACAAGTGTCATAAATTGGGCTATTGTTCTAGCAAACTGTTCATTTTCACTAAATATTTATTACAAAAATTTGTTGAAGACACGGTCACAATTGCAATGTCTGTGTGACAAAAATGCTATGGGTCATATAGCAAGCCGTTAGAAACCTCCATCACGATTGGAATGGGCATGTGGTAGGAATGTTGTAGGATCGACAGTGAATCATCACAATTGTGACAATGTGCTATATTAATAAAAAAAATTGGCAATAAATGTTGAATAGCTATGATGCTATCATAGGTTAATATTGAGTTTCACTTGGTTTCAAGAATAGTTTAATATTCTCTTCTAATTAGGGCCAACCATATGAAGGTGGAAGCTCACTTGTCCTCCCCCCCCCCCTTCCCACAACATCTAAATTCTCCATTACACCTAAAATATTTAAGAAATGATCAATGTTTAACGTACAAAAAAAAGGTTCTAGACCTGCAAAAGTGACATCATTTTCCCATCTTCTAGTGCATGTCATATTTTTGTCGCATCCAAAATAAGATTCTACCACTATGAATCGAGATTACACATGTAGCTGCATTGAAATGCATGGACATTAGGTGAAGCTGATAAAACACAACATGATTACATTTATTTAATAGGTCTATTAAGTTTTTAAAATTATAGATCATCAACATGAACAATGTTCATGATGGTCTATAACTTAAAATACCTAATTAAAGACCTCTAACAAAAATGCAAACCCGTTGCATTTTTCAGCTCTACCTAATGTCCTATGCATATGAATTGACATTACATATTGAACTATGGAATCCTTCTACTTTGCCTGAAACCAAGAGATTCAAACAATTAGTTGTTATACAATCATAAGTTATTATTGAGGTTTACTTGGTTTCGAGAATAGTTTAATATTCTCTACTAATCAGAGCCAACCATGTGAAGCTGGAAGCTCATTTGCAACCCCCCACCTCCCCCCCCCCCCAAACATCTAAATTCCCCATTAACATCTAAAATCTTTAAGAAAGGATTAATATTTAAAGTACCTAGAATGTCCTCATCGCCTCTTGCTACTCTTAGGGGAAGTCCATCTACATTGCTCATGAGCAATTCATCACATGGGTACATCCAAGAATGTACTCATTGCCTCGTACATAAAATGAATACAATATTAGAAAATGCTCCCCTAATAAATAATCTTTCAAGTGAGATAAACACATGAAAAATGAGAGAGAGAAAGAGGAATCTACTTACCAATAGGCGTTGCCATCGCATCTATGGCCATGCTACCTATTGAGTGAGTTTTTTTGTTTTTTTTGTTGTGCCAAGATCTCTTTGTTTATATACATACATGCATACATACATATACATATGTATATATATGTACATACATACATATACATATGTATATATATGTACATACATACATATACAAAGATCACAAGGGCACGACAATGAAATGCAAGAATCACAAGGGAACATACATACATACATACATACACACACACATACATACATACATACATACATACACACACACACACATACATACATACATACATACATACATACATACATACATACATACATACGTACATACATATTTACATACATACATACATATATACATGTACGTATGTATGCATATATAGAGAGAGGTTTTATGTATGTATGTATGTATGTATGTATGTATATATACATATGTATATATATGTATATATGTATGTATGTATGTATATATGTATGTATGTATGTATGTATGTATATATGTATATATATGGTATATATACGTACATGTACGTATGTATGTATGTATGTATGTATATATGTATATATATGTATATATGTATGTATGTATGTATATATGTATGTATGTATGTATGTATGTATATATGTATGTATGTATGTATGTATATATACATATGTGTATATATGTATGTATGTATGTATGTATGTATGTATGTATGTATGTATGTATATATATGTATATATGTATGTATGTATGTATGTATGTATGTATGTATGTATGTATATATATACCTACATACATACATACATACATATATACATATATATACATATGTATATATACATACATACATACATACATACATAAATACATACATATACATACATACATACATACATACACACGTACATACATATTTACATACATACATACATATGTACATGTACGTATGTATGTATATATAGAGAGAGGTTTTTTTTAAGGTGCTAAGTGAGTTACCTCAAGATCCTCCACAAAAATAATACAGACTAGGAAAAATGGCAGAGTTTGCAAGAAATTTTACAAAAACATATCATAGCAGATATTTTTAGAAAGAAACAAGCCATAACCTAGTTAAATGGGTCTATTTGTTGATTAGTTGGGTTGATATATACGTATATTTAACTAGGTTATGGCTTCTACAAGGGAATGAGCCTTGTGATTATGGCATTTACACAGAAGCAAAACTTGCTTCTTCAACTCCTTACACTCAACTCTTTATTGAAGTTATTTCTCCTGCAGTGAGAATAACTGCTACAAATACCTAGGAGCCAAGGGACCCTGAACCTATGATACATTTTATCGAGACATGGGAGAAGTTACTCTCGACTTTAGTACTTCGTAGCATTCTGGATCATATAGTGATGCCCAAATTAATAGTAGCAGTAGATACTTGGGATGAAAAGATCACAAGGGCATGACACCAAAATCCTATAGAACTGTCATCATATTAGGTACAATAAAACAAATGATATGTAGAGATTAGAAGGGCACAACAAAGAGATACAAAGATCACAAGGGCATGACAACAAAATGTAATGATCACAAGGGCATGTCAACGAAATCCTAGATCTCCACATGATATATACATACACACATACATACATGCATATATACATACATATACACAACAAAAAAATTGATCTTTTTAAAGGTGCTTATTACATCTTAGCACAACAAAAAAATTGATCCAGTTGCATACATATTCTAGAATCCAAATAATTAAACAATAAAACTCACTCAACATGTGCTAAGTGATTTAGCTCAAGATCCTACACAAAAATGATGTTGATTGTTCCTTTTATTGTACCTAATATGATGACAATTCTATAGGAATTTGTAATCAACCTAGGTAATCAACAACTAGACCCATTTAACTGGGTCATGGCTTGTATATGTATATTTAACTAGGTTATGGCTTCTGTAAGGGAATGAGCCTCATGATTATGGAATTTACACAGAAGTAGAACTTGCTTCTACAACTCCTTACACTCAACTCTTAACTAAAGTTATTCTTCTAGTAGTGAGAATAGGTGCTACAAATTCCTAGGGAGCTAAGGGACCCTAAACTTATACTATATTTTTTGGAGACATGGGAGAAGTTACTACCGACTTCTGTACTTCATTACATTCTGGATCATATAGTGATGCCCAAATTAAGAATGACATTAGATACTTGGGATCCTCATAGTGAGAGTGTGCCAATACATGCATGGTTACATCCTTGGCTTCCATTGTTGGGCTAGTGTATGGAGCTTTTATATCCAACCATTTGCTATAAATTGGGGAATGTGCTTCATGCATGACATTCAAGTGATGCATCTACATATGCAATTTTATCACCTTGGAAAACTATATTTGATCCTGCTAGCTAGGAACAACTGATTGTTAATTTTATTGTACCTAATTTGATGATAGTTCTACAGAAATTTGTAATCAATCCAACTAATCAACAACTAGACCAAATTAATAGCAACAGTAGATAATCAAGATCCTCACAGGGAGAGCATTCAAATACAATTCAAAACCCATAGACTTTAAATCAAGTTATTTATCTACAATTATTTTAAACCTTTAATAAGATAGGCACAAAATACCGAGTCTAATAGATCCAAACATTCTAGTTAAATTTACTAGCAAACATAGAACAAATAACATAGTCCACTAAGTTTTCCAACATGTTCCTACATTGTTAGTACCCTGTCTTAGCTAATTTTCTTGAATCTAATTGAGTCAAATTGGAATTCCCAAAACTCATATTTCTTGAGCACATAGAAAACATAGTTATAATTAAGAGGTGCAGCCAAGTAAAAATATTTCAAACCCCATTGCAAAAGAAAGCAATCATTAAATACAGATACTCTTTAAAAAGTTGAACAAATTTTCCCTTAACAAAATTAGATATATTCCATGATTTCTATATGATATTTCAGCTAGATTTTCTCATTAGAAATCACGACATTTGGAAAAAAAACATAGATTTGAAATATAAGTTTGTATTAGCCAAAACCAAATAAAAATCAACTCAATTTTTCCACGCTATTGGAAACATCATTTGTTCCTACATTGTGAAAACTTTGTCTCAGCTTATTAGGCAATGAATTAGCTAATGGAATTTCTTCTTTGGGGGCAAATAAGATGCATCTTAATAGAGCGTTCAAAGCAATATTGTCAAAATTTTTATACTGTGCTTAAAATTGGTAGAAAAAAAGGAGGGAATGAACAAAATTTCTTTTTTCGGTTGGGAAAGCGGTTTTCAGCGCTAGTAAATTAAATGGGCATCAACAATCAGAATGTGGATAAAATATTGAAAAACAATTTTACTTAATCCACATTGATTGAGTTGTATGAGATCAAAAACATCTAAACCTTCTTACTTTATCTTTATGTTCTTCTTTATACCTGAGCTCTTATAGTCTTAATTTTGATAAGATAGTTGTTTATAATTTGAATAATCTTTTCTCCTTCAAATAGTTGATGCTTGCTGTCAACTTGCAATGCACATTCATAATGAAATATGTCAATTAATCTCTAAGTCATGACATTCTGGGGATAAGATATGTCAATTCAAGAATCTCTTTGGTCACAATTTCAAACACTTCTAGAAGATCTCATAATGCACTTGGGTCAAGAAAGATTATATGCAAGAATTGTCTATGTGGTATACTTACATTTAATAATTAAAAAATTAATATAGAATTATAATCTATGTTTTTATATAATTATTATTAAATAAAGGAACAAGTCTTATCACGTGACAAGATGAAAGCTCAGTTGTCTATGGACAAGGGAGTAAATTTCGTAAGTGGGGAATCCTAGCAAACTTACTATCTAGAAACTCCTTATGAAGGATTTGTCTGGAATTTCCAAGGATGTTGATATTCATGACATTTCTATAATTACTTCCTATAAAGTTTATAGCTCCCAAAGACTTACCTATCCCCTTGTTGAAACATCTAGATAGAAAGAATGCACTTAAGAACTAGTAGAACATCCTAGAAAGATTACCTAAGAAGAGATGGATCTCACATTCATTGATTAATAAAATATAGAATTCATTCATTATCACATAAGTAAAAAACAATAATGAGCATCCATAAAATAATCTCATAATGTCCAAAGCTAACATCTAACATTAGTTCAATCTTTTACATTCATTAACAATAGCACATAAACACATAACATTCAATAAAATGTGAAATAAGGTATTTAAACATGCCTCAACCAATTATGATTTAATTTTGGATCACCTACCTGATTAGTTTAGAATTTTTCCATCACCAAAAATCATAAAATATAAGAACAATTGTGCCAAAAAGAGAGTAAAAAGATGATTATCATGCACCAATCATGTTTTTTAGCTCTTTTGGCACAATTGTTCTTACAAATTTTTGGCTTAATCTCCAACTAGTCAGTATGTGGTTTTGAAAAATTATTGTTGGACTATGAGTTAGGAAAAAGGGAAATATCAAACTTGAAAAAGATGTACATAAATGCAATTAATTTTTAAACTTCAATTTTATAAACTTACAAATAGAACCATAAAATTATAAGAAACTATTGTGGTTTATAATATTTGAAAATTATAGTTACAAGTGATAAAGTTATATACCTTTGATTTAGAGAGCACAAATAATGGAAACAAAGTATTATAGAAGGTGCAAGCTCAACTACTCCCCGCCCCATGTGGATGGCACTGTTAAGTAGAGAATAGTTACATCTATCCATCCATACATACATACATAGATACATACATGGTTAAGTGTTATCTAATGTTGTGGTTTTCACAATGCATGCCCCATTTCACCTAGAAATGAGGATCCCCTACTTTATTTTTCAGCTTTCTAGATCCTGAGTCTAGGGTCCAAAGTCTTTTTTAGGGTTACGCTTTTTGTTCTTTGCCTAATCTAGGTCTTTGCCTAGAAACCCAAATTTTGAAAACCATCGTCTAAGGGAATAAGTCATTTTTTGTAAGCAAAATTGTGCACCTAGTGCACCTGACCAAGTGTGCTAGTGCACCAAGATAATGAGGAAAGCATTTCCCTCTTTGAAATGCATAGTGGCATAGTTGTGCACCTCTAAGAGGTGTGCTAAACCCGGGGACCCCCCCCCCCCCCCCCCCTCTCCCTCCATTTGCATTCCTAGAGCTTTTACCTCCGTAGCTACGTACTAGGTGAGGTGCACATCACCTTACTCGCTCCCTACCATTTACAACACAAAAAAACAATGTTAAAACTTGTAATTACACACCTAATTAGGTGCACTAATGTGCACCTTTGACTTCTTATAAAAACCTTAAAACAAAGCAAAAACTTGTGATTAAGGTGCGTAGTAGCACACCTAAAGGTGTGCTACTGCGCACCCTTTAAACATAAAACATCCACCCAACTCCAAATATGAGGTGCCATCAGTGCACCCCACATTTATAAATGGAAGAAGATGCACCAGACGCACCTATTAGGTGTGCCAGGTGTGCCCTTTTTTGGCAAAAAAGGGGTAAAATTAGGATTTTCTGGTATTTTCGGACAACTAGGTTTTTTTTCGTGTCATAATTAGGGTTTATTTTAATTAATATTGTCAACTCTATGGACTAATTTTTGCTTCTTTGTGCAGGTAAAAATGCATCCTTATCTTGTTGGGGTCATAACTTTTCACCTAGAGCTCAAAATTTAGAACCGTTTACACCGATGGAAAGAAGAACTAAAAATCTAATTTTAGTCCCTAAAATAGTGAGCCTTCAGTTGCCCAATTTTAGGGACTGATGAATGTTTGAACTTGAAATTTTGAGTAGAAGACCTCTGAAAAAGCTAGTTAAAAATAGGTAGAAAATCTTGTAAAAAGTTTCAACCATTTGATCATTTTGGATAATCTGGATCACCTAGTCTCTGACCTAGAAGGATAGGGAAGTTAGAGAGAAGAAAAGGATCAAAGATATAGAGGTTGGACACATGATCCAGAATAGGTTCCTCATCTTATGCAATTATTAATGACAAGATTCAACATGGGTGCCTTGGGATTTTAGATAGAAGAAGCAAAAGGAGTTCAAATGTATGAAATTTTTTGGCTATAAAGAAGGTATAAATCATCAAAAGGGGAAAAATAAGTACACTAGAGTGCTCCCAAACCTTGTCTAAGAAAAACCTAGAAACCATTTTCAAAACTGAGAACTTTGATTTTTTGGCGAATCGAGCACCTTGCACAAATTTCATGTAGGTGCGCTGGTGTGCTGGTGTGCAAGTGCACTTTTTCATTGGTATTCTAGAAGATTTGTAAGATTTTTATGTGGTTTGTTAGATCTGCAATCTATCATTTTATGTTCTCCATGTTCTCCTACATCCTGATGATGGATCATGTAGTATGATTTGAAACGTTGATGGTAAAAAAACTCTACACAATCAAATTCAGAAACTAAAACTCATTTTCATGGATTGTGGAAATCTAATAGATCAGATTTGTAAGAATTCAAAGGTGCACTGACAATTAACTACCAGTCCTACATTTAGAGCTTTCCATGCATCAATAATGCATTCTGACAACAGTTTAACTCCAACAGACACCTGGTGAAGATGGAGCTTCTATTTTTGGCACTTCCAGACACTCCTACATCAACTGGTGTGTCTCTCTTTCTTATTTTCTCATATTTTCTTTGTTTCATGACATGTAAAGGCCCATGCATCCAATTAATGATATAAATATGGATGAAGTCCTAATAAGCACTAGTTAGAGAGTCAGTTTGTACATAAGTGGATTTGTTTTATTAGTTTAGAAGCATATGATTGCATAAAGATATCTCGCACTCTCAACACAAATTGGGAAGATTATTTCTTATAAATTTAGGAATGTAATATGTATTCCAAGCTGCCATTATTTTGATGCAATAATATCTGCTATTGGTTCTCACATTTGGAGTGTAGTGATTCTTGCCTAAGTGTGTTATATTTTGTGAATGTATGCTCATGAAGTGTAATTGAGCCAATAGTTTTATTGTGTTGTTCTGGTTGTGTGAACTTTTAATTCTAGTGTTTTCTACAACTCTACAAATTTTGCTAACATACTTAGTTCGAGAAGAGATCACCATATTGTTCTTGCATAGCTTTTTGTCTCCCATGATTGCACTTTCTATGGCCTTGTGATTTGATGAAAAGTTAAATATCTTACGGTTACTAAATTCCCATCAATGATTGTATTAGTGGAATTAAGAAAGCGTTGCTCCTATTTTCATTGGTTACCTATCGATCTTTTCAAAGGCTTAACTCACAAATGTGTTGTTTCCATAGTTTATGTCCATTAAGAATTTCCCCTTCATGTTATTTTCTTAAACTTCTTGTTACCTTATCTTTGTTATTTTCTTAAACTTCTTGTTACCTTATCTTTGTTATTTGCTTTGCTAACCCTTGGTTAAATTAGGAATTCATATAGTTGCATTG
Organism: Cupressus sempervirens; assembly: GCA_028749045.1. NCBI lineage: Eukaryota > Viridiplantae > Streptophyta > Pinopsida > Cupressales > Cupressaceae > Cupressus > Cupressus sempervirens. Next base: position 337,299,822 of record CM053783.1, on the reverse strand, counting down.
TTAGACTGCATTCATCAAAAAATAGAAAATACCAAAAAACATATCTCTTTTGTGGTTAATTTTGAAATAGCAAGTAGAGTGATCTTTTGATCCAAAATTGGTTCAAACCAGCAAAGGCCTCCTCATGAAAAAACACATTTATCTTCAACTGAGCGAATTCTAGTAGGTCGCAAGATCACCCAAAACCTTGGAGTTGATCCTAGATCAATTTTTCAAGAGAGGAATTTGAAAGGATTCTTGCCATTAAGCATCGTGCAAAATATCAACTGAACACCTAATTATGTCCAAGGCATCTGCATAGTGGAGGCATATTTTTCTTACCAGGCTTCCTACATACCCATATCCATGGGATCAAGACCCTTGAACTACTCACTCTAATGAATATGTAGTTATGGTTTTTAATTGTTTTGATATAGTTGTATTTCTATAACCACTAGTGATCTTTACTCACCTAATACAACTCTTCGCCATCATACACCCACTCGGGTGAATCAGGTAGTTTTCTATCATTACAATATTGTAATACCCTAGTGCAACCTTTTTGTTTTAGTTTATAGTTAATGTAAGGTTAACCTATATACATCCTAAATCACTCCTTATATAGTTATGTTTAAAATCTTGGGACAATAATGAATGGGTTTAAATAGACCAGTCAAGTTAATGATGAAACACAAAGTTTAGCCTTCTATTTTCAAAAGTCAAGTACACTACGTAGATATAATGTCTTAAAATATAAGACTTGTGAGTTAACATATAATATCTTAAAATAGTTAAGTGCTACCTAACTATGTCCAAGACATCTACACACTGGAGGCATACTCTGCCTACTAGGATTCCTACATACTCATATCCATGGGATCAAGACCCTTGAACTACTCACTCTAAAGAATATGTAGTTCTAGTTTCTAATTGTTTTGATGTTGTTGTATTTGTATAATCATTGGTGAGCTTTACTCACCTAATACAACTCTTCACCATCGTACACGTACTCGGGTGAATCATGAGGTTTTCTATAATTACAATACTATAATACCCTGGTGCAACCTTTATGTTGTAGTTTACAGTTAATGTAAGGTTAACCTATATACGTCCTAACTCACTCCTTATATAGTTATGTTTAAAATCTTGTGATAATACTCGTGGCCATGCTACCTTTTGAGTGAGTTTTATTGTTTTTTTGTTGTGCCAAGATCTCTTTGTTTACATACATACATACATATATAGAGATCATAAGGGCACGACAACAAAATCCTAAATCTCTCCTGATTTCCACAATCCACAAGATCTCTCTCTATATATACATACATATATACATATTTACACACACACACACACACACACACACACACACACACACACACACACATCTGCATATGCAATTTTATCACCTTGAAAAATTGTATTTGATCTTGCTAGTTGGGAACATCTAATTGTTCATTTTATTATACCTAATTTGATGACAATTATACATGAATTTGTAATCAACCCAAGCAATCAGCAACTAGACCAATTTAACTAGGTTATGGATTGTTTTTTTCTAAAAATATCTGCTACGATATGTGTTTCTAAAATTTCTTGCCCATTTTTCCTGGTCTACATTACTTTTGTGCAGGATCTTGAGCTAAGTTAGTTAGCATGGGTTGAGTGAGTTTTATTGCTTTATTATTTGGATTCAGGAATATGGGCTTTGTTTTATCGTTGGCTTTGTTCAAGTCCCAATTTTAATGAAGTAACAAAGTGGTTTTTAGGGTGGAAAGGACTATATAATGAAGAGGAAACTTGAAAACTTGAATGTTTAAATACTAAAATGAAAGCTATCGAGGATCAAACACCTATGGCAGAGTTACAACACAATGTGAAGTTGATTTTAGATATAAACAAAACAAAAAAAAGAAAGAAATCATGACATAATTCATTCCCCATTTGTTTTAATTGTGGAGAGTTGTGTGCCAAAGAGGGTGGAGAGCTCCGAATGTTGGTGGAGATTTCATTGTCATGCTCTTGTGATCGCTGTGTTTCATTGTCGTGCCCTTATGATCTCTACATTTAGTTGTTGTGCTCTTGGTGGAGATTAGTGGAGATCTAAGATTTCGTTGTTGTGCCCTTGTGATCTCTACATTTCATTGTCATGCCCTTGTGATCTTTGTGCCCTTGCTCTATGATTTTGTTTCTATGTCATGCCCTTGTGATCTATGTGCCCTTTGTAGCACTACAACCTTTGGGGTCAAATTGCGACGACAATTTGTGACAATATGTAATTTGTGGTGTTCAGGGCCAAATGTAGTAGTGCTTACTATGCAATTTTTTTCAAGGGGAGAAGAGGCACCTATGTAAATGTTCTTTTCTTTTCCTTCTAAACACGTATCTCTTTATATTCCCCCTAGCAGGTGATTAGAGAAGCTTCTCTTTATATATAGGTATGTATATATAAATACACACACACACATATATGTGTTTATGTATGTATATATATATACATATATATACATATACATATATATGCATATACATATATTTATATATGTATATACATACATATAAACATACATATATAGATATCACAAGGGCACGACAATGAGATGCAAAGATACATAAATATATGCATACACACGTACACACATACATACATATACACATACATACATATACAAATACATACATACATACATACATATATACATACATACATCTACATATGCAATTTTATCACCTTGGAAAATTGTATTTGATCTTTACTCAATCACCAAGAGATAATATAATTTGTAAGTACAGATTTCTACATAGTTTGGTATGAATAGTTTCGATTGAATTTGTTTGAGAAGAGTGAGTCTACTCATGATGATAATGGCTCCATGTATTGGGTCTTTAGAGGAGAGAGACTTATAAAGTTGCAAGTAGTTTCATTAATTAGATAAGGGAATCAACTTTGAAAGTCGGATGATCAAAATTGGCATGTCCATCCTTATGATAGATGTCTCTATCTTATAATAGAAAATTACCTCAAATGAAAATAGAAAAATTATTAAATATATGTAAAATTAGAAGAAGATTCAACTATAATTATTTTGTAGGACAAAAATATAATTTGGTGGAGAAAGCCATTAGCTACGTGGCTCCACATTATGGCTATTCCACTATCTAATAGTGGAAACTCATCACATTAAATATGAAGATCTTGAAATTAAAAAAGATAATCATCAAATATCTATAATTGTGTTTTAGTGACAACAAATATATAGTCTAATTTTAAGAAAAATAATAGTCTTAAATGTATATTATTAAATAATTTAAACAAGTGTACTGGTTGTAGCTGTATAATTCTAGTATTACTAATTATGTTAAACAAGACGTTCAATAAAAAAAGTATGAAGTAAAATAAATGGATCATCTAATTGATCTTATTATGACTTAATGTGAATGCATTCAATCATTACTTGGACGATATTATGCATGAGGTCTTTATTCAGTCACCAAGAGATAATATAATCTGTAAGTACAGATTTATTCATACTTAGTTTGGTATGAATAAATTGGATTGTATGCAAGGATAATTGCTTGTGTGAATTCGAGACATGAATGATTAATTTAATTTAGCACAAGTACTTAACTGGTTTACATACATACATGCACATATGCATACAATCATCATAATCAGTTATCCTGGAATCTGACCAAAGCTATTATATATGAACAAGAGATAAATGTTTAGAAAGAAAAGAGAAAAATATTTACATAGGTACCTCTTCTCCCCTTGAAGAAAATCATAGAGAAAGGGCATGAAGATCACAAGGGAATGACAACAAAATCATAGATCTCCACTGATCTTCACCAACGTTTAGAGCTCTCCACCCTCATTTGGAGCTTTCCACCCTCTTTCACATTCTCCACAATCAATCAAAACAAATGAGGAATGATTAATGTCGTGTTTTTTTATTTTTTTATAATCCATAATCCATAATCCACAATCTACAAGATATCTCTATATACATACATACATACATGCATATGCATACATACATATACATACATACACACACAAATATATATATATATATATATATATATATATATATATATATATATATATATATATATATATATATATATATATACATGAAAACAAAAATGCACTTTCTAAGAGTTTACAATTGTTCAACAAAATTAATGTTTTACAAGAAAATGCATCTGAAGAATTGTTAGCTCAGAAGCAAGAACATGGTGTTGAATCAGTACAAAAAGTGCTTGATAAGAGAGGTCCACAAGTGAGGGTGTTGACCAATCTTGAAAACTTGAATTCTGAAATGAAAGCTATCAATGATCAAACACCTATGCTAAAGTTACAACACATTGTGAAGTTGATTTTAGATAAGGTAGAGGTAGATATTCAAAAGTTTGATAATCAAAATTAAAGGCACGAGAACAAAGGAGCGGATTTAGAAAGAGAACAAGAAGGAGCGGCTTTAGAAAGAGACTACACAATAGAAACAACAACTAGACAACATAGAGAATATTATGGGAGCCATTGGATAGAATCCAAGAAAGTGTTGCGGTAGGTACTATGACATTGGAATCACTTGCAAGTATCTTTGAGAGTTTATAGTCCAAATATCAAATGCTTATAGGAATGTTTCAAGTATTGGCACAGTCTCCCTATGATGATCCCAAGTATCAAATGCTTATAAGAGTTTTTCAAGGTTGGGAACCACTTTAATATAAATTGCATGGTTTACAGGTAATGTCATTATGGTAGAGGCTTTGACAAGGGAATGAGCCTCGTGATTATGGCATTTGCACAAAAGCAGAACTTGTTTCTTCAACTTGTTACACTCAGCTCTTCACTGAATTTATTCTTCAATTCTTTGCATATGCAATTTTATCACCTTGGAAAGCTATATTTGATCCTGCTAGCTCGGGACATATGATTATTCATTTTATTGTACCTAATTTGATGACAGTTACAAAGGAATTTGTAATCAATCTAGCTAATCAACAACTAGAACCATTTAACTAGTTATGGCTAGTTTCTTTCTAAAAATATCTACTATGATATGTTTTTGTAAAATTTCTTGCAAACTCTGCACATTTTTCCTAGTCTGCATTATTTTTGTGGAGGATCTTGAGGTAATTCACTTAGCATGGGTTGAGAGATTTTTTTTTTTTGATTCTAGAATATGTATGCAGTTGGATCAATTTTTTTGTTGTATAGCTAAGATGTAATAAGCACCTTAAAAAATCTCTAAATATACATGTTCAAAAGGAGATATAAAGAGATACCTATTTATAAGGAAATGAAACCAATATTTACATGCCCTTGAAGAAAATCACAGAGCTAGGGCATGGCAACCAAATCGTAGAGCAAGGGCACAACATGACAACAAAATTACAGAGCAAGGGCATGGCATGGCAACAAAATCATAGAGAAAGGGCATGACACCAAAATTGTAGAGCAAGGACATGATAATGAAACACATAGATCACAAGGGCATGGCAACTAAATCGTAGAGCAAGGGTATGAAAACAAAATACATAGATCTATCACAGGAAAGAAATGCACCAGACACATATGCATAATCACGAGGCTCATTCCCTTGCAAAAGCCATAACCTAGTTAAATATATGTATATATCAACCCAACTAATTAGAAACTAGACCTATTTAATTGGTTATAGCTTGTTTATTTCTAAAAATATTTTTTAAGATATGTTTTTGTAAAATTTCTTGCAAACTCAGCCCATTTTTTGTGGCCTACATTATTTTTGTGCAGGATCTTGAGGTAAGTCACTTAGCATAGGTTGAGTGATTTTTATTGTTTTATTATTTGGATTTTGGAATATGTATACAACTGGATCATATATGTAATAAGAACCTTGAAAAAGATCTCTCTAAATATATAAAGAGACAAATGTTTAGAAGGAAATATAAAAACGTGCATGTTTATAAGGAAAAGAAAAAAATATTTACATACATACCCCTTCTCGCCCTTGAAGAAAATGACAAAGCTAGGGCACATAGATCACAAGGCCATGACACAACAATGAAATCATAGAGCAAGGGCACAACACTATAATGAAATCATAGAGTAAGGGCACAACATGACAATGAAATTGCAGAGCAAGGGCATGGCAACAAAATGTAGAGATCATGAGGGCACAACAACCAATGCACTGATCAAAAGGGCCACAAAAATTTTCATATCTCTCCACCTCTTTCATGTACAACTCTCCATCTCTTTCATGCACAACTCTTTCCAAAATCAAAACAAATGGAAAATGATTGTCGTATTTCTTTTTTTGTTTTATGCTCGTGAGGGTATTACAATTATGATGTCGATGTCAGTATTACGACAACATCAAGGATAATTACAAAAAAAAATATGAAATTGACCACAAATTATACCACCATCCCAAATTATCATCACAATTTGACTCCAAATATTATAGTGTGTCGACATGTTCCCATGGCTAGAGTAGCACCCTAGTGAGCATGTAAACTTGTTCCCTAGGAGGTTGACCTATTCCTAGGGAGATCTAGCTATTATTGATAGATCAACCTACTCTGGACATAGGCCATAAACTAGAAATATATGTTATTTGTTGATGTTTTGGTGTTGTTTATTGATTAAAATCCATTATTTACTTTGTGGAGGAGTTTCCAGTGATGCAAGAGCACTATATGTTGAATGTAATGGTATACATTCAATAGCATATAGTTGAGCTTGGAGTAGAGGAGACTGATATTCTAAGAGATGTTGGCCTCTAGTGGGTGGCTCAATTGCCTCATGTGAGATTTCATCGTGCCATGTTGCTAACTTTGATGGAGAGATGTGATGAGGATACATGCCCATTCCATCAACTAGTGGGTGAGATGATAGTGACGTTAGAGGACGTGTATCAGATCTTACACTTTCTAGTCCATGGACTGACAGTTAGACCATGTGTCAATCAATCACCAGATGAGATTAGGGCATATTTTGAGTACTACATGAGGATGGCGTACATTGAGAGAGAAAGAGAGACTCAATCATGTTTTCTTGAAGAGAATCCTACAAGGACAAATTCCATTTCTCAAGAGGATCATGCTTTATGTTTTTTCCATAGTGGTGATGCCTGATACAAAGGGCACTATATTCTTTTCATCTCTAACAAATAGTATTTGCCATATTGAGAGAGATTTGAGAGTCTACACATGGGGATGAACCATGCTTTCATACTTGTACTATGAGATCAAGAAACTTGTTTGATACCAATAGTATATTTTGACCATGTGTGTGTTTGCTCTTATAGGTGTAATCCTTTGAGCACTTCACATGCACTAGATCTATAGGATTGTTAGAATTCTTTAGAATAAGTGAGAGGGGGGGTGAATCAGTTATTTAAGGTCCAAAATGTCCTATTAATACCTTTTTAATGAATCCATACCCTTTTCATCTGTTCAAACTTAAATCATTCACATAAGCAAATTATTGTAAATCAACATGCAAAGATAAAACATTCAAGATCAACACATGACACAATGATTTACGTGGAAACCCAATTTTGGAAAAACCACCAGCAACATGCTACTTGATTCTCACTCTTCTGAAGTGATGCCCTGTTAAAAGCCTGCCCTGTTAAAGGCTTACAATACACTGTTAAATGTGACCTTGTTAGAGGATTTCACCAAACTGTTAGGAATGGGCCTGGTTAAAGGTCTTTAGAACATCCACTTGGAATGCCACCCTATTAAAGGATTTATCTAATGGATGTTAAACCAACCTAAGTCCATAGGATTTATCTTACTGTTACAATTGCTAGAAAGTAACTATAATGGTCTTTTGATCTGACATAACTTACAACATACTTTGCAGATTTTAGATCACTCTTTCTGTTCAAACCTTATGCTTGGCTTTAATCACTTCAGCTCTGACTGCTTGTCTCCCTCTCAAGCTTCATCTCTTTGAGTCTTCCTACTCATTCTGCCAATGCATTCATCCTTGTGGTCGTCTATCTAAACAAAGTTCCTATGTTATCTTCTCCTTAGCTCATTCTTCAGCATTTCATGCTTTTATGCTTGACCACGGCTCTCTCTCTCACTATCCCCTCTATTCCACACTATTTTTCCATTAACTAATGTCTTCTTATATACAAGTCTGATTTGCCTTTGTCACTCAATTCTCCCTCTCTAATTTTAGGGTTTCAAAATGGATTAGGTAGGATACAATGTATCTACTGAATATCTTGTTTTCTTCTTGAAACTTTGCCAGTTGTATCTTAAAAATGTTCTACATGGTGTTCTGTGCCACCAGTTCATCATTCTTATCTTCCTTTTAATTTACAGATTCCTAGATAACAACTTTGTCAGCTTAGATCTGACGAATCTTCGATTTTCTAAATAATGCAGCAACTCGACATTATTGAGTTACTGGTGCTCGACACCTCTGTGTTACTCAGCATCATTGAGTTACTGGTGCTCGACACCTCTGTGTTGCTCGGCGCCTATACCTGCTCGGCACCTATACCTGCTCGACACTTGGTTCTGCTCGACACTTGAACTTTCTCGGCACATGAACTTGCTTGGCACTTGAACTTGCTCGGCACTTGAACTTGCTCAGAGCCTTCTCTCTAATAAACTTAGTTTGAGCTTTACAAAAGACTTAGCTAAAACCTTAGATCTTTGATATGTTTCAGTGTGCTCATTCTTTGTATCTTTTAGTATGTCATCCAATACAATGTTTCATTAATGGCTTGACTGATCCTTGTACTTCATTACAACATCATAACTTCAACCTTTCTCTAGGTGTTCTAGTTACATCTTATTGATTGCCTCCACTTTGACAATCAACTAATTGATAGTATTTGGATCAATAAAGCAATTGTCATCCCTGCAAGTAGCAAGTTTGACATCAATGACAAAATAATGATTGAGGACATTCTTTACTAGTTCCATATATTATTCAAACAATTGTTCTTATGATCATTTCAGTCATTTCCAACAATCTCCCTCTTTGGCATTGATGGCAAACCAAACTGATCAAGTAATCAATTCAGTTACCACCAAGATTGTATTGATTTGTTGTATTTTCACTACTAATCACATATATCTCCCTCTTTCTTTGAATTGATCAGTTTTCTGCATATTTCTCCCTCTTTGACATAAATGCCAAAGATGTAGCATCTTTATCATGCAAAATATAAGCTTTGGCTTCTTGTTGTCTTTCTCCCTCTGTCACCATGCTTGTGACTGATTTGGAGTTTCTATTCCTGCTGTCATCCTTTGCATCAACCTATTGATATTTCAATGATTTATTCCTGTTGATGCAAGGAAGCTTCCTTGTTGCCTTAAACTGCTTGACTTAGGGGTATAACCCCCAGCTTGCCTCTAAGATATTCATCGGCATCCTTGGGAAATGGTTTGGTGAAGATATCTGCTGTCTGTTCCTTTGTGTGAATATATTCCAACTTCACTTGTTTGTCTTCTACCAATTCTCTGACATAATGATACTTGATTGCAATGTGCTTGGTTTTTGCATGCATCACTGGATTTTCAGATATGTTTATAGCACTTGTATTATCACAATACAATATCACTGGTTTTGTTACTTCTTCTTTCATTCCATTCAATAGATGTGTGAGCCATACAATGTTTGTACAATTTACTGTAGCTGCCACATATTCTGATTCTGCAGTGGACTGGGATATACATGTTTATTTCTTGCTAGTCCAGGTAACCAGCCTTTTGCCTAAAAATAATGAACCTCCACTTGTGCTTTTTCTGTCATCAATGTTTCCTCCCCAGTATGCATCTATATATGCATTGAGTTCAAATTTTCCATTCTTTTTGTAGTATAGACCAAAATCATCAGTCCCTTTGAGATATCTCATTATTCTTTTTACTGCTATGAGATGATTTTCTTTAGGATTAGCAGAGAACCTAGCCACTATTCCAACTACTAATGCTATGTCTGGTCTACTATGTACAACATATTTTAGTTTTCCAATCATGGATATGTACATTGTTTGATTGACTTCAGCTGACTCATCATTTTTGGATAGCTTATTTCATGTGGCTATTGGTGTGCTAACTGGTTTGGATTCCTCCAATCCAAATGTTTTAAGAATTTCTTTGATGTATTTTGATTGTGTAATAAATATTCCATGTTTGAGTTGATGAACTTGCAATCCAACAAAAAATTTGATTTCTCCAAACATAGACATTTCAAATTCATGCTTCATTTTGTCAGCAAAGCCTTTGCAAAGTACTTCCTTACCACCAAATACTATGTCATCCACAAAAATTTTAGATACAATAATGTCTTTACCTTCTTCAGCTTTGATGTACATGTTTTTGTTATCATTAGTTCTTTTAAATCCAATTTGCACTAGATACTTGTGAAGTCTCTTATACCATGCTCTAGGTGCTTGTTTCAAACCATAGAGTGCTTTATGTAACTTACACACCATATCCCTATTGTTTTCATCAACAAATCCTTCTGGTTGTTCAATGTAGACTTCTTCTTCTAGTATACCATTTAAGAAGGCAAATTTTACATCCATCTGATAGACTTTGAAATCTTTGTAGGCAGCATATGCAAGTAAAGTTCTTACTCCTTCTATTCTAGCAACATGAGTGAATGTTTCTCCATAGTCTATTCCTTCTTCTTGAGCATAACCCTAACATACTACTCTGGCTTTATTTTTGGTAATCTCACCATTCTCATCTAGTTTGTTTCTGAATACCCATTTGGTGCCAATCACATTCTTGTTAGTTGGTCTGGGGACCAAACTCCAGGTTTTATTTTTTCTTATTTGATCAATTTCTTCTTCCATAGCTTTATACCAGTCGCCATCTTGTAATGCACCATATACTGTCTTGGGTTCATATTTGCTAATCAGACATGATTCATGTCTTAGTTTGTTCCTTGTTATTGGTCTTGCATCTTTGTCACCAATTATTTGTTCAGCAGGGTGATGTCTTTTTACATATTTGGATAATCTTGGCTCTATCCTTGTTTCCATGTTTGATCTTTCAGATTTAGGATCACTATGCTCTTCATTGTTAGGTTGTTCTTCATCATGTATGCTGTCTTTTGAATCAGATTGTGCATTTTCTTCATTCTGTAACTCGGCTTCTGAATGCAACTCGGCATTCACTAGTTGTGAATCGGCTGAAACTGACACTTGTTGTTGACTTTCAATTTGATTGACATCATCCTCATCAACAGTTATTCCTTCATAAGAGTATACAAAGGTTCTGTATTCTTCCATTTTCTTTGGTTCTTCAGCTTGAACTTTTGTGTGCTCATTAAAATTTACATTTGCACTTTCCACAATTTTGTTAGTGTTAACATTCAAACACTTATATGCCTTACTTCTTGTGGAGTAACCAAGAAATATACCTTCATCACTTTTTGCATCAAATTTTCCATTTCTAACATCTTTAAGGATAAAACATTTGCAACGAAATATTTTGAAATGTTTTACATTTGGTGAGTAACCATACCATAATTCAAAATGTGTTGTATCTGTACCTTTCTTGACTTGTACTGGATTCAATGTACGAATAGCTACACTTACAACTTCTCTCTAGTATTTTAGAGAAACATTCTTTTCCATCATTAATGTTTTGGCACAATCAATTACAGATCTGTTTCTTCTTTCAGCAATTCCATTCTGTGGGGGAGTTCTAGGAGCTGATGTCTGTCTTTTGATTCCATTGTCATTACAGAATATCTCGAATTCATTTGATGTAAATTCACCACCTCTATCTGATCTTAGACATTTCAAGCTTTTTCTAGTTTCCTTTTCAACTCTGGCCACATACCACTTAAACATTTGAAAAGCATCAGATTTTTGTTTTAAGAACATAACAGTCATCAACAAATAACATTATGTATTTATCTCCTCTATAGCTTTGTATTTTCATTGGACCACATAAGTCGGTGTGAACTAACTCAAGCATCTCTTTAGATGTATAGTTTTTGCTTTTGAAACTTGACTTTGTCATCTTTCCTAGCTGACATTGTTTACACATGACATTATCAGGCTTCTTCAATTTTGGTAGCCCTCTGACTTTCTTCATTTTACTAATTTTGACCATATTGTCAAAGTTGACATGACATAATCTTCTATGCCATAACCATTCATCATCAAATTTTGCAAATAGACAAGAAGCATCATCCATATCAAGGTAAAACAAATTACTCTTTGTTTGATCTCCTTTTCTTATTAGTTTACCATCATTGTCATAGATTTTTGCAATTTTGTTTTCAAATTCCACTTTGCAACCTATATTGCCTAATTGTGAGGCACTCAATAAATTATAGTTTAATCCTTCAACATAGTATGCATTGTCACATGAAATTTGGTCTGTGAGCTTAATGGAACCTTTTCCTCTGATTTGACATGGAGCATCATTACCAAATCTAACACTATTTCCATCATACTGAGTAAAGTTAACAAACTTACTTTTGTCTCCTGTCATGTGATGTGAGCATCCACTGTCTATGATCCATCTGTCATTCTTGTTTATACATGTCACCAGTGCTGTGGCTTCTTCTTCATTATATTGGTCCTTCATGGCTACATAAAAAACTTCATCATCATTGTCATCAGAATTTTCTTCAACGATATAACACTTCTTACCTTTTTCTTTGTAGTCTCTCTTGTCATCATCTCTTCTATTCTTGTATTTGTTGCCTTCCTTGGAATCTTTTTTCTGTGGACATCTTGCAGCAATATGACCTACTTCATTGAAATTGAAACAAATGATAGGCATCTTACCTTTGAATTTTCCTTTGTCCCTGTGAAATCTTCTAGCGAGCAATGCTTCCAATTGTTCCACATCTTCCTCATCAGTGCTACTGTCACTAGATACATACTTCATTTTTCTTCCTTTCCTTGATTTCACCTGTTCGGCATCTTTTAGTGATAACTTGGCCTTAAAAGTAGATTCAACATTTTCAGGTTTGTAGTTGTCAAAGTTAGATAACTCAAATGCAGTGAGTCTACCTATTATACCTTCAAAGCTTAGGTTATTTCCTGGTATACATCTTAGCTCTTGTATTGTTGATACTCTAATAGCATAGATAGGAAGAAAGGTTCTTAAGAACTTACTATTAATAGTATCTTCATCTGCTTGACCATTCAAGCATCTTATTGCACTTACCACTTCCTTTATTCTTGCACCATACTAAGTAGCATTCTCATTTTCTTCCATTTTCATGTCATCAAATTTTCCTTTGAGACTTTCTCTTTTTGCTCTTTGTACATTCTGATCTCCTCCATAGATGTCTGATAGGGCTTTCCACATTTTGAATGCAGTGTCACATCCTTTGATATCATCAAATTCAGCATAGTTGAGTGCAGAGGCAATTTCCAGCATTGTCTGGTTGTGTTCTTGTTTGTTTTTCATGTCTTCAGCAATAGGAGCACTTTTTGGATCTACATGTTCAGTGACAATTGAATTTTGAGCATAATCTCCTATGGATCCAAGATGTAGCTTCATCAAACTTTTCCATGCAACAAAGTTGTCTTTGTTGAGCTTGGGAACTTCTCTCTTTGGCATTTTGATCTTTTCTGCTAGTAGTCCTTTTAAACTGAATCAGCAGTTAGGCTCTGATACCAATTGTTAGAATTCTTTAGAATAATTGAGAGGGGGGGTGAATCAATTATTTATAGGTCCAAAATGCCCTATTAATACCTTTTTAATGAATCCATACCCTTTTCATCTGTTCAAACTTAAATCATTCATATAAGCAAATTACTGTAAATCAACATGCAAAGATAAAACATTCAAGATCAACACATGACACAATGATTTACGTGGAAACCCAATTTGGGAAAAACCACCAGTAACATGCTACTTGATTCTCACTCTTCTAAAGTGATGTCCTGTTAAAAGCCTGCCCTGTTAAAGGCTTACAACACACTGTTAAATGTGACCTTGTTCGAGGATTTCACCAAATTGTTAGGAATGGGCCTGGTTAAAGGTCTTTAGAACATCCACTTGGAATGTCACCCTGTTAAAGGATTTATCTAATGGCTATTAAACCAACCTAAGTCCATAGGATTTATCTTACTGTTACAATTGCTAGAAAGTAACTATAATGGTCTTTTGATCTGACATAACTTACAACATACTTTGCAGATTTTAGATCACTCTTTCTGTTCAATCCTTATGCTTGGCTTTAATCACTTCAGCTCTGACTGCTTGTCTCCCTCTCAAACTTCATCTCTTTGAGTCTTCCTACTCATTCTGCCAATGCATTCATCCTTGTGGTCATCTATCTAAACAGAGTTCCTGTGTTATCTTCTCCTTAGCTCATTCTTTAGCATTTCATGCTTTTATGCTTGACCACGGCTCTCTCTCTCTCACTATCCCCTCTATTCCACACTATTTTTCCATTAAATAATGTCTTCTTACATACAAGTCTAATTTGCCTTTTTCGCTCAATTCTCCCTCTCTATTTTTAGGGTTTCAAAATGGATTGGGTAGGATACAATGTATCTACCCCATATCTTGTTTTCTTCTTGAAAATTTGCTAGTTGTATCTTAAAAACGTTCTACATGTTGTTTTGTGCCACCAATTCATCATTCTTATCTTCCTTTTAATTCACAGATTCCTAGATAACAACTTTGTTGGCTTAGATTTGATGAATCTTCGATTTTCTAAATAATGCAGCAACTCAGCATTATTGAGTTACTGGTGCTCGGCACCTTTGTGTTACTCGGCATCATTGAGTTACTGGTGCTCGGCACCTATACATGCTCGGCACTTGGTTCTGCTCAGCACTTGAACTTGCTCGGCACATGAACTTGCTCGGCACTTGAACTTGCTCGTCACTTGAACTTGCTCGACACCTTCTCTCTAATAAATTTAGTTTGAGCTTTACAAAAGACTTAGCTAAAACTTTAGATCTTTGATATGTTTCAGTGTGCTCATTCTTTGTATCTTTTAGTATGTCATCCAATACACTGTTTCATTAATGGCTTGACTGATCCTTGTACTTCATTACAACATCATAACTTCAACCTTTCTCTAGGTGTTCTAGTTACATCTTATTGATTGCCTCCACCTTGACAATCAACTAATTGATAGTATTTGGATCAATAAAGCAATTATCATCCCTGCAAGTAGCAAGTTTGACATCAATGACAAAACAATGATTGAGGACATTCTTTACCAGTTCCATATATTATTCAAACAATTGTTCTTATGATCATTTCAATCATTTCCAACAAGGATGTCCTACATATATATTGGTTAAGTCACGAAGAGTGTTTGCACACATATTGGTCTATGCATGGGAGTTTTGTGATGTATTATACAAAAGGTCAAATTTGACTAGCTACTAGACATGTAGGTGATATGGAGGCCCTATCATGATGCAGGAGCATCCAGAGGTATAAGGGAAATCCTATGTCACCAAAAAAAAAAAAAGTACTTAGACTTAGTTTCTGTTTCATGTCTTTACATTTTTGGATACCCATTTGGGTCAAGTAAAGGTTCCAACTCTCACAGTTCCACTATCAGTGCGTTTGAAAATCTCAAAAAAATAGGAGCATGTATTTGGGCCATAATTTTGGTAAACTAGAAGGTGTGAATTGGCCAGATGAATGTAATCATGATTTAGAGCATTCCAGAAAAAGAATCAGGTCAATAGGCCCCACGGTTTGAAAGTTATTGCAATTTTTTGGGTTTTGGAGACCTCCTAAGAATGCTTCAAAGGCAGGTTTGGGGCATTAAATGACCTTGAAAAGGGTCAAAAAATGGGGCACGAGCAAAGTTTGTCCATAGGGCTATAGAGCGCTTTGAGAGCTTTTCGAAAATGTAAACAGTTCATCAATCAGAGCTACGGTACAAAAGTTATGCCTCTCGAAAGTTCGATTACCGTTTATGGATTCTTCTAGATTTGCACCGACTTCTAACGCAGCTTCTGGAACCTTCTATTTTGTTGGTGGATGCCTACTAGCACTTTCTAGAATGTACTCCTAGTCCTTAACCCTTCGGGGTCTATTTAAGGAGATTTCTGCCATTGTAAAAGGCAGTTCGGAGTGGAGTTTGAGAGGAGGTACTGAAAGGAGCAATTATCTCCAAATTTATGCTATTGTAAGCCCTTAGGGCATGCTCTGAAGTTTATTTTCTCTGTATTATTTGTAATAGCTTATTTTCTCAGTTAATATAATTTTCCCTTTCTGTTGTGTCCATTTTGTTCTTGGGTTGTGTCTCCATCAAGTGGTATCAGAGCTGGTTTTCCTGAGTGTGTAGACAGAACGCTGACTGTGAGGCAATTTGCACTAGGACTGTGTGGTTGTGGGTTTGAGTTAAGAAGATGCCTCCACAAAGAGAGCGTGGTGGAAGGGCAAGAGCTATTAGTCCTGAGGAGGTTAGAGCCCTCCAAAGGCAGGTACAAGCATTGCAAGAGGAGCTTCGTAGAGGAGCAAATGTTGCCGCAGGTGACGACAGTGAGGATGACAATAAAGAAGAAGAAATGGGACCAGAAGGGGAACTTGACGGGGAAGTTTTGAATCCTATAGAGGAAAGGCTTTTTAGGGCCATTACTAAGTTTGGGAAAAGACCTACAATTGAAGTGGGTGTATTTTCAGGAAATCTGAAACCAGATGAGTTGATCGATTGGATCAATGAACTGGAAGAATACTTTGAGTATGAGGATATCAGGGACCCAGATAGGGTTAAGTTTGCAAAGGCCAAACTAAAAGGTCATGCCAAAATCTAGTGGCAAGAGGTTCAATTGGAAAGAAACAGAAGAGGAAAGGAGAAGATCACAAGATGGGATTGCATGGTGGACAAATTGAAGAAGCAGTTCATTCCTGTGGACTACGAGCTTGATCTATTTAAGAAGATGCATGGGTTAAAGCAAGTAGGAAGATCAGTCCAAGAATATACAGAGGAGTTTTACCGACTCTTGATTAGAGCGAGGCATGCAGAAGCAAATAAGGAGAAGGTTGCTCGTTATATCAATGGGTTGCGACCTAGCATCCAGGAGGAATTAAGTCTGGTAAGAATGACCAGCGTTGAAGAGGCATACCAGTTTGCCCTATGATTTGAAGAGAAGATGAATAAAAGGTTTGAAGGAAGACAAAGAGGGCGCGATCAAGGAGGAAGGGGAAGCGATAGATCATCTGGAGGCCGTAATGAAACCCAAAAGAAAAATGAAGATGAGGGTACTAGCAGGAACTAGAGGAATGAGGGTTTCAACCGCTCCCGTGACCAAGACTTTGGAAATCAAAGAGGAAGAGGTAGAGGACGTGTACAAGGATGAGGAGGCTTCCGTGGTACCTATTTCCATTGCAATGAAGAAGGTCTTCGTGCCTTTGAATGCCCTCAATGACAAGGAAGGATAGATAGGAGAGCTGAGGGCCAAGCTAGGGTTGCTCATGTGGATGAAGATGCACAATCATCACATTCAGAGGATGCAGAAAGAGGAGAGACCTTGGTAAATGAAAGAGTCCTACTAAGTGGTGAGAATGAATCAGGACAACGGAGGAGTTTGTTCTGTACCAGATGCAAGTGTGAGGATAAATGTTGTGACGTGATCATTGATGGTGGTAGCACTGATAACTAGGTATCAGAAGAGATGGTCTCTAAGCTAAAGCTCAAGAGGGAGAAACATCCCTAGCCCTATCAGATTGCTTGGGTAAAAGATGATCATAAGGTCCTGGTAAGTGAAAAATGTTTAGTGAAATTCAAAATTGGGAGTTACCATGATGAAGTTCTCTGTGATATTATTTCGATGGATGTTTTCCATCTATTGTTGGGTAGACCATGGCAGTTTGATAGACATGTAGTACATGATGGACATGCAAACACATACTCTCTGACAAAGGATGGAGTTCGCCACAAATTGAAGCCCATGAAAAGGGAAGGTGAAAAGGTATGTAGCAGTGCTAGGATTTGTCTTGTTGATGGAAGGAAGTTTTTAGATGGCATGAAACATCAGCATATGTGCTATACTTTGATTCCTACGAAAGATAAAGAAGGTTGTAGTGAAATACCATTTGAAGTTTTAGATTTACTAGGGGAGTTTGGAGATATTATCTCTGATAATGTTCCAGATGGATTGCCACTAGTAAGGCAAATCAGTCATCAGATAGATCTGATTCCAGGAGATAGTTTTCCTAACAAGGCTGCCCATAGGATTACTCTTACTGAAACAGAGGAGCTAAATAGACAAGTTCAGGAATTGTTGAGGAAGGGCTTAATTCGAGAGAGCCTGAGTCCATGTTTAGTACCTGCAGTACTCGCACCAAAGAAGGATGGAGAGTGGAGGATGTGTATAGATTCTCGAGCTATAAATAGGATCACCATCAAGTACCGATTTCCTTTGCCAAGGATGGATGATATTATGGACTGCTTGAGTGGAGCTCAGTACTTCACAAAGATAGATCTAAAGAGTGTTTATCACCAGATATGGATTCGAGAAGGAGATGAGTGGAAAACAACCTTCAAGACCAAGGAGGGTCTTTATGAGTGGTTAGTCATGCCCTTTGGATTGACGAACGCCCCAAGCACCTTCAAGCGACTCATGAATGAGGTACTTAAGAAGTTCTTGGGAAAATTTGTTATTGTCTATTTGGATGATATTTTAATTTTCAGCAAGACTTTGGAAGAACATTTATTGCATATTCGTAGTGTCCTTGAAAGGCTAAGGGAAGAGAAACTATTAATTAATCTGAAGAAGTGTAACTTTGCAAAAAGGGAGTTAGTCTATTTGGCATTTGTTATATCACCTGAAGTTCTCAAAATGGATCCGGAGAAGGTAAAAGCCATCTTGGAATGGCCTACTCCAAGGTTTGCTACTGAGGTAAGATCATTTCATGGTCTGGTTAGTTTTTACAGGAAGTTTATTAAGAATTTCAGTGGCATATGTGCACCCCTAACTGATACAATAAGAGGGGATAGAAAAGAGTTCAAATGGACTGCAGCAGCTGCGAGAAGTTTTGAATTGTTGAAGAAGAAGGTGATAGAACAGCCTGTGTTGGCACTTCCAGATTTTAGAAAGGTTTTCCAGGTGGATTGTGATGCTAGTGGCAGTGCTATTGGGGCTGTATTAAGCCAAGAAGGTAAGCCTATTGCATATTTTAGTGAAAAATTGAATGATGCAAAGAAGAAGTATTCTGTTTATGATCAAGAGTTCTATGCAATAGTTCAGGCCTTAAAGAAATGGAGGCATTATTTATTGCCAAAGGAATTTGTTTTGTATACTGATCATCAGGCATTACAGTACCTAAATAGCCAAGGTAAATTGAATTAGAGGCATATGAAGTGAGTAGAGTTCTTGCAGAGCTATACATTTGTGTTGAAGCATAGAAGTGGAAAATCTAACAGGGTTGCAGATGCACTAAGTAGGAGACAGTTGTTGCTTACAGTAATGCAGGTTGAAGTAGTTGGGTTTGATGAACTCAAGAATTTGTACCCTAAGGATCCTAATTTTGCTGAAGCCTGGAAAGCTTGTAAGGAACCTGTTGCTATAGATAGAACCAAGTGGTTAGACTATTTGATTCAGGATGGTATATTGTTCAAAGGTAGTCAATTGTGCATTCCAGGGAGTTCCATGAGGGAAAATCTAATTAAGGAGAAACACAGTGGAGCGATGGCAGGACATTTTGGTCGAGATAAGACCATTTCCATTCTTAGAGAACATTATTTTTGGCCTCAAATTTCACAGGATGTGAAGAAGTTTGTATATAGTTGCTGGTTTTGTCAAGTTGCGAAGGGGTTTAGTCACAATACTGGCCTATATCAGCCATTGCCTGTTCCATCAAGGCCATGGGAGGACATAAGTATGGATTTTGTTCTTGGATTTCCAAGGACCCAAAGGGGTAATGAATCAGTATTCATGGTGGTTGATAGGTTCTCCAAAATGGCACATTTCATTCCACGCCACAAAACTCATGATGCTACTCATATTGTAGACTTATTTTTCAAAGAGGTGCTAAGACTACATGGTCTTCCAAGGAGTATAGTTTTTGACAGAGATACTAAATTTGTGGGGTATTTCTAGAGGACATTATGGAAAAAGTTGAGAACAGACTTGAAATTCAGTTTCACACATCACCCACAAACTGACGGCCAAATAGAAGTGGTAAACAGGAGTTTGGGCAATTTGCTGAGATGTTTAGTTGGGGATAAGCCCAAGGGATGGGATTTGATTCTACCACAAGCAGAGTTCTCTTATAATAACTCTGTAAATAGGAGTATTAGAAAATCGCCATTCCAAACTGTATATGGGAATAGCCCAAGGACTGCACCAGAGCTGAGGAAGATAGAACAAGGGGAGAGGACAAGTGCTGAAGCTGAGGAATTTGCTGAACATATCAAGCGTCTACATGAGGAGGTTCAAGCAGACATTACCAAGATGAATCAAGAGTATAAAGCTAGGGCTGATCAAAGGAGAAGACATAAGGAATTCCAAGTAGGAGATTTAGTCATGGTGCACTTACGAAAAGAAAGATTTTCAGCCGGTACTTACAACAAGCTAAAAACTAAGAAATTTGGCCCCTGCAAAATTTTGAAGAAACATGACTCACGAAATGCATATGAAGTGGAGCTACCAGAAGGTATTCACATTTATCCCATCTTCAACATTGCAGATTTAGCAGAGTATCATGATGATGGTGCAGATGAGGAGCTGGTTTTAGAGCCATGTCCAATTCCTGCTTCTAAGAAGGAGGAGATAGAAGACATTCTAGATCATCGTGTGGGTAGGAGTACTAGAAATAGGCAGTATGAAGAGTATTTGGTGAAGTGGAAAGGATGACCGATCGAGGACTCAACTTGGATTTTAGCAGCTAAGGTTTCCCATTTGGGATTTCCTCTACCATTTATAAAGTGACAGGGTCACTTTTCAATCTACCCTGGGTGTTTACTGCAAGAGCATCCAGAGGTATAAGGGCAATCCTGTGTCACCAAAAAAAAAAAATGTACTTGGACTTAGTTTCTGTTTCATGTCTTTACATTTTTGGATACCCATTTGGGTCAAGTAAAGGTTCCAACTCTCACAGTTCCACTATCAGTGCGTTTGAAAATCCCAAAAAAATAGGAGCATGTATTTGGGCCATCATTTTGGTAAACCAGAAGGTGTGAATTGGCCAGATGAATGTAGTCATGATTTAGAGCATTCCAAAAAAAGAATCAGGTCAATAGGCCCCACGATTTGAAAGTTATTGCAGTTTTTCAAGTTTTGGAGACCTCCTAAGAATGCTTCAAAGTCAGGTTTGGGGCATTAAATGACCTTGAAAAGGGTCAAAAAATGGGGGACAAGCTAAGCTCGTCCATAGGGCTATAGAGCGCTTCGAGAGCTTTCTGAAAATGTAAACGGTTCATCAATTGGAGCTACGATTCAAAAGTTATGCCTCCCAGAAGTTCGGTTACTGTTTTTGGATTCTTCTAGATTTGCACCGACTTCTAACGCAGCTTCTGGAACCTTCTATTTTGTCGGTGGATGCCTACTAGCACTTTCTAGAATGTACTCCTAGTCCTTAACCCTCTGGGGTCTATTTAAGGAGATTTTTGGCATTGTAAAAGGCAGTTCAGAGTGGAGTTTGAGAGGAGGTACTGAAAGGAGAAATTATCTCCAGATTTATGCTATTGTAAGCCCTTAGCGCATGTTCTGAAGTTTATTTTCTCTGTACTGTTTGTAATAGCTTATTTTCTTAGTTAATATAATTTTCCCTTTCTGTTGTGTCCATTTTGTTCTTGGGTTGTGTCTCCATCATATCATCACATGATAGTATAACTAGACTTAGGAGTACAACTGAGGTGGATGCATAGAAAAAGGCTACTAGAGGGAAAACATGACTATATAGTGAAAACACTCTTTGTGACTCAACCAATATATATGTAGGACATCCTATATGCACATGGGAGGAGGTACAAAGATAGACTTGGGTCAAGACCCTAACCTAGCATTGATGATATAGAGTTGATAGATACAAAGGTACCTCCTAAACTCAAGAAGTAGGAGTGTGAAGGTACTACTTGTAATATACCAGTGTACATGGCATTAGATTATTTTTCACATATGATTATTCAATTGGAGATCTGGGTCTATACTTAAGAGTGTAGCAAGGAGATGAGGAGACATATGAGGAGGACGAGGAGGAGCTACCATTAGATGAAGATTCTATGGAGACAAAGGGGAGGGAGGACATGACAATGGTAGGTTTATGAGCCACCATGATCCCCTATAGTTACTAAGCCACTATGATCTGAGTGGTATGAGCCCATATTCATATGCCCCCACCTAAAATCATACAAAAGAATCAAGGAAAGTCTATTTTCCCATAATCCATATCACATCCCCAAGACATAGATCTTAGGTTTCACAAGGGAGATCCAGGTATGAAAGATAATTAATGCAAAAGTTATGAATATAGAATATGGTATATGTTGTAAATGCCATATGCAACCATCACAAAGGAGTAGAGGTCCTTTGTGAGGGACATCTTGATACACATGGTTATAACTCTAAGGATTCCTTCCACTTGCCAAATCCTCTATGAGAGGACACATGATCCAAGGAGACCCATAGAAATGTAGATACAATTGATGAAGGAAATGCTAGAGAAATGAGAGTGTGAGCTATAGGAGTATCAACACAAATCTTAAATTTGGTTAGAGAGGAGCACTTACAAGAGTAATTCCAATTTTTTGACTACCCACAAAGAATCTCCCTCATCATTTCATAGATTAGAGAGATCTATCTCTCACTGTCCAATGGATGATGCATGATGCACTATTTTTCTATTGGACACATTTTGTATAGTGTCTTCTTTGTATACCAAAATAGTTTTATGATCTCATATATATATATATATATATATATATATATATATATATATGATTGACACTACACATTTGTTATCTCTTTTTATGATTAATTTTCATTACATAATTAATGACATAAAAAGGGGAGAAACATGAATTGCTATGATAAGAAAAGAATATGTACCTAACATTTTTTACATCATAGTTGAGAAAGCATAAACAATACTCTAAAGAAAAAATGAAAACACATATAATAGAGGATGAAGAAATCATGTAAACATAATAATGATGTAAATGCATAATATTAATAGGTTCCTTTAGAGTCACACCATTCATATCAAAATTTTTATAAGCACTAGACCCATAAACTTATGTAACAATGTAAGGACTTAAAACTTTAGGACAAAACTTCCCCTTTTTCACTAGGTAAGGCATTCACATTCCCTTGATTCTCATAAAGAACTAAATCACCTACTAATAAGGAACACCTAATCACTTTATCATTATACCTTTTATAAATAGTTTTTTGATAAGCCATGTTATGTTCCAAAGCATATATTGGTTGTTCATCCAACATTTCAAGCTATTGCAAACATTTCTCTTTAAAAGTATCCTTACCAACTATACCCTTGGAAGAAACTCTCAAAGAAGGAATTTCTAATTCTAAAGACATAACTACATTTGTTCCATAAACTAAGTTATAAGGAGATGTTCTTGTCACAGTTCAAACACTAGTTCTATAAGCCCACAAAGCATAGGTTAATTGTGTATGCCAATCCTTAGCATGTTTATCAACTATATTCCAAAGGATATGCTTGATAACCTTATTAGAAGCTTCAACTTGACCATTAGATTGAGGAAAAATAAGGAGTACAAAAATGTTGATGAATACAGTCTTTTTCCAAAAAATATTTTACTTCCTATTTTTAAAATTGAGTTTCATTATAAAAAAAGTAATGCTATAGGAATACCAAATCGAGTGATAATTTTTTGAAGAATGAAATCACAAATAACATCACAATAGTTGAGCAAAGAGGGATAACTTCAACCCACTTAGTAAAGTAGTTAGTAGTTGTAAGGATGTGTGTGTATCCTTGAGAAGAAGGGGGAGAAATATTACCAATGAGATAAAAGCCTCATATGTTAAATGGTCATGGTGGAACTTGGGAACATAATGCATAAGAATGATTGAGTTTGACATCTAGATCCATCAAAGTATAATTTCCATATGCTATATATCTTAATAGGAAAGATAAATTTGTTGGGGAATTCAATTGGTTCTAATATAGAGAGACAGGAAGGAGCCTCATCCAAATGGTCGATCAAGGCCTTCCATATAATAGATTTATGAGGAGTAAACTTTAATTCAAACTCTATTAGGGGCATGACCCATTTATCAAGGTGCCCCAATAACACTATTTTAAAAATATGTGTTTCAAAGGATCAAACTCTACATAAACATTAACTTCTACATTAAGGAGTTAATGTCTGAGTTTCTAAGAAGAAAAAACTAAAGCAATGCATTTTTTTAAAAATAATGT
Organism: Cupressus sempervirens; assembly: GCA_028749045.1. NCBI lineage: Eukaryota > Viridiplantae > Streptophyta > Pinopsida > Cupressales > Cupressaceae > Cupressus > Cupressus sempervirens. Next base: position 337,275,513 of record CM053783.1, on the reverse strand, counting down.
AAAGTGCCTCTTAATAATTAACATGCAAATTATGTAATATACATGATTTTCCATACCATCTTGATCATGTTGAGTCAAGACAACGCTTAATGCCTTAAAGTTAAGATATAGATGAATAATGACTTATTTGGTTGAGCCGGTTGTAGAATAGAAGGATTAGTGATATAAATCTCAAAATGTTGGAATGACAGCTTACAGTCTTCATTCTAAGATAAAGCAACTTATTGTTCTTAAGCAAGGAAGTGAAAGAAATGGTACAATCTGCTAGATGATAAACAAATATACAAATAAAGTGTATCATCCCTTGTAAGCTCGAAGATGTGAGATATTTTGAGGAGGCATATTGATAATAGAATCAATGTTCTTAGTATTTACCTCGATACCTCTATTAAAGATGATGAATTCTAGGAGTTTTGTCAACCCCAAAAGTACACTTTTGTAGATTCAAATCCATCTTATATTTTTGTATCATTTCAAAGATTTGTCTAAGAGTAGGAACATGCTCACTTAATTTTACTGATTTAGCTAATATATCATCCACGTAATATTCAAGAATCCTATGACTGTAGGCATGAAATAGCAATGTTATAGCTTGTTGATAAGTAGCACTCGCATTCCTTAACCTGAAAGGCATAACCACCCAAAAAAAATTCCCCACAGAGTAATGAAAGTGGTATTGTATTGATCATAGGGAATGAAAATCTAATTAGATCCTAAAATCCATCCATGAAGGATAATAATGCATGCCCCTCTATGGAATCGACTATCATATCAATGTTAGGCAAGGAAGATTCATCCTTCAAGGAAGCGTTATTTAAGTCACAAAAATTAGTGCACATCCTTATCTTATGTTATCCCTTGGGGATAGCCACAATATTAGAGATCCAAGGGGAATAATATATAGGACATATAAAATTGTCATCAAAGAGTTTATCTATTTCTTCTTTAATAAGAAGAGAAACCCTAAGATTCATTATACAATTCTATCCATGTTTTCCTTACTACTTCCTAGTTTACAAGGTACAAATTCCATTGGAGCTAAAGAGATACATTTTAATACAATAGTTACATCAAAACTTAATTTATATCTACTTTAGTTGTTCTTTATGCAGTCAGATTTTGATTTGAAGTGAGCTTTAATCAACTAAATAGACCTTTAAGTTTAGAAATTAAATAAAAGCTACAACTGCCCCTTGGACTATTAGTTCTAAAATATGTTCAAGAATTTTCTTGAACATAAATAGATACTAATTATTGCACTCTATAATTGGTTTAAAAACCTTTGAAATAATCCAATCAACATTAGATACTAAATTGACAACTTGCCTCATCATACGAAGAGAGTTACAACCTATTATCATTTCAATACAAACCATGAACATTAATTTACTTGATCAAGAGAGCATAAAGTGTAGAGACTAGATCAAGAATCTGTTAAGTATCTTTCTAAATTTTAGCTTCTTGCAAGTTTGATAAGGAAATATTTCTTTTGATCTTTCCATGTTTTGTACATTGTCATGAGACCAATTTTTGTGCTTTTACAAGTAATTGTTGATTTTATAATTTTGGTGTAAAATTGATCTGTTATTGTATAGAATCTATATTATTCTATCTTTTTAGATGTATTTTTATCGTTAGCATCTTCTTAAGATAATAGTTGTATATATACATCTTTCCTTAGTCTTTTTATCAAATCGTAATCTGTTATCCTAATTGAGTCATGATTGTGATAGAGATACATCATAAGTACTAATAGCCATGATTCTAACTTAATCTACCCATGTTACTCAAGCCACTAAAGATAACTAATATCTAACTGAACTCTTATTAAATCCTAAAGAGAATATTCCTAAAGAGAATATTAAAGGCTCCCCAAGCAACATCAAATTTAGATCAAAACAAAACTTTAATAGTACATAAATAAGAATAATATAAGAGTCTAGTGTATATAATCTAGGTTGAGGGTAGCTAAATGAGAGATGACTGAGTTCTCTAAGAATGGATCTTATAAAGGAGGTTATGCTTATGAAATTAGAGTCAAGGAAATCATAAAAGAGCAATAGATAACGACTAGTAATTCTTATAAACAAATCTCCATTTATATTATAATTACTTAAATACCCAACTAAGTCTTGATTGTCTAGGATCTTGGGTATCTAGATACTCTGTATAACTAAAAATATTACTGTCATTTTAAATGTGATCTGGTAATATCAAATATAAATTTAAATCTAGTGTATTTTAGATATTTAGGTCTTGTGTAACTATCTACTCACAACCAATTCTAGACTAAGTTATTTAATTTTTAATAGGATCTCATTAATTGAGTGAATAAGTGGACCTATTGCAGAATACCCATGTATTAATGTTTATTAAAAATGGATATGACAAGATGCTTGGCTTCTGATACATATAGATTTGATGATTTTGTAAGACCGAGTGATTTAAGTCTTGTAACTTGGACGGTTTATTCTTTTGATAACTTAAAACATGGAAATCTTTGATTTGGGTTTCCTAATACTATTTTCCTTCTAAAAAATTAATAGATTAAGTAAAAGTTTTTTTCTTGTATGCATCACACTCTGTACTTGTCATTTTGTTTTATGTATCACATTCATTTTAAGGATAGAAAAATAGAGCTATTTATTTTTTCCTTCCCTTGTATGTAGCATTAAACTAAATTGAGAGAATTCTTAATAATTAACATCTTGAACTCATTATATTTCATGGATTAATCTTGTTTACATATAAACTTTCCAATATTACATTCATTGTCTACCATACTGTAAAATAAATTGAGTCAATTTATATTTATAAGGAACTCCTTTAATGTTTATGAACCTTGGAAACTCAATTAAGTCAACTATTATGAGTTGTATTGACTCATAATGGCATCACAAGAGAAAGCATCTACTAAAGGATTGTTAAAGACTGTGAGAAGAAGCTACCTAAAAATTAGCCTCTTCTCAAAGATAAAATGTTAGTAATTGATTACTAATAATTTAAATTAAGTAAATCCTTACCTATGTTTCTTTGTAACTCTTTTGAGGAAAAAACATCGATCACTGCTCTTATGCTAAGAGACACAACATAAGCTAGAGATCCTAATATCATAATAGGGAAGTCCACAACCTAAAGGAAAATAATAATAAAGAAAACAAGATGAATATACATATAAGAAAACTACAACAAACCTATAAAAATGAGAAACCTAGGAGACTAATGGTGATTGATACAAAATACATGACTTTGTATTCCAACTGGATAAAATTGAATAGAGCCAATCAACATGCCTTATTGACTAAATCCTGATGTGTAATTGGGATTTTTTAATCTAAAGGTTGTTAACTTGTCGTAGTATGCCAAGTGCTACTTAAATTTACTTTTATTGTATGATCACTTGGTTTATTAAAGGTTATAAGATTAACATTGAATGATATGATTATTCTTTACTAGAGAGTCATCGCCATCTACTCATTTTTTGGCTGAAATATTTGCCTTCTTATTTTCCTCTTGATAGATATGTTTGATATAGATTTCTTTGAATTTATAAACTATATTTAATGCATATTTGATCCTAGAATTTAAATATCCAATTAAGTGTGCTTCTTTTCCTTAAGGCATTTAGTATTGTGAATATTCTTCAATGACCAAATTGCTAATGCCCATTTCCAAGCTAAGGTTTTGATCAAAGCTTCTAATTCCACTAGATTATTAGGAAGAACCCTTATAGGCTTCTCTCATTTAATCTATGAATCTTTATCTGAATGGATAATGTTAGCCCCAATTAATAATGTGATTGGTAATTCTATGAATGTATATAAAATAGTCATATCAGTTGTTAAGTTGTCATTGCTGTCAAGTCTTAGTTTGTTAGACATTATGCTAACTTAGTTGAGTGCTATATCAATAGGATTAATGAAGATCATTATGATTGATGAACATGATTTGAGGAAAGTATGTTGAAGATAGAGTTGGCAAGTATGGTATAAAATGAGCACTTGAAGGAGTTGGACAATGATAATGTAATGTTGGTTTGATTAGTTTACAATCATGTAATATTGTAATGTATTGAGCTACTCAAGCTTAACTAAGTGACAATGTTAAAGAAGAGAGTCATTATTCACCAAAAAATTGGCAAAGTAGGTGGGAAAGTCTGTATTGCCTAAGTGAGTTTAGTATTAATTGAGTACTATATTACCTGCGTGAAGTGTTATATTCACCAAGTAACAACTAGAAGAACAAGTTGAATGAAATGGAATCTAAGGTTGACTTTTCATGGAAATTTGGAATGTTTGAGATGTTCATAGGCTCAAGTCAAAGTTTGTTACAAGGTCAATAACTAGGAAAATTCAATAAATATTTGATGATGGAGATTAAAGAAGGATAAGGAAGAGCAAAGAGTTATATGAAAGTTCTATATTTTATCTAGTTAAGTACATTGAGTCTGAGATCGATGATGGTGATTAAGCAAAAATAAATGGAAGAATCTGGAAGCACGTAAACAAATATTTAAGGAGGAGACAAGATAATTTGTAAGTTTTTGATGATGATGATTGTATTGTTGGTTGGAAGTTGATATTGCTGATGAGGTTGATGTGAATGTGAAATTGAAGAAGGTGAAAGAAGATAGTTGATCTAGGTGAACCAAGTAGATTTGGAAGAAAGAGAAGGAGTGAATCAACCAGACGAGTGAATAGAGGAAAGAGATCAGAGTGGAAGATCAAATAGAAACAAGAATATAAAGGTAGTATTATACGTAAATAAATTGTTTTTCATTGTTACTTTCTAATCATTGTAGTAAAAATTCTCGTAGACTGAGTTGACCTAACAAGTTGTGAAATCCTATGTGATAACATCAATTTGTGCTGTTTGTAAGTCCTTTAGAGTAGGCCACTCTTTAAACAAGATCAAGGAATCATAAGGTCTAGATGATCTTTTGATAAAATCCTCTAACAAGGTCACATTAACAATGTGTTGTAACCTTTAACAAGGTTAGATCCTAACAGAGCTCACTTCAGAAGAGTGAAATTTTTGGGTTTTTACTCCCGAATGGTTTTTTCCTTCACAAGGTTTCCACATTAAAAATCTTGGCGTTAATTGTGTGAATATTGTTATCTTTCAAGTTGTTTTATCTCTTATTTTTATTTTACTACAACTTGATAACAATTAATTTTATGATCACTAATAACTAAGTGATATTACTGTTAGCCAGTTAGAATAGAATAGTGAATGACAAGTTTGAAGTAAAGTGATTGAATGAGTTAATTATAAAGTTGGATGAATACACTGAGTGAGAATTTTTTGTGTTAGTAAAGTTTTTTTGGTACTAAATTTGTTAAAATGGACTATGGATAAATAATTCACCCCCACCCCCTCTCCCTCTCACTTATCTAACAATTGGTATCAAAGAACAATGCTTGGAGGAATAAGTTTAAAGAAATTTGGGCTAAAGAAAAAATATGTATAAGAGAGAGGTACCAAGATTGAACAAAAATTACTTCTCATCATGGAAATATAGAATAAATCTGCATCTATCTGGAATTGGAGATATTGTCAAACATTGGTCGGAACATGAATACACTACCCATGGTGGTCCTCTAACTATGGAGAAAATGAATGAAAGGAGAAATCACAACAACCCGATCTGATTGAGATTTCTTATGCACTCAATGATGTTGATTTTGATGATGTCAAGAACTAGACTACTACCTAACAAATATGTGATAAGCTGACACTTGTACATGGAGGAGATGATAATGTAAGGATGGCAAAAGCTAAAATTATTAGGGAAAAGTATGATGACATGAGAATGAAAGAAAGTGAGAATGTTTCTCATTATGTAAACCAAATCAAATAATTCATGGGCACAATCAAAGTTGTTGGAGGAGTTATCGATGACTCTAAAATTGTATGTAAAGTTCTTAGGACTCTTCTTTCTATTTATGCTATGAAAGTATGTGCTATTAAATAAATGATAGAAATTCATGTTAATGGATTTGAACTTGATAGTTTAGTTGGTTGGTTGACTATATTTGAGTTGAGAAATTACGGTAATACTATGGTTAAAATTGGAAATGCATTTGTAATGACCCTTATTGGGATATTCCTCATTTTCCTTAAAATTTATATTACCGACTTCATAAAATCCCTTTTATGTCTCTTTTCTAGTGTTAATACTTCTCTTATATACAATATCAAGGGAAAAGATGTGTCTTTTCATATATTATATAAAATAATATAAGGTTATTATTTATATAATATTATTAATATTAACTTATCACATACACTTCAATTTTGACATATTAAAGAGTATGTAATAACTCATAAATTATATGCTTTATATATATATATATATATATATATATATATATATATATATATATATATATATATATATATATATATATATATATATATATATATATATATATATATATATATATCAATTACTATTTCATTATTGTATAGTAAAATAATTGTTATATATTATGTTATTATTATTTCAATATGTATATGCCTAATATTATATAAAATATATTATTATTAACCTTATATATATATATATATTAGATTTAAATATATCCAAAAGATTAGTATTATTTATCTTATTTATTATAAAATAGAAGATAATAATATTATTTTAATGATAATTAATCCTTATTTCTTATTAAAACATATTTTGAAATTGGGGACATCACAGTCCTCCCCTCTTGAATTTGCTTGTCCTCAAGCAATTGATTTGATCCTCATTAATTCATAGTCTAGATTCATTCTCTTTCCTGCATATGTATTAGGCACTTGCAAAGTAGACATGTTAGCATGTACAAGAACATATGAATGGAAACACAAAGTAGACACATTAATGCATGAAGACACGATGCAAGCATGAGGTAGACACACGAATGCATGAAGACATGAAGAAGACACAAGGCAAACAAATTGATGCATAAAGGCATGATGTAGACACATAGTATACATGTTAGAATCTAGCTTACAAATTGAAATAAGAAAAGGTAAGGAAATGTTTTACCACCTTGATTGTGAATGTCGTGCTCCTTTCCCCTGTCTTGAAATCAAAAGTTAGATTGGACATGCATATTTTCTATAGCTAGTACTATAATAGGGTGTATCATTCCATAGTGGATGGAAGATCTACTGTGGCTTTGAGTTTGGACATGCTCAACTTGGGGCTCCCTTAGATTTTTAATCCATATTGGGATTCTTGCGTCCCAACGCAACCAATTTACTCCTCCCCCTATGCACACTCCCTACCCACTAGGAACATGCTTAATTTTGATGTGGATGGAAGATTTACTGCGGCTCTAAGTTTGGACACACTCAGCTTGGGGCTCCCTCAGATTTTAAAATCCACATTGGGATTCTATTGCCCCAATGCGGTCGATTTACTCCTCCCCTTGTGCACACTCCCTACCCACTAGGAACATGCTTAATTTTGACATGGATGGAAGATTTACTACAGCTCTGAGTTTGGACACACTCAGCTTGGGGCTCCCTCAGATTTTAAAATCTATATTGGGATTCTATTGCCCCAACATAACCAATTTACTCCTCCCTTTGTGCACACTCCCTATCCATTAATATAAGGGGTCTTATCAAGTTATTCACAACTTATTAATTACAATAAACACTTCTCTTAAATACCTAATAATGATAATATTTAAATTAACCAATAAGATAATCCCTATTTTCTATACACTAATACCAAAATCCTTATCATTGACATAAATCTTATTGAACAAATAAGAATATTAGAAAATTATATCAAACGTGAGAGTTAATTTGACTCTCAATATTAATCTTTTTTACATATTTGAATATAGATATTGAATATATCATTTCCCATATTATAAATTGTAATAATATTTAAAATTAATTATTTTATTTAAGAAACAATATTGATTTCTATAAAAAATGTACCTACTCTCATTTAGATATCATACATCCACTCTATATAGATTATTCTTACATATATCTCGAATTTATAATATCTATTTCTAGATGAAAAGAGAAAGTTGAGACTAATACATACCTTATATGTTGTCCTTCAGCATACCTTTTTCAAACTCTCCTCAATCATAAAATATTTTTATATGCCATTCATATGGCTACCTACTGTGGTATATGTGACTGGTTCATACGAAATCTTTCAAGTGAATTGTAATATGGCATTAGCTACTTATCACATGGTGGCATATTTTTCCTTTGTTGACTTGTGATCACTGACTGAGGGTTCCTTCCCTTGAATTAAACCAATCCATATGTTCTTTGCTAAAAAAATGGTAATACCACTTTGTTGTACTTGGTCCATGTTTCCCCATATTTACAAATCTTCTAACATGGATTAGAGAATACTCACTGGTTCATGTTAAATAATTTTATTTTGGAGAAACTTATATGAACTACTTGAATTTCCTTAATTAGATTTTCTGTTTATCATTGAATAGAACATTGATCTTTATTTTGATTGGCATCTCTTATATTACAATGTCTATGCTTTATATATAATTCATGTGATCAATGCACATTCTTGTTTTAATCAATAACATTATATACGATAGATGTTTTGGTTGCACTGATCAATAATTTCTCATATTTGGGTGTTTGAAGTTGTGAGGCCTCACCCTGGCCCATCATGGCATAGTTGATACATTATTATTTTGATACTCATGACTCGATATGTCGAGACACTGTCGGATACACTGAACATTATTATTTTATTTTATGTTGTGTGATGTTTTACCTATAGATGTTTAATTAAGTTATTCAATGTTTTATGAACATGTATACTGATGAAGTAGTGTAGAAAGTGAATGCAAAATTAACACTTTGATCATACAATATTAGCAATTAGGTATATGAATAGAAATGAGATAAATAGTTAATTAATTGAAAGATGTATGTTGTGAGTTATGTGATTATCCTGATGAGTTATATATCTATATGCATGTGATTTTTCTTGAGCTATTGATGTGTGCAGGATATTTTAGCCGAAAAATTTAACGGAGAAATGGAACTAAACCTTATGTACCAATTGTGGAAACTAGGGTTGAGTCTAACAAAAGGCGAAAACCCTATTGTTCATATTTTATTTGTATCATGGATTGAATGGATGTATCATTTTGTAATCTTTAAATGTTAATGTTTTGTAATAGTGATTTTATAGCGTCGCTTGACACTCATGAATTGTATATGCATTCTAGTATGATAGTTAGGGTTAACCGAGTAACCTAAAGATTTAAGTTGGATCAGGTTGGTTTCCTTTTTGCTAATCAGTTAGTAATCAAGATTAATTACCCTAATTAGGATTAGTGAGTAATTACATTTTTGAAAGTTGTTAGAAAATCCTAAAATTTCTTAGCTTTTGATAGGTCCCTAATTAGTCCTAAAGGCCAAAAATAATGAAATCTAAGTACCTAAGGGGTATGGGTATGGGTTGGAGGCATTTTCCACCCTCCTAGCCCCTTTTGTTGACTTTTATGGTCACCCAAAAACCCCATTTTTGCTTTATTACGAAAATTGAATGTTTTCATCATAAGTTGGATAACTTTAACTCCACCTTGAGGTTAGCCTTATGACTAGTTGAGATAGAAGACTCTAGAACTTTTAGGCACGTGGGGGAGTTATTGTTTTTTGGGAGTTGGTTGAGTTAACATCTTATTTAGAGGCAAATTTGAGAGAGGAGTGTTCACCCAACCTCTAGTTTTAGAGAGCAATTCAGGATTGAAGGAGAAGGAGAGGAAATCAAGCTCATCTCAAATTTTTTCAATTGCCATAACTTTATTGTGAAGGTAGGAATCCCTCATCTCATGTTGTTCATGTTTTGTTCATGCTTAAGTTATTTTGTATGCATATGTATATTCATGTGTGTGTTGAGTATGTTTGGGAGGGATTGAAATGGGTTTGTTTCTTAATTTTTTTTTTTTTGTATTTTGCTTTGGTTTTCGAAGGGATTGTATGGGTCGTATTGGCATTACTCACCCTCAGATAGGGTAGAAGTGACCATGTATGAGAGTAGGTCTTTAGTTGGACTCCAACAGTGCAGAGTCTCTTCTTAGGATGAGAAGAGGGAGAGAGAGTAGGGTGTTATGGGCCCCTACTCGTTAGCACAAACCATGTGTATGAGTTTTAGAAATTAAGATATGGACGAATGGAAGTTCTTGAGTTTATAGCCCCAAAAGGGTACCTGTTATGGTGTTGTGCTCAATGATGAACATGTTGTGCAAATCAAGATGGGAGTGAATGTTTGATTTGTCTTCATGTTATGATTGGTTGTCTCCTAGTTAGTTTTCATTCTCTCCATGATCACCATGATGTGTTGCAGACTTCGTAATGGTTTCCCTGTTGTGGAGCCAAGAAGGAAATTTAGAATTGTTATTGAAATTCAATTATGTTGGGAGATTTATCCTCAAGATAAATATTCCTATGTAAAAATGTTATATTTAAACTTGTTGTTGAAATGGCAACGATGTCGAGTTTTATTCCTAGTTCTTTACCAGCAGAGCCTTTGAATTAGGTGGTTCAATGAAAAAAATTAAGTAATATTCTTGCATATGAGATTTTTGTATTTCAGTTTAGCATATGTTTATATTGAAATTAGATGTGATAATGTTTTTACCTTACTGTGGCATTTTATACTTTGAAATTGCATTCACTCGATTAACGTTAATTGGATAAAATGATGGCATATATTTCAGCAGTTTACATTCAAATTATGTCAAGTAAATTTGAATTTACATGTATGAAAATCACATCTCACATTTCGTAATTATTCATGATTATGAGGAAGTTAAAAAAAAATGCTATTCGAATTCTATGGATTTACATTAAGCCCTATTTTATAAATCTAATAAAAAATAAAAAAATAGTTCCCTTGCCATGATAAAATGATTTGTTTTCAAAATTCACACTTAGGAGAAAAATATAGGACACAAAAAAAATATTCCCCTTTGGCAAATTTACACAACTTAGAAATTCTTTACTTAGACAAAAATAGGCTTGAGGAAAAAAAATGTGTCCCAAGAGTAAATATGCTTTGGATTTTGTATGGGAAAAAAAAATTTAATAGCCTTCTTGCAACAGAGCATCTTAAAGATTCTCAAATTATCCTTTTTTGAACTTATTTAAATATTAAGTATTTAAATAAAAAGAAAAACAAAACAAACAGAAAATTACTAAAACATATTCCTAAATATCCTATGTCTCAACAACTAAACTTTAAAATTATTATTTTCTTTCCCACCCTAGGCGCAGCCATCCTTGACTTGCTGCATGCATTAAATATGTACTATTTTAAAATGGGGGTCTTGGTTTAACAAAAAACTTTTGATTTGACTTGGGCCTTTAAACCCATCATTACTTTCTCCCCATGCGATTTTGCCAACCCAATTTGCTGACCTTGGGGGCCACGTACAACACACCCCACTTGGATGTGTGCTTAGGAATGTGCCCAAGTTGGGGTAAGTGCCCACGTGGAGTAAGAGGTGGGGAATAGAAAGTTGGGGGGGGGGGGGGGGGGGGGGGGGGGTTTGTGGGGGAGAGGGGGGTTAAGGGTTAAGTTAGATGTAAGGATGTTAGTTTATAGGTTAGGTTAGTTTAGGATTTGTTTGGGTTAGTAATAAAGTTGTAGTTAGTAATTTGTTTTTATTTAGAATTTAGTTTTAATTAAATTTAGTTGTAGTTTGGTGTTAGTTTTAATAAAGTGGTAATTAGTATATGTTAATATTAGAAATTATTTTTAAGTGTTAGTTAGGGTAGTATTGGATTTATAGTTTTTTTTAATGATTGAATATTTTAGTGTTAGAATGATTTAATATTGGATTGTAATTAGATAAGTTAGTTTTTATTATTGGTTTAATATGTTGTTAAGTTAAGTTAGCTGATTTATTTAATTCATTTAAAGAAATAATTTAGAATCATTATATTAGTAATTAATGTTTGTTAATTTAAATTTTAGTATTAATTAAAGTTAATAGTAGAGATTACTTAATTAGTTTATTTTAATGTTAGTGGTTATATTGTTCTTAAATTGAAAGTTAGTGTTATTCTATTTTAAAATATTTTCGATTAGTACAGGTTATAAAATTGAGTTAGACTATTAGATTAAACTTTAAGTGTTGAATATATAACTAGATAGTTTAGTATTACGTGTTTAGGATAATTTGATTTATTTATTTTATTTATAATATATTACTTTAAAATTAAAGCAATAACGAAGCAAATGTCGAAATCAATTTAATAACAAATGCTCAGATTTAACGATCTATTCATACTCATTGATTATAAACTTTAATGGAAATGTCAGGACATTGTTAGGAGAACCCGCATCTGTCTTACAATGTACTTATACTTTCACTTGTGAAACAAAACATATTAAACTTAGTGGAATTAACTTTTAAAAAAAAAAATTACGTGTGTTTTTGCCCCCATATTTTGGGCATGACAAAAGTTCATTGATATTTCCATATCTTAATGGTCACATCTCCTTGACTGGACATTTTCCTTATCCTAAGAATCAAACTTCTTCCAAATGAACCTCTGATTAAAGAATCACTTGTATGGCAATCACCTTTAAATTAATCTTTGTTTGAAATCACTAACTAATAATAATATGATTACTGGAGTACGTTTCATCATTGCTTTTAATAATCTCTTCAAATATAAGCCGATGCAAATATTCTTTCACCATTCATTTGTAGAAGTGATAATAGATGGAATAAATTGCCATGACTGTGTCAAGAAAAATGTTGAAAGAATATTGAGTTTTCTTGCAACATGAGGGATCCATTCAAATGGAGAATCATAGATAATACACGAGATTTTTTCAGCTTGAGAATTGAGCCTCTCTATTACCTTTTCAAATCAAAGACCTCCCACCTTTCTGAACAAATCAAATATCTTTTCTACATCTTTAGTCTTCTCCAAATTAGGAGAAAGCCCATAAAAAATTGTTTCAATCCTAATATCCTAGAAAGTAGTGGTCACATGAGCAACAGATCCTTGATCGATGAACACATCACCTAATCAGAGATATATTGCCAATATGTGGATCTGCCCTTCTACATCCTGGCTTTAGTCCCAAAGTATTTGCACCAATATCAATTCAGAATGTATCACAAGTATGGTCTAGATCTAATTGTCACCCTTCAACAAGCAGAGCTATGTTGTATAGATTGATGGACAATAAGATCACAACTTGAAACACAGGTTGAGCAATACTAGCTTTGCCAATCATACTATGGTTGTGACAACCAACAAATTGATTCTTCCTTTTATCACTATTGATTTCAATAATTGGTATTGATTTATGACTTATGTAGATTTGTTGTCCTAAAAATATTTACCGCTGCCATTAGATTTTCAATCAGGGGCATGACATAACAATTAGATGGCCTTCAATCATTATTGAATGTAGACACTTGAATAATATTTAACTATCAATCATCTTCTCTCACGTATTTTAAAGATTTAAGGTTGCCACAAAATCTACGATTAGGAACACTACTTGAGAAAAGGAAGGCTTTCCCTTAATTGCTACATCATCATCACGTTTCTCAAGCACCTTCCTAGTTATCAGTTTTGGCTTTCCCATTTTGGCTTGTAACTTTGAACACATCATTCTTAATAGTTTCAACATGTTTCAGGAGAGTCTTCTCATTTCTCTATGGCCTCTCACGTGTGGCAACACTCTTTACTTCATATCTAGCTTTTGTAGCTACTTCCTTTAAATTAGCTCCCATAGTAGCTTGTTTGAAGCATCGAAAATAGCCATCATTGATGCTTCTTGCACTTCTTATGGCCAACTCTATGATTGAATCATTGATAGCCTTGCTTCTATTATGTGGGTCCTTATTAACATGAGCATTGAATGAAATAGGGAGATTGTATAATTCATTACAATTGTGCCTTAAGCCTTGTTGATTTTCTGGAATTGTTGTAGATATAATAAGCACTCTCATGTTGGTATGTAAAATGTCTTCGTATATTCAAGAATTGATTCTTTTGTAATTATCTTGCTCTTAATTCTTCTGAAACCCTTCAATCATTTTTAGAATCTGCTATAGTTCACCAATCTGCTTAAACCTTCTTCCACACAAGATGGCAAGATCATTGCTTTGATACCATTTGGTAACCCTTATTGGGACATTCCTCATTTTCCTTAAATTTATACTACCGACTTCATAAAATCCCTTTCATGTCTCTTTTCCTGTGTTAATACTTCTCTTATATACAATATCAAGGGAAAAGATGCGTCTTTTCATATATTATATAAAATAATATAAGGTTATTATTTTATATAATATTATTAATATTACTTTATCACATACACTTCAATTTTGACATATTATATGCTTTATATATATATATAATATCAATTACTATTTTATTATTGTATAGTAAAATAATTGTTATATATTATGTTATTATTATTTCAATATGTATATGCCTAATATTATATAAAATATATCACAATTAACCTCATTATATTATATTATTATATTATATTATATATATATATATATATTTGATTTAAATATATCCAAAAGATTAGCATTATTTATCTTATTTATTATAAATAATATTTATATTATAAAATAGAAGATAATAATATTATTTTAATGATAATTAATCCTTATTTCTTATTAAAACCTATTCCAAAATTGGGGACATCACAACATTTAAATCTTTACTAACCATTGGAAGTTCCAAGAAAGAAAAGAAAAGAAAAGAAAAGAAGTAAGTGAATCAAAATATGAGGATGATCTAGATGAACTTGAAGCTCTTCTTGCAAGAAGTTTTTCAAGAGGAAATGGTGAACACAAAGTTAAATTACCCTTGATTTTTTTAAAATGTAATGAGGTTGGCAATGACCTTATGGTCAAATCATTTGCCAATTAGTGTCAAAACACTTGATCATTTGGTTAGTCACATTGTTACCAAGCTTCACATTGTTAACCCAGATACTGCAGTGTTAACCAAGCCTCACAGTCTAAATCAAGCTTTTACAGTATCAACCAAGTAGAAAGTTGTTAATCTTAGATTGGTTTTGACAAAGTGAGTGTCTATACACTTAAGTCATTAACTAATTTTATGCCAAACAAGTAACATATGCTGAGTACAACATGTAAGATAGGGCATGCCAAGTAAATAGTGAGTGCCGAGTCATTTATTTGCCAAGTGACATCATTGAAGTCATAGTTAGTGCTAAGCACCAAGGACTTTAGATGCCGAGTAACACAATTTTGACATAGTTGTTTGTATTAGCACAAACTACTATGTAAACCATTTTTGGGCTAACTTAAAGATTGATTTACGATCTTTTGTTTATAAGGATGAATCTTAAGTGGGAATCCCTACATATTACATGTATCCAATCAAGTAAAGGGTAGGTTTAAGTGGCAATATGGATGAATCACAATCGTTGATTCATACTTAACCCTAAGTCACCTAGGTCTTTTTAAGGAGGAAAAACCCTATATTTTTATGAATGATCAGAGATAGTGAAAAGAAGATTTTGCATGTACAAATAGGACATTCATGGTGACCTAGGTATAATGATCTGAATTACATTGCAAAATTAGTTAAAGGAGAATAGAGGAAGAAAACAGTAAGTAGTAGAGAGACATATGATCAAGAAGGATCAAGTACACAACAGGATCAAGGTGATCTAACATCAAGCAATAGAGTGCTAATCGCAAGATCATTACTCTTCAGTTAAATCTCTTAATAGAGTAGTCCTAACAGGCTGTATTGAAATCGTCTAATAAGGTGCCTACTTAATTGTAAGTTGAAGTCCTTTAACCAGACACACTTCTAACATGGTGTTGAAATCCTTTAATAGGGTAAGTTCTAATAGTCTTTGTAATCTTTTAATAGGTCAGACCTTTCATAGGGTAGATCAAGTTTCATTATCAAACATTGTAACCTTCATTAGATACACTTTATTACTACAGTAGTGAACATTTGTGAGTGTCATTCCCATGCTAGTTTTACCTTCTCATTGGAGGGTTTTTGGGTAATCATATCTTGTGTCATATATGTGTGAATGCTTACATTTTTACATACTTTAGATGTATATTCTTTACAGGGTATTTCAGTATATTTATTGAATATGTGAGATGGATGTATGGTGAATTTTTTTTTATGAGTTAAAGTTTAAAGAATTCATTCACCCCACCCCCAACCCTCCTAGAGTTTACCTTTCCAATTGTAATTCTAACAATTGGTATTAGAGCCTAGTTCTCTAAAAGTAAAGCTTAACAACTTTGAGGAAAGATCTTGGAAATGGAAGTCTACAAGTTGGGAAAAGTTATTGAGAACTAGGAGATTGAAATACAACTCATTTTACATCAGTTGAATGAAACAAGATAAGATCTAAAGAAATCATTAGGGAGTAGGCAGGAAATTGCTATTGAGGAGAATGACACACAATACCAAGAAATGGATAGTACGAAGCTATTTGCAAATAAAAACTCCAATGAATTTGATGTAGCAGTTGCAAGTCTAATGGAAAAGAACAAAACCTTAGCTGAAGAGATCATAAATCTTAAGAGAGAGCAAGAATCACAAGACATATTACTATGTGAGGTGACTGAATAGAAAAAGAAAGCTATGGATGACAAAGTCATGTTTGAAGATGACAAAAGAGTTTTGACCAGCAGACTAGAAGAGAGATCATCAGAGGTAACTAGGATTGCTAACATGAAATTAGAAACTTTGGGTCAAATTATGATTGCAAATCATGAACCGAATGCCAAGGACATTGAGATCACAACACTAAAGTTGCAGAATGAATAGTTGAGAAATGACTTGAAAAGGGAAAATGAGTTTGCTGAAAGCTTCAATGAATCTAGTGAAGCCATCAAGTACTTTGAATAATTGATGAGATCCCCTAGATTTAACAATGATACATTTGGGCTAGGATACACTAGTATTGAAGAAGGAGAATCATCTAAAAGTGTTGAAGAAAGAAGTAACAAAGGTAATAACTCCAAATGTACTTGTCATAATTGTGGAAAGATAGGGCATACTACTAATATGTGCAGGAGCAAGACTATAATTAGAATGTTAAGCAGAAGAACATAGATCATTTCCACAAGTGCAACAAACAAGGTCATCAGGCACATGAATGCCAAACCAAGATCATGCACACTGAAAGATTTGAAGGATACTATTATAATTGTTAGAAGTATGGACATAGAGATTTTGAATGTAGATCCAAACCCAAGTGGTCATCAAACAAGAAAACAAAGGTAGAGACTCTTACAGTTGGGATTATAATACAAGGTATAATTGTCACTATTATCAAGAGTATGGACATGTTCTTGAGAACTGCATTTGAATACACTTTAAAAGTGATTACAAAAGGTGGTTAAGTCAAACCACATGTTTTAGTTGTTTGAAGATTGGTCACATAAGCAAATATTGTCCAACAAGGTCAAAGGCACCAAGTTGTGAGCTCAAAAAAGGAAAAGGAAAGGTAGATATTGGAAATGTTAGAGATGAGATAAACAAGACATGGAAGAGAAAGGAAGATTGCAACACATCAAGTGTAGATGAGATCACTTCACCCAACGGGTCAGGTGATCACACCTCATCACATTAAGCAATCAAGAGGTATGTGGGACTGATATTTAAAAGATATACCATACATTAGTTCCAAGGATTTAGTTTTGAAAATGTTACACATGCATGAATAAAGATGCAAAGTGTTGTTAAGAATCAACAATAAATTTTTAAGTTTTGTCAAGTTTTCATGTTCAATTTTTTCTTTTGGGTGCAATTGTGTGTGAGTTTAACAACATCAAAATTTTGGATCATACAAAATGATCCATCATCAGGATGAGAGAGCTCAGAAAGTGAATCACGTTACTGTCAAGCATGAAAAGTTTCTTGTGGTTGCTGAGTGAAATGTTGGTTGATGCCAAGCTAACAAAATTTGTTAGTTGAGGCTAAGCTCATAGTGGTTACTGAGCATATGAAAAGATATGTGGATGTCAAGTGAGCAAGAAATTCAATTGATGTCGAGCTTACAACTATGTAAGCACTTAGAATTAAATGCAATGTTTTAAGGGCTATTTGATCAATTTCTCGTCCATTTGACATCATTAAAATTTGAATAAGAATACAAAGAGATAAAGGCAATTTGGAGAATTCGATCTGAGCATTTGTAGGAGATTTAAATGGTTTTTTGATACCATTTCAACAAGATTTATAAGGTATTTACTATGTGCTAAGCTACGCAATTATTTTTTTTGCAAACCCTAGATACATGTAATGACATCTAGTTCTTCTAAAGAAAAAGGTGTAGAAGGAATAGAGGTTTTAAATGTTCAATTGATTAGCAATGAAACCAAACAACCTATCTTCAAGGCTATCCTAGATATAGCTTATAAGTAGGATCCCTTCCAGTATGATAGCACTACAAGCCCTGATGATTCAAGATTTTAGGAATTGTTACACATGCAAGATTAGAAGCATAGGAGACATAGAAATCAGAGAAGCATATGGGAGATTATGCAAAAATGGAGTGTTAAAGGAAGAATTCAAGATTGTCAAGCATAAAGAGTTAACTCGTGTCCTAGATTTCCCCAACATCTTCAAAATAGAGTGGATTAAGATTGTTTTAAGAAGAATTCATGATAGCTCTGTTTGGTTAGAAAATTGGCCAGTAAAAATCTCAAAGAAGATTGTTCACAAAGTAACAAGGTATCCAACCCTAGATTGGCCAAAGACCATGAGAAGTGAATCAAAGGAGGTTATTGGAAAGAACACAAGGACTATATGGAATAAAAGGGGAATGACCATTGATACTATCATAGATCCCCTGATAGCTTTTTCAGTGAGGGTAATAGCATACAAGTTTTATCAATCTAACAGACTAAACAATGTACCTTGCATTGCCATGGATATGGGCTACAAAATTGTGAAGAAGGATCATACCTATGATCTCGCCAAGTTGTAGTTGCAACAATTGATTGAGAATTTTGGAGCCATAAGGAAAACCAAGAGTGCTCAGTGTAAATTTGGATCTATTTTGGTATGCATTTTCTTCTATGTGCAAAATACATTTCCTACATTTGGTAAGGTTGCATGGAAGGTGAATAGATCAATTACAGTTCAAATAGGAGAACTTATTGAGCAATTAGGTGATAACTTTGAGTTAATGATGACTAGTTATTTTGAAGATTTTAAAAAAACAATGAAAAAAAGACTATGGATACCAATCTTACTAGTGGAGAAACATTCTAATGATGTTTGCTTCATAGTTGATACTGATTTCACTTATGTACAAGCAAAAATTCCTAGGGTGAGATGGATAGGCCATTAGGTTATGAAATCAATGTTGATGAGGCCTCTACAACAATCACAACATTACTTATAGAAGAAGTGGATAAGGAAGCCAAAAAATTTGGTAATTATGACTTAGCCAAATCAAAAATCACAATGGAATTGAAGACTGCTTCAACAATGAGAAATAAGAACAAATTGGAGAAGAAATTGAAAGAAAAAATTGGTGAAGGATCCAAGGAAGAAGAAGAGGAAGATGATGTTGAAGTAGAAGAAGAGGGCACACAAGCTCAAGCACCACTGACATTGACACAAGGTCGGGGTGAAGATCAACAAGAGGAGGAAGTAGAAATTGTAAAAGGTGTCAAGGAAGAAGAATTCAATGAAGCACCTATAACTACTAATAAGAAGAAAAGAAAGGCAAAGACTCAAGTAGTGAGAAAATCAAAGAAGGTTGCAAAACCCAATCAGCCCAAACCTACAACACCTACCACAAGGGCTAGTACAAGAATCACTATACATAAGGATAAAGAAGTAGCCAAGCCTAAAGAGAAGGAAGCTAGAGCATAGAAGAGACCAAGGAGGAAGTATGTTTCCCAAGTTGAATTTGATAAGGAGAAGACTGAATCAGATGAAAATAGCCAATTCCAAGTGGTGAGTCGTAGTTCCTCCTTAGATCTAGATAATTAATGTGAGAATGTTAGAAATAATGTTGATTTGTCAGGTTTCTCTCACATTGAGTTTGATAATCTTGGTAAGATTGAGAAGAACCAAGTAGAAGGGGTAGTATATGCCATGATGGCTACATTTTAAAAGACTCCTCTAGAACTTGCCAACTTCATACCTAAAAGTTTATATGATAGAGTTGAGAAAAAATGACATTATTGTTTAAATATTGAAAGAAAAATTAGGGAGACATCCCTTGCTCAAGTTATGCCAGAACTTAGTAAGGCTAAAATGTCTAAAGTCACAAATAAATATGTTGTAATATTTGTACCTAAGTATAGGGCATTTAGCATATTGCAAAACAATATACAGGATATTGTAAAGAAGTACAAACAAATGTGGAAGTTAACATACAGACTTTCAACATCAAATGAAGATGACTAGACACCTATTGAGGTAGGAGAAGATGAATAAGATGATAATGAACAAGGCACAATTGAGGGAGGCACTACAAACAAATGTGGAACTTAACATATAGACTGTCAAGATCAAAAGAAGATGACTAGACACCTATTGAGGTAGGAGAAGATGAATAAGATGATAATGAACAAGGCACAGTTGAGGGAGGCACTGATATTGAAAATTAGGCACCAACTAAGGAAGAGAAACAAACATAACAAAGTGTACAAGATACAAAAATGTCGAGTGTCAACCCTCCATAAGTGACAAGTGTAAATAGTGAAATTGTCAAAGTAAAGGATGTTTCTGATACTACTAATTAGAACATCAATCCCCTTACAAAGGAAGATTTGAAAAAGACACTTGTTTAGTCCACTCTCCAAGCCAAATTATGTGACAACCTTATACTGGTGAGTGTAGATGAAATTCAAAAGATAGAGACTATAACTGCAAGGGAGGAAGTGAAAACACAAGAAACACCTATAATCACTCCTCAAGTCACAAGTGTACAACCTTCACAACCCATAGTTGTATATCAAAGGAAGGAGACATTAGGTTTCAATTTCAATACACTCATGCAAGACACTCCAATCTTAGGAAATAAATAAGAAAATGACAAAGATAAGGTTGAGACAGTTGGAGATGATAGGTGGAAACATCAAAAAATGATGAGACTGAAAACCAAATAGGTTAGGTAGATACACTTACACCTCCAGTACAAGATCAAGGTGCAACTAAAACCATGAAGGCAGAAAAGGACAAGTCTAAAGAGACAAGTTTGACACCCAAGCCGAAGGAGATAGTAGCAATTCAAGCACTGGTGACATAACCAAAATCTGGTCCTCCTTCTAATCAAGCTCTTTAGAGACCAAGCATAAAGGCAACTCCATTACAATTTTCAGTGTCAAGTCCTAGTTCATCTAAGATAGAATAGGTAATTACTTATGGAGATGTTAGCCTATATAAAGAGATTATACTGCCTAAATTTGATGATGCAACAATCACAATTGAGCAGATGGGTATACTACAAGAGGCCCTAGCAAAGAAGAAACATCAAGACCTACTTAAAAGGGAGCATAGGTAGAAGCAATAAATTTTCTTAGATGCATTCAGTCAGCCTATTCCAGATGAAACCAAGCCACTCATTAAACAATTGACCAATATAATGGAAAGAGTTAGTCACATAGACTTGTATACTAATCTCAAACTATTAGAATGGTTTGAAAAGAATTTTCAAAACAAGGTAAATAAGAAGATATCCAATGATATTAAACTAGAATAGGTTGTGCTAGCAACTAAGATAGATAGTGTGAAAAAGATACTAGAAAACATTTACTCTCTATACACCAAACTATGTAATCCTACACTCTTCACACAAGAGATAAGGAATCACATCCTGAGTTTGGAAAGCCAAATGTAGTCTTTTGGTACAACATTGCCCAAGTATCCAACTCAAAGTGAAACACTTTAGGACCCTATTGCAATCCTAGAGTTAGTTAGCATCATTACAAGTAGATGAAGCCAACATAAGGGCTAAACTAATCAACATCCAGCTGATATTAACTCCTTATATGGAGATTTTACACAAGGAACTAGGTTATGCAGAAATACTTATGAAGAAAGACCCCAATATTTCTACATTAGTTCCCCTTTCTATCAAGCTTGCCATCCAAATTAAGTCTTTGGAGGTAGCTTGTGATAATTGGGATGCAATTCTTAAAATTATACTTGAGGTCCATAAATATTTTTTGGACAAATACACTATTAGTGTATAACCCATTGACATTAGTGTCAAAAAGGGGGAGTAAGAGCAATGGGGGAGCAAGCAAGCAAAATAAAGAGATATCTATCCAAACAGGAGTAAGAAATAAAGGAGTAAGAGAAAGAGTATCCAAATAGGAACAAACAAAGAGTATCAGTTGATCCAAATCTACTCAGCAGGAGAAAGATTTTGATATAGTATCTAGTACAGAACAAATCAAACAACTTAGGGGGAGTTATAAAATTTGGAGTTATAAATTTTGAGGTATAAGTCATGTTGCAAAATTTTGATATTTTGAAATTTTGTATAGAATTTGAATAGACATCTATGTTATGCTCGTGAGAATAAGATTATTAATGTATGACCAAGTGTTTTTGACACTCATGTCAAAGGGGGAGATTGTTAATCTTAGATTGGTTTTGACAAAGTGAGTGTCTATACACTTAAGTCATTTACTTAGGTCATGTCGAACAAGTAACATATGCTGAGCACAACATGTAAGTTAGAGCATGCCGAGTAAATAGTGAGTGCTGAGTTACTCATGTATCAAGTCACTCAAGTGTCGAGTAGATAGTATGTGCTGAGTGGTTCAGGAGCCAAGCAAGCAATGCATGCCGAGTCATTCATTTGTCGAGTGATAGCATTAAAGTCATGGATAGTATTGAGCACTAGGTACTTTAGATGCTAAGTAACATAGTTTTGACATAGTTGTTTCTATTGCAACAAGCTACTATGTAAACCATTTTGGGCTGACCTAAGGATTGATTTATGATCTTTTGTTGATAAGGATGACTCTTAAGTGGGAATCCCTATGTATTAGATGCATCCAATCAGGTAAAGGGAAGGTTTAAATGGAAATATGGATGAATCATAGTTGTTGATTCATACCTAACCCTAAGTCACCTAGGTCTTCTTAAGGAGGAAAAACCCTATAATTTTTATGAATGATCAAAGAGAGAGAAGGAGAGTTTGCATGCACAAATAGGACATTCATGGTGACCTAGATATTATGATCTGAATTACATTGTAGAAGCAGTTAAAGGAGAACAGAGGAAGGAAATAGTGAATAGTAGAGAGACATCTGATCAAGAACGATCAAGTATACAAAAGGATAGAGGTGATCTAACATCAAACAAGAGAGTGCTAATTGAAGGATCATTGCTGAGACATTCCAACAAGTGAATCAGTTAAATCTCTTAATAGAGTAGTCCTAATAGGTTGTATTGAAATCCTCTAACAAGGTGCTTACTTAATTGTAAGTTGAAGTCCTTTAACCAGACACACTTCTAATAGGGTGTTAAAACCCTTTAACAGGGTAAGACCTAAAAGTCTTTGTAAGCTTTTAATAGGGCAGACCTTTCACAGGGTAGATCATGTTTCGTGATCAAACATTGTAACCTTCATTAGATACACTTTATTATTGAAGTAGTGAAGATTTTTGGGTGTCATCCCCACCCCATTTTTTCCTTCTCATTGGAGGGTTTTTGGGTAATCATATCTTGTGTCATATATGTGTGAATGCTTACTTGTTTACATACTTTAGATGTATATGCTTTACATGGTATTTCAATTTACTTGTTGAATATGTGAGATGGATGTATGGTGAATGTTTTTTTCTGGGTTAAAGTTTAAAGCACTAATTCACCCCCCCCCGCCCCCCAAGATTTTACCTTTCCTATTGTGATTCCAACATAAAGTAAGTGTTAACTGAGCATAATAGAAAGATAGTATAAACCAAGCTAGTTGTGTTAACTAAGTAGAAAAATGTAGTGTTGACCAAGCTTCAGTGTCAATCGAGCTCTACAGTGTCAACAGAGTTCTACTGTGTTTGCAGAGTCATCAGTGTTAATTGAGTTCATGTCTACTCCTGATTCATCAATGTGGGTTGAGCACCAATGTCAACTGAGTACCATGGTTTACCAATTTCACTGTGTTTCTGAGTGTTAAAATATCACCCAAGTAGTCTTCAAAACCTAAGTATCAGCAGTGAGCTGAATTGTTGTAGATTATTGAATTTGGTATTGTCATCAACATCTAAAGGTAACTATTTGATTTGATATATATGTAAGACATCTTTTCATATCCAAAAGAGTATGAGTAACAATTATGAATGCTAATTGAAGAGTAAAGAATACAAGAAGTATAAGGAAAAATAGTGTCTCATATATTATAGCAAGGTGATCATTTTACATCAAAGGAGTCTCATTCAACAAACTAAGTTGTAGAGCAAAGATTAGTCACTAGTTCATCCTAATAGGTGCATGAGTCAAATCTTCTAACAAGGTGAACTTAATATTCTTATATAGTATCTCCTAACTAGGTATATACTCGATTGTATTGTATAAATCCTTTCACAAGGTGGACCTAATCGTCCTTATTTCTCCTAATAGGGCAGATCATCAGAAGTGATCATTTGTAAGCCTTAATAGGCAAACTTTATACTATAGTACTAAAGCTTGTGGGTATCATCTCCACCCCAGTTTTACTTTCTATTTGGAAGGTTTTTGGGTTACTAATTATTGTGTTAAATATTAGGAATGTTTTATTGCTTTCAATCTTTCATGAATGCAATTAGATCATATTAGCTTAAAGAAGATTAATTGGTGAAGTAAAGTAAAAATTTTATTGGTTGCTAATTCACCCCTCCTCTCTCAGTCACCTCGCCTATTCTACATTTCTAAAAATTGGTATCAAAGGATTGGTTCTCACATCAAAAGTTCAAACAACTTGAGAAAATATCAGAGGCAATTGAAGTGTACAAATTAGAGAAAGCCATTGAAAATGAAAAGTTAGATATGTAGATGGCCATGGATCAATTCAAGAAACTAAAGGAGAAACTCTCTAAATCTTTGCAAAGAAGGAAAGAACTAGTAGTACAAATGAATGAAAATCTCTACACAAGAGAAAGAGTTGAAGACATTTTCCAAGATAGAAGTTCAGATGAAGCTAATGCAGCAATTAAAGATCTACTTGAAAAGAATCTTACTCTTCATGAAAAAGTCAAAAAATTGAAAAGAGAACAATAAATTTAGTCAATTAGAATGTGTGAAGACATGGAACAAAAGGACATAGAAAAAGAAGAGAAAAGATTGCTAACTAAAAGGATCGAAGAAAAGGACAATGAAATTCAACACCTATCTCTTCATCAAATAGATTTGATAAATCAACTCACAAATCAAGAGCTTATCAACTTAAGGATAGACAATGCAAGATTGCAGAATGATCTCAGCATAGAAAGGCAAACCAATGAAAGAATAATGAAATCTCAAGAAAGCATGAATTAGTCGGACAAGAAAACTCAATTCAAACACAAAGGAAAATCACTATTAGGCTATAAAAATGAAGGTGAATCATCACAACAAGGAGCTCAAAAGAACAAAAGACCTACATGTAATCATTGTGGAAAGATAGGTCATACATCAAAAAAATGTTGGAGCAATGGAAAATCAAATTTCAATGGAAAATGCTATAGTTGGAACAAACAAGAACATAGACTAATTTAATGCACAGAAAAAAACAAGTTTGAAGGAAAATATTTTAATCACAACAAACAAGGGCACAAATCTATAGGATGCAAGACCAAGAAATGCAACCCAACAGAACAAATTGTGAAAGCTATCTTTGGTTGAGATTATAACACACGGTGTGGATGTTACTTATGTGGTGAGCATGGACATATTGGAAAAAAATGTTAGAAATCACATGAGGAAGAGATACCCTACAAAGAAATGTTTTGTATGTACAGAACTTGGACATCTAGCTAGAAACTATATGAACTGAGCTATGGTTGAAGATGAAAAGAAAGAAAAGGCTAACAATATCAGAAGTCAAATGAGGTAGCAATGGGTAAAGAAATCTCTAGAGAATGCAAGTCAAAGTCATGAGATTATTGACACCCAATAAAATGAATTTTGTGACTCCAAAGAAACAGCTTATATTAGTTCCAGTCTGCAAGCAAGAAGATCCAAATCAGCATTTCAGATGCATTGGTATCATTGAGTTGATGACCTTACTAAGAAAATTTGGGTTGCAAGACCTTATCGAGAAAAGTTGAGTTACTGACCTAACCAAGCTTGGAGGTAGATGGTGTATACTAATTTCAAGAAATAACTAAGCTTATGCTTACTGAGTTCAAGATTAGAGATATCTGCTAAGTTGAAGACATATCCAAGCATCTCATGCCTACCAAGTTTTCATTTTTCACCATGAATTTCAGAGTGAATAGAGCAAAGCATTCCTGAGCCTAGAGCGATTCAGAGCAAATTTGTTAGAGTTTATTCTTCCATCATTGAGTGATATGGCATCCTCATCCTAAAGCAAGGTTAAGAAGGGTTTTGAGATGCTAGTAAGGAATGTTGAGCATGGAATCTTGACATTCAAACTTTGTCCAATGATCGCAAAAGAATTGGACCGAGTTGGTGCATGATGAGGGCACAACCCAAGACAAAATGAACACAATAGAAAAAGGGGAATACTATTATTAGAAGTGATATGCTATTACATTTAGTACAATGAAAACATATTCAATTACATGCGCTATGGGCTTACAATGTTGTCTGATTCTAGGGAAAAACCCTCCTCACATCACCTTCTCCTAAACTCCACCAAAAAACTACATTTACAATGCTAGAGATGACCTTAAGTAACCTTAATTATGTTTAGGGTTAGGAATACATTTTAGAATATGACATTTGGAATCTAATACCAAAATAGAAGGTTCTAGAAAACATTTCAAAAGTTAGTGTAAAATTAGAAGAATCCAAAAATGGTAGTCCAACTTTCGAGAGACATAACTTTTGATCTGGAACTCTGATTGACAAACCGTTTATATTTCTAGAAAGCTCTCCAAGTGCTCTATAGCCGTTAAATTTATTTATTTTCTCATTTTTTAGGCCTATACAAGGTCGTTTAGTGCCTCAAATCTTACTTTGAAGTGCTCTTAGGAGGTCTCCAAGCAACTTTAAACTGCAATAACTTTCAAACCGTAAAGCCTTTTGACCTTTTTCTTTTTCTGGAGTGCCTTAAATTAAAAGTATAATCATCCCTCCAACTTACACCCTCTAACTCATCATAATTATGGCTCAATTACAAAATAACCTATTTTTTGCATTGGCACATATCCCAAGGTTCTCAAAAACTCTAACCCATAAAACTAATAGTGGAACTATGAGAATTGGAATCTCTATTTGACCCAAATGGGTATCCAGAAATGAAAACACATTAAATAGAAACTAACACTAAGCATATTTTTTGGTGATAGAGGATTGCTCTTACACCACTAGATGCTCCTGCATCAGACACCTAGAGTAGATTGAAAAGTGACCCTATCACTTTATAGCTAGTAGAGGAAAACCCAAATGGGAAACCTATGCTATGGATATCCAAGTTGAATCTTCCACTGGTCATCCTTTCCACTTCACAAGGTATTCTTCATACTGCCTATTTTTGGTACTCTGGCCCACATGACTATCTATAATTTCTTCAATATCTTCTTTCTTAGAAGTAGGAATTGAACATGGCTTTAACATCAACTCCTCCTTGACACTATCATCATGATATGCTATTAAGTCTACAATATTGAAAATATGAGAAATGCGAATCCCATCTAGCAACTCCACCTCATATGCATTCCTTGAATCATGTTTCTTCAAAAATTTGTAGGGACCAAATTTCTTCATCTTCATCTTGTTGTAGGTACCCATTGGAAATCATTCCTTCCTCAAGTATACCATAACTAGATCCCCAACATGGAACTCCTTATGTCTCCTCTTTTGATCCACTCTATCCTTATATTGTAGGTTCATTTTGACAATATGTGCATGTACCTCCTCATGTAGGTTTTTGACATGTTCAAAAAAGTCTTCTACCTTAGCACTTGTCCTCTCTCCTTGCTCCATCTTCCTCAGCTATGGTGCAGTCCTTGGACTACTCTCATACATAATTTGGAATGGAGATCTACTAGTACTCCTATTCACATAATTTTTGTAAGAAAATTCTACTTGTGGTAGAATTAAATCCTATCCCTTGGGCTTATCTCTTACTAAACACCTTAGCAAATTGACTAAACTCCTATTCACTATTTGTTTATGTCCATCGGTCTACAAATGATGTGCAAAGCTAAATTTTAATTCTATCTTCAACTTCTTCCACAAATTCCTCTAGAAATACCCAACAAATTTAGCATCTCTGTCATAAATAATACTTTTTAGGAGACCATGTAGCCTTACTACTTCTTTGAAAAATAAATCTACAATATGCACTACATCATGAGTCTTGTGGCATGGAATGAAGTGTTCCATCTTGGAGAACCTATCAAACACCATAAATATTGAGTTATTACCCCTTTGTGTCCTCAGCAATCCAAGAACAAAATCCATACTTATGTCCTCCCAAGGCTTCATTGGAACAAGCAATGGCTGATAAAGTTTAGTATTTTGACTAAATCCTTTGGTTGTTTGACATACTCAGCAACTCTATGTTGATCTCAGATTGGTTTTGACAAGTGAGTGTCAACACACTTAAACTATTTACTTAATTCATGCCGAACTAGTAATACATGTCGATCACAACATGTAAATGTTAGACCATACTGAGTTGCAATGGGTGCCAAGTCACTCAAGTGCCGAGTAGATAGACCATGCCAAGTGATTCAAGTGTCGAGTAAATAGTGGATCCTTTTTGGACAAACACACTATATGTGTATAGCCCATTTGACATAAGTGTCAAAAGGGGGAGATAAATAAAGAGTATTGGGGGAGAATAAAGAAACATGGGAACCAAAAATAGAGGAAGATAAAGTATGGGGGAGATATAATACAAGGGAGTATAAAAAAAGGGGGAGCAAAGAATAAAAGAAAGGAAGAAATAAAAAAGGGGGAGCCTAGTAATAAAGTTATATCATTGGGGTGATATACATTTTTGAGATTCTTTTTTGTTTTGTTGAGAAAAGTAGTAAACAGATACAAAATCAGCTATGACAGAGCACATCAGATGAAAGAGTATCAGAATAAGCATTGAAGTCAGAAAGGAGCACTAATTTTGGATACAAAATAGACACATTAACTCAGGGGGGGTTATCAATTTTGAGGTATATAGGTTATTGGAAAATTTTGAAAATTTTAAAGTTTTGTATATAATCAAGTCATGGATATGTTATGTTTGAGAATATAAGATTGATTATGTATATTTAAGTGTTTTCGACACTCATGTCAAAGGGGGAGATTGTTGATCTCAGATTGGTTTTGACAAGTGAGTGTCAACACACTTAAACCATTTACTTAGTTCATGCCAAACTAGTAATACATGTTGAGCACAACATGTAAATGTTAGACCATGCCAAGTTGATTTGAGTGTTGAGTCACTCATGTGCCAAGAAGAAAAACCATGCCACGTGATTCAAGTGCTAAGTAAATAGTGGATGCCAAGTAATGCAGGTGCCAAGTCAAAAGCAGAAATACAATTTATCTCGAGCATCAGAGATTTCATATGCCAAGTAACACAGTTTGGACATATTTGTTTGTAATGACATAGACAACTATGTAAACCATTTTAAAGCCAACATAAGGATATATTACAATCTTTTTGGAGATAAGGATGAATCTTTATGTGGATTCCCCATGTAATTATATGCAGCCAATTAGATTCATACCTAACACTAAGCCACCAAAGTCTTCTTAAGGATGATGAAGCCCTAAATTCTATATGGTGTAACAAGGGGTGAATGATCGAATTGGAATAGAGAACAAGATAGTTTGTAGAGCTTTCAAGGAAACTTAGTAGTTAGAGTGAATTGTAGAATTAGTTAGAGAAGAACATAGGATAGAGAAGGATACAACATTGATACATTAGATCATGAAGGATTGATCAGAGATTGTGTAGAGGTGATCTATTATCAGGCAAGCAAGTGCCAATCATAGGATCTATGTTGATACATTCTAACAGGTGATTTCAATTAAATCTCTTAACAGAGTAGTCCTAATAGGCTATATGAAATCCTTTAACAGGGTGCTTACTTAATTGTAAGTTGAAGTCCTCTAACTAGGCACACTTCTAATAGGGTGTTGAAATCCTCTAACAAGGTGGGACTTAATATGTAAGCCTTTAACAGGGTAGGCCTTTCATAGGGAAAACCATGATTCATGTCCAAACTATTGTAACCATCATTGGATACACTTTATTGCTGTAGTAGTGAAGATTTGTGGGTGTCATCCCCACCCCAATTTTACCTTCTCACTTGGAGGGTTTCTGGGTAATCATATCTGGTGTTATGTGTGTGTTTGATTACATGTTTACTTGATTGATGCATATGCTTTACATGTTATTTTAGTATATTAATGCATGTGATGTATGAATGATGAAATTTTTATGGGTTCAAGTTTAAACTCTTGATTCACCCCCCCCCCCCTCCCCCTCCTAGAAGTTTACTCTCTTCCCATTTGCAATTCCAACACTTTACACAAAATTCTTCACATCCTAGGATAGTTGAGGCCAAAAGTAATGTTCACGAATAATGGATATGGTCTTATCTCGACCAAAGTGTCCTACCATCCCTCCACTGTATTTCTTCTTGATCAAGTTCTCCCTCATGGAACTCCTTGGAATACACAATGGAATTCCTTTAAATAATATACCATCTTGGATTATGTAATCTAGCCACCTGGTCCTGTCTAGAGTAACAAGTTCTTTACAAGTCTTCCAAGCCTTTGCAAAGTTGGGATCCTCAGGGTACAGGTTCTTGAGTTCATCAAACCCACCCACTTCAACCTGCATTTCTATTAGCAACAATTGTCTCCTACTTAATGCATCTACAACCCTATTAGACCTTCCACTTCTATGTTTCAATACAAATGTATAGCCTTGCATAAACTCTACCCATTTTAAATGTCTCTGATTTAATTTACCTTGGTTATTTAGGTACTACAATGCTTGATGATCAATATACAAGAAAAATTATTTTGGTAACAAATAATGCCTCCATTTCTTTAAGGCCTAAACTATTACATAGAACAAAATACTTCTTTGCATCATTCAATTTTTTGCTAAAATAGGCAATAGGCTTAGCTTCTTGGCTCAACATAGCCCCAATAGCACTACCACTAGCATTGCAATCCAACTAGAACACTATTAAAATATGGAAGTGCCAACACAAGTTTCTCTATCACCTTCTTCTTCAGCAATTCAAAACTCCTTGCAACTCTTGTAGTCCACTTGAACTCTTTTCTATCCGCCCCCCATTGTTTCAGTTAGGGGTGCACATATGCTACTGAAATTCCAAATGAACTTCCTGTAAAAACTAGTCTAACCATGGAATGACCTTACCTAAGTGGCAGACCTTGGAGTAGGCCATTCCAAGATGACCTTCACCTTCTCTGGGTTCATTTTGAGACCTTCAGCTAAGACAACAAACCCCAAATAGACTAACTCCATTTTGAAAAAGTTACACTTCTTCAAATTAATCAATAATTTCTCTTCCCTCAACCTTTTAAGGACACTACAAATGTGCAATAAATGTTCATCCAAAGACTTGTTGAGAATCAAAATATCATCCAGATAGACAATAACAAATTTTCCCAAAAATTTCTTTAGTACCTCATTCGTAAGCCGTATAAAGGTACTTGGTGCATTGGTTAATCTGAAGGCCATGACTAACCACTCATATAGACCATCCTTGGTCTTGAATGCAATCTTCCACTCATTTCCCTCTCATATCCATATCTGGTGATATCCACTCTTGAGATCTATCTTTGTGAAGTACTGAGCTCCACTCAAGTAGTCCATAAGATCATCCATCCTTGGCAAAGGAAACTGGTACTTGATGGTTATTTTATTTATAGCCCAAGAGTGTGTACACATTATCCACTCTCCATCCTTCTTTGGTGCCAATACTATAGGTACTACCCGTGGACTCAGTCTCTCTCAAATTAAACCCTTCCTTAACAACTATTGAACTTGTTTGTTTAGATCCTCAATCTTAGTAGGAGTCATCCTATGAGTAGCCTTGTTAGGAAAACTAGCTCCAAGGACTAAATCTATTTGATGATTGATTTTCCTTATTAGCAGCAACCCTTTTGGAACATTATCAGATATGATATCTCCATACTCACTTAATAGACTTGAAACTTCAAGTCGAACTTCACTACTACCTTCCTTATCCTTTCTAGGAATTAAAGCATAACACATATGCTGATGCTTCTTGCCATCCAAAAATTTTCTTCCATCCACAAGACATACCCTAGCACTATTGCATACCTTTTCAAACTCTTTTATCTAGGGCATGAATTTGTGGCGAACTCCATCCTTTGTCAGAGAGTATTTATTTGCATGACCATCATGTATAGCATGCCTATCAAACTACCATGACCTTCCCACTAATAAATGATAGACATCCATCAGGATGATTTCATAGAGAACCTCATCATGGTAACTCCCAATCTTGAACTCTACCAAACATTGCTCACTGACTAGGACCTTATGATCATCCTGCACCCAAGCAATCTGATAGGGATGGGGGTGTTTCTCCCTCTTAAGCTTTAGCTTTGAGACCATCTCTTTTGACACCAAGTTTTTAGTGATTTCACCATCAACAATCACATCACAATATTTACCCTCATACTTGCACTCAGTAGGAAACAAAATCCTCCTTTGTTTAGGTTCATTCTCACCACTCAGTAAGACCCTTTCATTAACTAAAACCTCTCCTCTTTTTGCATCCTTTGAATGTGATGACTTTGCATCATCATCCACATGAACAAACCTTGCTTGACCATCAACTCTTCTATATGTCCTTCCTTGGCATTGAGGACATTCATAGGCACACAGACCTTCTTCATTGCAATGAAAATAGGTACCATAGAAGCCTCCTCTTCTTGAACCTTGTCCACATCCTCTACCTCTTCCTCTCTAATCTCTAAATTTTTGATCACGAGAGCAGTTGAAACCTTCATTCCTCTGGTTTCAGCTTGTACCCACATCTTCATTTTTCTTCTGGTTCTCATTTTGGTCTCCAAATGACCTACCATTGCCCCTTTCTCCTTGACTATGCCCTCTTTTCCTTCCATCAATTTTTTTTTTTAGCTTCTCCTCAACTCACAAGGTGAACTAGTATGCCTCTTGAATTCTAGTCATTCTAACTAGACTTAACTCCTCCTGAATGCTAGGTCTTAACCCATTAAGGTAATGAGCAACCTTCTCCTTGTTTGCTTCTGCATGCCCCTCCCTAATAAGGACTTAGTAAAATTCCTCTATGTATTCCTAGATATATTTTCCTACTTTCTTTAACCCTTTCATCTTCTTGAACAAATCAAGCTCATAATCAACAAGAATAAACTGTTTCTTTAGTTTGTCCACCATGCAATCCCATCTTGTGATTTTCTCCTTTCCTTTTCTATTTCTTTCCAACTGAATCTCTTGCCACCATATTTTGGCATGGCCTTTCATTTTTTCCTTCACAAACTTAACCCTATCAGGGTCCTCTATATCCTCATACTTAAAATATTCCTCTAGCTCACTGATCCAGTCGATCAACTCATCTGGGTTTAGATTTCCCAAAAACATGCCGACGTCAATTTTAGGTCTTTTTCCCAACTTGGAAATGGCCCTAAAAATCTTCTCCTCTACTTGGTTTAGGACTTCTCCATCTCCTTCCCCTTCCTACACAATATTTCCTTCTTCATTTTCCTCCTCTATTTCATCACCTACAACAATATTCATCCCTTTATGGATCTCCTCTTGCAATGCCTGAACTTGTTTTTTGAGGGTTCTAACCTCAGGAGGAACAAATTTGACCCTTCCACCATGCTCCCTTCTTGGAGGCATCTTCCCACTATATTAAAACCCACAACCACATAGTCCTAGTGCAAATTGCCTCATAGTTGGTGCTTTTTCTACACGCTCAGGAAAACTCGCTCTAATACTACTTGATGATGGCACAACCAAAGACAAAATGAACACAACAGGAAAAGGGGAATACTATTATCAAAAGTGATATGCTATTAAATTTAGTAAAATAAAAATAGGCTTAATGACATGCCCTATTGGCTTATAATGTTGTCTAATTTTGGGGAAGAACCCTCCTCACAGTACCTTCTCCCAAACTCCACCAAAAAACTATGTTTATAGTACCAAAAATGACCTTAAGTAACTTGAATTAGGTTTAGGGTTAGGAATAAATTTTAGAATATTTAATTTGGCATCCACCACCAAAATAGAAGGTTCTAGAAAACATGTTAGAAGTATATGTAAAATTAGAAGAATCCAGAAATGGTAGTCCAACTTTTGGGAGATATAACTTTTGATCTGGGACTCCGATTGACAAACTGTTTACATTTTTGGAAAGCTCTCCGAGCACTATATAGCCCTATGGACTATATTTTCTCATCCCACATTTTTTGGTCCTATATGAGGCCATTTAGTGCCTTAAATATGACTTTGAAGTACTCGTAGGAGGTCTCCAGGCAACTTAAAACCGCAATACTTTCAAACCATGAGGCCTTTTGACTTGATTCTTTTTTTGGAGTGCTATAAATTACAAGTATAATCATCCCTCCAACTTACACCCTCTAAATCATCATAATTATGGTTTAATTACAAAATAACCTACTTTTTGCATTGGCACATATCCCAAGGTGCTCAAAAAATTTGAACCAAAAAACCAATAGTGGAACTACGAGAGTTGGAATCTCTATTTTACCCAAATGGGTATCCAAAAATGAAAACACATTAAACAAAAACTAACACTAAGCATATTTTTCGGTGATACAAGATTGCCCTTACACCACTGGATGCTCTTGTACAAGTGCACATTCGCAAATTCCACCAAAGGTACATTGATACATGACATTAGATCCTTTTATCATTGATCAATTCAAGAATTGGTAACTTTAGAGAGGAATCAAGTGTATGAAGCATCGTGTGTGGATGGAAACCTAAAACTCAAGCATAAACACCTAGAAGTAAAGCATTTAACCCACATTCTACATATGCTGAGGGATTTTTGAATCAAGTGGATTAGGTTTATCCTAAGTCATGTTCACAACATACAATTTTGGTTCAAAGAACCCATCTAGATCACAAAGAAAATGATTCATAGGCTTACCAGGTCTCCCATGCTTGATAGACCTAAAACAACAAAAACCCTAGGTTGGGTTAAACTGGTGAAGAAGACTCTTGCTGAGTGGAATGGAAGACAAGTGAAGCTAAATGGTGTTACAAATGTGGAGTTATCAACTGAAGTTTAGATATCTTTGCATACTTCAAAAGTTTTGCAAGAAAATTGGGACAAAACCATGTCTCTAGAATTAAAGGTACATTGTGATTTTCTCTAAAATTTTAGTGTTACCTTGTAATTATGCATTGACATTTGTGTCAAAAACAAGGGGGAAATATATTATAGAATGTAAAAAGGGGGGAAATATAGTTATATAGAAGGAATTTATGTTCAACAAAGCTACAAAATAGATTTTGAAAAATAAAAAATAGAATCAGTGTTAGTTGAGTATTAGCACAATTGTCAAAATCAAGTTATAGACCCAAGTACATTGATAGGGGGAGTTTTGACTTATCTTTTTGAGCATTTAGAATTTTTGGTATGATAAGTATTTTTTTCACTAATGCCAAAGTGGGAGATTGTTGACCTTATGGTCAAATCATTTGTCAATTAGTGCCAAAACACTTGATCATTTCGTTGGTCACATTGCTACTAAGCTTCACAATGTTAATCGAGTTATTCTAGTGTTAACTGAGCCTCATAGTATAAACCAAGTTGTTTCTATATCAACCAAGCAGAAAGTAAGTGTTAACTGAGAAAAATAGAAAGACAGTGTAAACTGAGCTAGCCATGTTAAGAAGGTAGAGAAAATGTATTGTTGGCTGAGCTTTAGTGTCAACTGAGTTCTATGGTGTTTTTTGAGTCATCAATGTTAACCAAGTTTATATATGATCCTAAGTGATCAATGTGGACCAAGCACTAGTGTCAATTGAGTGCTAGAGTTTGTCAATTTCACTATGTTACCGAGTGTTAGAATATCACCTGAGTGGTCTTCAGAACCTAAGTATCAATAGTGAGCCAACTTGGTGAAATTTTTTTAATTTGGTATTATTGCAAACCTCAAAAGGTAACTATTTAATTTGGTATATATGTAAGATATCTTGTCATATCCAAAAGAGTATGAGTAAAAAGTATGAATGTGAATTGAAGAGTAAAGGCTACAAGAAGTATAAGGAAAAGCAAAGTCTCATCTATCATAGCAAGATGATAATTTTACATCAAAGGAATCTCATTCAACAAACTGAGTTGCAGAGCAATGATCAACTACTAGTTCATCCTAACAGGTGCATCATTCAAATCCTTTAACAAGGTGGACTTAACAGTCTTATGTAGAATCTCCTAACCAAGTATATACTTTATTGTATTGTATGAATCCTTTCATAAGGTGGACCTAATAGTACTTATTGCTCCTAAAAGGGTAGATCATCAAAAGTGATCATTTGTAGGCCTTGACAGGCCAACTTCATACTGTGGTACTAAAGCTTGTGGGTATCATAACCCTCCCTGCCAATTTTACTTTCTATTTGGAAGGTTTTTGGATTACCAATTATTGTCTAAAGTGTTATGAATGGTTTATTGCTTTCAATATTTCATGCATTCAATTAGATCATATTAGCTTAAAGAGGATTAATTGGTGAAATGAAGTAAAAGTTTTATTGGTTTCTGATTCACCCCTCCCCTCTCAGTCACCTAACCTATTCTACATTTCCAATAGTTGGTCACTTTCCTACTAAATTTCCTAACAAGAGTAAGAGTGAAAAAAATGACAAGAAAGATTTCAATTACTTTAAGAATGGGGATTACAAAGACAAATGCAAGAATTCATGCTACATTACTGAAGAAGAGCATACCAAGTCTAGTTTTGATGATGACAAGGAAATAGTTGAGATACTATGTGTTGAAATCAAAGAAGATCCCAATGGAGAAAGGTATGAAAGTAAAACTTCGCTTATGTCACATGTTAGCAAGAATGATTCATGGATTATTGATAGTGGTTTCTCACATCACATGACTAGTGATCTAAGTAATTTTGATAAATTTGACGAAATTGACAGTGGTGTAACTATTAAGCTAGGTAATGATGTTCCATATCTGTTAAAAGGTAAAGGATCACTAATGATGAATGAAAAGATTAGATGTGATTATGCATATTGGGTACAAGGACTAAAGTACAATCTTTTGAGTGTTGGACAGTTGAATAACTCAAGTCACAAGTTTAAATTTTAGAACAAAAAAGTTAAGATCTTTGATGATGAAAGAAATTGGATCAAAAATGAAAATAAGAGGTAACTTATTCTATCTTGATCCTACTATTGAGACATGATTATTTGATAAAG
This sequence comes from Cupressus sempervirens, assembly GCA_028749045.1. Classification (NCBI taxonomy): domain Eukaryota; kingdom Viridiplantae; phylum Streptophyta; class Pinopsida; order Cupressales; family Cupressaceae; genus Cupressus; species Cupressus sempervirens. The sequence continues at coordinate 337,237,934 of CM053783.1, read as the reverse complement.
TTGAAGATGTATAAAAGGTTGTGTCATGTAAACTTTGAGAAGATGGTGAAAGTTAGTAGAAAGAAAAGAGTAATAGGTTTACCAAATATACAAAAATGAGAGAATGCTATTTGTAAAGAATGCCAACTTGGTAAGATGACAACATCTAGTTTTTCAAGAAAAGCACACCAAATGATATCCTATAATTGGTTCATATTGATCTATGTGGTTCAATTGGTGTTGAAAGTTACTATGGTGATAAGTATTTCATATTGTTTGTTGATGACTATTCAAGAATCATGATTGTTATTTTCATGAAGGTGAAATCACATAATTTTTATATGTTCAAATGGCATAAAGATAGAGTTGAGAAGGAAACTAGAAAATCTTTGAAATGTTTAAGATTTGATAGAGGTAGTGAGTTTATGTCCGTTAAATTCACTAGATTTTGAGCTGAGAATGGTATTAAAAGACAAATGTCTGCACCAAGGACACCACAACAAAATGGAGTTGTTGAAAGGAGAAATAGATCAATTATGAATTGTGCAAGAACATTGATGATTGAAAAAGAGGTCTCTCAAATATTCTAGAGAGAAGCAATTAGCACTGTTGGTTATACTCTCAATTGAGTTCAATTGAAAAAAGGGACAAACAAGATAGCCTATGAACTTTGGTATAGTCACACACCAAATGTAAGTTATTTCAAACTCTTTGGAAGTAGGTGTTATCTTCACAAAGATGAAAAGAATAGTAAATTTTATTTTAAACAAAATGAAGGTGTATTCCTTGGTTATTCATAGAAAATCTTATAAGTGTTTGAAAAAAGATACTAACAAGATGATTGAAAGTGTAAATGTAAGATTTGATGAGTTTGTAGGGAAGAATGAAGTAGAGAGCAAGATGGAACCTGAAGATTACAACAACTTTGTGTATGTGTATGAAGAGGCACCTAGCACATTGTCCTAGTTAAAATAGAGGCCCACTAAGCACTAGAAAATAATAGTTGAGTTACATAATGCTTTTCCTGAGCATCGGTTAGCACAACCTGAGTAGGAAGTTGAACCCCTATCAAGTGGAGAATTTGCTGAAAATCAAATAAATGAACCTGTATTGGCCAAATATGTGAGAAAGAATCATTCCCCTGAATAAATTATTGGAGATATAAGTGTTGGAGTACAAACAATAAGTAAATTAAGATATAGTACCTATTTGATTTCTGATTTTGAATTAAGAATAGTTAAGGCTGCATTGGATAATGAAAATTGGAGAAATGAATGATGGGATTGATCAAAATAGGAAGAACAACACATGGACACTAGTACCCCTATTAAAAACAATGTAATAGGAAACAAATGGATTTTTGGAAACAAGCTGAATTAAAATGGAGAAGTGGTTAAAAACAAGGAAACACTAGCTTGCAAAGGTTAAGCACATGAAGAAGGGATAGATTATGGTGATACTTTTGCTCCTGTGGAAAGACTGAAAGAAGTAAGAACATTTTTGGCATATGCTACATACAAGAAGTTCAATGTATATCAAAATGGATATCAAATGTGCATTTTTGAGTGAAATACTTGAAGATGAAGTATATATATTGAACAACCTAAAGAATTCATTGAACCTTAAAAGAAAAACATGGTATGCAAATTGAACAAGGAATTATCTGGATTGAAAAAAGCACTGGGAACATAATATGAAAGGTTATATTCTTATTTGATTAAGATTGGTTTTGCAAGAATAAGTAAGAATAGTAATCTATATCTAAAATGTGAATATGAAGATATGGTATTAATTACTAAAATATTTGTGGATGATATTATATTGGAGGAAATGACATGTGTAAGAATTTTTTTGATCAAATGAGTACAAAATTTGAAATGTCAATGTTTGGTGAGATCAAATTTTTCATTGGATTACAAGTCTATTAAACAATGAAAGATATATTTGTGACTCAATCTAAGTATGTCAAAAAAATCTTAAAAACTTTTGGGATGGATGAGTCTAACACAATCAGCACACCTATGATGACTGGAGTCAAATTATCAAAACAAGACACTACTAGAGAGGTAAATGAGACACAATACAAATGTATGATTGGTAAGTTATGATATGTTGTACATAGTAGATCAAATATTGTACTTGTTGGAATTGTTGCAAGGTTTTCATCTAATCTAAAGGAGGCACACATGACTATTGTGAAAATGATATTTAGATATCTAAAAGGAACTGAAGATTATGGCTTATGGTACAAGCATATTGATAAATTTAATCCTAAAGTCTAAATAGGTGTTGATTGAGTTGGTAATTTTGATGATAGAAAAATCACAAATGGTTGAGCTTTCTTTTTAGGAGAAAGATTGATTACTTGGATAAGAAAGAAACAAAATTATATTCCACAATCTATTGTTGAGGCTGAGTATGTTTCTACTGCAGTCAATTATTCAAATATTGTATGGACTAATAATTATTGGAAGGTAGGCTAGAAGAGATAACCAAGCCTATTACTATTTATTATGATAACACTAGTGCAATAGATATTTTAAAAATCTTTTGATGCATGCAAATATAAAGAACATATTAATCAAGTATCATTATTTGAGGGAGCAAGTACAAGAGAAACAAGTGAGGCTTGAATATGTGTAGTCTAAAGAGAAAATTGTCAACATATTTACTAAGTGATTGCCTGAGGATTATTTTGAGCATCTAAGAGGTAAATTATGGGTCCTACCCCTATCCAAAATTGACTAGGTGAAGATTCATGTTGCATCAATTCATGGATGAATTATAATGTCTTTGTGGAGTTGATGCAAGAGTTCACACTTTGGGAATATTTTTGAAGTTGTGAAGAAGATTGTGATGAAACTGATGTATATTGTACATGCAAGGTAGAAGGATAACTGCAATATTTTATTATTTTCATATTGAAATTTATGATGATCTTTAGCATTACTGTCAAAGGGAGAGAAGTGTAGGAAAAGGGGAGAGAACTAGAAAATGAGAAGATTTCCCAAGTTCAAGGGGAGAGTAAGGAACAATAAAGTAGAATATCAGAGTTGTTGCTAACAAAAGGATGAGAAGATTATCAAATGGTGAAAGTTCTCATTCTAAACCATAATTATCAACTCAATCTTTAACATACTTTCTTCAAATTCTCTTCATTAATTATAATTATCTTCATCAACCATATTGATAAAACACTCTATTGAGTTAGCATAATCTCTAGCGAACTAAGACTTAACATCAATGAAAACAAAATAATTGATATGACTCATTTATATATATTCATAGCATTACTAGTTACATTATATATTAGGGCTAACAATCTTTGCAAAGGGAGAAATTTTGATGAAGATTATTTCTACCAAAGGTACATACTAAGTTACAGAGAACCTATTTATAAAGACAAAGAGTTGAAAAGTTGTATTGTTTACAATGCATATATTTGATTATCTTATGTAATATTTTTTAGTGTAGAATCATATGTTATGTGTTACCATCAATTCCAAAGGGGGAAATTGTTAGCCCTAATATATAATGTTTCTAGTAATGCTATGAATATATATATAAATGAGTCATATCAGTTATTTTGTTTTCATTGATGTCAAGTCTTAGTTGGCTAGAGATTATGCTAACTCAATAGAGTGTTTTATCAATATGGTTGATGAAGATAATTATAATTAATGAAGAGAATTTGAAGAAAGTATGTTAAAGATTGAGTTGATAATTATGGTTTACAATGAGAACTTGAAGGAGTTGGACAATGATAATGTAATGTTAGTTTGATTAGTTCACAATCATGTAATATTGTAATGTATAGAGCTACACAAGCTTAACTGAGTGACAAGGTTAAAGAAGGGAGACAATATTCACTGAGTGACTTTAGTGTTCATTGCAAAGTTAATAAACCAAGGTACAGAAATTATGTATTGCCCAAGTGAGTTCAGTATTAACTAGATACTATATTACATGACTGAAATGTGATGTTCATTGAGTAATAGCTAGAAGAACAAGTTGAAAGAAATGAAATCTAAGGCCAACTTTTGATGGAGATTCAAAATGTTTGATATGGTCAAAGGCACAAGTCAAAGTTTGCTACAAGATTAACTACTAGGAAAATTCAATAAGGATATGATGATAGAGAGTAAAGAAGAATAGGGAAGATTACAAACCTCTGTGAAAGTTCTATGAGATTGATGATGATGATTAAGCGACAATAAATGGAAGAATCTGGAAGTACAAAAAACTATTTAAGGAGGGGACAAGACAATTTTTAGGTTATTGATGATGTTGATCATATTGCTAGTTAGAAGATAATATTGTTGATGAGGTTGTTGTGAATGTGAAGTTGGAAAAGCTGAAAGAAGATAGTTGAATTAGGTGAACCAAGTAGAGTTGGAAGAAAGAGGAGTGAATCAACCAATCAAATGAAAAGAGAAAAAAGATTGGAGTGGAAGATTAGATAAAGACAAGAATAGAAAGGAGATTTGAATAAGCAAGGTAATGCTATACCTAAACATATTGGTTTTACATTGTTACTTTCTAATCATTGTACTAGAAAATCTCATAGACTGAGTGGGCCTAATAATTCTATGAAATCCTATATGTTAACATTGATTAGTGGTGTTTTTAAGTCCTTTAAAGCATGCCACTCTTTAGACAAGATCAAGGAGTGATAAGGCCTAGATGATATTTTGGTTAAATCCTCTAACAAGGTCACATTAACAATGTGTTGTAACCTTTAACAAGGTTGGATACTAATAGAGATCACTTCAAAAGAGTAAAATTTTGGGTTGTTGATCCTAGGTGGTTTTTGTCATTAGAGGGTTTCCACATTAAAAATATTGGCGTTAATTGTGTGAATGTTGTTATGTTTCAAGTTGTTTTATCTTTTATTTTTATTTTACTAGAACTTGGTGGTAACAAAGTTTATGGTCGATAATAACTAAATGATATTATTGTTAGTCAATTAAAATAGAATAGTGAATGACAAGTTTGAAGTAAAGTGATTGAATGAGTTAATTATGAAGTTTAATGGATACATCGAGTGAAAGTTTGTTTGATACTAAAGTTGTTAAAAGGGAATGTGGATAACTGATTCACCCCTCTCCCCCTTAGTTATCTACTAGATAATATAACCTAATCCAATAGGATCAAGATTTCATCTTAAGGCTCCATCAAAGTTTAGGTTATCACAGCCTACTAGAGAAAGTTCACACTTGCAATCTTCCCTAGCTTATTTATCTGTTTCAGAGTAGGTCAAAGTTGGGTTAATTAGTTTGAGCTAGTTTTTGCACATTTCTAAATTCCATTTAGAGAAAGAACCTTCTTCTTTATGAGAGATTCTAAGCTTATTATTTTCCTCCTCTATAATGCATGCTTCTACTTTACTGAGGAATGAGGTAAGATCTATCCTTTCATTAGAAAATATTCTTCTATTTCTCTCCTTCCATATTTCCTGTAAAATTATGGATGGAGATATTTTCAATAAATTGCTATAGACCCTAGAGTGCCCATTTTTAGGCCAATTGTTTACTAAAATTTCTTCAATTGTCTGGGAATGTTCTTAACCAGATAAGATTTTGACATAACCATTGCCAAGATTTCCTAGCAAAGAGGCATTGGAACTGCAACTGCTTAGTCATCTTAAATTCATTTTCACATAAAGGGCATCTTGAGGCCCCTCAAAACCCATCTTGGAAAATCTATTTGTTTTTAGGATTATGTTTTGCAGAGTTGTCCAAAGAAAGGTTCCCACTTTAGGAAAACGTGCAACATCTGAATAGAGATTGAGAGGGATATCTATCTTTTCTCATTGATTGGAGTTAATTATAAATTCATATCCTCTTTTTACATTGTATTTCCCTCTCTTTGAGGCACCCAAGATTAATTTGTCCTTCTTATCTTTATGGTTAACTTGTTTATTTTTTAGAAATCATTCAAAAATATATTTTTCTTGGATGGATAGATTTGTCTCTTTAATGGATTTCTACTTCCAACCTCCTTGTTGTTCATCATTTCTTATATGTTTGTAATCACTTACATGATGTCCTTGTAGATCTGTTAGAGAGTTTTTAATATTAGTTGGAAGGTTAAAGCTATTAGGTGGAGGCAATCAACCCCACGAATCTTCCCAACATAGAGTCTCATGTCCTTGACCAATATTCCAACTAATATTGTTAGATATAAGGGATCAACATTGCATCGTGAAGTTCTAGGTTCTTGATCCTTTAGGTGAATCTTTGGTTTGAAACAATGATAAAGGATTTGAACTATTCAAATACTTGTGAAATGTTTTTTTGCCCATTTTCTATCATGTTCTTGGTACATTCTCCAAATTAGTTTTTCTCCTAGGACTTCATTTTTCCAGCTCCAGTTCTTTATAACTAATCCTCCATATTCTTTAGGTCTACATATTCTATCCCATTTGATTTATTCTTGTTTCTTCTTTTCTTATGTTCCTTGCTAGAAAAACTTTCTTAGTTTACTATCTAGGTTTCTTTTAACTCATTTAGGAAGTGGAAGACAACACATATGGTGTGTAGGAATCGCTGATAAAATTGACTTAGTCATGGTTATTCTTCCAACTTTACTTATCCATTTTGCTTTCTAGATTTCCATTTTTTGGTCTACCTTTTATATTATAAGATTCCATGTTTTAGCATCCCTTGCACCTTTTTTGAACTGGATGCCAAGGTATTTATAACAAGGATATCTAGCTTTTCTTAATCCTATTGTATTACATATATTTCTTTCTATTTTGAGGGGGGATTATTGAGAAAGAAAATATCTGATTTAACAAAATTTACTTTTTGACCCGATCCTTCCATATAGGTTTTAATAATTTGTTTGAATTTTTGGGCCTCTTCCATCATGCTTTCTCCTAGAAAGATAGTATTGTCTGAAATTATTTATGTGTTATTTTAGGTACTTCCTCTATTACCATGATTCCCCTATTTTTTCCATCCAATTATGTTTTTTTTACTACTCTACCAAATGCTTTAGCCTTTTTGATAAAGAGGAAAGGGTAGATTGGGTCTCCCTACCTAATACATCTAGATATGCTAAAACAAACTTACGAAATACCATTAATTAGAAGGGAAATTTTGCTAGTTGAGATACAATTATATGTTAGGTTAATGCACTGGTGTAAAAAACCAAAGGCTTCCATAAGCATGCATAAAAATCTCCAATCAACCTTATCCTAAGCCTTTTAAATGTCTAACTTTATTAACATATAAGGTTCCTTATTAATTTGAACTGAGTGTATTAGTTCTTGGGTTATTTGTTGGAAACAATTCTTCAATTGTATATTGTCATTGATGTTTACACAAATGTCAGTATTAACTAAGAAATGTAGACTTTGCAATATTAACCTTGTATATCTCAATATTAACTAAGTAGCCTGATAAAGAAGACTTTCCAGTATTAACCAAGTAGTTGGTTAATAAAAGGATTCCTACTTGTAGTATTGACCAAGTGGTCAGGCATCGAAAGGATGGCAATATTGACTTAGTGGTTGGGCATTGAACAAGTCACAATGTCAATCTAGCATTCAATCCTAGTATTGACTGAGTGACATCTTTTTTTAATATTTTAATCAATTAAGGTTGACTATTTGGATGTTTATTGATGTTTTCAAAGGGTATTCAAGCTGAATTTTCCTATCTTATGATATATAAGAAAGGTCAAGTTGTGAGGATAAGATGTAAGAAGTGGAATACGAAATAAGATGGATATGAGAGTGAAGGAAAGGTAGAGAAAGAAAGTTAGAAGATAAGATGCAAAGCACATATGATCATAAAGGATCTAGAGGTCAAGCCAAAACAAAGATCTAAATCTAAAAATAAAGTTTCTTCATAAATTAGGTAAAATTGTAGTTGCTTTCTAACCATTGTAGTAGTAAAGAAATCTCCTAATAGAGTTGACTTAATAGTCATTTTGTAAATCCTCTAACAAGGTGACATTTCAAGATTGAAGTGCTTGAAGATCTCTAACCAGGCCACTCTTAATAGGGAGATCTAAATGCTCTAACAGGGTCACACTTAATAGTATTCTTTGTAACCTTTAACAAGGTTGGCTCCTAACATGGCTCACTTCACAATAGTGAAAGTTATTGTGACTAGTTGCAAGGTGGTTTTTTCCAAATTGGGTTTCCACATTAAATCTTGGTGTCATATGTGTTCATTTTATTTGCTTATGCTTTATGTTTCTGCAACTAAGTTACTAAAGATTAAAATAGATTAATAATCTTAAGGTTCTAATGTTAACTAAGCTAGTCTGTATTGCACGATCAGTGGAAGTTTGTATTGACATATAAGGGACATGGATTTATGTTTGTGGTAACTGATTCACCCCTCCCCTCTTAGGTACTCTCTTACATTTCCAACACTATCATCCTACCAAAGGGATTCAAAAAATATTGAATATAAATAGGTGTTTTGAGTTACACATAAAAATAGCTATGCTATGTTTTCTAAAAAAATCAGGAACTATTTTTTGTGTGCGTGGGTTTTGACCCACCTAATTTTATCCATTTTGTAAAAACTCTAGTAGTTCAAAAAGTAGATTAAAACTCTAGTAGTTTAGAAAGTAGATTTGGAATACTACAATTTATATTGTTTACACATTTTGTCATTTTGAGTGGATGACCCTCAAACGTCTCATCCAAGTTCAGGGTTACTTGATTTCAAGAAAAAGGTGTTCGCTTATACCCCACTTTTTGTAAATCATCTTGGTGCACTTACCCTAGTTTTCTATTATATTTTTGTATTGAAATTATATTTGCAAGTTAGCTTTAATACTTAGATTTAGTATGCATGGTACATTTAAAAATTTATTATATTTTTTAATTCGAAATTATATTTGCATGTTAGATTATATATATTTTTATATTTTTCTTCAAATATTCTATATATTAATATGTTAGTGTATTTTTTTCTTTTTCCTTTATATAATATATAAATAATATATCCTAATAAGAGATGTTTAAAAAGGAAGAATAATTATTTTAGATTAATGTTAGTTTATGTTTTCTAATATCACATATGGAGGGCAATGCCAACATATAAATCAAATAAATTTATCTTTTAAAAAAATTGTATATTAGTGTTAGTATATTCTTTTCTAATGTAACATTAGTTTTTCATATTAATTTTACTTTAGGTTGACGTTACTTTATTAGATTAATGATAGTTTACATTTATGTTACCAAAAAACATTTAAAGTTATTTTTTTCCTAGATTAATGTTTGCTTACTAAATTAATGTTAGTTTGCTAAAGTAATGTCAGATTACTAACTTAAATTTAAATTAAATAATGTTGGTTTTTGGATTAAGTAAGTTAAGTTACATTAAGTAAAAACAAAAGAGTAAGAGTAAGAGTAAGAGGCATACCTTATATGAAGAAACTTTAGATGGGCATGTGCAAATAATGTCAAATTGGTAAAATGAGTAAAAGAAGTTTCAAAAGCAAGTCCTACAATTTTGAAGAAGTTTTGGAACTGGTTCACAAAGATCTTTGTGGGCTAATAGGTGTGGAAAGCTATTGTGGAAATATATATATTATTTTATTTATTAATAGTATTTTAGGATGACGACTATAATGTTTTTAAAGGATAAGTTTGATGCTTTCAAAAGTTCAAATGGTATTTGATTAGAGTTGAGAAAGAAACATAGAAGAATCTGAAATGCCTAAGATCAGACAGAGGAGCAAAATTCATCTCAAATGAATTCAATGAGTTCTATAATGAAAGAGGAATCAAAAGACAAGTATCAACACCTAGAACTCTAGAGCAAAATGGAATAGCAAAGAAGAAACAAATCCATCATGGAATGTGCAAGAACAATAATGAAAGAAAAGAATGTTGCACCAAAATACTAGAGAGAAGCAATCAACATAGTAGTTCATACACTAAGCTGAGTTCAACTAAAGAAAGTACAAATAAAACATGTTAAGAATGATGGTGTGGTTACAAACCCAATATTTGTTATCTCAGAGTATTTGGAAGCAAATTTTATATGTTAAAATATGTAAGTAGAGGAAAGCTTGATGCAAAAGTGACAAAGGGATATTCCTAGGGTACTCCAATAGAAGAAAGACATACAAATGTCTAAATCTTACTACTCACAAAGTCATAGAACGTGCCCATGTAAAGATTGATGATTTTTCAAAAATAAATGAAGAATAGAGAAACAAAGAGCCTAAAGATTATAGAAGGTTTGTCTATTATGAGGAACCTAAGACTTTACCTCAGATAGTTGAAGCCAACGAGCAATCAAGTGCACCCAATAACTCTCTGATAGTTCAACCCAACTCACAGACAAAGGCACAAAAGTCATAGATAGTTCTATTAGAAATATTTAGAATAATTAAGAGGGCAGGTGAATCAGTTACTCAAGGTCAATATGTACCACTTGAACAATAAAACAATAAACACTTTAGTGTTCTACTTATCCTGTTGTTGCTTAGTATATACTATTAAACTGTCATAAACATAACTAGTATTGCATAATTAAAACATTATCAAATGTAAATACATAAAGAATTCATCATAGTTTTGACAATAGGATTTTATGTGGAAACCCAATTTGGGAAAAACCACTAGCAACATGTTACTCTTTTTCACTCTTTCAAAGTGAACTCTGTTAGGAGCCAACCCTATTAAAGGTTACAAAACACATTGCTCAATGTGACCTAGTTAGAGGATTTAATCACCCTGTTAGGGGTGGCCTTGTAAGAGGACTTTGGTCATTCCATTTATAATGTCACCTAGTTAAAGGATTTACACAAACTCTTAAGTCTTCAAATGATTGATATGTCAACCTCTATTAAAAGGATCTCAATACAAACTATCTATAGTGATTAGAAAGAAAATAGTAAGTTGTGATCTATGTAATCACAACTCACTTTTGTAGGTTTAGATCTTTGTTCAATCCTTATGTTGGTTTACTGATAAGCCTTTCACTAACATCTCCAATCTTGATTTGCTTGGACACTCTTCAGTTAATCAATCCACTCTTCTCATCAACACTTAAGCCTTTTTCTCTAATGTACTTATCAATAACAACGTCATATCTACAAGCTTTCTCCCACCTTGGAAATGTAATGTTGGTTTGATTTTTTTGTAATCATAAAAAGTTTTAATGAAGTTTACATATTTATCAAGCTACACTAGTTACACTGAGTGAAAGAAAGAATACAATATTGCCCAATCTACTAAAGTATTAATTGAGTGTCTAGAAAAGTAAACATGGAGTTTAGTGTTAACTGAATTGACCAAGTGTAGTGTTTCCCGAGTGAAGTTAGAATGTTCATTGAATATGAGCTAGAAGAACAAGTTAAGAAAGATGATATTTGAGGTTGATGACATAGTACAAGGTAGGAGAATCCCCAAAGGAGATGTCATATTGCCCAACAATATAACCACATAGCGAAAACACAACAACAAGAAGCAACAATGTAAGATCTGATACCAAATTACAATAATTTGTTCATAAAATATATCTGATTACATTCAATATGCCCAGTTGTAATGCCTTCTAGGTTAGGGCCAAATACAAAAAACAATTATAAAATTAGTTATGCAAGATCTCTCCCAAACACTAATCCTAGCTAGTCCAGATCTATAACAGAATAACAATCTAGAAGAAACCACCAAGGAAATCTAAACTTGTGCTCACAAGCCCACCAAGAAATATCCTTCTTTCCAATTGTAGCCCTAGCTCTACTCCAACTAATCCAAGATCCAAATGTAAACTACCTCTCATTCAATGCTCTGTCCACACATTCATAACTCCATCACCGTCCATCTATAAACTACATCACATTCAACACTCTGTCCATAGACTCAAGAAAAACTCGTCCTTCAGCTACTCCCACATTCCCTCCTCCAAATGAATGAATAAAAGATTCTACAAGAGACCCTACTTATACCCAACTAAGCCACAAGTCATCCTAGAACACAAATTAAATGCCCATACATAAATTAAATGCCACAAGTTGGCCTCCAACAAAAATTAAATGCCCAAAATTGATATCCGAGTAAAATCATAATATCTCCCAAATTTGATTAAATTAGAACTCGTGATTCAAAATTTAGGTAGTAATTTAGGTCCTCTACAACCCCTTAAGTGCACAAAGGCTTATTCCCTAAGGAAAAGTGTGCATCCATCCTAAAAGTCATGTATGAAAACTAGTCGTGCAGTCTTTCAAAAATTGATACTTTGAGAGAATTTACATATCTCCAAACATTTATGGAATTAGAACTTGTTCCTTGGATAATAGATAATAATCTAGGCCCTATTGAATCCTTAAAAATTTAAGCTTCTAACTCATTTTGGAAAATTAGTTACACACCTTGCAACAGGCACCTAAAAACTAGAAAACACAGTTCCAGCAGCAAGGTACAAATAGTTCAAACTTCAACTCAATCCATCCAATCTCTATGCAATCATGAGGGAAGGTTACCCAATGTGTCTCCAACACATCCCTAACCATGAAAAACATATCTCCACTAAAATCCAATCTCGATGCTCCTGAATCAAACTCCCTAGGTAAATAGAAAAGTATGTCCCATACTTTGATGCCTAAACAAAGATCTACAACCAACTTCAGCTTTACCAAAGGCTTCCACTTTATCAAAGTCAATAGAAAAAATATAAAAATCCACCATCTTACTTCATCTACTAAAATATCAAAATCAAATGCATATCAATAACTCAATCATAATGCTCACACCCAAGAACAAACTGAACATAATGCTTCATCAGCAAACCCTCATCCACATCAACAACTAGTGAATCCACACTAGCAACAACAAACTCCATATCAGCAATAATATGTAGATCTCCATCAACACATGCAAAACTCACAACACTAGCAATCTCATTGTTCACAACAAGATGCTCTACAATACACAATTCATCACCAATAGCAACCATATCATCCATGACTAAGTGATCTACAATTTCTATGTCAGATTCAACCAACTGATCATGAAAACCAACCTCTATCCCAGCAATAACAAGGTTAGGAATATCTTTAGCAACAACCTCTAGCTACTCTACAAGTTCTATATCAGACTTCATAAATTGATCAACAAAACCAACCTCTTCCACCTCGATCTTGTCATGCCATCTTCTCTCGTGAATAAGTCTCTTAACTGGCCAAACAAATCTCATCTAGATTGGTAGACTCTAGCTCCACAAACATCTACAAAATTCCTTCCTCTTCCTATCCTTATCTTGATCAACAGAACTAGTTTCAAACTGAGTAACCTCCTACTTAGCTTGATCAGCCAAACTAGCTTCAAACTGAGTAGACATCTCAGAAAAATTCCTCTCCATTACATCATGAAGATTTGCAATTATCTTAGGGTCCAATCCTCTTAGAGCCATCTCCCAAGATCTTTGTAAACCCTCTAAAACAAAACCTCCCATTCTCCTTGTGACAATCTCATATTGTTTGCAACTCAGATTGCAACTTGCCACCTCGCATGAGCAATCAGGAACCACATCACAAGTCCAGGACCATGGATCTACAATCCAAAAACTCTCTACAATTATGCCTCAACAAGATCAAACTTCCATTTTTGCATCCATTGATCCATCTGTAAACCCTCTACAATTGCAAGTTAGAACCATGATCTGCCACCTCACAACCAAGAGATCTAGGAATCCAGAAAATCCACCACCAGATCAAGATCAAATCAGATCTACTTCTCCACTCAAGTCTTGGTGCAAATTGCCTCAACCTCAGTGATCTATCTACACACTCAAGAACAATCTTCACTCTGATACCATCTAGCATAGTGCAAGGAAGGAGAATCCCTAAAAGAGATTTCCTAGCCCCCAACAATATAAGCACACAACAGAGAGACAACAACAAGAAGCAACAATGCAAGATCTGATACCAAATTACAATAATTTATTCATAAAATATAACTGATTACATGCAATATGCCCATCTGTAAGGCCTTTTAGGTTAGGCTCAAATACAAATAGTAATTACAAAATTAGTTTTACAAGTTCCCTCAAGATCCAAACCAAACACTAATCCTAGCTAGTCTAGATTTGTAACATAACAACAATCTAGAAGAAACCACCAAGGAAATCTAAACTTGTGCTGGCAAGCCCACCAAGAAATATCCTTGTTTCCAATTGCAGCCCTAGCTCTTCTCTAACTAATCCAAGATCCAAGTGTAAAATACCTATCATTCAAGCTTTGTCCACACATTCACAACTCCATCACCATCTTGCTGTAAACTACCTCACATTCGGTGCTTTGTCCACAAACTTAGGAAAAACTCGCCCTTTAGCTACTCCCACATTCCATCCTCCTCCAAATTAATAAATAAAAGACTGAAAAATACCCCCTACTTATACCCAACTAAGCCACAAGTTGTCCTAGAACAAAAATTAAATGCCATAAGTTGGCCTCCAACAGAAATTAAATGCCCAAAATTGATATCTGAGTAAAATTGTGATATCTCCTAGATCCAATTGAATTAGAACTTTTCTTTTATATTTTAGGTATTACTTTAGGTCCTATACAACTCCTTAAGTTCAAAAAACTTGATTCCTCAAGGAAAAGTGTGCATCCATCCTGAAAGTCACATATAGAAACTCGTTGCATAGTCTGTCAGAAATCAATACTCTGGGAGAATTGCCATATCTCCCAACATATAAGGAATTAGAACTTTCACCTTGGAACATAGATACTAATATAGGCCCTCTTAAATATTTGAAAAGTAAAACTTCTTACTCATTGTGAAAAATTAGTTACACGCCCTACAATAGGCACCTAAAAACTAGAAAACATAGTTCCAATAGCAAGGTACAAACGACTCAAACTTCAAATCAATCCATCTAATCTCTATGCAATCATGAGGAAAGGTTCTCCATTGTGTCTCCAACACATCCCTAACCATGAAAATAATAACTCCACCAAAATCCAATCTCGATGCTCCTGCATCAGTTGACTTATGATGAAAATAAATAATGTTTGAGAAGTTAAAAGGCTAAAGTCAAAGTTTGTTACAAGATCTATGACTAGAAAAATATATGAAGATTTGATAATGGGAATTTAAGAAAGATTAAAATAAGCACAAAGTTTAATGAAGTTCCATTTTTTGAGTGTCTAAATACAATGAATCTAAGATTTGTGATCACAATTAAGTGACAAAATTTGGAAGGTCGAAGTTAACTATTTAAGGAGATGATTGAGACAATTTTTGGTTCCTGGTTGGATATTTATTAAGTGTAAATTATAATTGATGCTAAAGAATTAAGAAGAACAAGGTGAATCAAGAAGAACAAAGGAAGAAAGATCAAGTAGAGGAAGTACAAGGTGAAAGAGAAGGAGTGTGAATTAGATAGATAGAGATTAGAATGAAAAAGATTGAGTTAAGCAAAGATCTGTACTAGCAAGGTAGTACTAAACCTAAAAAAATTATTTGAATATTACTTGGTTACCATTGTAGTAGAGAAAATCTCTTAACAAAGTGGACCTAACAATTCTATGAAATCCTTTATGGTAAAAATTAATTAGTGATGTTTGTAAGTCCTTTGGAGTAGGTCACTCTTTAGAAATGTCAATGAGTGATAAGGTCTAGATGATATTTGATTAAAATTCTCTAACCAAGTCACACTAAAAATGTGCATTTAAACCTTTTACAAGGTTGGCTCTTAGAAGAGCTCACTTCATAAGAGTGAATTATTTGGTTTGCTGGTCCCAGGTGGCTTTTCTGTTTATAGGGTTTCCACATTAAAATTTTGTGTTTAATTGTGTGATTACTTATGTGTTGCAAAGTTTATTTCATGTTGCAACATGATATAAGATAAATAGTTACTATGATACTTGATATTGTCATAAACAAAGAAGTTAACAATTTGAAGTAAAATGATCATAACTGTGAATTGAGATGTTGAATAGGGTTACCAAGTTAGTATTCTGAAAGTTTATTAAGTTTAATTTGATGCTGAATTATTTTGAAGGGATGTGGGATAACTAGATATAATTTATTCCCTCGCCCCCCTGCCTCCCTCTCAATTGTCTAATAATTGGTATCATAGATGAATGCTTGAAGGAAAGAAATTTAAAGGGACTTGAGCTAAAGATATGAAGATGTCATACAATAGAGACACCTAAGTTGAACAAGGAGAAATTATCCTCATGGAAAAATAGAATTAGCATACACTTATTTGGAGTTGGAGATCATGCTTTAAACTTCCTAGATAACACATATATTACTCCTACTGGTCCTATGATTGGCGATGAAATGAATTAGAAAATATAACACAATAGCATGATGATTAAAATTATATCTTCCCTGAATGATTTGGAATATAATGATATCAAGAACTACACCAATGCTAAAGAGATGTAGGAAAATTTGGCACTTATACTATTAGAATATATAGTCCACCAATATAATTGAGAGAGGGGAGTGGGGTGGGGAGGGGTGAATCAATTATCCAACTAATATCACAATTATCAACCTTATTAAACTTTAACCATATGAGCAATATAATCAGAAACCATAAAAGATACTCATACACCATAACACTAGATATGTTAACTAGGGAAACCCTTGATTAGAGGTAAAACCCCAGTGAGGATGGTACCCACAAGATGATGTACTAATATAAATATTCCTTTTTAGAGGATGTAACCTATTAGGAGTCTATGAATACATTAAATACATATGAGTTCCTATTAGGAGACTTTGAATACATGTTAGGAGTTGTGCCAACCTTGTTAGGAGTTGTGGAAGATAGCTAGACCCACTGCCTAAACAACTTCAAGGTTAAGACCAATGAACCCACTATCCAAATGATCTATGTATTATTTCTTGAAAAATAATAGAAATGAAATGCACTTCCTTCCTCCTCCTCTATCATGTAAACCAAACTTCTTCTCCTTTAAATCTTGTAACCAGATCATAAAACTTGCATTCAATAATCCCTTGGATTGCTTACACACATTTACCAAACACTTTGCTCCTTTTCGCACTTCGCACTTCATACAACAATGGATACTTTAGAAATAAGGAAAACATATTTTCTTTATACCACATTGTATAAAATAAAAGCTAACCTATTGGAAGCACATGTAACAAGAAAAGTTAGTTTCACATGTATATCAAAGATTTAAAGTCATGCAAAACACAACTAATCCTATGCTTGAGTTTTACAACTAAATACAACTAAAAATGAAAAGTCCTCATGAAACCTAAAAGAAGCTCAACAAGGGTGCCAACAAGAGGCCTTGTTGGTGTTCTCACGATGAGAGATGTGGATATTCTCTCCTCAAACACAACTATGGATGAATCCCATGATTTGATGAATGATCAATAATATAAAACTATACTAAGATGAATAGAGAACACTTCAAGCAATGGCTATGGTAGCAACCATGTTTGAAAGCATTTAAAGGATGTGAAGATGGATGCAAGCACTCAAACTAAAAATGTAAATTTAGAATGAGAATGCAATATCTAAGACTAGAATGCAAACAACTACCAAAAGTTAGCTCTAAGCATAAAAATCTCTAAAGGCTCTAAAACTAAACTAGCATGATAACAATGCAATGGAGGAGATGAGAAATGTTTGAGACAAGGGCTTTATTTATAAGCTTGAGAGAGGCCTTGGGAAGGTGGAATCTATGAGGCATCCACATAGGTGCCACAAGAGAGACACATGGGCTAAGGAGACAAGCCATGCAAAGGTCAACATAAGCCTTTTTGGTGATAGAGATGGCTCAGGGTTTGCTCACACATGTATGAGCAACCTTGGAGAAAGGAAAGGGGGACAAGTGTGTAAGAGTGTAATAGGATTTTTGGATAAAACAATATAAGGGAGGTTTTCTTAGATTTTGAGCTACTCGCACATGTGTGAGCAAACACTTAGGGGCCAAAAGGTGCTTAGGGAGGTGTTTAGGATCATTAAATGGGATTAAGTATTGGGTAGGCTTAGAAGGATCAGAGTGATAAGTGGTAGTCTAGGTTTTAGATGGGATTAGGATTAAAATAAATAGAATTTAACTTAATCACAGGATTATGGAATTTAATAAAGTGGAGGGAATTAAATAAATTGGAATTTATTTAAAAGGGGATTTATGCAGCACTATGTATCAAATAAATTTAATACATTAGAGGGGTGCATTTAAATTAGATTTAAATACATTAGGGAGGTGAACCTATTTAATTAAATAAGTAGAAGAATATGACAAATATAATTAATTAATAAATGAATAATTATAATGTGAAGGGAAATATTAAATAAATTAATATAGTGTTTGGGATGATTTTAAGCACCTACATTTGGCCCCATTGATGTCGGGATGACATTATATGAAAAGAAAAGAAAATATAGGTTTCCCTAGAGAGGAAATGAGTCCTAATAGTTCTGTGGTAGTGATGATAGAGGAGGAGGGTGCCCTCTCATGAAAATAGAGCAAACAAAATTTTTTGGACAATTTTTGCAAAAGAGACCCAAGAAGAAAAGAAAGGGTAGGAAAAAGGCATAGATGAAAATTTTGCATGACTTGAGATTAAACAAGGGTATACAAGGCCAAGGAGTGGGTATGGGCTCAAAAGGGGACCTTGAAGGGCCTATATAGGTCTCCAAGGGGCTCTTAGAAGAGTTATTTGCACACCTAGAGAGTAGAGAACCAAAGCAAAGGAGGGATCTAATTGAGAGATTACAATTTGGAGAGCATGTTTGGGTGCACTAGAGATCGGCTAACATGGGACCACTGTTAAGTAGACTATCCCAACTTGTCAATTTTTCAATTACACTTTTAAAATGCACATTTTTAGGGTAGGAAACTAGGGAAAAATTGGGTTGGGGTGGAGATGATAGTTCTCTACTCTGTCATCTATGAAGATGACAAACTAGAGACACGAGCTCTACGAAGATGAAAAGATTCATCCTATTATCTTCAAAGATGATAGGGTTCATCCTATTGTCTATGCAAATGAAAGAAGAGGGTCAAGACTAGGTCAGAGATGATGATCTCTATATCATCATCTTTGTAGATGACAAAATAGTAGTCAGTAGTGCAAAATTGGCATCTACAAAGCAACAAAAGATGCCTGATCAGTTTCTCTGCATTTTGGTATCTCTGCTAATCCATGTCTACATGGATTGGCATTTTCACTAATTTAGATGAATAAGTGGGCTTGGGTGGAAGGGATGCTATGGGGGAGGGAAAGAAAGATGCCCCATGCATAGATAAAGAATGAGAGCATGGAAACAAAGGTGTACTGACTATTGTGTGTCTATGTTGTAGGGGTCTATAGTGACATTACAATTATGGAAGCACTACCCAGTGATGATGGTGGTAAGGGAGAGACTTATAGAGGTGGAGTGGGGACACGTGTGGCTATGTGGAATTGAGAATGTCTATGAGTGGCCTAACCTAAGGGCACACTCAATGCAACTTTCAGTATTGGTGGAGCAATGACATACACCAACATCAAACTTCCATCTACTTATAGGAGAGGCAACATTGACTTTACTAGACATGTAGCAGATACTGTGGGTCCTAATCTACATGATATACCTGGAGTGTGTTCTAGCAGAAGGAGATCCATATCTACGAGAGTACTTTGGACAAAGGAGACAATGATTACTGATTCAGTAATTGTGGCTTACATGGAGGGAGGCACTAAACCAAAGATTGCCATGACTAACACTCTACTTGGCATCACTTATATGGAGGCTAGTAGCAGACCATGTTGGGCATGGATTTTTGATTGCATGTCATGAGTTTTTAGCACTCTACTATAGAATGATGATGCAATTTTATGATAGGGCCACACCATCTTTGCTATATTATGATTTATACATGTTCACCTATAGGACATGGAGAACCATTGGCCCAGGGTTGACTCTACTGATGGAATGGTCATGGGAGCATATAGGGGTGACACATCCTATTACTTAGCTAGAGACATGACAACTTGAAGAGTCATATGCATGTCACTATAGACCACTAATCCAGTACATGTCTACTAAGTCAATAGGATTCTGGAGATGATGTCTAGATGAGATCATCATATTTGACTCGATGTCATACATAGACTGTGAGTGTTGGGGAGTGATACTACTTGTAGGTGGAGAGGATGATGTGGAGGATCAACTCTACTTGTAGTATGCTTAGTTAGATTGTTGGTTGATCCATTGAATAGTACATATTTGTATATTTTATATGCCCTTTAGGGTGCAGAGATGGTTCAGGCAGATCCAAGATGTTGTGCCAAATAGGTCCCTATATCCTTTGGTGTCTTGAGAGTATTGCAAACTATGGGGTTTTGGGACCACCATTAGACTAGAGAGGGCTTCATGGTGTGGCATGCAACCATTGCTATGGGCACATGGGAAGGACTAGGGAAATTTTGGGATGACACCAACATACACGTAGATGTGGATGGTTCATCAGCCACTGAGGCTGATAGTACCAGGGGTGTCTCTACTAGTAGAGCATGCATGAGATAGGGGAGATGGGGCTAGAGAGGGAGAGGCACCAACAAAGTCACCACTATCATAGGAACCATAGCAGGGTCCACCGAGATGACAAGTGCATCAGTGAAGAGTACAACTACCAACAGGGCCGCTAATAATGTAGGGATTGTAGTAGGATCCATAGGCATAGGGGCCAGAGCTAAGGGTACCACAAGGGCACCTCCAACACAATAGGGTGATGCAGAGATAGTTAGGGTTGAGTAGGATAGCCTCTAGACTGAGGTTGTCTGATTAAATGGGGAGGTGGTGGCCAAGAGTGCTAGGGCTATGAATGCACACGTAGAGATTGCCGAATTACATGTAGAGTTACAAGTAGAGTAGGCCAAGGAAGATAGTGCATAGGAGGCTCTAGTAGCACTACATGCAAGGATTGATGTCAATGAGTTTAGTGATCTCACTATGCATGCATATGTGGTGGAGTGGGTAGAGTTAGACACTTTGTGATGGGATGTGGCCTCCCTTCAAGAGGACAGAGAGACCCTGCAACACTGAGCAAATAAGTATCACAGAAAGTGAGACGTCACTAGGAAGATGGTCCAAGATGGTGGTATGAAAATTGACATTTAGGAGGCCATAACTGCATGTCAAAATGAGGCATAAGCTGTGCAAGAGATAACCTACCATAGGATGTTGTATCTTGAGGCCATGTCAACAAAGTAGTGACAGCTAGATTTTGAAGAGGCATCTGGCTCATTGATCATTGGTGGCCAAAAGAGATCAAAGTCATTAGTTGGACAAGGGAGGCCTCCATGAGGAGTGGGTATAGGAGGACTAGGGCCCTCATAGTCAGGCACATAATCCCTAGAGTGACCAATTTTGATATAGTGATGTAGATGCAATGAGATTTTGATGATGTATCATGCATGATGTACTACATGATTCTTTTTATATCATTAGCTCATCTCATCATACATACTCCCCCATATGGGAAGCATCAACATTCAATCTAGTCTAGAAATAGTGCTCTGATACCAATTGTTAGAATATATAGTCCACCAATATAACTAAGAGGGGGGGTCTGAATCAATTATCCTACTAATATCACAACTATCAACCCTATTAAAATTTAACCATATGAGCAATATAATGAGAAACCATAACAAGATACTCATACACAATACACTAGATATGTTAACTAGGGAAACCCTTGATTAGAGGGAAAACCCTGGTGGGGATGGTACCCACAAGATGATGTACTAATATAAATATTCCTTGTTAGAGGATGGACCCTATTAAGAGTCTATGAATACATTCAGTACATATGAGTCCCTATTAGGAGACTTTGAATCCCTATTAGGAGATTCCAACCTTGTTAGGAGTTGTGCCAACCCTATTTGGAGTTGTGGAAGATAGTTGGACCCACTGCCTAAACAAATTCAAGGCCAAGACCATTGAACCCAATGTCCAAATGATCTATATATTATTCCTTGTAGAATAATAGAAATGAAATGTACTTCCTTCCTCTTCCTTTGTCCTGTTAACTAGACTTATGCTCCTTCAGATCTTGTAACCAGGTCACAAAACTAGCATCCAATAATCCCTTGGATCACTTACACACATTTACCAAATACTCTGCTCCTTTTCACACTTTTCACTTCATACAACAATGGATACTTTTCAAACAAGGAAACTATATTTCCTTTATACCATATCTTCAAAATAATTCCTTGACTCGACCTTGATACTTTTCCAATTAATTATAATAAGATAATTAATTAATTAAAATTACAATAGCATTTTTGGCTCACAGTCTATACAAAACTTCACACATGCAATACGAGGGCTTGCACACTTGCTAATGTCACCAACATACTTTCCTCTATCACTGCCTAACTGCACATCTTCTCATTACATCTTAGATGAAAGATATTGAACAACCATTAGGAACTACTTTCCTAATGCTCTGTCTCTGAAATGTTCTCTATAACTCAAGTATAACTTCCATACATCTTTGACTTAGACTTTACACACTAAACCACATCATCAAGACATATTATAGAACACGTACATGGCCATGCATCACTAGACAAGTAAACCATTGTTTGTATGACTAAGATCTTTGTCTACTACTCAGCTAATCTTTACATAAACCATACTATGTACACAGTCATGAATGCAACATGTCAATACTTTCCAATGCTTAGGATACTACCCCAAAGTAGTATCATCAAATTTCATGTTAACAATATCGCCCTTTGGTATTGATGGCAAAATACAAGAAAAAACATCTAAATTCCAAGAATACCAAATAGTACTATGTTGTTGTTGTTGTCATCTTCTCAGATCCTCTTTATTAACCCCAAGTCTAAAATCCCCTAGATTCTAGGATTAGCATCAGTTGTTCACACACTAAAAAATTCTCAAGACATCAAGTGCATATCTCATGCTTCCTCACATGAATCTTTCTAAATCTCCCTAAAGAGATATATCTCCCCAATTAATACTTAGGAGTTCTTCTCACCAATTACTTTGGAGATGTTTTTCATGCATATTCTCCCCTATTGACAACAATGTCAAAGGCCACAATAAAACAAAATACCAATTGTCAATACACTACTCCAATTTTTCAACTAGCTCGAGTGTCCAAAGACACTATTCAAAACTAAATAGCAAGAGTCCTCAATGACTCAACTCATCAAAGATACTCCCCCATATAGGAACCATCAACATTTAGTCTAGTCTAACAATAGTGCTTTGTACCATTGGACTAATGCACTTAATACATCATATACTCAGAAGTAGGCAAGGGCATAACCCTAAGCATACCTTTCAAGTACTCAAATGTATCTTTAGGTAAGGGCTTTGTACATATATCTACAATCTAATCTTTAGTACTCACATATTCCAATCTAATATTTTTTTTTCTTTTGCTTTCTCTCTCAACACATGATACTTAATAGATATATGTTTAGTATTAGAATGAATACAAGATTCTTAGACATACTCATTGTACTTGTGCTATCACAATAAATGATAACAAGTTCTACAAACTCAGTTATGATATCCTTCAACATTTCTTCATCCACACAACTTGATTAAATTTATTTGCTACTACAACATACTCCACCTGAGCTATACTCTGTGAAATACAAACTCTCTTATTGGTTAGCCAAGAAAAAATTCTTCCTCCAAGAAAAAATACTCCACCATTGGTGCTATTTCTGTCATCCATATTGACTATCCAATCCATACTAGTATATACACATAGAGAAAAATCACTTGATCTATCATACAAAATTCCATAGTCAGGTGTTCCTTTCAAATATTTGAATATCCTCTTTACTACTGCATAATGATATTCCTTAGGATCAGCTTGAAATCTAGCTACAATCCCAACTTCATTTTTTATATCTAGTATGGTGTGAGTCAAATTTTACAAACCTCCAATCATGGATTTGTACTTTTTCTTTTCTACTCTAGGTGTCTCATCTTTGTTGGATAACTTGTGACTAGTTATCATAGGTGTACCAATAGGTTTGCAAATTTCTAATCCAAACCTTTTCAACAAGTCTTTCAAGTACTTAGCTTGTGAAATGAAAATCCCATCAATGTTTTGCATAATCTACAAACCTAGGAAAGACTTCATTTCTCCATTCATTCTCATTTCAAACTCAATCTTCATTTCTTCAAAAAAACTTATCACTTGCTTCATCATTACCTCCAAACATGCTGTCATCAATATATATTACTATTATCAGCAAACCATTCTCAATTTCTTTCAAATACAAGTTACTATCTATTGTACCTTTAGCAAATCCAAGCTTTGTCAAATAACTATCCAACCTTGCATACCAGGTTCTAGGTGCTTTCTTCACACCATATAAAACTTTCTTTAGTTTTTATACCATTTCTTTGTCTTTTATCAAAGGAAAACCTTTAGGTTGCTCAATATATACCTTTTCATTAAGTTCTCCATTCAGGAATGTTGATTTAACATCCATCTGATATACCTTGAACTTCTTATTGGCTACATAAGACATGAACATTCTCATTTCTTCCATTCTGGCTATAGGTGCATATGTTTCCTCATATTCTATGCCTTCTTGCTATGAATATCCCTTGCATACAAGTCTATCCTTGATCCTCACAACTTTGCCTTGCTCATTGATCTTGTTTCTGAATACCCATTTGGTTCCTATTACATTCTTATCTTTAGGTCTAGGAACTAACTCCTATGTTTCATTATTCACAATTTGATTTAATTCCTCCATTGCTTGAATCCAATGATCATCCTTACATGATCCATCTGCACTCTTAGGTTCAACTTGAGAAATCAAACATATCTCTTCATTAACTCTATTTCTTGTCATCACACCTTTGTCTTTACTTCCAATTATCTTCTTAGGAGGGTGATTCTTTGTTAGATTCCTATTAGGGGTAGGAGTTCACATCTCAACTCTTATCTCATCTCTAGGTTGAAATCTCTAGTCTCCTCTTTGCTAAACAATTAACACATCATTCTGCAAATCATTGTTAGTCTCAAAGAAAATTTTTGCATTTTTTTCTAACAATTCTAGAATTATCTTTTTCTTCATTTGAATTATAATCTACCATATTTTCCTTATTTCCAACTTTTCATCAATCCTTACATTTGCGCATTCAATTATTGTCTTAGCTCTATAGTTAAAACATTTGTATGCCTTGCTTTTTAATGAATGGCCAAGAAACATACCTTCATCACTTCTTGAATCAAACTTACCAATTTCATCATCTCTCTTAATGTAACATTTACTACCAAATATTCTAAAATATTTAAATGATGGTGAATGACCAAACCATAATTCATAAGGTGTCTTGCTCGTACCTTTTCTAATTTGTACTCTATTTTCTTGTACCTTTTATTGATTACTTCTATCCAAAATGTCTTAGAAACATCATTCCTAGACAACATTGCTCTGGTTACCTCTACTACTGATTTATTTCTTCTTTCAAAAATCCCATTTTGCTCAGGTGTTCTAGGTGAGGATAGTTGTCTTTTGATTGCATTCTCTTCACAAAATATGTTAAACTCTCTAGAGGTGAACTCTCCTCCTCTATCTGATCTCAATTTTTTTAAATCTTAACACCAGTTCTTAAATATCTTAAACTTCTCAAAAGCTTTATATTTCTCTTTAATAAATGCTACCCACATCATTCTAGTGAAATCATCAACAAAAATCATAAAGTACCTTTCACCATAGAACCTCTTGTTCTTAAAGAACCACTCAAATCTATGTAAATGATCTTGAGCTTCTCTATTGTAGTGAACTTCTTGCTAGGAAATGATACTTTCTTCTATTTAGCCAAAATACATTCTTTGCAAACAACATTAGTAGGCTTTATTATCTTAGGCAAGTCTTTGACTACAAATGTGCTACTAACCTTTATAATATTATCAAAGTTTATGTGATACTACTTTCTATGCCATAACTAACTATTGTCCACTTTAGCTACCAAACATGTTATTTTAGTAGGATTCAACTAAAATAAATTACCTCTAGATCTTGTGCCTATTCCAATCAACTTACCATCTCTGTCTTTGATAATGTAAGTCTTCTCAGTGAATTGCAACTGATAACCCTTGTCCATCAACTTTCCTAAACTCAAAAAATTATGCTTCAATCTATTAACAAAATAAACATCATCAGTGTTAGTTTTACCATCAAGAGTAATGGATCCATTTCCTATTATATGTTAGGATGCATTGTTATCAACTCTAACAATACCT
The DNA here is from genome assembly GCA_028749045.1 of Cupressus sempervirens. NCBI lineage: Eukaryota > Viridiplantae > Streptophyta > Pinopsida > Cupressales > Cupressaceae > Cupressus > Cupressus sempervirens. Next base: position 337,211,723 of record CM053783.1, on the reverse strand, counting down.
CCATCATGATTCCTGAAGCTAACAAACTTATTCATATCACTAGTCATGTGATGTGAACATCCATTATCAATTATACAATCATATTTCTTTTCAACTTGGGAAAATATAGCTCTTTCTTCTCTAATTTCTCTATCAACATCATCTTCCTTGATAGCCACAAATCCCAATTCATCATCACTTTCACTTTGACCTCTCTCATCAAATTCTTCATCTTCATTTGCATACAAACAATTTCTATCTCTTCTAGGCTTGAACTTTCCCTTATACTTTTTCTCTCTTTTAGGACGTTAGATGCATAATGACCAAATTCATCGCAAGTACAAAATTTAAAGATTTTCCTACCATCTTTTTATCTTCTCATGAGAAGGGCTATACCTTCCTTAATATTCTTGTCTTCATTAGATCTGTTGCTACTAGCAAAATCTCCACGTGTGCTTGCACACCTTATTAGATTAGGTTGAATGTCCAGGGCACTAAAATTTGTTTCCACTCTTTCTATATCTCCAGATTGTCTCATATCTACTTCTATACCTTCTAATCTTATAATCAACATTTCCTTGCTAAAATCCTTAGTGCAAGGTATCAATAGTTGAATCATCTAAGATACTTTCTTGAATGGTGGCATCAAACCTTTCAATATCTTTCATACTACCTCATCTTCTTCCTTGGTTCCACCATGAGACCAAATTCCTAAAATAATTTCTAATATTCTACCAATATAGCTTCTTACAAATTTTTCTTCCATCATTTTAGCATCTTGAAATGCACATATCCAATTCTGCAATCTAATTCTTTTTGCATGTGTATCACCTTCAAAAGTAGATTCTAATGCTTTTCAAATTCCATGAGATGTTTGAAGTAACTTTACTTGACTATATTCATTCTCTGGAAGAGTTGATAGTAGAGCTCCTCTAGCTCTAATGTTAAATATGAATAGACCTCTCTCTACTTCATTACATTCTTCAAGCTTTCCTTCCACAATTTTCTTCTCTCTTTGTCAAGATCCAATAACCCGGACCCATGTACAATAGATGATTCTTCATCTTCTCCTTGTAACTTTCATAGTTGGCCCCATCAAATCCAATAATATCCTTTCTAAAAAGATTCACCATCAATTTCCCAAAGTTGATAAGCTTATCCTTCAAGGACCTGATGCTCTGATACCAATTGTTAGAAATAAATAATACTAAGAGGGGGAGGAGGGGTGTGAATCAATATTCTATAAAATTTTGCCCACAACTGAATAGTGTCAATTAATTTATAACTTGCATATGAAATTAAACCAATAATGATGAGTAGTAAATATAACCATACACATAGAGAACTAATAAAACTATTATTTGTTAACTAGGGAAACCTTGGCCAAGGGAAAAGTCTGGTGGGGATGATACCCACAAGATGATTCACTAAACAAAAGGATCATGTTAAGGATATTGACCTTGTTAGGAGTCTATGAAGTTCATATAGTGTCTCGAGTCCTTGTTAGAGGACTAGGCCTTGTTAGGAGCATAACCTCTTAGCACTAGTACATTTGACCCCATTTTCAGACCGAAATTTTTGACCATCTATTAAAATGGGGTCAAATTGGTTGGAATATGCAAGGAAAAACATTTTTAAAAAAAATCCATGCTCATTTTGGTCAAAATTTTGACCAACACGGGCTCTATTAGGTTAAAATGAAAAAAGGTTCTATTTTATGAGTGAAGAGAAATGTAATGGGGCTTTGACTAGGGTTTTTTGTAGATGAAAGGGAGTGAGCAGTGAGAGGAGTGGTGTGTTTGTAGATTAGAGAATGCATTAGTATAAATGTTCCAATATTTTAGGTCATCACTGTGGGTGTGTGTTTGGTTTAATGTGCTCCGAAGCATAGCTATCTTTTTCCATATGCCTTCCTCAACCCATATTTGATTGTTTGGGATTCCTTGCATTGACTCAGTAGTTGCACGACATATCTTTTTCTCCTCTAGGAATTTCCCCTTTTTCTTCACAGCTAGGATTTGATGCAATATTTGATGGCAGTTGCTTGTGATACACATATTATATAAATTGGAGGCCATGAGTTCTACTCCTTGATATGTTAAATGCTAAGTAGTAGGAGGAGAAGGTTTTTAAAATGTGTATGGATGGTCTAAACTACTTCCACGTTGTTTATTCCAAGGTATGTTCAATTTTTTGGAGCCTATTTTGTAAGAAGGGTTTTTTCCCAAAAAAAATAAAATAAGAGATAAATACATTTCATCTCTTGGGGATATTTTCAAGTTTCTTTTTTCATTTAAAAGCTTCTTCTAAATTTTATCAACTTAGAACTAGTATTAGGGCATTTGAAAATTTGCTATTGCTAAGACTTTTTGATCAAACAAATTAGGTTTTCAATGTTGGGTAGGTGAAATCTCCATTTACGTGGGCCTCTTATAATTATGGGGATAATTTAGATTTTTGTTCTAAATACTATGAAATAGTCAATTTGGAGGTCTACAAATCTTCAGCTTGTATCTTTTGTGTACGCAATCTTATTGGTTTTTTCCCAGCTGCAAGCAGCAGAGATAGTTGATTTAGCTATTTATTACATGCTTTTGCTACTAATTAGGTTTATGTATACACGGTATCTTTAATTTTTACCCATTATTGAAACGCGGTGATTCATTTGCTTATTGAATATTTTTGCAAAATTTTAGGTTCAATAATGAAACAATCCATTGGGTGTATTGGATTCTATTGTATATTCTAATATGTTGCACACACCTATGTGTATCTCTTTACATCTCTTCTATGGACTTCATGTGTACATCTTCTTTGACACGTACTTGCTTTCCAGGGCTCCTACTTCAACTGCATAAGTGCACACATTATCATAAATGATGTAGCTTAAATATACAAGAGTAGAAGTCATTGTAGCTTAAAGCACCTCCTTTTTTAGACAAAGGAAATGATCAAAATTTGTTGAAAAGAAACAGATGGATTGTTCACATGAACAACCAATTCAATGACAAGCTCTTTATGCTCTTCCAAGTGAATACAACCCTAGAATACTTTGCTTAAAAGTGTGATATGAGTTTTTTGTGATTTTTAAATATGATCTAAATCTTGGCTATTTAAAATATGTATATGCATGTTAAGTAGGGACTAAAATTCCTCCTTGTGTTTTAAAATGATTCATAATCTAAATTATTGTTTGCATACGGTTAAACATCATAGTAAAGGGTTACTGTGTATCTTGTTTTCTTTATAAAAATATAGTTGCCAGAAATTATGTTTTAATTTTGAGATCTTTGAATTGTTTGTGTTTGAGCATTTGCAACTTTTATGCCCAAAAGATGGTAAGTATATTTTATTTTAATACAAAAATTTGCCTGCCATTTTTCTTCCAGCAGTTCTTGCAAAATAGTAATTCTCATGCACATATCAATTTCCATTTTCTCGCATATTAGATATAAAGGAGGAATTTCATTCAGTAGAATTGGGTTAGAACTTAGCAGTGATTTCTCAAATTTTACTTAGAAGGAAATAGCCTCAATTCATTTGTAATACCATACTATTTTTACTTGGCATGCAATGGTACTAATTTATATCCTAATGCTTGAGGGAATTTACAAGGATGATAAACTAGAAATGCCAAACCATACTTAACAACAACATTAGTTTGCCTCTAAAGTCTTTTTCTAACTCTGAACAATTGCTTTGAAAAAATGGGACTTACAAAAGCAAATTGATGGATTATGTTGTAGAGTTTCTTGAGCCAATATTCCAATACTTGGTTGGGAGGCCCTTAAGTCTAACCCACATTGGCTTTCCTTGATAAGTCATTGGGTTAAAATTAAGGCTCCAATCTATACAATGAAAACTAGTGCCCTCATGAAAAAGTGGATTTCAATGAAAGATTTCCTGTTGTAGGAGAGTATCAATACACTCAGTTAAAAAAAAATGACCCAAGATGGTTTCAACACTCACCTTTCCCTTAACATTTATATTCTACCATTCCACGATGCTTGTGGTAGGACACCCATCTTATCTAAACTTAATCTTCTAGGCATTCTTTGGTTGGAGTCACAGATCTATTTTACGTTCTTTGCAAATCTTTTACCCAAAGTACTCATTTTTTCTATTTCACCTATATCTATGAGCTCCACAATGCCTCTAGTGTGACATCCATAAACTATCTCAAACAAACTCTTACTTACAATTGAGCTAGGGATCTCTCCCAAAAGGTGAACCTTATAAGGAAACCATTACCATCCCAACTAAGGATCTCATAGGAAAATATTAGACCATGCCATGAATCTTGAGGGGACATGCTGGATACATTCTCCCCTATGTTTGGTTCTATACTTGCTATATTTCGCAAGTCAGTGGTGAGCACCAATGAAGTCATTTGTTATTTTTTCTAATGTTCGTGGAGTTGATTAAGATGTTTATCATGAGCTTTGATGTAGTGCAAACTTATAAAGATAATAGTTATTGTATCTTGAATTAAAAATAATTGAGACCGTACACATATATACTAATTTGGCAAACAAGTGCAAGAATTCAAAGCTCCACAAAACCAAAACAAATTATAATCCCTTAGAGAAATAGATTTACATATTATAATCCCCAAGAATTCAAAGCTCCATGAAATATAGACATGTATCCAATACTCTGGAGGTCACTAATGACTTCATCTTCTAGCAATTGTCATATTAGTTGAGATGTATTTCTATATTGTTGTGTATGGAATGTGAATAATGCTCTTGATTTTGAGGATTTTATGTCATTCTAAACCTTGGCCTTTAGGATTGTGGGTCAATCAAGCTATAATAAAGTTCATTCTTTGTTTCTCAAATGGTTTAAGAGCTAGTTGAGGATAGAGAGACATTTCACTAGAGGGCATTAATGTTATCATCCTGTAGTATGTATCACATTACTTGATGCATCTTTTTATATCTTTGTGGGATTTTTTCACTTTCATATGTCTTTATTAATAGTACAGTAAAATACATTAATAATATATTACTATATTACTATATTATTAAATAAAGATAATAATAAACTATTATTTTTGTTTCCTTTTAAAATCAAATATTGTAATTTAACAGTTACTAATTTTGATAAATGTCATATTTATCAATTGATAGTTGTTAAATTCTTTTAAGGAAACATAATAATGATGCATTTTCTTAAAAGGAAAAGATGTATTCATGAGCTCAAAGACTTCTTGGAATCTAACCAATTTGGAGACATTAAGAGAGAATATAGGGAAGTCGAATTTAACTTTTCCATAGATTTGGAGGTTATTTATGAGTAGTTGGAGCACTTCTTGGGGTGGTTTTAGGGAGTCATAAATGTTTCAATGACTTGGAGGGACTTTTTATGTTTTAGACTTCATTTCAGAGAGTGGGGTGTCCTATTTTGGGAGCTATTTTCTTGCATCTTACCCTAGGATGTTGTGGGTAGTTTGTAGTTATTGAGTTTTTCAAATCATTTTGGAGTTAGTTCTTCTTCGTGTATCCAAATCTCTTGAAGGTTTTCTTGTAGAGCTTTTATTGAGTCCTTTTCTCTTCATGTAATTGTAACTCACTATTGGATATGTTGACAACAATACTCTTGTCATTTGAATGAAAATGCATAATTTTTGGAGAACAAACTTGTGTCCATTGTATTGTACACTTTCATTTTGGTTTGATTTATTACTTAGTGTGAATCATACTTATCTAAATCCTGCAAGTTTATGTCTCAGATTTTGTCTATAAGTAAATAGCACTATATCTTGCATAGGTCACAACTTTTTAGATTAAGTCCATTACACAGAATAAGTCAAGCTTGTTCATTAGGTTATAGACATTATCCTCAACAAGCTCAATGGTAATTGATGTGTCATCAACAAATTGGACATTAGATACATCTTCCCCATTAGAAAGCTCTATACCCTTAACTCTTGGAGATAGAGAGTTGTCCTTATGTCTATAGTATATAACATCTGCAACGATGACAAAAAGTGCTGGTGCCAATGGGCAACCTTTCCTTATTGACCTTGAAAGATCAAAAGCTTTAGATCTCACTTCATTCACCTGCACCCTTGCATTAGCTTCATTCAAGAGAGTTAGGACCATCTTCTTGCTTAGTTTAAATCCCAACCATTTTAGACTTGTGCATGCTTGTAAAGAATTTATTTGTGCTACAATAAATAAATGTCAGGCCAATGTATTTGCTTCTTTATCTTAGTTATCTTCTTGCTTAGTTTAAATTCCAATTATTAGATATTTGTCCACATTGGAGTTAGTTTGGCATAGAAACTTGCATATTTTATTATATATATTCTTGCACATGAATCCTCTAACAAATCATAACACAAGCAAACAATAAAAAAAAATTAATCACTACATACCAAGGAAGTCTGAATATTTGAGTGCACTTTGGCTAGAGTTCACTACCTACCTTGCATTTGTTCAGTATAAACCTCGGGTTCATATTGATGTCTATGCTGGTTTGTGTTACCAAAAATGAGACAGTAGAGCACTGCTAGTGTTATGATGGGAAAAATATGTTTTTCATTGTGATAGACTATTTCTAAGTCATCTATGTTGTTTCTTGTTATTGTCAAGCAGTCTTTGTTTTCCTTGAGGCTAAAACTTAAAACTATGTTAAGAAAACTAACATGTTATTATTATAATATATCAGAACACTAACACTACAAATTTTTTATATTAATGTATTATTTATAATAACTTATAACTTAAGGATTGTCCTAATGACATTTTGGGAAAATTGTGTACAAAAGTTTTGAAATTGATAATGAGATGCAAAGTTTTCTTGTGATGCTAAACCTAAGACATCTAATGTATATATGCCTACTTGGTTTAGTTGTGGCTTGTGGCTATACACTTATGATACTATTCAATTAATTTTCACAACTTTCATGGAATCATGTTTGTATAATTGTATTGTTCAAGGAATAGTGGCAGTGGATTTGTGGAGTTGTGATGTAGGTTGGTCCAATATTGAGATTCTTCTTTCACATTTGAGTGTTGCACTATTATATAGTCAACTCAAAGCTTAACATGCAATTTAATTGATCCCATTTGACATGAATTGTTGTGGTATGGATATATTTTATTGTTATAGCCTCCCATATGTTCTATATTTTATCATTACAACCTGCCAAATTTCCTGACCTGTCGATACTAGTCATCCACACAGGTATGTTGTCAGCTAGTAAAGAAACTGAAACATATAAATGCAAGTCTTTGAAATTCATCCCATGCAATGCATTTGAAAGTAGGGAGAATCAAACTAGAGGAATATTGTAACTGCCTCTTGAACTGTGCCTAACTTCAGCGAGCTAGTTAAACCTAATCCTTTTCTATTACACCTCTTTGGGGATCATTAAATGTGCTCCTGTCTTTTTTTTTAAATAGAAGCTATATTATGTAAATTAGCTTTTACCTTCCCAAGATTTAATAATTATTACCAATAATGTTTTTTGAATGTGACTTTGTATTGATTTATGCTTGTATAGTGGCATAGTATGGTTTAAATAGTATAACTCACTGTCAGACTTTAATGGTTTCAATGGTTCCTACAAAGTACAAGAGTTAAAGGAATCAATGACTATTTTTCTTTGTGGTTCATGGTTTCAATGGTTCCATTGCCGTGTAGGCATAAGGTTCATTTAAAGTGATCCAATGTTTCACTCTATCTCCAAACTCTTGAAAGCAGACTTCAGTGTAAGCTACAAAGTCTTTCCTGCATTGTTAGGAACACAGTCTCTTTTATGCAAGTATGATGACCAAGAAAATAAATCAAAGTTTAATGATTTACAAGTTTTCCTTACATAATGATTTGAAGCATCTTTTTTTAGGAGTGCTGCAGATATTGTGTTTCGGAGAGGCCTCAATCTTGCAACTGTGAGGAGCACATATGTTACCACTTACATATGAATGATAGTTAAAAGTATTTGTCCTCACAAGGCCTCTCAAAGGATGGATACACAAAAGTTATCAAGGTTTTGTCATATTGACACAAGGGGTAGGTAGATTTCTCAACCCAAATTTAATTTTCTTCAAACTAAAGCAATGCAATTGGGATTATTTCAGAATTTTTCTACATACTAACATCTTGGGTCCTCTATTCTTGAGGGATGATCAAAACCACCAGCTATTTTTGGAAAGGGTGTCTAGGTTCCCAAACATAAAAGCATAATACTCACTTCAAGAACCTCATTTGAAGGTACAGATTTAACATCTCTGAACAATTTATTGCACTTAACTATTTAAAAGACTTATTCCTGCATTAGCCATCTCCAATATTGAATCACAACACATAGACTAGCGGGATGTTTTGTGCTTTGATACCACTGTAGGACGCTGTGCCATTTCATATTGAAATTTTTGTAACCTGAACTTTGAGAAATTTTGTCAAATAGTTTGCTTTATTTTACTGCTGTGAAAACCCAACTAATTTGTCCTTCAAATAAAATTTGAGGATTAGCTTTTGTACTTTGCACAATCTGTATCTTTTGCTACATGAGAGTTAGGAGTCATACTGGGCTGGTTACTTGCACAGGTTCTTTGTGAAAAGCATTTGATTATTTTAAAATAAAGCATGGAGTAATTCTGAAAGTAAATAACAAACAAATTTTCCTTTTATATCTTACTGAAGAGCATATATTTCCTCGAGAAAAAAATTGTTATACATTAATATGTTTTGATCTTTTAGTCATCTTCATTAGTTGATGCATTAATCACATTAGTCATTGCTATCAAGATTAGTCAAGGCATGCTACTGATAGCACCTAAATAACTTTCACCTTGTGACATTTCTTTGAGGCATTTTGCAAATAATTAAGATACATTGTCTATAACTCCACATTTTGCAAACATTTAGGCCTTCTAGAAATTATAGGATCATTTTAGTTACATTTGAAAACATGAATCAACAATTTCCATATGTGCAGATATAAGCATTAACTACAAAATGTCCAATTTATTTGTAGATATATTTTCCTGTGAAGAAAGACCACGCCTAACAATATGAACCTAGAACAAAATAATGAGACAATGGCTACATTGTGGGTTTAGTTCTGAAGAAAACCTGATAAATGTTATTGTCCTTGCAAAAAGTGTAAGGGCTTAAAGAATCAAAGAATTCTAAGCACAACAACTTAGAGTCATTGTAGGCAACATGGTCACATTGAAGAGGGCCACAATTTTCATCCATTGCTAAATGTGGATTTCCTACTAGAGGAACATGGAGGTGTGAATATCCAAGCTGAGGATAACACTCCCATGGAAGAAGATGATAATGTGTGAAAGGACATGATTGAAGAAGATGGTATTGGGGCAGGTGATGAAGAGGCTCACAATGATAGTACTAGCAAATCTGATAATGATGATAAAGATGGTCTTGATATACCTTTACTTGAGAAGGCACATGAGCCCTTATATGAAGGCTCTCAAACAACTTTTCTCTCAACTATAGTGTTGTTGGTGAACTTAAAGGTTATGAATGGTATATCCAATGTAGCAATGTCACGTATGCTAGGGTATGTCATTTTTTTCATCTTCAATGTTAGCATACAATTACTATTCATTATATTAACAATGCATATTTGTTGTTGTAGGTTGATTAGTGAGTTTTTCTTACCACCATCAAACATTTTTCCTCATTCGTACTTAGAATTATCTAACATTATGAATTAGATTGGAATGAAGTATTAGACAATACATGCATGTCCCAATGATTACATTCTATATCATAAACAATATGAATTTGCAACAGAATGCCCTGGTTGTCATATTAGTAGATATTGATAAAGATCAAATAACAAAAAAAGTGTCTCACAAGGTTCTTTGGTACATTTCCATTATTTCACGTCTTCAACGATTATTTAGGTGCACTAGCTTGGCATAATTTATGGATTGCCATGCACACAATAGAAGCAATATTAGTAGATATTGATAAGATCAAATAACAAAAAAAGTGCCTCACAAGGTTCTTCGGTAAATTTCCATTATTCCACGTCTTCAACGATTATTTAGGTGCACTAGCTTGGCACAATTTATGGATTGCCATGCACACAATAGATGACATTATGTGAATGCTTGCCGATGGTTCTGCATTTAAAGAGATAGAAGAAACATAGTCACACTTTAAAGAAGAACCTCATAATCTGAAGCTTTCATTGGTAGTGGATAGTGTCAATCCATATGGAGATATGAGATATGTTTACTTAGTGTGGCCTATTTTTGTTATTAATAATAACATTCCTCCTTAGATGTCCATAAAAAGGGAGCACATAATGTTGTCAATGATTGCACCAAGTATTTTTTCATTTTATAGTTATCTAAATAAATTTATAAATAGTGCATGAAAATGGTCATAATAATTATGTAATGTTTATGTTCATTCAATTACTAGGTAAGTACCAAGTTAAATATATGAACGTGTATATTGAGCCTCTAATTAATGAGTTGTTGAAGTTATGGAATGGCATTACTATGTATGACATCTCTAGACTGATAGGAAATTGGCAATTTCAATTCCATACAATGCTTGTATGGACAATACATGATGCCCCTGGGCTAACTCATTTTTACAGTATGTTATATTGTTAAGATAACATATTTTTGGTCTGTTATGGTGCTTACACATTACTATTGTATGCTTAAGTTGTGCATGATAATTGTACATGATCTTTTAGGTCTTCAGACAAAGGGAAAATTTGCATGTCCAGTTTGTGGTCCGAAGATGAAATCTTGTCATTCGAGAAGTATAGGAAAGTAGGTGTTCGATGAGTTTAGGCACTTTGTCCATAATAATCATAGGTATCGAATTGCTAAAAAAAAAATTTCAATGGGAAAGAAGAGACATCATCAAGGCCACAAAGAATGACACCTCATCTATGGAAGTTGGAATACGATTGACTAAATCGTTCGAGATAATGTCCAATTTGTCATCTGAAGTTTAAAATTTGTATTTTGATATTGCCTTATATTTACTAATGTTGTAATTGATGCTTGTGAAGGTTGTCAAGGCATCAATGACCAACTTCCTAGAGGAATGAAAAGTTATCTTACTCAATTTAGTAGGTTACCATACTACAAGGATCTCCCAATCGTGCATTTGTTTGATGCTATGCATATTGGAAAGAATGTAACAAAGACACTATGGAAAATTTTGGATGGAAGGTGTGATAGAGAAAAAATTGCCAAAATTTTTATTGACATTCATGAATCCAATCATGCACTAAAAGCTTTCATTGAATCAAATAGCAATGGAGACCGCATAAATACAAGTGCCCTTCCTTGATTATTAACAAGGCAACAAAGTGATGCATTAAAAGAAATCATAAAAAAGAAAAAATTTCCAATAGGATTTGCTACAAATATAAGCACTCTTCTATCAAAGAAAGGTGATTTTGGGCCAAGGTTGAAAACACATGATTGGCATACCTTCGTCAAGGTAAGTCATGTTCTCTATTTACAGTATATTTGTAAAATTGAATGTACTACCTATTGCATTATTTAATAATATATTGAAATGATCATTTTTTAATGATTGTAATACGTCCTACCTCTATTCCTTCCATAGCATTTTGAGAACAGTATTAAACAAGTTATATATTATCTTGGAAAATATATGAGGTTAGAAGTGTTTTTTCTTAGATTTGTAGCTTTTTATCTAAAATCTATTGTATAATTTTATTTGAAATCTTGTTTATGTGTTTTTGCATGTTGAATCTCTTTTAGGTGGTTATCATCTAAAGAAATTGATAAAAAATATATAAAATATTGGAAGAGAAAAATTCCACAGCTTATGTGTAAAATGCAAAAGTGTTTACCTCTATCTTTTTCAATGCTCAAGAACACTAGCTCATACATCAAGTTGAGGAGATTGAATTATGTGGACCTGTACAAACTAGGTCAATGTAGATGGTTGAGAGGTATGTGAAATTTATGAAGGGCTTGGTTTGACAAAGAGCATGTCTAGAGAGTTCTTTGATAGAGGGATATATGGTATACCAGACCATGGTGTACATTAGTGAATATCTTCTAAAGTTTGCAACAGATATCCATGTAGATCGCATTTGGGATCCCAACTCTAATGACAAATTCGAAGGGGGGTACTTGATGGGGAAAGGTAGATTGAGGAGGGTGAAAGGTAATTATAAGTTTTTTTTTTTTTGTAGTTTAATAATTCTTATCCATCATCAATATATATAAGTTGTTTCTAACTGTTGTAATTGTCTTCTTTATAGTTGGTCATGAATTGGATGCACTAAATTTTTATATTACAAACAATCTTGATTAGATGACGGTATAGATTGAAAAATCTCAAGAAATGTTTTGCTCATTAACATGGGATTGTGTTGCATCGTTGGTTAAAGAAGCTCATCGTAATGGAGATCCCAATGTTACGGTAATGGTACTTGATCCAATATATGGCTTAAGAGATACAAAGGTACGCATAAGATTACTAATCATGAGACATAAGTTTAATATCAACTCACAGATCGATGCAAATAATCTTGACATGTTTGAATAATTGTAGGTTAAACACTGTAAAGCTATGTACTACCACGGCTATAAATTTCACACAAAAAAGTTAGATGAAACAAAGAAAATGTGTGATTCCAGAATAAGTGTTGTCTTCGTGGTCACCAATATTTCATCTAGAATTGACATACATCCTCAACAATCTGAAAATCAATACTATGGCATTTTGGATGATATACTTGAGTGCGACTTTAATTTATTCAAAATAGTTCTTATTTTTGTCAAATGGTTCAGGTTATTACTGAATCAAAATGATCCTGATAGGACTGTTATTGAACATGATAGTGGATTTACTATGATTAATACAAGGTAATTTGAGCCAATCGGAGATGAGCCCTATGTTCTTCCAAGCCAATGCAAGCAAGTGTTTTACTTTGGTGTTCCACACAAACCAGGTTGGTCATTTGTTGTTAGACATGACCCAAGAGGAAGGCCAGTAAAGTATAATGTGATGGAAGAAGAAGATATTGAAGAAGCACAAGACAAAGTAAATGATTATCATGAACGATAGTTACCCAGTGATGAAGAAGAAGAAGATGGTGATGATTTTGGTCATGCTGACGATAATGGTGATAATCATGATGATGATGCTAATGATGATCATGATCATGGTGATGATCATGGCGATGGTGGTCATGATGATGATGGTGGTGGTGATGACGATGATCAAAGTGACAAGTACAATGATGGTGATGATGATGATGACATGGATGAAGATCATGATGATCAATGAAATGTCTAGGTAGGATCAATGTCAGCTATGATGGGGTCATGTATGAACAAATTTTTCTTTCCAAACCATATGTGCAGATATAAACATTAAGTAGAACATGTCAAATATTTTTTTAGATATACACATTGGTTACACCAATTTTTTGGCTAACTTAAGACAAATTATTTACATATACAATCTACTTTATTATTAATATTTTTTTTGGTAAGTCTATTACTTTAATTTCGCTACTGATTTCTAAGACTTACTAATTTTTTTCACAAGGCAACATGGAAGCACCATCTCAGACACCTTCAGCAGAGGTAAACATTAATTATTGTAATTTATAATGTTAATAAAGAAACAAATATCATATTATTATGTTCTTTTCTTTATGGCTTTGGAGTTATTTTGATACAATTTTACTGATATTTGATAAGAATCGATAGGAAAAAGCTAGAATGATCACTGATCAAATGCGATCTAAAATGCAGGCATCATTTCTACATGATAGTGCCCTTAGTGCTGACCCTGTATTCATCACCCAGAAAATTAAACAAAGATACATTGATGAACTTGTTAACATTATCATCAAGGGTGACAAAAGTGAGGAGAAAGAGGCACTGAGAAAAGAATTGGACTGTAGAATCCAATCTTTGAAGGTAAGTAGTAATTCGACTAAAGCAATAATAAAGTTCAATAGATGTTAATATTTTATAGTATCTTATGGATCATGATCTCTAATTTTATGTATTCTTGTATAGACATATGTGTTAGTTGCAACATCACATGGTGAACATGGTGAGGGTTGTCATGCACACCCTTCATGTAAGTAACACTTTCTTTGTTTGTTTTCATCAACATTATAACACTTACCTTTTTTTTTGTGGATGCTTCTGGCTAGTATCCCATTTGATCTTTATCCATTACAAATGTCTTTGCTAACAATATTGTATTCTTCAACTCATCATGAAGTGCGGACTCCTCCTTTGGTTGGCAGTCTAGTATTGCCTGGTGCATTGTCAGCAACAAGGACCATGCAAACATCCTCATCTATGCCCACTAGAACTGGTAAAACCTTGTTTTGCTATATTTTGTAATGTATTTCTACAAGTTGATGAACAAAAAAGTAGCATATCAGTGCTTAAATGATGTCTACAGAAGCCTTCATACACACAAACACATGTATACACACACCATACATACATACATACATACATACATACATACATACATACATACATACATACATACATACATACATACATACATAAATATATATATATATATATGTATGTATGTATGTATGTATGTATATATATATACCCACACATAGAGAGACATGGAGATAGGCAGAGAGGTATTTCTACAAGTTGATGAATAGTGAACCAGCATATCAGTGCTTAAACGATGTCTACAGAAGCATGCATGCCAACCATGGAGTGAACTAGATAAGAAGTCATGTAAAAACTTGTGTGTCACCCTAAATGTGGTGACTTACTCATATAAGTTTCTATTGATGATCAAGGGTGCATTGTAGAATGCTTACATTCTATAAGGCATTGATAGGGTGGCAATCTACTCTCACAGTCATAATAATGTGCACTAAGTTCTTAGTTGAGGCAAATACATATATGTTATGTGATATAATGCCCTACTATTAGTTGATACCATCAACTTAATTCAATAGCGTTACAATATCCCCTATCTTTATTTTTGAAGTCATTTTTATACAAATCTTTAGGCATCTTAGAAATAAACTTCTTTGGGGTTTCCATCCACTTGATGTTAATATTCTTCTTATGCTTTTCTGTTGAATCATTGAATTGCCTCTCTACTTTTCTTTCTACAAATGTGATCTTGGCATAGAAGGAAATGTTTAAGGTGGTTCTAAGGGCATCGATACTTAAATCTGTCAACACCCTTAACCCAACTATCACTTGCCCTTTATTCACATCATATTGTCTGAGACATGATGCATTCTAGGACTAGTTCTAGGCATTCCATAGGTATTGTAAAGGTTGCTACATGGTGCGATTGTCAAAAATTCAAGTGCACCAGCTAAATGAAAAGATGATCTAGTCAGGTTCAAATGGACTTCGGATTTTTGCAAATAATTCATTTCAATTCATTGGATGCTCAGTCAGGGAAAAGTATTAATGGATCAATTTATTCGAGCTCATTTGATGCTATTTAGAATCTAGATGATACTTAGACCTCTGTAGATACTACATTTGGATTTCTTATTTTTTAAAGGATTGGATGTAGGCAAAAGCTTATGGAAATGAACTTATGTTAAAATGGCATTGGATAGGTTCACATAGACAAAAGATCTCTGCCAATTATAAACTATGATTCATTGGCTAGCAAGCATGGATAAATCCAAGTGTATTAGATTTATTATGTGTGAATTGGTGCACTTCACTTGGGCATTAGTTTCTTGCTTATATTGAATTTTGTGGGATTTCTTACTGAAGCTGACATGTGGGGAAAACATATTGAATTTGTTTTGGACTAGTTGAAAGGGAAAAATCTACAATTGATTATCTTTCTTGTCTTAACAAATTTTGAGAAACTTTCAAAAGAGTACAGGCCTAACTTTGAATATTCTATCCAACTATGATGATATTTGAGCACTTGGGACAACCAATTTTGAGAATTTGGCTGATTTTGGAAAGGTGATAGCATTTTAGCGCTAAGCTGCACATAAGCGCATATAATATCTCTTGTTAGTTTATATGATATATATTTATCATACACACGACACACACATGTTCCATTTCACCTACCCTCATTATATCTACTCTTTACTCATATATTTCTCATTGCACACACCACACATGTACTTCTATTCTATATCTGCCCAATTCTATATGATGTTATATTGTATGACTTACACTCTTTTCCTCTCTTAATGATTTTCAATTATCTTGTATACCTTCATGTCTTCATGTAGAAATTTTTTTGTTTGAAATGGACGTAGCCTTTCAGTTTTGTCACCTTTCCTTTAATCACACTTATTTCTTAAACACATTTAATTATGCTTCTTCAGTTATGAATCACAAAATTTAAAACAATAATCATTATTTTCCTCTTTGAAATAATAAAATATTGCTCCTTTCTATGAATCACTGTCCTCAAACAAACTCTATAATTATTGTATCTTTTCTCTTAACAACTTTTCTACAACACACTCTAATCATTTGTTTCAATTTGTTGACTGATAGTCTTACTGATGTAATGTGATTGTTCATTCTGAATAAACTCAATTTGAATATCCAGCACTAAGATAATTTTGCTAGCTTATAGCTATATAATCCAACTATCAAGTATGTCAGTAAATTAAAGTCTTTTATAAAGTCCACCATATTAGGTTAAGTTGGTCATGACCAATTTGAAACATTATTCTACTTGGTCAGCATTATAATTTACATTTGTTTCTAGGCAAAAAATTAATTGGTCATATTAACAAAGTGTGAATGGTGGTGTCTCTCTGTCTTTCATTTCATTTGGTGTTTGCTTTAATTGTCATGATGTTTCAGTTGATAGACCAAGAGAGAGTAGCACTTCTGAAGCTGATCCATTTCCTAGAGCAGTCTGTGTGATTAGTACTAGTTCATATGAAGGGGCATTGCTGTTGAACAAGAAAACTATGTTTCCATTAAAAGAACAAAAGCTTCCAGGTGCTTTAAAATTGTTATTATTTAAAGTGTAAATTTAGTTTAATTTTACATTACTTGTTTTGGACTGATAAACCCTTTATGTTTTTGAAGGTAATAATGCTTTCCTTGATCATCTTTTTCATATGACATTGAGACTATTTGGACCCACCATACGTAAAAGGTAAGTAGTTTCATATCATTACTACATAATTTTTCTTTTCTTCCATTTATGGTAATATATTAAAGTTATTGATCTAACAATCTATTTGTTTTTAAAAAGGTGGAATTTACAAGCTGTGGAATTAAAAAATCAACTGATTGCATCTTTTGAGGAGAAATTTGGAAAAAACATTTTTGACACTAGCCTACTTCTCAAAAGAGCATCAAAGCATATAAAGAATATGAGGGATTAATATAGAAGGGCTCTTAAGGATAACCTAAAGTATGACCATCCTCCTATGATTCCATCGATGGAGTGGAATGAAATAATAGAAGATGCAAAGGAGAAAAGGCTATGTGAAAATAGAGTAAATGAAGCAACACAGGACAAAAAAAGGTATGTCATGATAGTATTAAGTACATTGTAATCATGCACAAATTATTGATATTTGTAAATATATAATCTAAGATTTTTGAAATTGTTCATAGATTGCAGGACACATCCATGGCTACAAAAGCGAGACTAGAAAAGTTTGGCCAACACAAACTTGGCTCTAGTGGCTATATGAATCTCCAGTCTCGACTTGTAATTATGAGCAATAAAATTTCATATTAATTTTTTTATATAATGTTGTAAACAATTTTTTTTTATGAAACCATAAATGGAAAACTGACGATATTAAGCAAAAAATACATGGCACAGAATTCAATGTGGAGGTCACAGATGAAGATAGAAAAATTTCCTTGAAGGAAGGCTATAAAGTTGTGGTTGCACACCTACACAAAGAATCTAAAAGCCTTGCCCAAGAATATAGTGCACCAAATGATATCTTATAGGTAAATTGGTCAGATGAAAAGTAAATGAAATTGAATAGTTGAGAAGATTTTTTTTGGTATTAGTTTTGAACGTAAATTGACTGCATAAAAATGTGCATAACATTTTACCGCAGCCTTCATATCCTACCACAGAACTTGCTCGTGACGAAGGCCATGATGTGCATTATAGTGGTGGAGGTATTAATTTACTATTGGAAATTAATTATGCAATTATGAATACAATTTAACATCTTCAATTGCAATTTGACATGTATCCTTTTTTTGAATATTTCAGAGCATGTTGAACATCATGGTGTAGGAGTGGAGCATGTTCCAAGTGTTCAACATGTTGACTTGGTGGTGGATCAAAATGTTAATGTACATGATGTGGCATTGTTAGGTAAGAAAAATGCATGTTATGTTGTACTAGTACTTAATTACAAATTTGTAATAGTTGAAAAAAGAAAAAGAGTATGCCAATTTATCCTGTTTACTTATTCTTGCAACAGAGCCCCCTTTAGTGTAGCAGCCTCCTACTCCTCCAAAGAGAAGGAGCCATCGTAATTTGACATTACATGTTCTAGAAGAGGAGGAGAATGATGCAGATATGGATGCTCCTATGAGAACTTTTCTTAAGAGACCTCAGAAAAACAAAAAGAAGAAATGATGTTTTAAAAATCTTCTTTGATAAACCTTGTTGGATAATGAAAGAACTTTTTTTTAAGTAATTATCTATGAATGATGCGTATTAATATTGATTTTTATTTTATTTCAATGAATATTGTTATGTGTTAATGAAGTCTTGATTAGTATTGTGTATTAATAAATTTTATATCATATTAATGAATGTTATGTGATTGTATTGATTGAATGTTATAGTTCATAAATGGATGAATGAATGAATGAAGTTTGTAATTAGATGATAATGGATAATTTAGATTGATGTTAGGGGGAGGGGGTGAGGCTGGATGAGCTTCCATCTTCACATGGTTGGCCTTGTTAAGTAGAGAATATTATAGTATTCTTGAAACCAAGTGAATCTCAAACTAACATAAAATGGACACTTTGCATGTGGTAGGTCTAAAATGATCCAGGACTACTACTGTCCATAACATGAATTTGTGAAATACGTTCTGATATCACCAATTTCAACACTCTATTCAAATAATAGTAGTGGCCTATAGTCTTAGCATGAATTTTGAGTAATGCCTCAGTCCCAATCCTTATTGAGATTCTTGTCTTCTAGCATATCTTTGACAAAACCTAGTGCAACTTTTGACTCACAAGAAAAGTTGACATTTAGTCCCCTGTTGGAGACATGACCACATGCTTTTAGCTCCTTTCCCTTTCTTGAACTATACACTTGCTCACCATCTCTTGGAAATGAGTTTAGCATCAATGTTCCTGCCAATCCTCCTTAATTGATGTTTCAGACATGCCTCATGTGAAGTGTAAAATTTTCAGACATGCCTCATGACAAAAATTCCAAGTTCCTAAAAAATAGAATGAATTAACACACACCTGTCAACATGATCATATCTAATAAATTCATGGTGCCTGAAAACATACGTGTCTTTAAAGATGAATACTTGAGCTTTGAACTAACTGGTGCCCTTGAAGATCAATACAAGAACTTTGAACTGACTATAGATGGTGTGCCTTTAAAGATCCATGCAAGTAGCAAGACCTTTAGGCTGACTATAGATGGCCATTATAGGTTCTTAAATAATTCCTTCATTAGCAAGATAATGTGCTACATAATTGGAGGTCACTTGCAATGTGAAAAGATGATAGAATCAAATTTCTCCCTAACCCAGATGCTTATTCTACATATTTATTGAGCATTCAATTCAAACTGTTCCTTTTATTAATTGCATTATCAACACTTTAGTCACCTTCAACTATTGGAATTCTCTGGTTTTGAGAGTATGCCAAATCCTGTTAGTAATGCTTCCTATTTTACTTCATTGTTTGTACTTATACCAAAGAATAGCAACCTTCCATAAATCTCCTTCAGTTAGAGTAGTTTTCTTAAGTCAACAAAATGTTCAATTTTTAGTGTTTTCATTATGGGGAGGGATGAAGTGAGTTTAACATAGAATGCAAATGTGATATGGGATTTATGTGTGGCTACCTACAATGTTTAATATTTGATCATTTCGTTCCCTTTATATATTTACATTCTCAAGGTAGATTTGGCAAAGTCATTGTGGTCTAGCAATTGTGACTTGTGAGTCCTTCTAAACTTGTTATTGTTGAATATAATGAATAGGTGATAGCTACCCTAAGAGAATTTGGGCTCGAGTCATCAAACTTGATTCTTGGAATCAACTTCACCAAGAGTAATGAGTGGACTGGTATCAAAATCCTCTCACACAAAAAGTTTTGGATTTGTTTAGTTTAACTAAACTAGGCATTGTAATTCAATAGGTTTATTTTTTTGATAAATGTAAGGAAGTACTCTTTTAATAGGTGAAGTTTGCATGAGATTGGCAACATACCAAACCCATATGAGCAAGTGATTTCAATCATTGGTTGAACTATGTCTCCATTTGATGAAGATAATATGATCCCCTATTTTGGCTTTGGCGATGGTTTGTACTTATAATTTTTTTTTACATTAAATAATACAACTTTGTGGAAATGCATTACACATAGATATAGGCTATCATGTGATGCACATGGTTGCCATTATCTTCTTTGGAATTATAGATTCTATCAAGTTTAAATACTATTTTTTGGATATTACAACATCTATGCATGACCATTCAATGTTTAGCTTCTTTCCAGATTTTTGACCTTGCCATGGGTTTGAAGAGGCTCTTACACAGTATAGGGAGATTGTTCCACATTTGAGACTGGCTGGTTTGAATCTTAAACAACCTCCTATTTTTGCTTTCTTTTTTAGTATATGTTAATCTAAGTTGGTTACCAATTTTACAATGTTACTAAAAGTTTGATCACCTCTTTTGGAAAAGCTATCAATTACATTCTTCTTTGAGTCATGGTTCAAGGGAAATTGCATGAATTCAGTCATACTAAGTGCTTTGACAATAGAATTGGCATGCAATTTGAGAATAAATGATAGTGCATAGTAGCATTAGTTGACTGAGCTGACAAATTTGTTTATAAGAGTCATCACTCAACCGACATTCCTATTCAGTCTTGTCCATAGATATCCAAGAAACTAAAGCTTATTTTTTATGTATTTTTAAATAATTGTAAGAAATATCTAATGAAGTAAAATAAATCACAGTACGTCAATGCTCCAATCCTTATTGTGAATCTTGTCCCAATCAATCTCTAGATGAAACGGGGACACAAAGTGACTGGTAAAATGGTGAATAACACCTAAATGTCTGAAACTTTTATCCTTATATATTTGAAGGTCACTCCAGTGAATCCCAACTAGTTCCATTACTTCTTGTTGAGAAATCCCAACATTGACACCCAACTGAGATTGATCCCCAAGACCAATGCATCGCATGAAGAAACTACATTCCCAAGTGCCATAACAAGTGTGATGCACTCTTAGTCTACCTCTTTATGCAGAATCTAAATAAATGTTCTTGCATTTTTAGTCACTTTATGTCGAAGGTGAATGCATATAATGACTTCTTGCAATAGTTAGGTAATTGGTCACTAGTGGCCAAAGTAATATAGCATAAATGGCACAAAGAAAAATCTTTGGGAATTTATTGGCTTTCTGGTTTCACTTATTAGCTGTATGAACTTTTTGTGCAGCACTCCTTTTGGTTCTGACAAGAGAGTTGGCACTTCAAACATCACAAGTATGCAAAGAGCTTGCCAAGCGTTTGAAAATTCAAATAATGGTTACCACAGGGGGAACTAGTATGATTCTGATAGGAGTAAGATATAGCAATATTCATTTGAAATTGTACCAGACACTTGCATTTTTTATCTTAATTTGCTAGATGATATTATCATTATTAAGTATAGGATACGAGCTTGAGGGAAGTGGGCCTAATTTACAAGACATTGAAATCAAATGTATATGTTTCTACAAAATCTATTATGAACTTGTAATCATATATCTCATACCATATAGGTTGCAAAAAACTAAAAGCTATTGTATTTCTTCATTGTAGTTTTAGGGATAATGCAATATTATTATACTTGTGATTAGAGCAAAGTTTTGTTGTTGTAGTTGTATGAATAAGTAAGAAAAACTATGGAATCTCCAAGTTTTTTGACCAAACTAAATACCTTAACTGAAAGTGGAGAAGTCATAGTTGATGACCCAAGATTAATTGAGGTTGAAGGTTAGTAATATGCTTCTTCATGTAATTTCTCTTCTTCCAAATGTAAACAATTTTGTTTATGTGTTTGGAGCTTGTATAGATGCTCTAAAGCATTTACCTGATCTATAAAATATTAATGATGATTAGTGAGAGACTGAATAGGATGTTTACAATGTTTATGCTCTTAAGGGATACAATGGTTAATGTAAGCCTAGAAGATCCAAGTTGGTGGCTTTGGGTTATAGATAATATGGTCCCAAGGAATGTGGTGGAGAAGTGTGGTTTATACAATGAAGGGTTCATTGTTGTTATAGAGGAAGATATAATGGATGTAATTTCCATATTCATTGTGAATTGTATTCTCTCTGATTCACATAGAAAGGTTTGGATCAAGTTTAGCATACATAGAGTCTGGAATAGTGCCTTTTATCTCTAGCAGGTTCTTCTCTAAGTTCATAAATACTAAACAATTGAGTTTTCTATTATAGCTTGATTTCTCAATTTGATCTAACATGCCTTCTTCTCAATTCTCACCATGATCTTTTTCAAATCTAGTTTCCACTTTTTCCTCTCCCCTGCATTTCATCTACTATTATCAAAGTACAAAAGCTCACATAGTCTTTTATCTTATTCTTTGATCTTCCTCTAATGAAAGTATTAATGATATATCATAGATAGGGTCTGCCTTTTGAAGTTCAGTAAATAATTAACAATAGAGTTTTCTATTATAGCTTGATCATCCTCAACATACCTGTATAGTATTTCTCAATCTGATCTAACTTTCTCAATTCTCATTGTCATCTTTTTCAAATCTGGTTTCCACTTTTCCTCTCCTCTTCAATGGGATGCATCTCCTTTCGTACCCCTTAGACTCCCACTAGTGCATTAGCACCAGTTGTTTCAAGGGTCACACAAGACCAACACAGGGTGATTAACTAACAGGGTTAGTATTAATACTGTTCAATCTATGATGCTATTACTTCCCTCATGTCTTATTTACTTATTGATATCGTTGATATTTCTCTTTCCCTTTCAATATATTAATATATTTTAAGAAATTCAATTATTAAGGCACAACAAGTGATGGTGGCATTCAAATTTTAAATTATTATACATTGTAGAAACTAGGTCCCCTATTGCCCCTTGTTTTTGTCCTAAAAGCACCATGGAGCATTGTTTATATACCATTTGACACTTAGTTCTAACTTCTTGGGCTTGTAAAATCCAAAATTTTGGCCTCACAACCCTGCTGTGAACAAGAATTTGAGCATCATTTCATTTCTTCTAAAATTTCAAATATTTTATAAAGTTCTAGAGTACCTTCACCTTCACAATGAGTATAATTTCACTTGTGTCACAAACAAATAAAAATTACCTTTTAAGTTTATTGTTAAACTTTTCAACCTTAACTGTAGTATCCATTCATATTTGAAGCAGACAAAAATTAAGATCTCGAGCCTTCATGTATCAAAAATTTGTGATTGAACTATTTTATTACATCAAATAATGTTCTTTGATAATACATTTCAATGGAAAATAGTGTTATTGAGTGGCTTTTGTAGCTTACAAGATCTCCTCCACATTGTTTTCACCTAAACAAGCTTTTTAGAGGCAATTTGTGGATCTAAATATCATGCACCTAAGTAATTTCAGAACTGTGATCATTTAAGAATCTTTGTAAAAGGCCAAATTTTTGTTCTTCACAAGAATGAATTTTAGGGTCTTGTTACTCAGCAATAGCTTGTTTATATAAATTGTGATTAAGTTGTTTAATTACATCAAATAGTGCTATTTGAACTTTTCCAAGGGATCAAATTTTGTAACTTTCCTTGATGATACAGTTAACCATATTTCTATAAAATTGAAATGCAAAGAATTTAACTAAAAAGATACCAAATTCATGCAACAACCATGACAATTACTAGGACTTAACACTCTGTAACAAATCATATATTCCAAGTACACACATTAACTTCTTGAATGCATATACATGTCTGTAAGTGATATAACAGGTAACCAACACTTTAAGGTCATAACATCTTAGGATTTTGTGCTTATCAAAAAATAGAAAACTAGCCTTTGCATCTCACAAAATATGGTATCCCCCTTTTTTATGAGGACATATGGTGTTGATTGGATCAAAACTTGCACATTACAAGCAAGTTAGTATACTTTGATTAATATCATATTGCACACATATATGTGGAGCTTCTTGATACACGGTAGTTGTATGTGTCTACAACTCCTACCATATGTAATTATATTGTAACTTCCATCAAACTATACAGCTGAGAGAGCTTGAGGAAACAATAATCATATACATAACTATTGTTCATCCATGTCATTTGTTTTGTATGAAACCAAAGTATCCACTCTTTGTATCTACAACACGAAATAATGAAATCATTCAATTAAATCAAACAATTAGTGTAAAATGGAATTGCACATCATGCACCTTCAACTTCTAGAAACTCTAAGCAATGGTTATGACAATCCATATGGGGATGACAAAAAACCTCAGATTATGTGAAGAAAACTTGAGAATTGAGAAACAAATGCACTTACACTAGTGTCAAAAGCATGCGATTTCACAACTTGAGCATTCTTTATTAGTCTGGCATCAGTCTCTAGCCAAGTTAACGGGACTAACAAATCCCTATCTATGTATGCAAGTACATCAAATATGCCTGCACCAACAAAATAGCTTCAATTAAGTCTATCAAATTTCCACAATCCATGTTAAATGTTTATTTTCTTCTAGGATTGATTGCGTGATGGTTTTTTAGCATCAATGTTTCAGATCATACTAAATGATCCATCATCAGGATGCAGGAGAACAAAAGAAAATAGTACCCTTGAAAGAAAAATTAGCAATATTAACAAAATTAACAATATTAGATTTCCACAATCCATTTGTAATGCAAGTTCATTTTGGATTTGATTGTGTGTGTTTTTTAGCATAATGGTTTCAAATCACTCTCCATAATCCATCATTAGTCAGATGAGAGAGTGCAGGATGCATGCAAAATGTCATATCATATGCAAGGCATGTGAACTATTTTATTGAATGCCTGAAAAAGAATTTACAGCTAAGCATTGGTCAAAATTTCTACCTTCATTGGTCAAAACTTCTACCAACACTAGGGTGTTTTCTACCTTCATTGGTCAAACTTTTCTACCTTCATTGGTCAAAATTTCTACCAACGCTTGGGTGTTTTCTACCTTCATTGGTCAAAATTTCTACCAATGCTTGGGTCGTTTCTAGCTTCATTGGTCAAAATTTTGTACCAATGCTTGGGTGTTTTCCACCTTCATTGGTCAAAATTTTCTACCTTCATTGGTTGAAATTTTCTACCTTCATTGGTCAAAATTTTGACCACTTCCTAGTAGAACTTGCACCATGTCTTTGGAAGGTTTTTGACCAATAGATTGGTCAAAATTTTGACCAACCAGTAGGTTGGTCAGAATTTGGACAAGAAAAATTTTGACCAATGGATTGGTCAAATTTGGTTGAAAATTGGGTCAAAATTTTGACCAATAAAGGTCAAAAAATGAGCCCAAATGTACTAGTGTAGGAGTTGGTAGATCAAATACAATGTATGCAAGAAGAGCTCACTACTCTAACATGCATCTATACAATAAAGTTCTTCACAAGAGTAGATATACATACAATACTTTATGACTGTTGTAATTCATACTTTCTCTAATCATACATAAGATCTCACATCACATAAGGATCATATAAATTTCAAGTTGTCCATACAATAGTTCGCATATCATATGACTTTCACATATAGCACAATTATTTGCACAAGATAAGATATTTACTTCACAATTTAGTAATTTTTTACTCAGTTGGCCTTCATGTCTTCACACGCTTAATATAATATAAAATAACTTATGGATTAATATCCATAAAGTTGGCTCATCATGACTATTGTCACAAAATTTTGCACCCTTGCCTGAAGTTTGATCTAAATGCAACCTTGTGAAACATGGAAACAATCTCCAAGTTGTGGGACTTGAACAATGAGATTGAGTCTCCGAAGAAGGCTAACTTTGTTACTATCAGGGTGAACCCAAAAACTTCTTGAGAGAGAAAGGAGGAAGGAAATGCATGAAAATCAAACAAACCTAATCCAATCTAAAGGCGTGATACACCAAAATAGTATGTTAAGTCTTATCTCTGCCTAGAAAAGCACAGTTCATCAATACAATCTTAAAGTACAATATTTCAATCCTTTCTTAACTCAATAACCATATATAGATTAGAAACCAACAGAATTCTATAAGGAAGGGGCTTTATTCTATATTATTCAAAGTGCAAATAGATAAAATCATACAGTTAAAGAATGGGAGCAATACATCAAAATAAGGCAAGGAAATATTGCACAACATAATAATGGAAGAAAGAAATACAAAAAAGAATTATATTCACTCAAAGGAAAAGGAAATTATAGTAGTAGAGTATACAATATATCTGATATAGAATTAGAGAAAAGAAAGACCCTTGAAAGGGTTACAAAAAATTCTTTTATAGCTCAAGCATAACTGAGAAAACTTCTACTGAAAGCCAAAACTCAATTTATGAGCTTAAGGGGCTTTCTAATGAATGGTCCATAAGGCACAAAACTTGGTGAAGGTTTTGCAAATGGGGTTGCAAGCTTTGGGTCTAACCATGAAGGAAACTCCATAGTTAAGTGTGCTTAGGTTGGAGTAGTATTGGGATGGGTGACCTCCTTGGAAGTCTTGGTAATTCACCCCTGTGAGCATCACCTAGATCCAATGAGTGCTAAGTGTTCCATTTATTCTCATGAGGGATGGATTCATGTTGAATCACTACTCATGAAACATGGGTCAATGATTTTGACTCAAAATCACACAGTTAAATCCTAATAGCAATATCACAATTCAACTACTACTTTCAAGTCGTAGAGAACAATCACTCTGAATTTGGGGAAGATTTGATCGGGTGCAATGCCCATATGTAGGAAATATAATCTTTACATGCAACTCAAGCCTTGAAAAGATAGAAATGATGGCCACAACTACTCTAATTGGGTAGATGGATAACCATGGCAGTGGTAGGAGGAAATTCACATTCATCAGGCATGCAAAACACTCAAAATAGTAGTTGCAAGTGATCAAGGACATGTTCACCATTAAAGAGCTGCTTGATTTTGTGTTCATGACCATGCCAGGTTAGCTATGTCATCATTCAACAGAATTCAACAATCAAACCTGCCACACGGCCCTATAACCTTTAAGAATTCTGCCACCTTGCCCAGCTTATCTAACTATTTTTTTGATTTGTGCCTACTCTTTTTCATGGCTTCACAACTTATTTTCTTATTTAACTATTTGGTCTTGTGAAACTACAATGTCTTCATCTCATGCCTTTACCACTTCTTTACAACTTGAAAATACTTTAGCACTCTAACTGCAATGACCTTGTGATGACCATGAAATTGACTGCTTCGCATCTTCATAACTGCCAAGACTTAACATCCCTCTAACCATGTGATGTTGTGATACCTCAATCTTTATCTGTGTCACACAATCGGAACTATCAAAGACCAAACATGTTTGGAGCATGTGATGTTGTTCCAATGACTAACTTAACTATTTTAACCCTTTATCATGACTTCGTGACTTGAAATGTTTATTCAAGACTTAACCATGTGAAGCCGCAATGACTGTCAACCTAATTGTTCTTTAATTTATCTCAACCTTGCAAACTTGAATGTCTTCAATGCTTACTGACTTGTGACACTATGATAACTTCTAAACTAACCACTTCATGTCATCACAAGCTCACAATTGTATTCCTTCATTAACTATGTTGACCTCCAAAGCTGCAAAGACATCTTTAACTATTGATCACTTTACCACAACCTTAACTCTTAACCCATCCTTTATCCCTATGAAGCCATGAAAATAGGATTTTTCCACCTTGCCACTTTGACCTAGGGTTTTCTTTAACCATCCACAATGATGCAAAACATCAAATTTGACTGCAACTATTTGACTTTTGCAATTTTGCAACTTGAAACACTGAAGCTTTTCAATGGAGTGATATCGATTCAATTTTTCTTCTTTTATTAGACAAGATACTCCTTTGAAAATTGATGAACATTAAATTGTCTCATACCCTATGATGGCATGAATGATGGGCTTGTGCAGCTTCATAGCCTTAATCACAGTTTGTTCTAAACCATGTGCGATGGTGCAATTATAATGCATTTTGCAACCTCACTACCTAACCTCAGGTTAATCCTTTACCACTTGCAATAATGTGATAACAATTAAATGGAATGCTATGTTTTGACTTCTGCAACTTCACAACTTGAATCCTTTTAAGCTTGATGTTGCTTGTGATCATGCAATTGATGGTGAATTTATTTGTTTCACACCTTTGTAGCCCTTGTAACAGTTAAGACATAAACTATAGTGATAGGGTAATGAAAGGATTTCACATTATCGCAACTCAAAATATTCATAAGGAATATTGACATACTATATTAAAAATGATTAAAACTTAGGGATATAAAAGAAAAGAGCGTATAACCAAAGTTTTATGTATCTCTTTTATGTTTGCATGGCAATCTATGAATAACTTAAAGGACACATACATGGCTATCACCCTGTGTTTTATGAGACTGAAAACATTTTGAAAAAATTTGGGGGGGGGGGGGGGGTGGCAGCTAAAAATGGCTAACAATGACTTACTAATTGTCACCAAAATAATTTCGTAAGTCATACAACTCAATTCTCTGCTATGCTCTATTCTGCTCTTTCAAATGCCTGCACTGGCATTTCAACTTTAATTTGTATGTTACTATCCGTACACATCTATGCACTGGAAAATGTCATCATGATACTATCATAAAGCTATCCTCAACTATGTATAAGCTAATTTGAAGTGTGTCATCTGTACACATCATATATGTCTCTGTGTTGCTGCAAACTGTTTAATGCTTAGACAATTTTCTAACTCTAAATGCATAAATGAAATGTCGAATATATGTTTCCCTAAATAACAACACTCAAGACATCTTACTGACCATATTTCCAAAAATATACCCCTTTAGCATTGATGGCAAAATTGGCTAAGTCCCAAAATGATGTCATAGAAAACAAAAACAAGTAAAAGCAACATCACAAAATTGTCTTCAAAACATAACAATTTTATTCATGTTTTGATGGATCATTACATTCCTTATCACTCCATACACTGATACATAACTGTACTCCCCCTTACATATATAATCATATAATTTACATATTAATACTCCTTTCCATACATACAATTTTGCTTACATATTACTCCCCCTTTGACATCAATGACAAAGGTATCATAAAAACTCTATACAAAAACTTTGTGGCCTGCTACTAATCAACTTGATATCCTAGAAAAAAATCTTCATATACAAGTTTCAGTCTTTCCACTTCCATCTTCTAGTTCTCCTTCACTATATCAAAGATACTAATTAGTGCATAAGATGTCACTTCAACTGCACTCAAGTTAGTATAGGAAAACTTCTCATAGGAAGCCTTTCTTTGCAAGACATTCCTCCAGTTGCCTCTACAAAATGTTGATCTTTGGTGATAGATTTCTCTAAGAGTAGAGAACCTATTTGTTTCCTTTTCCTTATCAGACTTCAAACCTCTTATCACATTATGGATCTTCTCCACTTCTATTCCATAGTCCTCAATACTAGTCTTAGGGAGCTGTAATTTTGTAGTGAGTGTATCAAGATCACTCAACTTGCCCTTTATCTAACTCTCAAAGTCTATTAGGTAATTATATGATAGTGTGCACTATCCATAGAACTTCTCACCTTCATCAATGTGTCTCCTTAACTCCTTGATACTTACATCAAGTACCTTAAGTTATTTCTCACATTCATGCACACTATATCAAAAAGTATTGCATCATGCTTGGCTAGTGCTTGTGCTAAAGCTACCTCAAATAATGTTGTGAATTCCTTATCAAAGGTCTTCACCAATTCCTTTACTTTCAACTATAAGTCTGGATTAGCTACAATTTTTGTAACTATCTTCTCTATTCTATCCAAGACTTTAGTTAGTGTCTTCTCCAAAGACTTCACAGATTTGTTCTTTTGGAGCAACTTGATCAAATAACTCACTAGTCCCTTCTAATCATCATCATCATCAGATGGTACTGTTACTATTGTTGCTACTACTACTACTAGAGTTACTATTGGAATGAGTGTAACTTCTTTTAGTTCATCACTCTTCTTCTCTTCCTCAACCTTCTTCCTCTCTTCTTCCAATCTCTTAGCTTCTTTCTTTGATTTTTCTTCTACTTTCTTCCTTCCTCTTCCTCTTATTTCTTCTTTCTTTCCTCTTCTTGTTTCTTTTCCTTTTCCTCTTCTTATTTCTTTTTCTTTTCTTCTTCTTCTTGATTTTTCTTTTCCTCTTCTATCCTCTTTTCCTCTACTAACCTCTCTATTTCTTTCTTCTTCTCTCCTCTTTACTTCTTGTTTTCTCTTCTCCTCAATCTATTTCTTCTTTTCCTCTTCTTCATCATCATTAGAGATGGTGTATACTATGATATTGCCAAGAATGGATGTTCCATACACTACAAAAGGGTTCTCCTTTGTATCCACTATTATATGTATATTATCTACTTGCATGGATTCAGTACCCATAACTATGTGCTCACTTGCACATAAGTTTGGATCTCAGGTTTGGATTGTGCACTCACCTTTGCTACTATAGGTAATGAGGTCATGTATTTCACAATGGCCTCCTCTATTTCCTTTTTCGCATCCTCATAGTTTCCTCCCATTAGAAGAATTGTTCTTCTTTTGTTCCTCAACAAGGGCTCAATACCCTTCAAAATTCTATCTAAATAACTTCAGATAAATTATTGATCATAGTCTCTCTTAACTTAGTGTCTTCTTTAGTCACTCTTTTCTTTCTATTCAATAACCTATTATATAGGTCCTCTAGAATCTTATTTTGAATGCTATCAAATCTCTTATTCTGCAAAATCATATTCCTCACTATGGCATTTTCTAGTTGCCTTTCATCCATATTATTGTATAAACTATAATACTTATTTAACTATACAAAATTTTCATCATTAATGATTTGCATGTTAAGGTTTTCTACCTTTGGCTTCCATGCTTTCTTTCCTAGTGGGGTTCTGCCTTCTTGTGTAGCTTGCTCTATTGGTCTATCCTTGACTTCATCCTCAGAATCACTGACTTCCAGTGTCTTCCTTCTCTTTCCTTGTCCACTGGTAGTATGCTTGACCCTTTTCTTGGTGGATGGTGTTGGTTCTTGCTTAAAGTTCTCCAATATTTCTAACTTTCTCTACACAATAGGTGTTTCCACGTCTGACTACCTCCTTGGTTGATCACTTCTTGTTCTCATTGGTTGTACTTGTGTAACTAATGCATATGGTACTTATGCACTCTATTTGAAAATGGTTACACCTTCAAAAGGTGTTGCAACAGTTGTTTCTATCACTTTAGATTGCCCACTTGCCTTCATTTCTAGTGCAATGGCTTTGACTTCATTAAAATCCTCACAATTCATACCTAATTCCTTTAGGATGGAATCAATCTTATTTTCCATACTCTTCTTTATCTCTTTACTATGAAGTTCATAATGTGTCATCTTCTCTTCATAGGTTCCCCATCTAGGGCACTTAGTATTCTTCTCGGGTTGGAGTATGATCTATGCAGACTCTTCGATAGTTTTGTGCTCATCTTATATCCCATGAGCTCTATAAACATTACACTTGGTTCTACAGCTTCCATGTAGGTGTTATCAGTTTCCACCATGAAGCATATATCATCCTTATACTTCTCCACCATGGAGGGAGGTATTTTGTACCTCTGTTTCATTTTAGTCTATAAATTCTTTATCATTCTATCAATGTCATTATCTCTAAAATTATTTAGCTTTGATATATAACATTGAGTTACCAACTTCATTGCACACTCATTGCTCTCCCAATTAGTCATCCTTGTGAACTTCTTTGTTGCATAGAAAAAAAAGAGTCAATAAGGACTCAAATCTAAATATTGTGTTCTTGGTCATCTTCAATTTTGCAATGTTGTCCAACAAATGTAATCTAATTATCTCACACATATTCACTTTCCTTTCCTAAACTATCATTACATAAGCTATGTACAAGAATCCAACTGGCACTAAGTTAACCCTTGAACCATTGTTAAACTTGTATTCTAAGATCTTACTCAATAGCTTTACTCCTTTGTCCTAAATTGTATCAACCTTCATTTTTTTTCTATCAAATTTTATAGTTAGGTTTGTTTCAACCATCTTGCTTATAATATTTTCATTTATAGTATTACATCCCTCATTACTTAGTCTTGTGACCTAGTGAATTAGGTCATTATCAATTGCGACATGCTCATCTGCTAACCAGAACATTTCATCATGTATCCTACTCAAAATGATTCAGGTCTAATCATGATTATCAAACTTAGTATAAAAAATATACTTCACTAGGTTCAACTCATTCAGGAGAGCATAAAATAACTTTAAGGTTAGGTCTTTATTACACATGACTCCTAATTCCTTGTGTATATCCTCATCTCCTATACTCTTAATCGTGCAGTGGATATAACTTCTAATGTCTTCTACGTGAAGCACATTCTATAGGTCTTGTGAAAATGTGCAAATCATCCACAACAGAAGTAAATGGATGTTTCTTGAATACATATCTTGGCCTTTCACTAATATCATAAACTAATTGTCTAGCCATTGTATCTCTAACTATATGCATTAAAAGCTTAATTCGAGCTCCCTAAAATACCTTAAAATCATGTTTTAGGGCTTCTGCAACTTCGTGCTTCAAGATTTTTCCAAATTATTGTCAAGATTCTCTTTAATCCTCTTTAGACACTTCACATGATCAAATGGTACTCAAAATCTTGTTTGTGATCCTTAAACAAATTCAAATTACACTACACATTAAATGCGTATTCACCACAAATTCACAAACTGTCTCTATTTACCAGTAGCTTTGTTTTCTTTCTCAGATCTTCCTAAGATCATATCATTGCTTGCACACTTGATCATAGCTTCCTTTCTATGTCTTCTACCTTTGGTTAACTACGTAACTTCTAATCCTTTCTCTACCATTAGTTCTGACAAACTGATGCTCTGTCTCTACTACAACTACTCAATTCAGATAGAATGTGTTACAAATAATTACTGACTTCAATTTCTCGTTAGGTGCATTGAAATATTTTTCCTCCAAAATTGTATAAGAACTTTTTGGATCCTTAGCTTTCACAAATGCTTCCTTGAATTCGTCAACATATTCCTTGATTGCTTCCTTCTAACTATTATCACTACCATTTCCATTCCTTATGTCATTTCTATTGTTGTTCCTTCTATTATTAGGATTCTTATTGAAATTCCTTCCATCCATTCTACAATATATTCCTATTTGTCCAATTTTTTACATAACTGACATACAAGTGCATTTCTCCTTCGATTGGTTTCATTCTAACTATCAAGTGCTCTGTAATTCCTTGAAATGTGAATAGGATTGTTACACTTGTAACATACAAACTATTAATTTTCTCCATTAGATCTTCCTCCATCATTAGATCTGCTTTGTGATCTCCTTCTTTCATTACCTATAGGGTTAGTGTTCCTAAACATTCTACTATTTGAATTAATACCATCAAACTTAGGTTTCTTACAATCTTACTACTTTATGTCCATAGCCACAACAATTATAATAATAGAAATTAGTAATAGGTTTAAAAGAATTACCTATGTAATCTCTTTTCATATGACCAACTTCATTACATATGAAACATCTACCTTTGAACTCATGTCTCACTTCCTTGGGTGGTTCATCATGCTTAGGTTTATCAACTTTCTCTATTTTCTTAGGTTCATCATGTTTCACTAGCAAATCAACTAATTCAATCTCTTTTGATACTTTAATAGTTGTGCTTGATTCTACCTTACTCATATTAGATTCTTTAGGGGATTCAACAATTGGATTTGGTTCTCTTCTAATTTCAACTTTCTTGGCTGATTTCTCGCCAATAAGATATCCAAGTCCTATCTTATCATAGCATTGGACACACAACAAGATATTGTAGACTAGTAGGCCAAGTCTAGATGAGTGCTTGAAGGAAAGAAGTTTAAAGGGACTTGAGCTAAAGGTATGATGATGTCATACAAGAGAGAGGCACCTAAGTTGAACAAGGAGAAATTATCTTGATGGAAAAATAGAATGAGGCTACACTTATATGGAGTTGGAGATCATGCTTTAAATTTCTTAGAGAACGCATATATTACTCCTACTGGTCCTATGATTGTTGATGAAAAGAATTAGAAAATATAACATAATAGTTTGATGATTGAAATTACATCTACCCTTAATAATTTAGAATTTAATGATATCAAGAACTACACCAATGCTAAAGAGATGTAGGAAAATCTAGTGCTTATACATGGCAGAGATGAGAATATGTGAAGAGATCAATCTGAGAGTATGAGAGGAAAATATGATGACATGATAATGAAGGTGAGAATTTTGTATAATATTTGAACCAAATCAAGAAAGAAGTGAATGCAATCAGAGCTGCTAAAGGAGTTATCAGTGATAGTATAGTTGTAAGTAAAGTTCTTAGAACACTCTTACCCATTTATGCTATAAAATTTTATGTAATTCAAGAAGTAACAAATATACCTTGTAATGCTCTTACGCCTGATGGTTTAGTTGGTTGGTTGACTACATTTGAATTAAATAATTATGATAATAGTATTCCTACACTTAGGAATGCTTTCAAGTCTTCTCTAACCATTGGTAGTTCAAAGAAAGAGAAGAGCACTAAAGATGAAAGTGAGTAAGAATCAAAAGATGATATAGCTGAGATTGAAGCATTTCTTACAAGGAGGTTACCTAGAGGCAAAGGTGAATTCAAAGGTAAATTACCTCTAATATGTTTCAAATGTAATGAAGTAGGACATTTTGCAGCTAGATGTCCTAACAAGTATATGGATTACAAGAAAGACAAAAATGACAAGAAGGATCACAAGTACATGAAGAACAAAGACTATAAAGACAAAGGGAAGAAATCATGTTATATTGTTGAGGAAGAACACACCGATTCAAATACTAAAGATGAGAAAGAGGAAATAAAAGTGGTGTATGTTGTTATTAAAGAACCCTAATGAGGGAAGGTATGAAGAAGGTAAAGAACTTATTTCACATGTTAGTAATAATAATACTTGCATAATTGAAAGTGGATGCTCACATCATATGACTAGTGATCTTAGTAAGTTTAACAAAATTGAAGAATGTAATGGTGGAATTATTAAGCTAGGGAATGATATTCCATGTCTAGTGAAAGGTAGAGGATCATTGATGCTTAATGATAAAATAAAAGGTGACAATGCATATTGGGTTCAAGGACTAAGATATAATCCATTGAATGTTGCTCAGTTAAACAATACAAGTCATAAGCTTGAATTTAGAATAGGAAAGTGAAAATCTTTGATGATGATGGAAGTTTAGTTGAAGTTGGTGAACAAACTAAAGGTGATATATTCTACCTTAATCCTACAATTGATACTTTCTTGTTTGCAAAAGTTGAAGATGTATGGTTGTAACACAAAAGGTTATATCATGTTAACTTTGAGA
Organism: Cupressus sempervirens; assembly: GCA_028749045.1. Taxonomy (NCBI): domain Eukaryota; kingdom Viridiplantae; phylum Streptophyta; class Pinopsida; order Cupressales; family Cupressaceae; genus Cupressus; species Cupressus sempervirens. The sequence goes on along the minus strand of CM053783.1, from coordinate 337,175,910 downwards.
ACATAGTTAATGTCAATATAAATTAAAGAGTTAGAGGCCTACTGAATCTACAAAAGCCTAGGAATGATATATGCAAAGAATTTCAACTTGATAAGATGACAAAGTCAAGTTTTTCAAGTAAGACACATACTTCTAATGATATCTTGGAACTTGTACACATTGATCTGTGTGGACCAATATGTGTGGAAAGTTATTATGGTGACAAATATTTCATACTATTTGTTGATGACTATTCTAGGATGATGACTATCATGTTCATGAAAGTTAAGTCACATGCTTTTGACATGTTAAAATGGTACAAAGATAGAGTTGAAAAGGAGACTAGTGAACAATTAAAATGTTTAAGATCTAAAAGAGGTGGTGAGTTTATTTCTGTTCATTTTACCTCTATGCCAAAATTGGAATTAAGAGACAATAATCTACCCTAGGGACACCACAACACAATGGAGTTGTTGAAGGAAGAAACATGTTTCTTTTTTATTGTGCAAGGACACTAATTATTGAAAAAGGAATTGTTGAAATATTTTGGAAATAAGTGGTTAACACTATAGTTTATACTCTCAGCTAAGTTCTACTAAAGAATGGAACAAAAAAGACACCTTATGAAATTTGGTATGGTGATACACCTAATGTGAGTTATTTAAAAGTATTTGGAAGTATATGCTACATTTACAAAGATGCAAGAAATGGTAAATTTGATTCTAAAGGTGATGAAGGTATTTTCCTTGGTTATTCCTCTAAGAGAAAAGCCTATAAATGTTTGAATAGAACTACTAATGCAATGACTGATAGTGTGAATGTGAAAATTGATGATTTTGTAGAAAATAATAATAAGGATAGAAAAAAGGAACCTAATGATTACAGTAAGTTTATCTATATCTATGATGATACACCTAATGTAGTGTCTAAGCGATAGCAGAACAACTAGAGTAGAATGAAGAGCCCCAACTAGGCGAAGATAATGTTAAGAATTAGAGAATACAACCTATCCTATAAAAATATGTGAGAAAGAATTCATCACCTAAACAAATCATTGGATTCATGAAACTAAGTTGAAGAACCCTGCATGTTTAATTTCTAAATTTGAACCTAGAACTATGAAAGTTGTACTTGACAATGAAGATTGGATAAATTCTATGAATGATGAGATTGATCATATTGAGAAAAAAAAACACATGGACACTTGTACCTAGACCAAGTGATAAGTATATGATTGGAATAAAATGGATTTTCAAAAAAAAACTAAATAAAAATAGTGAAGTTGTAAGGAACAAGGAAAGACTGGTTTGCAAAGGATATGCTTCAGAAGAGGGAATTGATTATGGTAAGACTATTTCCCATGTTGCAAGATTGGAAGAAGTCAGAAATTTGTTGGCCTATGTTACTTACAAGAGATTAAAATTGTATCAAATTGATGTTAAATCTACATTTGTGAATGCAATACTTGAAGAGGAAGTACACATAAAGCAACCATAAGGATTTGTTGAACCTGATCAGAGGCATATGATCTAAATATTGAACAAATAATTATATGGACTAAAGAAAGCACAAGAGAATGGTATGAAAGGTTACATTCATACTTGATTAAAATTGGATTTGCAAGAACTAGTGAAAATAGTAATCTATACTTGAAGAGTGAAGCTGAAAATATGGTATTGATTGTTGAGATTTTAGTGGATGATATTATATTTGGTGATAATGATTTTCTATGTAAATAATTTATTATCAAATGAATAAAGAGTTTTAAATGTTTATGTTTGGTGAGATCAAAATTTTCATTGGCTTACAAGTCCATCAAAAAAAGAATGGTATATTTGTGACTCAGTCTAAGTACATAAAGGAGATCTTGAAAATTGTTTGCATGGATGAGTTAGGGCCAGTCGATATACATATGGTGACTATTATGAAAGGAGGATACTACAATTGAGGTAAATAAGACACAATATAGATCAATGATTGGTAAATTATAGTATGTTGTGCATAGTAGACTAGATATTGCATATGTTGTTGGAATTGTTGTGAGGTTTTCCTCTAATCTTAATGAAAAACACATGCCTTTTGTTAAGAAGATATTTAGATATCTTAAAGGGACAAAAGATTTTTTATTATGGTACAAACGAGATGGTGATTTTGAACAAAAGGTTTATAGTGATGTTGATTGGGCTGATAATGTAGATGACAGAAAGAGTACAAGTGGTGGAGATTTCTTCTTAGGAGAAAGATTAATAAAATGGTGAGAAAGAAACAGAGTTACATTTCATAATCTACTACGAAATTTTAGTATGTTGCCCCTACAATTAATTGTCCCAATCTTGTCTAGATCAAGAAACTATTTAAAGGAATGCAAGAAGAAGTTACCAAGTCTATTACTATCTATTATGACAACACTAGTGCAACAAATATAGCAAAGAATATAGTGATGCATGTAAAAACCAAGCATATATCTATCAAGTATTAGTACTTGAGAGAGCAAGTACAAGAGAAGAAAGTAAGGCTTGAATATGTGAAATCTAAAGAACAAAATGCAAATATATTTACCAAGGCATTGCCTAAGGATGCTTTTGAGTATCTAGGAGGTAAGTTAGGGGTGCTACTCCTATCCAAAATTCACTAAGTGAAGATGCATGTTGTAGCAATTAATGGATGATTAGATATATGATTGTGGAGTTCATGCAAGAGTTCAAACTTTAGGTACAATTATGAAGTTGTGAAAGTTTTTGTGATGAAATTGATGTAAACCAACATGCAAGGTACAAGTTATAACTAGAAGGTTTTAAAAGTTTCATATTGGAATGTATGGATGCCTTTGGAATTTTTGTCAAAGAAGAATGAGAGAATGACTAGAGAGAGAGAGAGAGAGAGAGAGAGAGAGAGAGAGAGAGAGAGAGAGAGAGAGAGAGAGAGAGAGAGAGAGTTTGTAAGAATTAAGATATCCAAAGAGAGAATGAATAGAGGAGGAGAGAATCTGAGTAATAAAAGGGAGAGAATTAGAAAATTAGAGTATAACCAAAGGGGGAGAAATGATGACAATGAAGTTGATGAAGATATAGAATGAGTGATTCCAATGCCAAATATGTTGTAGAGAACCCGAGTGATGTCAGAGAGCTGAAAAGTCATATTATTGTCAATGTATACATTTGATCATCACATGTGTAATGTTTTATAATGTAAAATCTTATGTTATGTGTTTCCATCAATGCCAAAGGGGGAGGCTGTTAGCCCCAACTGATAATGTAATTGGTAATGCTATTACTGTATATAAAAGAATTACATCAGTTGTTATATTATCATTGATGTCAAGCCTTAGTTGGTTAGACATTATGCTAATTTAGCAGAGTGATATATCATTTAATTGATGAAGAGGATTTGAAGAAAGTATAATGATGAAAGAGTTGATAAGTATCATTATTCAATGGGTACTTAAATGAGTTAGACATTGACAGTGTAATGTTAGTTTGATTATTTGTGCAATCATGTAAATTTGTAATGAAGTTCATGTATTTACTAAGCTACACTAGTTACACTGAGTGAAAGAAGGAATGCAATATTGCCTAAGCTATGAAAGTATTAATTGAGCACCTAGTGAAGTAAAGATGGAGTTCAATGTTAATTGAGTGTACTATTGCTTGAGTGAAGCTACAATGTTTACTTGGTATGAGTTGAAAGAACAAGTTAAGAAAGATGAGATCTTAGGCCGACTTATGATGAAAATAAAGAATGTTTGAGAAGTTCAATGGCTAAAATATAAAGTTTGTTACAAGATCTATGGCTGAAAAAATATAATGAAAATTTAATGAAGGAGATTTAAGAAAGATGAAGATGAGAACAAAGTTCAGTGAAGTTCTATTTTCCAAGTGTCTAAATACAATGAATCTGAGATCTAGGATCATGATTAAGAGACCAAATCTGGAAGGATCTAGAAGTCTGAAATTGACTATCTAAGGAGATGATTGAGACCATTTTGGGTTGTTGGTTGGATGTTGATTAAGTGTGAATTACATTTGAAGATGAAGAAGAAAGAAGAACAAGGTGAACCAAGCATAACAGAGGAAGAAAGATCAAGCAGAGGAAGTGCAAGATGAAAGAGAAAGAGTGTGAATTAACAAGACAGAGATCACAAGGAAAAAGATGAAGTGAGGCAAAGATCTAATTTAGCAAGGTAGTGCTAAAAAATAATAGATCATTTGACTGTTACTTTGTTTTCATAGTAGTAGAGAAATCTCTTAACCAAGTGGATCTGACAAGTATATGGAATCCTATATGTATCATCAATTAGTGATTTTTGTAAGTCCTTTAACAAAGACCATTCCTTAGAAATGTCAAGGATTGTAAGGTCTAGATGATCTTTGGTTAATATCCTCTAACTAGGTCACACTAAAAATGTGCATGTAAACCTTTTACAAGGTTGGTTCCTAGCAGAGCTCATTTCTGAATAGTGAATTATTTGGGATGCCAGTCCCAAGTAGTTTTTCCATTTACAAGATTTCTACATTAAACTTGTGTTATCAATTATGTGATTTCTTATGTGTTGTAAAGTTTATTTCATGTTTCATATTTTATTTTGAAACTCAGTATAAGCTAAATAGTTACTTTGATACTCAGTATAGTCATAAATAGTGAAGTTAATAGTTTGAAGTAAAATGATCATAAGTGTGAATTGAGATGTTCAATGTGGTTATTGAGTTAGTGTTGTGAAATTTTATGAAGTTTAGTTTGGTGTTGAATTTTTTTTAAGACCTATGCGATGATTGGATATAACTGATTCACTCCCCTCTTAGTTATCTAACATTTATGAGGTCCCAACCAAAGTCGATGGAATTTTTGATGGTCTACTTTATTTTCTTGGGGCGTTGTCCCAAAAGAGAATGAGGCCATAAAACAAAAAGGAGATAAACATACATATTTTGTGTTGGAATATTCAAATATGGAAAGAGTACTTATGAGAGGGGGGGTGAATCATAAGTATCACACTTTAGCCAATAAAACTTTTAACTGAAAGTAAATTGCATGCATGTAAATACATCAAATAAACATGAAACTAAACACATGCATCAATAACTCATAACACTGGAATTCGGTAACCCAAAAACCCTCCAGGAATAAGAAGGTAAAACTGGGGTGGGGATGATACCCACAAAAATTACTCCAGCAATAGTGACCTGGTTAGAGGCTTTTCAAACACTTTACATGAAGTGTCACCCTGTTAAAGGATTTAATCACCTAATTAAAGGATCTACGAAATAGTTGTTAAGCTAACCTATCACCATAGGATTTTCATTCTAATACAATTGCTAGAAAGTGTTAGGTATAATGAACTTGATAGATTACAATCCTTGATTGCTGAATGCAGGCACCTGTTCTGCTTTCTCTGATCTTGATCCTTTTGTGATCTGATAATCCTCGCTTCTGAAAATATATTTTCTTGTGCACCCTTGTATGTCCACTCATATATCTTTACAATGAAATTTCATCTTCCTTATAAAGAAATTTGAGGATTTAGGGTTAGATATGGATCTACGATCCACATTGAATCTCAATTTCCTGCTCAATACTTGTCTTTTGCTGATTGGTTGCATGCCTTTCCAAGTTTTCCAATTGGCTGCATGCAAATTGCATAGGAAATGTAAAAGATTCATTCTTATCTCTATATCTTTCGATATTTATCTTATGTCGGTTGCAAAAACTGTTTGCATCATAGTTTGTGCAATTACAAACTCTTATGCTCATATTCTAAGTTACTCGGCTCCTGAAGTATTGCTCATGCTCGGCACATTCTGTTTCCTGGATAGCTCGACACCTAAGAAAAACTGTATCACTCGGCACCTACTATTACTCGGCACTTGTTAACACTCGACACTTGTTAACACTCGGCACTTGTTAACACTCGACACTTGTTAACACTCGGCACTTACTGTTACTCGGCACTTGATATAGCTCAGCACTTCATATTACTCGGCACCTACTCTTTGTTCGACATTGTTTAGTGGAAAAATGGTTAAGTGTATTGACACTCAGTTGTCAAAATTATTCTTTAAACTAACATTTTGTTTAACACCATATAAAATAGACTTGATGTTTTACAAAGTCCTAGAAGGTATTATCATTCAGTTCTTCTAATCAAAGTAAGTTCTTGAGGCATGCCTCTATAGTGCTCTCTTGATTATCAATTTTTTGCATGAATTACATGACTAAGATTTGTAGATTCATAGGGAATGTAGATATTCTCCATAGGTAAGGTAGTATAAATGAGTTCTCAAGAGAATTTTGATTCAGTTCTGATCCACCCATAGGGAATACTTCAACTTAATGTACTAGTCTTGGGGTTCCCTTCCACCAATCACTTGATAACCTCTAATTTTTTGTTGTTGGTGGATTATGCCATTCTATTCCCCTGAGGTTAATAGTTGGATAAGAATTTTAGGTTAACCTTATATTGATAAAACCATTTTATATGCTAGGATGATAAAAAATGTGGAACCATTGTTGCATACAAAAGCAAGGGGCATACCAAAATAAGTGACAATATGGTCTCAAGGAAGTGGATGACCACATTCATAGTGTAATTCTATTAATCAATGGCCTCATTCCACCTTGTGCAATAATGTGTTGTGATATGGATGGACTTATGACTTGCAAAGGAGTTGGGGTTTACTAGTAAAATAGTGAAATCCAAAGCCCATTACATAATTGGTCTCACACTTACACTAGATGAAGGAGCATTACTAGATTCTACTCTCGTGAAGTGGTAATCTGACAAGTATGAAAACACCTAACATGATGATGGATATACTTAATGATTTGGGTTTAGTAGTGACCATCCCAAAGGATTTTGTGAACAGTGGTATAAAGAGAGTTGTGTCTGATTCTAAACTATCCATGAAATTCTTCTAATATCTTTCATGTTTGTTCATGGTCTAAGAATATAAGTTAGATATCTTCATAGTTACATTGGAACATATCTCCATATTTTATAATAAAATGAGCACTCTTAAGCCCAAGAGCATGGCATTCTTATAGGAGCATGTTATTGAGTGATAGGTATATAAATTAAATGTACTAATGATCTTGGGTGAAGGAACTGACTATATACTATTGACTTTCTATGTATGGACCCATTTAAGCTATATAATGTCTTCTAACTAGCCTCATGGGTTGGATTTTGAGATTAAATTATTGGATAATATTTTTTGATTTATGGAGGAGTATACTAGATACTAAGAGAGGGGTGAATAAGGATCTATAACAATTTATACATTTTCAAAAATTCATCCACATCTAATAATAACTTATGCATGTAATACAATAAATGTAAACTTCTTGTAACATGTAAATCGATTCAATCACATGCATGAAAGTAATAACATATAACACAAAATTTGTTACCCAGAAACCCTCCAAGGTGAAGGTAAAATTGGGTTGGGGGTGACACCCACAAATCTTCACTACTGTAGTAATAAAGTTAACTAGTTAAGGTTACAATGTTTGACCATATTATATGATCTACTATGTGAGGATTCTGTCATGTTAAAGACTTAAGAAACTATTCAGTTTCACCTAGTCAAAGGATTTAACACTTACAACTAAGGACTCTATTAGGAGATTTACAAAGATCTGTTAAAACCACTCTGTTAAGAGATTTACCCTGATTCAAGTCTACTAAAACTAACGTAGTACCTAACTCTCAGTTTTCTTTGTAAGCTAATTTCAACTCTTCTCCTTATTAACTAATCCTCTCCTCTAATCTGGTACTCTTTTCTTTCCCTTCCACTTTCATTACTTATGAATAAGTCACTTGTTCTATTAGATGATGACAGAACCCTTGAATGACTTCTGATCTCCTTCTTTGTTCTTCACATACATGCATATGACCACTTTCTTAGCTTTCACTTCCTCTTAATCTAGGTTAAGAACATCTCTTTATAAAGATTCCATGAAGATTCTTCTAGATGTTTCCATGTTTTACCTCTTCATCTTGATCGTTGAACATACACATGGGGATATGTGATCCATGTCATGTGAATGTTCTATAAAAACCTCAACAAGTATTGAATGTTCTATAAAAACCTCTTCAAAACTTAAATATACCTTCCAAGTCATCCTGAGAATCATTTTTCCTAAAACCTTATTCCATTACTATCTTTTATATAAACTCTACATTGCTCATCTTCTATTGGTACTGTGCTCAACATTGATGTTGCTCAACCTTTATTAACTTCTAGATGCTCAACATATACTATGTTTGGCACATACTATATCACTTGGTACTTGTATATTTGGAATTATACTCAGACACTAATAACTTTCTCAATTGTTGAATGAGCTCAGTCTATATACCATACTTTATTTAGCTTATGTACAATTTCTTGGTACATAATAGCTTATGTACATGACTTGACCTATGTAGAGTAGCTTAGTCATAGTAATAACCATTTGACTCTACCTTGTAAATGACTAAGTGATTAACACTAATAGATAACAAAGATTAGAGATACCAAAAAATACTAGCTATCCATTTTATATGACATTCTTTCATTTCACTTTGAAGTGTTAAGAATTTAATGACTTTGTCAAACACAATGATATATACCTTAATCCTTAGGATGCAATGCCCAAAAACATTTACTGCCCAAGCTATCTTTTCAAGAGTGGAGTGTTGGATATGTTAGGAATAAACCACAAACAAAAATAACAATTACATGCAAATATAACCAATATCAAAAAATAATAGATCACATAGAAAAGAAAACAAGACACCAAGATTTAACATGGTTCACCCAATCTCTGGGCTACGTCCACTAAACAACAAGTTCAATATTATTACAATCCAATAATTACAACCTGATTACAATCCATAATCCCTTATAGCTCAATACTGCCATAAGAACCAATTTTTGCATCACAACAATGAAACAATCCATAACCCTAAGCTCTTTTATACAAGTATTTTTACCACTTTAGGGTTATAATTAATTATTACATTTTAACCCAAATTCCCAATAAAATAGGGTCCAAATTTATTTTTCAAGGCAATGCCCTAAGCCCCAAAGAATTTATGAAGTATGTATAGTACTTTTCTGATCAATCACCATAATCTAACAATATCCTACTTGGGGACTGATCAAGCTCCACTCTAAACAACAATCTCCCACTTGGAGATTGATCTTGTAGCTATGTTGCTACTCCATGACGCTCCCACTGGATCAAACCACCCTGGACTCTATTGTTCTTTTATTCATGTTTAGTCTAGAAGAGCAATCAAAGCTGAAGAGGAGTTCAGCTTCTCCCTTGTTACTACCTTTGTAAACATATCCGTTGGATTGTCATCTATATGTATCTTGTCTAGTTTTAACTGTCCATCCTCCAAAACTGACCAAATGAAATGGTATAACAATTATATGTGTTTGGTCTTTGAATATAGAGCTGAATTCTTTACAAGATGAATGACACTCTGACTATCTATAAACAAATAATTATCCTTCTGAGGATGTCCCAATTCTTCTAAGAAGAATTGCAACCATATCATCTCCTTGGTTGCCTCTGTAGCAGCAACATACTCTGCCTCTGTAGTGGATAGAGCATTAATATTCTGAAACCTAGAAACCCAACTCATGGCTACCCTACCAATAGTAAAGACATAACCTGTAGTACTTCATTTGGTATCAATATCCCCTACCAAATCTAAGTCAACATAGCTCTGTAAATCCTTTTTACCTGCAGGCAATTTGCATAGATCCCAAGTCTTATTTTTCAACAAAGAGTCCATTTCTTCTTTTATTGTAGACTCCCACTGAATCTCAATATCCACCTGCACAACTTCATCATAACATTCAGGTTCAACAGCATCTGTTAATAAAATAGAATATAAAGCGGGTGAAAATCTTTCTAGAGGCCTGATTTGCCTTGTTGACCATCTAACATTCACTAGTGTGTGTGGTATTTGTTGTTGTGGTTGTTGCACATCATGAAAAATGGTTGGAACACCAGTTTTTAGAGTATCATCCAACACTACATAATCATCTTCTTTCTTCTCATGTTGCTGCAATAAATCTTTGTACAACACTTTCTCCTTGAATATGACATCCTTGCTTCTTACAATTTTATGATTTTCAAAATCCCAAAGCCTATAACTAAATTCACTAATTCTATATCCAACAAATACACATTTCTTTGACTTAGCTTCCAACTTGGTTCTATTTTCAAAATCTATGTTAGCAAAGGCTTCACAACCAAAAGTTTTGAGAAAAGAATAACTCACCTTCTTACCAGTCCATGCTTCCTTTGGAATACCACAACCTAAAGGAGTAGAAGGACCTCTATTAATCAAATATACAATAGTATTGATAGCCTTCATCCACATGTATAAGGGCAACCTAGCATGCAACCTCATGCTCCTTGCACACTCCATTATAGTCATATTCATGCGTTCAACCACTCCATTTTCTTGTGGAGTCCTTGGAATAGTTTCCTATCTATAAATACCATTAGTGGAGCAATAATTTTAAAATTCATGACTGCAATACTCACCACCATTATCAAATCTGAGATATTTTAATTTCTTACCAATCTCATTTTCAAGCAAGAATTTCCATTTCTTAAAAGTTTGAAATACATTAGATTTCTGTCTAAGAAAATAAACCCACACTTTTCTAGTTGTGTCATCAATAAATGTAACATAATAATGAGAGCCACCAAGGGAAGATACCTTGGCCAGTCCCCATACATCTATATGCACAAGCTCTAATTTCTCCTCCTTTTTTTCCTTCCCAGTCTTCACAAAACTCACTCTTTTTTTTTTCCATAGACAACTTTTACAAAAATCTATATTAACACATTTTAGACCTGGTAAAACTTTCTTTGAATGAAGTACTTTCATACCTTTCTCACTCATGTGCCCAATCTGTTGTGCCACAACATTGTATTAGAATTTATAGCAGCTATTTGTTCTCCCTGCTCAATAGCAGCAATTGTTCCTAAACATTCATTTTTCTCTGAAAAAAATTAAAGTAGAAGGAACAATATGACCTATACAAAGATATAAGCTTCCTACTTTCACACCTTTTGCAACTACAAGGGAACCTTTTGAAAGCTTCCAATTTTTATCATTAAAAGTGACTACACAACCCTCATCACCGAGTTTCCCTACTAAAATTAAATTCCTACTCAACCTTGGAACATGTCTTACCTCATGTAGTAGCCAATGATTCCCATCCTACAATTTAATCTTAACTTTTCCCTTTCCAATAATCTGATAGGGTTCATTATGCCCCAAATAAACAAGCCCAAAATCCCCTTGGACATAAAATCAATGAAATATCCTCTATGAGGTGTAGCATGAAATGAAGAACCATAAACTAAAACCCATGAATCATCAACACTTTCTAAAGACATAAGCAAAGCATCCTATTCAGATTTGTTACTGAAAACATTTGCCTCCTTGTCTCCATCTGGTTTATCTCCTTCGTTTTTCTTTCGATTCCAACAATCTTTCTTTTTGTTCCTTGATTTCCCATAGTACTAGTAGTCGTTCGGTCCTCTCAATTGAGACCTCCTCCCCTTTGAATTTCCTCTTGATTTTCCATGATTTCTAGAATTATTTCCTCTTTTAGTTGTTCTACCTCGACTTTGTGCATTCAAAGCACTTCCTAATGTAGATCCACATGAGGTTTTCCTACAAGTTTCCTCACTCAAAATAACACTGATCACATCATCATATTTTAGGGTACTAGATCTAGGAACATAATTACTGACAACCATTACCAAGCCATTCTAGCTTTCAAGCAAAGAACACAAAATCAAGAGAGTCCTAATTTCTTCATCAAAATCGATACCCACAGAAGATAACTGACTAGTAACAATAGTAAACTCATTTAAATGATCTAGAATAGATCCACCTTCTACCATTTTTATATTAAATAAATGCTTCATGAGAAATACCTTGTTTGAAGCGGAGGGCTTTTCATATAGTGTCACCAGGATTTTCATCAACTCTTCTGTTGTCTTCGCTTTTGTAATATTAAATGCCACTGATGGTGCTAGGCATAATCGAATGCTTCCAAGTGCCTTTCTGTCTAAAAGATCTCATTTGTCATTTGACATAGATCCCTGATTCTTGGCTTTTCCTTCCAACAGCTTCCATAAATCTTTCTGATAAAGATAGTCTTCCATTTGCATCTTCCATAACTGGAAGTTTTGCCCATTAAACCTATCAACCCTCTACTTACCCTCATCTACCATGACTCCCACTCAACCATGAGACTCCCACTCAACTGTGAGACTTTCTTGCAAAGGATAATTGAAAAATAGCCTCACTTTGATACCACTTCTTAGGAATAAACCACAAACATAAATAACAATTATATGCAAATATAACCAATATCAGAAAATAATAGATCACATAGAAAAGAACACAAGACACCAAGATTTAACATGGTTCACTCAAATTCCTGGGCTACACCCACCAAACAACAAGTCCTATATTATTAGGATCCAGTAATTACAACTTGATTACAATCCATAATCCCTTATAGCTCAATATTGCTGCAAGAACCAATTTCTACATCACAACTATGTAACAATCCCTAACCCTAAGCTCTTTTATACAAGTATTTTTACTACTTTAGGGTTATAATTAATAATTACATGTTGGCCCAAAATCCTGATAAAATAGGGCCCAATTTTATTTTTTAGGGCGATGCCTTAAGCCCCAAAGAATTTATGAAGTATGTACAATACTTTTCTAATCAGTCACCATAATCTAATAGGACATCTATGTCCTTGGCAAAGAAATCATTAAATCTTATGGTACATAATACAAGGAGGAAAATGAATATATGTGGAAGGGAAGGGTATAATCTAGGATTGTGAGCACTAAGGCCTCCACTATAGAGTTTTTAATTTGGACAAAGGCATCCTTAGCTTTCTAGATCTACTCTATTTTAGCATCCTTTTCCATCATCTCAATCAAAGGATTTAGTACTTTATAGAATCCAATGATTAATCTTTGGATGAAGTTGATCTTTCCAAAGAAAGACATCATCTTTCTTAAGTTTGCAAGCATCTGCAACTTAAGAAATGCCTCTACTTGGTTGGGGTCAATGTATATCATTCTCTTGGAAATGATATGGTTGAGAAGATTTCTTTCCATGATCCTAAATATACATTTCATGGGGTTAATGGAAATACCAAATGTATAAAATATCTCAAATACCTTTGCCAGATGAGTGGGATGATCTTATTATTTTTGAGATAAAACTATTAAATCATCCATCTAGATGATGATGGTCTTGTTGACTATCTCCTTAAAGGAAATGTTGGTTGCCCTCTAAATTGTGGCACTGACCTTTATAATAAAAAAATACATCCTTCAAGAGGTGAGTGTATCCCATTTAGTGGAAATGTTGACTTTCATCTAGTCTTCATATTTTAACATGATTTGATTATATCTAGAGTAGCCACCTAATAAGGACATCATTTGGGACCTGTTTACAATTTGGAGTACCTCATCAAGTGCAGATAGAGGATTTTGTTTCTTTTAATACTTATTCAAGTTCCAAAACACTATGCATATTTTTATATCACCACTCTTCTTCTAGACTAGAACCAAGTTAGCCACCTAGGTTGTATGCATGACTAGGATGATAATCCTTGTAGATAATAGTTTATGTACCTTTTGGAAGTTGAGAAATTTTATTTAGAGGGTTTCTTAGTATTTTATTTTTCCTAAACTTCTCAGTGCTTAGTTTGAGGGGAATGGTATGGGTCATGATCAAAGTGTCATAGGTCTTTAGGTCCTTGTATCCCATGTTATAACATTGAAATGTTCTTTAAGAAATTCAATAATATTTCCTTTCTCTTTGGGGGTACATGAGGCACCTATGAATACATATTTATCTTGTTCCTCCTAGTCAATATTTACCTTTTCATATTTGACCTTGTTTGATGGTGGAGGAATCTTTTCTTTAATTTAGGGATCTAAGTTAAAGATACTTTCTAAGACGACCATGCCCTTGGGGATGGTGTTGACAGAGAGGTTGAGGATATCATCCTCTTCATCTTGTCCCTTGTCTTTGTGATCTTCTATCACCTAATCTTCAATGACACATGTGTTGGCCAACAAAGCTAGGACATTGTTGTCATTCTCAAAGATCTAAGAATGGGTAATGTTATCTGGGACTTCCATAGTTGAGACTAGCTCAACTGAAAAATCTCTTGAGCCACAATATTTCCATGAACTCTATCATGCTAGTAGATACTACTAAGGTGTCAAGAATGCAATCATTGTTTTGAGGGAATGGTTCAATGTTGAAGGAATCGAAGTCTTCTATTATGATTAATACACCATGCTAATAGGTTGCTAATCATCTATCATGGCATGCATATTGACTCAAAACTTGTTTGATAATGATTTCTATGTCTACCAACACATTAAGGAAGGTGAATCCTTTTAAAGGGTGAATAAGAGACCTGGTACTAAGGCATTGAACTTAGTTTCATTATTGGTGCATTTAATTTGGAGTTAATAAGAAGTGAGGAAATATTCTCCTCATAGGTTTATTAGTCTAACACCTGTGCGAATTCCTTGCTTGGACCTAGATCCATCAAATTTAGGGATCTAATTGTTTAGAGTTCCTCACTTTGTGGAAAGGTCACATGTATATATATTTTGGGGCCAAAATCAAAGGTTCTAACCTGGTTTCAAGAGGGGGAACTTGTTGATATCCCATAAGAACTATTTCTTTGGTCTTATGTGCTATATATAGACTTGGTTCCTCCTTAGGTTGCATGTTTGTTTAATTACCCTTTGGTAGGGAGGAGAGTAAGCTAGTGATATTTCTTTGACACTCCTCACAAGTGAGCAAAAATTATCCTTGATGATGCACCTGACACCATTGTAGGGAAAGGAGATTTGTGGGAGATGCATTAGTGCCCAATATTTAAAAATTGTGATTTAATTACAAGACCAAGTCTTGGGTTTTCTGGGTCTATACATTGTTTTATGGGTGTGGGATTCCTTCCTAAAAGACATAGATTTAAGATTTCCTTGACTTTGTAATGCTAGACTCCATTCTAATAATAAAATTTCATTAACTTGACTATTATCAATGACAAGTTTTTTTTGTCTTGAGATCACTTTTAACCTTAACCAGGCTGGCGTCTACTTTCTAAGGTGGCCACAAGTGGGAAGTTTTGATTGAAATATACCCATTCAGGGACTTGGACCACTTTTGACTTAGGATAATGTTGTAGGCTTTTGGGATATCTACCAATTAGATGTTTATGATACTTGAGATGTGGGGCTTCAAACAAAGTTAAATTTGCACATTCTTGAGTTCTTGACCTAATTTTTTTCATGTTGGACCATTGAACTATTCAATTCAATGGGGGATAGACCAAGCTTCTTGCATATGGAGATGGTTATGACATTTCTTGAAGCCCCAAAGTCCACCAAGCACTTGTGTAGGTTATTCACAAAAATATTCATATTGAGAAGGATGAAGGCTCCTTGATATTACCTCTAAAGACCATTGCATTAAGATCATTGAAACTCATGGTCTCAATCTCATGGAGATGAGGTTCAAGATATTAAAGAAATTTAGAGAGGGCCTCCTTCTAGATAGGACAATTGTGTAACACTTATATAAGGGACATGGTGGTGTTGGTGTCCTTCATAACTTTGATAACAACATACCTCCCTTTAAAGAGCCAAATAACCTTCCTACAATCAAACATTGACACAAAATGTGGGAGAGGAGGGCTATTGTCAGCATTATGATCTAGTGGTAATTGAGTATCCCTTGGATAATTTGAAGAGGTAGAGTCCCTTATTCTAGCTCCATAATTTCCACGGCTCCTTAGTAGACTATAATGGAAGGTTGAAGCATCATATTTAGTTTCTTTCGGCTCATCCTCTTTTTTAGGGGGAAAGAACAGGGTTTCACATGCTAATATTGTTAGTGTGATCTCTTGAGGTGTGGGGGAGGATTTTTTAGGGTGAGTTGGTTGTTCGAAGGTGATTTGATGTATCATTTAATCTACACTAGTTAGGAGGAGATGAATGTCTTCTAGATTGATCGTGTGGTTAGGGTCTACACTCCTCGTAAAATCCTATTGGTTGAGGTTCACACCACCATTGTTAGTGGTGGTATCTTATTGGTGGTAAGGACATTGGTGGTTATTGTACTTCTACTCAATACTTTTATATTTCCTTAATCCTTGGCAAATTCCATGTTTTTGCATGGGACAAAGATGCTAAGGACCCACAGGTTCAAGTTTAATATAATTGAGTTTAGATATGACCTAGGTCAACATATATTTTTAAGTGTTCATCTCTATAATCATATGGTTCATTTGATTAAAGGGGGATGTGAACTACTCTTGATTGGATACAAGGGTAAGAGATGTATTAGGAGAAGGACCAATAGGATGTACAAAGTAGAAGAAAGGGACTTTGAAGACCTTAGGTGTAGGTATGTACTAGGTAGTTATATTCTTGACACCAAATGATGATAAGGAAACTCTAGCATAGGGATGACTTGGGCCATAGGATGTAGAACATAGGAGAACACTAGGTTAATTTTTGGGGCATCCACTAAGGTACTAGAGTTAAAACCAATCATATGGTGGTAAGCTCTAAGTTGCATGTTAAGACAGGCTATTTATGATACCTCCATGGATTTGGTTTAACTTTTGGTTGATCTCAAGCTAGGGCATAAATCTTGGAATGAGTATTTTGATCTATATAATGGGATGTTCTCTGAAGTATGAAAATAATTCAAGGTTTGATGCCTTGGAGTTCTATATGGATTGTTATTATCTCTGATGTAGTGAATAGAGCTACTAACTGTCTTTATTTTTATTGAAAATTGTTATTGGATATGGTTAGAGTCTCATTGGAATCCATTTGAAGGGAGGTGCATTTATGATACAAGATTACATGGTTGACATAAACTCCAATTTACATGAGAAAATTTGTTTATAGCTCTTACTAGTAATAGAAGCAATTGGTAAGAAGGCACAAGTACTAATAAAACTAGTTTTCACGTAGAGAGTAGGGGAAAATCTATAGAAAACATCCTTGTACTCAATCTGGTGGTGGGATAGAGAATCCTTCAAGGCCTTCAACCACTCCTATGTAGTTTGACAACCATTATATTCATATTTCAAGTAGATTCTCTTGGGTTTCGATGGGAGGTCATGAATTCCACTCGTAATCACTCCTAGGGGAAATGATTTTGGTTAAAGTAATCCATCAGAAGGGGCACAAGGACAAACTAATTTTGTGATACTATTACTCTCGCACTTGGTCAATATGAAGCAATACCCAATGAACCTAACTAATCACTCTTTGTTGTTAAATGTTTTATGCTTATAAAGGTTCTTGTAGGAGTTTTTAATACATTGCTAAGGTTGAATACCTTGTTTATGATGTTTTATGCTAACTTTCTAGCTAATTTCCTAAACCTTCTATAATGTTTATAAACTTTTCCTCATGATTCTTTTTTGGATGAATAATGTGTAGAAGTTCAAAAATACAAATTCACATAACTTGGAGAACACCTGCATGCAGTATAACATGTCATAGGGAAAATGGAGTGAAATGTAAGAAGATGGCTCTGAAAATAGGAAAGATCTATTTCATAGATAATGAAACTAGATTCCAGGATACAAAGGATCAATCTCTAATAAAAGGATATCATGCAACCCTAAAGAAACCCTAAAGGGAAAATATTTAATAACTAAAACAATTATTAAATGTGTCAATGTATAAAGTGAAATCTTAAGAAGGCATAAAAGGAAACTTAATAAAATAATTAAGTTAAAACCTTTTACTCTAACACCCTTCTTAAGATGAGCAATAATGAATCTATAGACAATGCATGCAAAGAAAAGGAAACTACAATGCATAAAGAAAACTTGGGTCCCAAAAACATGGTCTAATGAGATACCCAATCACAACCAAATCTCTATAAAGTGGATAAATAGAGAAAACTACATGGTAAAAAATTTACTGCAAAAAGAGATGGAAAGAATGTTGAAAAAATAGTGAAAGACTATAGAAGCTTCCAAACTAGAGAATGGCCTAGAAAATAGGAACAATGGGATAATCATGAAGAACACTATTGAAGCATACATAAGCTGCAAAAAGTAATTGTTGATCTAAAGATCCTTCACTGAAATAGAACCTAACAAGGTAAAAAAGACTATAATCTACATGAGTACCCTCAAATGAAACTAATAAAATAAGGAGGAAAACAAAGGAAAACAACTTAACTCAAAGATACAAATGGCATAAAATACCAAATCTTGAAGAGATGATCAATTGAACAAGGAAGGTTGTCTCCAAAATGGTAATGAAAAAAAACTATCTATATGGTAAATGATCCATCTCACCAAAATGCATAGGTATCCAATCACTACATTTTGTTAGTACATAGAAATAAATAATGTATACATAGCTCACTACATAGAACCAAGGAATAAAAGAACCAATGAGAGAAGTCCTCACCTAATGCAGACAAGGGAGAGGTGATAGACAACTAAAAAAGTGGGCCAAAAAGCAATTGCATGTCAAGGAACCAAGAACAACAAGATGCATAGAAAATACATAATAGTGTCATGAGGTGATCATCCTCTAGACATAGATCATGAGGTGAATTCCATGTAAGGAACACTCGCTTAATAGGGTAGCTGATAAACAAAGGAAAGCATCAACCCCTCCCATGACACTTTATCAATAGTGCATGTACATATCTAAGGCACAAGATGTGGTAGATCTTAAGAATATAGATAAAATATCACACTTTATCCTAGTGCATTTGTATAAATGCTTACAAAATATGTCAAAAAAGATTAGAAGAGACTTAAGAGTAGTACAACCCAAAATGAGTCATGCTAGACAATGAAAATGATCCTCGAATCTGAAACATCCAAGATATCTTCTAGAGTGCAAAACTACAAAAAAGTGAATAAAATGTACCTAGGGCATAATATAGAAGGAAAACCAACATCACTAGAAAGAGCACATAACAAGCTTTCCAATGATATAATTTTTTTTAAAAAAAGAGTCTAAACGCTCAAGATATGTCTCCTAGAGTATAGAATAAACTATTGGATTTGATTATGACGAGCTCAGGACTATATTTCTGACAATATATGATTTGTCAAAAAATACATTATATGCCCAAGATATGACCACAAAACCATCAACAACTTTTTCAAATAAAACAAATCAAATACACGACAGGTTAAAGACCATCAAATTTCACCTCAGAATTGGATGACATCATAATCTACATAGATGTCAATATTGGAGCAACTACTTCTATTACTGTTGATGCGAGTACTACTATTAGTGTTGACGCAGGTACTTGCATGCACTTTTAGTTGAAAATGATGCTCCTTTTTGTAAAAAGTCCATGCTTTTATTATAAAAGCATGAAACTTGTTTTTAAGAAATGTTTTGGTTTCCAAATTTTTTATTAAAAAAAGACTGTCAATTTTTATATTAATTTTTTGAAAAATAAATAAATAAATTGCTGCCTCATTTTAAGTGTACAAGTTATACAACCTAGGCAATTGTTTTTTCCTCAAAATGCAATTGTGTCCAAATTGGACAAATTTTATATGGAAACAAGGGTTTTTAGGCCTTGTGAACCCAATTGTGAGGCTCATTTGGGACCAAAGTGTTCCAAAATGGATCACCTCCATATCTAATCAAAACACCCCTGAAACCTTCAAACCCTTGAAGCTCCAAAATTCTTCAAAAAATAAGAATAGATAGTAGTAGGTCAAAGCGTTGATACCAAGTAAATTTTGTAGCTATGGCTGCATAGATCTAGCTAGGAAATAACTAAAATATCTTACAGAAATAAAACAAATAGAGAGACACAAAGATGCTAAATAATGAATTTAATTAATCATTGATAGTTTAAAATATGTATAAGATGCATAATTTATAGAAAATCAGCCACCATACACACTAAAAATTGAGGTGAAGATCTCACAAAGAAAACTAATGTTCTTCCTTTAATTATGGTGAAGGAGTTAAAAATCTCTTGATTTAGGCAAAAGAAAGTGGATCCCAACATAGAAGCTAATGATGAATACAAATTGGAGTTGTTCATTAGTTAGGCTTACTCCATGAAATCAATTTCCCTCCATATGAAGTGATGCATGGAATTAAACAATAAAGTCATCCATGAATTACGAAATCAAAAGGAGATGAATAGAAAACAACGCTAACACCCCCCTCCCCCCCACTTAAGATGTGGGCATACATTGAATCATAATCACCGTGATGTTGAATAATAGACTCCTTAGAAACAAAGATGAAGATTAGGATTAATCTGCATGAGTGCCCCTAATGCTAGTACTCGAACAATGAGCAGATGACAAAAAAAGATAAAACATTTATCAATCGAAGATTAAAAAAAGACAATAATCTACATATGTGCTCCCAAAACATGAATCAATAGCAAATAGAGGCAAACCATCTATCATTCAAGGATGCAGATGGCACATGATTTTGTACAAGTGACCCTAATGACACCACTCAACCATGCAATAATAAATTTTTGACTGAAAATATAGGTGTCAATTGTATATGAAGCCAAGAAAGCATTCATAGAAAGAGGCATGACAGGTGCACTAAAAAAAGTGTCACTAAAGATAAAATGAAGGCAAAGAGAGCATGACCTTGGTCTTTCTCTAATGTAGAATTGGGTCTAGCCTCTAATGCAATGATTTTTTGATGCAAGTCTATACATGTGGGCCTCAAAAAAATCAGTGGTTTCTGTTTGAAATAATGATATGACATAAGAAGAGAAAAGGTTGAAAACTCCACTCTTTCAAGCTCTAGTATATTGTACCTGCAAACAAAAACTTACTTTTCTTTTTCTAGCAGCCTTAGCTCTGATACCATGTAGAAGTTGAGAAATACAACTTTACAGTATGTGAAGAACACCTGCTTGAAAAATACCCTATCACAAGGAAGAATGGAACAAAAGACAAGAAGATAGCTTTGAAAATAGGAAAGATATAATTCATAGATAATGAAATTAGACTACAAACAAAAAAGATCAATCCTTGTAAAAGGAGATAATGCAAATCTAGAAATGATTATGCAATTCATGTTGGTGAGAAATAAAGTGGTTTGGAGAGTTGTTCTCCAATTTTTATGAACTTAATATATTAATTGGCCCAATAGGTTTCTCACCAATGCAAATATAGTGCCTATGTTTATAGTTGTTTCTCGCCACTTCAATGCTAATAATGACCTCATCGCTAGCCTTTGCCAGGAGCTATTTAACAAACATTTTTTGGGTGACCTCAACATTGTATTAGAGGGGACCTCTCAATTCCCTTGGTGGTGAATGATAATATGTTGCATGTAAGGGGGAACCCATTCTAACTTACCTGATCATTTTCACTAAAAAACTAGTTGGTTTTTGGGAGGATACAGAGGTTTCTTGAATAAATCTTTGATTCCTCCTCCTCTTCTTTGCCATTATAGACCCCATCACAAAGGACTGGCTAGAAAAGTACTTTGAGGAGGAAGGGATTATACATGAATGATCTCTAAGGGTTTCCATTAAAGGTTTAGATGAAGCCTTTATGGAAGAATAGTGAATGTAGCTATGTCATTTTGAAAGATTTGTCATCTTTTCACTCATTTTTGCTCTAAATTTGTAAACATCTTTAATTTGTGTCAATCGTATAACTTTATGAATATTAGGGGATTATATAAATAGTTTATAACTCAAAAGAATAATAGTTACTATAGTTTGGCATTATTTTAACATATTCTGAAGTACTTTCTCTTTAAATTCTTGAAGCATTCTAACTTCTCAATTTTGTATAAACTATAATTTATAAATCTAGTTTATTTTCATTATCTAATTTGGAGATTGTTGGTGTACAAAATTATTGGTTGACTTCCTATGAGTTTTCCTACTCGATGTTGGGAAACTCAACACAATTTTAGCCAATGAAGAAGATTGAATCTCAACTTTGTTCAATCTCTACACTTTAGGCTCTGCAATACCTAGGTGTTTGTACCTTAAATGGGAATGTTGGATAGTTATGAATGCAAACTTAACAATACTCTTGAGTTGGAAAAAGTTCTCAAGGATAAATTGATTAGAATAACAAGTAATAAAGGCGAAGAGTCTCAAAACAAAATGCAATGGAACATGAAAGCAAGTTGATACTGATTATTTACCTTCCACAAAGCCATTCTTAATTTTAAAATTTTCATATGACCAATGCCTTCCAAATTGGATAAGAGATTCAACTTTAATAATTACTAAATTAATCTTATGTCTTGGAGACAAGCACACCACCATCAACTAATGAACAACCAAACTGAGAGATTATAACAAACCTTGGATAATTGAATTTAACTTCAAACCGAAGACCGATTAAACAAAACATGCATAAGTATACAAGTCATGTTTCCAATAATTTGCCTCAATTTTATTCTACAAATAGTATAAATCCAAGAGAAATTTGAATTTAATAAAATCAACAATCAATTCCCTATCTTTTGGAAAAGCAGACATTATATTTTATTAATTCAAAAAATAAAGTACAACTGGGTTGTAACAAGTTGCAGTATCTAACTTCTGCTATGCATGCCTATATCCACAATGTTTGTATATATTTTCTATATCTCTCCTTTATCACAAGGCCTTGGTATCCTTTCTTATTGAATGTGAAAGGATGCAAAAAAGCTTTAGGCATGTTCATCCTAACTAACTAAAAACTAATTGCAACTCATTATAGATTAATTACAATAACAATATCTCAGAACAGTTTATAATTCTCTCATCATATCAATAATTTCTTCTAACCATTTGACCACCTCCTTACTTGGCACTCTGAAAAGCATGTTCAAAGCTTCACCCTTTTCCTCTTCCATCAAGATCTCATGGCAGTCACTCTAGTACCGAGCATATGTTGCCCACAAATCCCATGCAGCTGCATACATGTTGTTGATGATATCAAATTGGTCTTCTTTAGTTGGTACCAACCTAGGTTGCATGATTGGGCAAGGTGCTTTATCCTCATCGTGTGATCATACTAGCAAAACCATATCTTCTACCTTGTAAAACAAACACAAAAAAATACACAAGAAGGTTTTTTTTATAAAAGAATAATCTTAATAAATGCCCTTATATCAATGATAAAGGAGGTACGCATTTAATGACCATATTCCCTTCAAATCCATAGCACAAGCCATCCTTGATCAATGCCATACTTGAAAGAAAATCAGACAAATGAAATAAACCCTTGGCATATCCTCATCTGCCAGAAAATTAATGAAATAAATACTCCTCTATGATCCTCAAAATTATGGAATATTAGAGAACCATTGGCACCAAAATCACAAAAATAGAGCTCAGAGACATCTCCCTTGTTGAAATCATGAAATCAAAGAATAACTAAAAGCTCATTCCCAAAATTGTGAAATAAAAGAATCATACAAAACTTGGTTCTAAAATTGCAAAATTGGAAGCTGAGAATTTCATATATCCTAAAATCATGAAATTGAAAGGTTGTTCATGGCTGGGTCTCGATTTTTCAAAACTTAGCAAAAGCATTCAAATTTTGAGGTTCCATTAGTGGCTCTTTCTAGAGATGCTTATTCCTTTGGGATATGGTAAGACTCCAACTATCTTTGGGATAAAAATAAAAAACATAAAACAAAATTATCATCCCCACTTAATAAAAATAATAAGTTATTAATCAATGAAGAGAAAAAAGGTTTTAGATATTGTCTTGGATAAGAAACTCTAATATGTGTCCATTTATTTCTTGAAGAAGAAAGGAATGTTCTCCAACTTTATTTGATATAATATAAGGTCCTAACCATAAGGGATCAAATTCATCATGATTTCCCTTGTCTTGGTCTCCAACATTCCACTTTAACACCCAATCTTCTACATTCAAGATTCTTTTTGAAGATTTCGTATTATGTAAGTATTTCACAACCTTTTGCCTTTCGAGGTTAGACTAAAATGCTTCTATTCTTTTTTCATCTAATTTTGCTAGGGCAGTAATTCTTTCATCCATAAAATCAAAATCCTCAAGTTGCTTAGTTCTGATGAACCTATATATTGGTAATAAGTTGTTTTCAAGGTTTCTTGCCTCTTGCCCATATGCAAGTTTGAATGGTGAGAATCCAATTATTTCTTTCTTGTTATGCTATCTACCCAAACAACCAAATGCAACTTTGAGTCCCAAACTCTCTTATTATTATTCAACATCCTTCTTATAATTTTAAGGATACTCTTATTAGTTGATACTGCCTAACCATTCCCTTACAGATGGTAACGGGATGAATATGAAACTATAATCCCATATTTAGTGAAACATTTTGTGAATTCTTATGTTGTGAAACACATCCCATGAGCAATAATAATCTTTCTTGGAACACCAAATCTTGTTAGTATATTATTCATCATAAAATTTATAACAACAATACTAGTAGATCTTTTTTGCTGGGATAATTTTAACCCATTTAGTGAAATAGTCTATAGCAACTAAAATCCAACTAAATGTAGGGCCCATTTACCGTTGCACCAAAAACCATGACTATTAGTGAACATGGAACACCACATAATTAACCACCTGTGGGCAGGGGAGCGCATCGCATCACCCAACAATCTCCCCCTCGACGTGCATACCAGGTGCTTACGCGGGTCGGGAAGGCACCGGGGAGATTTGAACCCATGACCAAGCCAAAACCAAGCTCTGATACCAATTGTAGGGCCCATTTACCGTTGCACCAAAAACCATGACTGTTAGTGAACATGGAACACCACATAATTAACCACTTGTGGGCAGGGGAGCGCATCGCATCACCCAACACTAAATCCACTGCTTGACTTATTATTGATCTCAGCTATGAAGTGTATTCCGTGCATCTAAAATAGTTTTTGTGCTTGTAATAACGTAAGGGGAAAAGCTCCATCATATTTTACTTTACCTGATAACCTTTGACATGCTTCACATTTTCTCTCATAGCTAGAGTAGTCCCTGAAGACATGAGGCCAATAATATCCTTCTCTCAAAATCTCGTTGGCAGTAGTTTGGGCACATAAATGCCCTCCACAGACTCCTTCATGCAATTGTTTTAGAATAATAGGTGCTTGATGAGTATCAAGGCATAAATGTAATATGCCATCTCTATTTTTCCAATATAAATCTCCTTTAATAAGAACATATTTAGCAACATGCAACTTAACTATTCTTTTTTTAATTTTCACTCTAATTATCATGGGTTTTCATGGTTCTCAAATAATAAACAACATTAGTGTACTAGGGACAATTTTCTATGCTAACAATATTATAATTTGCTTCCACCTGATTGATTTGTGATGCTTCTGGGTTGGCATATGCAATAAGATTTTCCAATCCCTAACCTCAAACTAGCTTGGTTATTTGAGTATCAATCTTAAACTCTTGGATTGCATTAATCCACCTGCATCTTCTCACAGTGGTTTTAGTCTGCCTGAATATGTCTTTGACTGTCGTATTGGGAACATAAAAAATAATGGTAGCACCTCCTAAATATGGGCTAAAATATTTGATAGCTTTAACAAAAGCATAAGCTTGCTTCTCATTTATATCATAATTTAACTTAGAAGTTTGCAAACTCCTTCTAAAGAAAGCAATAGGTTTTTCATGCCCTTCCTCATTCTTTCGGAGCATCATAGTAGTAATGCTATGATAAGGTGCAAAAGAAAAAAACTTGAAAGAGTTTGTTGAAATTTGGGGCTTTATGCATAGGTGCTTCTTTAATAGCTTTTTTATATTTGCAAAGGCCTATAAAGCTTCATCATCGACCCAAACTAACATCCTTCAAATTGGCTTAATAATTTCAGCAAAATTAGATACAAATATTCTGACAAAATTGTTCTAACCAAAGAATGATTGTATTGCTTTTAATGTCTTTAGAATTTTTATATTATCAATTGTGTTTACTCTATAAGGGTGTATTCTAACACCTTCCTTGGAAACTATATGGCCTAATAGCTTTCCTTCTGTTACTCCAAATTCACTCTTCTTTGGATTAAGAGATACCCCATATTCAAGAGCTCTCTTGAAGATATTTTCTAAACGATTACAATGATCTCCTACTTTCTTTCAATAAGTTATTAGATCATCCTAATAAATGGCCAAAATGTGATCAATCAACCATAAAATGCAACATACACAGCCCTTTGAAATGTTTCCCCGACATTGGTTAAGCTGAAAGGCATCCTAGCATATACATGTATCCCTCATGGAGTAGTAAATACAATTTTATAATGTTTAGTTTATTTAACCTTTACTTGATTATAACCAGACAAACCATCCATCATGGAAAGCAATTCATTTCCTATAACCTTTTGTAAGAAAGCCTCCATATTTGGGAAGGCATAATTATCCTTTTAATGATGATATATTCAAATTCCTGAAATCAACACATAACCTTATATCACCATTCTTTAATTTGACTGGCACCAAATTGGAGACCCATGCAGAGTATCTTATTGGTTTCATTTTCCCAACATCAATCATTTTAATAAACTCTTCTTTCAATTTTGGTACTAAGATTAGGTTTATGGGACACTACTTTTGTCTGAATGGTTTTGCATATGGTTTTAGAAGAATTTCATGTTGAAAGAGGTCTTCTCTATATGCTTTAAGATCATCATAGGTCCAAGAAAAAACATGTCTATATTTTCTTAATAAAGCAATCAAGTCCATTTTAACTTTCTTTGATAATTTCTTCCCAATAAACACTTCTCTTGGTGAACATTCATTCCCTAGATTGATCTTCTCAATTTGATCTTCTATCACCGTAGAGGTTTGTGTCTTGATCATTTCATGCTCATTGAAAACTCTTTCTAACATGACCAATCCTTTAGGTATTTTATTAGATTTAAGCTGAACAATATCATTACCCAAAATAGTGTCATTCCATCCTGACTTTCTACTAGTCCATTCCATTCAATTTTAGTATCTTAGTGATTTTCCTGACATGTTAAAAACTTTAAGACATCCTTGTCATGTTCAAAGACCTACCAATTATGAACATTATGTGGTACATATGGCCTATTTTTTACTTCCACCTGAACCAAATCTTGTAAAGATATACCAATTTGTTTAACATCTATATTCACCAACAAATCAACTAGGGAATTATCACTCCTATCTATCCAATTTATTGAAAAGCATCACAATGTTCAATTGAATCCCATACATAATTTCTGTATTTTTTTAATCTAGAACATTTGGTTACAAATGTGTTCCTTATTTGGTAGATAATTAGCTTAGAATCACCAAATACTAATATAAATTTAATTTTATGATGTTTTGTAATGTCAATTCCTAAAATTAATGCTTCATATCCAGAAACATTATTGGTACATTCAAAGTTAAGTAAGAATGCATACCTGAAGATTTTACCTGAAGGGGATGTCAAAATTCTCCCAGCATCATTTCCTTCCTTACTACATGCTCCATCAAAATACAAATGCCATATTCCTTCACTTTCCCCTTGCATACTAAAATGTCCTATATTCTGGATAAGTTTATTAAAATTTATTTGAAAATTGTCATATTCATTTGACAAAAAAAAAATTGTATTTAAGGGTGAAAATGCTCAATCATATAATCAAATCTAGGTTCTTTATCAATTCTAACATCCTTACCATTTATAGGAATTATTGCATAAGATAAATCAAATTGTCTATGCCCCCAACTAAATTTGACCATTGCCTAAAGAATAACATATGCTGGCAAATTACAATTGCTCTTGGTAGCTCTCCAAGGCATTCCTATTTACTTCCTATCCCTTTTCAAAATCAACCAAAATATGGTTGATAGGATTGAGAGAATACAAAGGATTTTCCTTTGGTCAGGAATAGAGGAGAAAATTAAATTGAGCTTAGTCAACTGGGAAGAGGTGTGCAAGCCAAAGGAGAAAGGGGGGTTGGGAGTAAGAAGAATTCATGACCTTAATGAGGCCCTCCTTATGAAGATTGGCTAGAGATTGGGAGAAGATAATACTGATTGGGGTAAGATTATGAAAGCTAAATATCTGTCAAATTTTCTTTTCAGTTGGAATCTCTTCAATAATGATCTTCTAGGAGGCTCCAAAATCTGGATGAATATTGTTAAGAGTAGAAGCTTACTGAGGGACATGACAAGGTGGATAGTGGAGAATGGTCATAGCATCAGATTCTAGGAAGACAATTGGATGGGAGGGAAACCACTTGTTTGTAGCAAATTTAAAAGACTAATGGAGTTACTAAAGGAAGACATGGGAAGGAAGGTGGAGGACTATATCAACCAGGGGGGGAAGTGGAAGAAATTATATAAAGATACTTACTCCTAGGAGGATATTCAGCTCCTCAAGGAGTTGGAAGAGCTAATAGGAGCACAAAAACCCCCAATTCTGATCTAGGAGGATACAAGAGTCTAAGACTTAACTTCGAGTGGTAACTTTACAGTCAAATTAGCTTACAAGCACCTCTTTAGCAAGGACCTCTATCCACCATCATGAGGTAATGTTTGGATTAGTAACCTTCTCCCTAAAATTAATTTCTTCTAGTGGATGGTTCAGCATGGCAAAATTTTAACTATAGATAATCTAAAAAGAAGGGGTTTCCATATAACAAACCGATGCTATCTCTACAAGGAAAAGGAGAAGAGTATTTCTCACTTGTTCCTTGAATGCTAGTATGCCTTAAAGATATAGGCTATGGCGTGGGAGAGATTTGGTCTGAATTGAGTTATGAAAGACAACTTATGTCAATACATGGAGAATTGGTGTTGTACCTTCTACCACCCAAAATTGGTCTTTCTGTGGAAAATTGTTCCACCATATATTTGCTGGCATATATGGAAAGAAAGAAATAATAGAATATTTCAGGAGGAGGAAAAACCAGTGGAGGTGGTTTTTGGAATAATGGAGAAATTGCAGAAGGAAAATATTAGGGTTGCCAAATGTAAGATACCAAAGGAAGAACCAGGTACGCAAGAAGGTCAAATCGCTGAAAAATGGGGTATTCATGAGGATTTTTACCTTTTTGATAACTTAAAAAAGTTAAGGAGACAACAAACAAGATAGAAACCACCTACCCTTACACAATTCAAACTAAATTTTAATGGTGCTGCTAGAGGAGGCATAGGAGCAGCGGGTGGAGTGCTGCGGGATGGGAATGGTGATGTGCTATTAGTTTATGCTGCGAAGGTGGGGAGTGGAAGTAATAATCTAGCTAGGTAATGGCTTTGTTTTGGGGTCTTCAGCTGATCAGTGAAATGCAACTTAAGGAAATAACCATAGAGGGGGACTCAAAATTAATTATTGATTTGGTTAATGGAGTGTCCCAACTGGGATAGAATATTCAGACTATCATTATGGACATTAGGCATATTTTAGAAGGGATGGAAAGTGTCCACTTGCAGCACATCTATAGGGAAGGAAATAAGGTGGCCGATGCGGCGACTGCCATGGGGTTTAAATTAACGACAGTCACGTGCTGGAGAAATATGGAAAATCTAAATGAGGATATTAAGTCCTTGATATGCAAGGTAAGAGGAGGGAGTATCATTTAATTATGGCTATTAAATCTAAGGCTGGGCCCAAATTTGGCAATTTTTTCCTTGGAAAGTCGAAGTGCGCTAAATTTAATAAAGGTTTTAGGGAAATAAGGAGAAAATGTGGTCGTACAAATGAAAAAATGAATGAATGCAATTTAAGAAGAGTGTCATTTCACCATTATGGTAACACCATGTGGAATTTAAATTACTTCCTCTTTGAAAGTACAAATGATATCACTGTTCAGATTGTCATAGATTTTTAGGGTGTTAAAATTATGATGTTAAACAAGCATGATTCCCATAATGAATTCACATGGGATTTTGAAGTTTATGGAGCATGGGCTTGTAAAACCTTTTCGCTCATTGCTGAGAGACTCAGGGTTGATAGTATTTGCAGTATTTTTGCAGACAAGGAGGTTCAAATGTGCATTACTAAGTTGGGGGAATTGGAAATTGGCGGGGAAGATATGGGTGGAGATTTGAATAGGCTAGAGCCCACAAAAATTGAGAACTTCAAAGACAAGATGGCTACTTGGTTCCTATTAAAGGAGGGGAGTTTTTTGCCTTACATGTAGTCAATGGCAGGTATGATGAGAATTGTGCCCTCCAGTTCATCAATGGGTGGAATGACCGAGGGGTAACCATTAATGGAATCACATTTCAAGTGAATGAAGAAGTAATTGCCATGGCTACTGGTCTTTCATGGAAGGGGAAAAAATGGAGAAAGGTCACTAAAATCGTTGATGAGGCCAGTATGAGCAGTTTTTTTGTGGAAGGAGAGAAACTAGTGTGCTACAGAGGAGGATTTAAGAGGGATAGGCTACCAGCCCTGTGGGATGATGTTTACTTGGTACTCATGAAATACCTTACATTGGAGGGCGGGTTCAATGTTTACTACTACTACCATTTTCCCTTATTGAATCATTTTAGAAATAGGGATTTTATTTCTATCCCATTTTTTCTTCTTTATTCTCTAGAAGATATGGTCAGTGATGTTAGGGAGAAAAGAAATAAGGGGCATAACTTCACCATTATCCACCAAGGCCTAATCTTTCACCTATACCAATTCCATCTTTCCCTTTGCCCCCATAGGGTGGTAGTGGTTGATAACCAACACCACCAGTAGAATTCACCCTTGAGTACTAGTACTGGAACTAGAGTTCATACCTCGCAATCCTCTCCTAGCCATGAAAATAAGAAAAAGAAGAAACCTGATGCGGCTGTGGAGCAAAAGGGTAGTAAAAAGATTAAAGTGGAAAAACCAATGGAGGTGGAAGAGGAGGACTCGTAGGAGGAAAGGGTAGGAGAAGATCAAGAAGACTTGCCCAGTCCCAGACAAGGTGCAAGCAAAAATCTAACAGATTCAGGGTTGAGGAGGTGGAAGAGGAGAGCTCAAAAAATAATGAAGAGGAGAGGGAGGAGGAGGATAACTCTGATTCCAAGAGAGAAAAAGGGAAGGAGGAGGTAGAAAAAAGTGTTTACTCTGCAGACAATTCTGTTGATAATGCTCAGATGTCTGCTGATAATACTTAGGTGTTGGCTATAAATGTCATTACCATGAAGACTACCCATGTTTCAGCCAGCTTCACCCTGCAACCCATTACTTTCTGTGAAGATAATAGTAAAGTGGACACCTCCCCCATTACTATTTCCTCCTTGGTCAAGGAATAATCTAAGGTTTTTACTAACCCAATGGTTTTGCAGGATGATAACCAGGTGGAAAAAGCTAAAGAGGAAGTTAAAAAGGTGGGAACAGAAAATAAGGAGACTAAGGTGCAATTGGAGGTGTATGCCAAATTGGACAAAAGGGTTAAAATTTTAGAAGAAGGGTTCGTCACCTTCTCTAAATTTTCTCTAAAGGTCACACATGTTGCTACCACCACCCTCCAACTGTTGGCATAGGAGAAAGAAGAAATAGGAATGGATGTGGAGGATCATAAGCTCCTTTTTAAATTCCTTGCTGATGATTGGGCTCAAGTTCTTCTAGTTGGGAAGGGAAAGGAAAAAACTAAGAATTAAGTTTTTTAGTTTAAGGGATCCTTGGATCCAAGTTGTTTTATGTTAATTTGTTGTTACTGGATTTGCTGGTATCCAGTTGCTACTCAAACTTGGGTTGGCCTAGTTGTGCCACTAGTTTTTATGATGAACTTAAGTAGTATAGCAAACATTATAGACTTCTACTATAGTTTAGTTGCTTCAATTCATAGTAGTATGTTGGTTAATCACTTGCATAGTATTATTGTGGTTAAGTTGAACTTTAGTATGTTTTTACTTTAGTAGTGTTCACTGTTGGTCTCTGCTAGTGATGTGCTAGTTACCAAATTTTTGGTTGTAAGGGTCGACCCCCTTGTTTTTGGTCGCTTTTTATTTCAAAAACATACCATAGGAAGACAAGATCTCAACCACAGTTATGTCAATATTATATGAAACATTACAACAAGAAGGGAACCTTAGGTCAACATTCTTAATAACCCCGATTACTAAGACAAACCTATTATCTATCACATAACACTTTCCATAAGGTATGTCTACTTTTAATCCGAGTTTGGTTATAACTTTAGCATGCATAATATTGATAGCAGCTCCCGAGTCTATCATACAATTTCTAACCAACTTATTATTTATAAGAAGAGTCAAGTAGAAGGGGTCAACTTGAGGAATTGTTTCATTCACATTTGTCCCTAAATAAATAACTGGTGAGGTTCCTTCAATATTACTCTTCTCATGATTTTTATTAGTTTTTAATATAATATTTAGACTTCCTTACTACATTCAAGAATTTTCACTATTTTTAAGAATGGGACATTAACTTTTAATTGAGACAAAGCATTAGAAATAAAAGAGTTACTCACTTGTTGCTTACTTGGTGCCTGCCAATCTATTTCTAGTGTCTTCTGTAAGATTTTTTGCAAAGGCTTACCCGGTGCAATCCCTTTGTTCAGAGCAGGGTTGCCATCTCCTTTTGGGTCTAGATTAATTATCCTATTCCTCAATCTACAATTACTCTTTGCCTCTTCGACTACTACAATTGTAAGAGCTTTTGTTTCTTCAATTGTCATAATTCTTTTAATTGTTCTTCATCTAAGAGGACTTGTTGATTTGAGTATCTCATCCTTCATGCATTAACATCTGAAACATATTCATCTTCTGAAGAATCTTTACCCCAAAAGGGTTTTAAGGATAAAACATCTATTTGTGGTTCATGACCAGAATGAGAGTTGTCATCATAAACACTCTTAGCCACTAAACATTGTTCTGGTGAATGTGATATTCTACATACTTCACAGCATGGACTATTCTTAGCATAGTGATTATTTCTTTGAAGTGGATAAAGAGTATCAGTAGTCTTGATAGGTTTACCATCTTTCCAGGACATGGTATATGACATGTCCTGCATTCTATATCTTTCCTTATTATAAGGTTTATTGTTTCTATTTCCTTCATTCTTACCCTTCACATGCAAACCTTTAATCATCCTGAGGATCTTGTTGATCTTATCTTCTTCCTCATTTTTCTTAGGTACTCTAGGATCAACTCTTTTTCCCAATCCTACATACGCCCTTTTATCATTTTTGTTGGTGTAAATAAGTATTTACTATTTACACTTTACTCAAGTTTACTTAGGTTAATGCATTATTTTATTATTTTGCATTATTTTATTATTTATTTAGGTGAGACACTTAGGAGTTTGTGTACTCTCATGTGTTGTCATGTTGACAACATAGAAGTACACAACTCTATTTTAGCACATGGTGTCTACAACACTGGAGTTTGCATCATTCACTGAGTTGTCATGTAGAAAACACAATTATTCGCACTCCCCTTTTAGCACATGTTGGCTACACCACCAATTTGTGTGATACACCGTAGGCTTATCCTCTCATCATTGCACTTACTTCCGTGCTTAATGGAGGATAACCCATATCTGGTGGACATGTGCCTGGTTGTATGACTTATCATTATGCTAACTTCTATGCATTCTAGAAGCTCTCCAGAGGCCTTTATATACAAGCACTCCTAGTGTACTTTCATATGGCATATTGAATGAATATATCATCATTCTGATCATACTCTCTCTTTGGTCTATTGTTGTGCTTGTGTTTGAGTTCCTTGGTCGTGGGTGAATTCTGCCCTAAGCCAAATTCTTACATGGTATCAGAGCTCAGGGAGATTCTCTATACATAGCTATTCGAGACCATTCATGCTTCAACACCTTGATCTGAATTCAGAGAGTCTACAGAAATTAGGAGTGTCTAGAGCCAGATCTAACCTTGCCATTACATCCAAAACATCGATTTGGTGAAGATCGACTATAAATTTTCCTATGCTAGGCTTAAGTTGATCGTGAGGAAATTTTTTTTTGCAAACTGGCACCCGAAGGCACTGATTTGCAAACTGGGTATGGTCATTTAATCGATCTAATTTTTTTTTTCAGATCTGCATTTTATTTCATCTCTATAATTTATTATTCGATCTGGGTATTTTTCCCCAGTCAAAGAAATTTTTTTTGCAGAACTACGTAGTTACACCTTGGCTCTGGAATTTATTTGTGAGGAATATTAATTTCACAGGCTATTATTATTCTACGGGCATCTATATTATACTGGTGACTGAACTACACCGGTCGAGCACATATACTTACTGGTGACATAACCGACGACCCTCTCTCCAAAATTTGACGAGAGCCTCACAAACTGGCGTGCTAGTTTATTTTACCTC
This sequence comes from Cupressus sempervirens, assembly GCA_028749045.1. Classification (NCBI taxonomy): domain Eukaryota; kingdom Viridiplantae; phylum Streptophyta; class Pinopsida; order Cupressales; family Cupressaceae; genus Cupressus; species Cupressus sempervirens. The sequence goes on along the minus strand of CM053783.1, from coordinate 337,141,596 downwards.
TGCGGTAGATAGCTTTTAAAATATTCAAAATCTCACCTCCCACACAATGTTGGACTATTGCCAATAGTCTAGCAACATTAAATCAGTTCTAGCCCCCACTAAGAAATAACTGATGCCGCAAACTCAACTTTTTGGTGAGTCCACACGACACCCCCGTGCCACGCATGCCATGGTGATGTAGCCACCTCATCTGAGCCCTCCGCCCCACATCAGACATGTGATCTCATACAATCTTGCCACATGGCCATGCACAGTGACTCTACAACCATTTGATAGTAAAGTCATTACTGATTGACCATGACACGTGGACTAACAGCCACACAGATACCCATGCAAAAAGGGGAGTGTGAATAACTGTGTTGTCTACATGACAACTCAGTGAATGATGCAAACTCTAGTATTGTAGACATCATGTGTTGAAATAGAGTTGAGTACTTATGTGTTGTCAACATGACAACTCATGAGAATACACAAACTCCTAGGTGTCTCACCAAAATAAATAATAAAATAATGGAAAATAATAAAATAATGCATTAACCTAAGTAAACTTAAGTAAAGTGTAAATAGTAAATACTTATTTACACCAACAATTTTCAATAGTCATGGCCACTTTGAAGGCTTCTTGCAATGTATTGGGTCTAGGTGTAACATGAATCATACTCAAAAATTACAATTTTAACTTCAACTTCATAAGAAGGTAGTTACATCATTCATGTTCATGTGAAAAAGATTACCGTTAAAGTCAGTTAAAAAAAAATTTCTTAATTAAATACTTGAAATACTTTTTAATGAAATTACTTTAGAAATTGAAATCACATACCTCAGAAAAACTAAGACTAAAATTCATCTAAGTATGCTTCTGCATCCACCCGGGTTAGTCCACAAATATACTATAACAATTTCTCAAATCAATTGCTATCTCAAATATCATATGATGAATATCACTAAATACCATTATAACTTAAATAGGGCATCACATATCATCTTACTAATTAGGGCATCAATTACCATCGATTTATTTAGGGCTTTTGGTATTGCTTTACCACTTAGGGCTTTCGCAACCACGGATTCAATTTAGGGCTTCCACGACAATGGATTTATCTAGGGTTTCCATGACGATGGATTCAATTTAGGGCTTTCGCAACCATAGATTCAACTAGGGTTTTCGATACCACGGATTTAGTTAGGGCTTCCAATACCACCATATCAATTAAGGTTCTAGCTGTCGCACAATCAATTAGGGCTTCGAATTTCTTTTCCTTCCGCTTGCTTATCTGTGACAATTTCTCAAAATTAGATAATTACTTATATTCAATATTCATTTATACAAAGTAAAATGATGATAAAAATGAAACAGTTCAATTAAATCTTACCTTCTCATAAACAAAAATGATAATACCTAATTTTTGATAAACAATTGAATGCATGGCTTATCTCTCTCTGACGCATATCCGACATCTTAAGAAAGGTGAAACATTGTCAGGGGCTTTAACCACCCAACCTCGGACCACAACAAATCCCCACACAATCTCTAACAAGAAAGACCCTCCCTACCCAGAATAGACAAGAGTCATCTTACCATTCTCTGAGCATCAAGATATATATATATATATATATATATATATATATATATATATATCACGCCATACGACTTGGCAGCAGGAGATCACCATAATAGGAAAATGCATGAGCTTCATATTAAATGTTAATATTTTTAAGTGTCATAACTAGTAATGGATTATATTAATGATAATTCCATTTTCACACCTTGTCACCTATCTTCTCGGCTACAAATCTAGATGAGTCCCCAGGTATCCAGAATTCTCAAAACAAATGGTTCTATTTATTCAAGAAGATTACATTCAATCATTATTTCACATTCTTGACAATATTCTTGACAACAATATAATTATCACATAGATTAGAGATTATAGGCACACAAAATGATTAGAAACTGATCATACACAAGATGCCTGAAGCGGATAAAAGAAAAACAATAGATATTGTGATGCATGAAGCAGACACGATAATCTCCCCCCCTCTGCCATGATAATGGCACACACACTTTGAATAATCAATGCACACTTCAATCTATCCTCTCTATGCAACACTGATTGGAAGGACGTTTAAATTCATAAGAGAAAGAACCCCCCCTGCTGGTAGTCGAAAAGGAACTATTAAATAATAATAAAAAGACTGACTTCACGTCTTCTTACAGTTACAAGAAGAACCGAGTTTCTTTGGTTTCTGCCGGTTACTCAAAAGATTAATAAACTATTTGAATCCAAGATGACCAAAGAAATTAAATCGACTATGAAGAGAGAAGGAAATAAAAAAGAAATGTTTTTAATGTTTGGAACTAATACGGAAGTCTAGAAATAAGCCAAAAGTTTGACCCTATGGCTTCCAAAACATAAAAGATGTAACACCATTCGAATTCCTAAGTCTAAATGAATTTAAAAACATAAATTGTATTAATCATGCCAACAATAATTGGTTAAAAACAAGAATAACGAAAGGAAGAGAATAGAATTATAAAATTTAAAATTCAAAGATTATAATAATATAATTGTTAAAATCCAAACATTATTATAAAATACAACTTTCAAATTTATTAAACAAATTATATTATGACAAAAGATAATTCTAAAAAGAAAATTTAAGATATGTTTTATAAATAATTTAATTATTTTAATTAAATTATTTATTAAATAACACAATTATTATAATTAAATTATTTATTAAAATAACTCATGCAATTCCACAGATGTCTTCTGTTGCAAGTCTGCCTGCCCAGTGATGCTGACACCCTGTCTAATTCTTTTCTGATAATGCTTCACCCCTTCGGCATGCTCCTTGCAAGAAATTTGTCTGTAATTAAATTATAAATTATATGATCATAAATAATCATAACAGTTTACTTTTCATCCTAATTTCATGAATTTGCGATTAACGATCAACTAACATGTCATCTGCACTTGAAATCATAACGACCAACTAACTTACCATTTCACTAGATAATATCAAATTAAACTCCCAACTGACTTCATGTGACCTAAACATCTATATTTAAAGCTAAGTCAAAAATTGGGATGTAACATACCTTTCCCCTTGAGGTTCGTCGTCCTCGATGAACTAGAAATTGCAACGATCATTATAAAGGAGTATTTTAAAATTGGAATGTAACGTACCATTCCCCTTGTGATTCATCGTCCTCGATGACCTCTAAGTTCACTTTACTGTTACAATGGTCATTTTAGCATCGGTTGAGTTAATTCTATTTCATGTTCCTGTCACACTCATGCAGGCACTCACCATATCATTAGTTCAATTTTATTTTGATATCTCTATTTAAGAAAATTTTCTGAGTTCAATGACTGAAAGTAGGATAACCATTCAAAATTGAAATTCTTCAACCAGCAAGTCTAGATCACAACTTGATCATAATTTAAATTACTCATATGTACCATCTGACACATGGTCCTCATTAATGTATAGATTATCCTTGCAACTTACAGATTACCTGTAACAGTTTAGTAAATCCATGTTTTTCCATTGTAACCTTGGCCTTCAACCCCAATATTTCATTAGAATAATCTTTTCATGATAAGATGTCCCCAAAACATTATACAATAGCTCAATATGTAAAGTCAATATCGCATGTGTATTATACATGTATAACAATGTGTCAAAGGATAAAAACAGGATATACTAAGCAAGATCATCAAATCAAGATCATAAGTATCTGAAACAATTCATAAGATTCTCATGAGTGTTCTCATCATTCATTTGTAAATATTCATCTTTTCCATTTCTAATATTCAGGGTTCCAGGCCCGTTTCATCAAAAGTTGACATCGGTAAACAAACATTGATAGTTCCAACTCCTTACTGGAGCACATAATGATTCTTTTCCTTCAATCAACATCAGAAGAGATTCATAGTTCACAGTTTGTTTTCATTCAGTTCAAGTTCAAATTAGATAACAATTTATTTCTGTCATTAATTTTGGGTCCACAAACCTGCTCATGATGGATTTAGATATCATTTTGTCAAGATTTTAAACTGTGTTTGGATTGCGCAAGTCTAGGCATCGGGACCCTTTTTAATCTCTCATTCTCGACAAAGAATGGCCCTCTCACTAGGGATAAGGCATATGTAACATTATGGTCCTGCCACTGAGTAATTAGGTGGGTTAAGGTCTCAACAGTTATTCAACAAAATAACTAAAGCATCAGGACAATCAACAAGATCAATTGTTCTGGCAAATCTACCTAATTCCACCCTGGCCAAGGATTTCAAAATTTGGGTCATCAAACCCAATCTCCACCACTCAGCTTGCCAATCCTTTTTATCTTTTAAATTAAGTTTTGACTTTATGATATCATAGTTTATACATTTGTCCATTTCATATTATTTCAGCCTTCCTGGTTATTCTGAATGATTTTCCAATGTGTTTCCAATTTTTTTGTTTAAATTGCAATATCCAGATATGCAAAAATTAATTAATTTTTTTTTAACATTTACGTTTTTAGTTTCTTAGAAACAGTGCTAGACCCAAGGTTTCAGGGTTGAACCCAACGCTCTGATACCATATGTAACATCCGAATTTTCCAGGGTCTAAATTAACATCAATCATACTCAAAGATTACAATTTTAACTTCAACTTCATAAGAAGGCAGTTACATCATTCATGTTCATGCGAAAAAGATTACCGTTAAAGTCAGTTAAAAAAAATTTCTTAATTAAATACTTGAAATACTTTTTAATGAAATTACTTCAGAAATTGAAATCACATATCTCGGAAAAACTAAGACTGAAATTCATCTAAGTATGCTTTTGCATCCACCCGGGTTAGTCCACAAATATACTATAACAATTTCTCAAATCGATTGCTATCTCAAATATCATATGATGAATATCACTAAATACCATTATAACTTAAATTAGGGCTTCACATATCATCTTACCAATTAGGGCATCAATTACCATCAGTTTATTTAGGGCTTTTGGTATTGCTTTACCACTTAGGGCTTTCGCAACCACGAATTCAATTTAGGGCTTTCGTGACAACGGATTTATCTAGGGTTTCCACAATGATGGATTCAATTTAGGGCTTTCACAACCATGGATTCAACTAGGGTTTTTGATACCACGGATTCAGTTAGGGCTTCCAATACCACCCTATCAATTAAGGTTCCAACTGTCACACAATCAATTAGGACTTCAAATTTCTTTTCCTTCCACTTGCTTATCTGTGACAATTTCTCAAAATTAGATAATTACTTATATTCAATATTCATTTATACAAAGTAAAATGATGATAACAATGAAATAGTTCAATTAAATCTTACCTTCTCATAAACAAAAATGATAATACGTTATTTCTGATAAACAATTGAATGCATGGCTTATCTCTCTCTGATGCATATCCGACATCTTGAGAGAGGTGAAACATTGTCAGGGGCTTTAACCACCCAACCTCGGACCACAAAAAATCCCCACACGATCTCTAACGAGAAAGGCCCTCCCTAGCCAAAATAGACAAGAGTCATCTTACCATTCTCTGAGCATCAAGATATATATATATCACGCCATACGACTTGGCAGCAGGAGATCACCATAATAGGAAAATGCATGAGCTTCATATTAAATGTTAATATTTTTAAGTGTCATAACTAGTAATGGATTATATTAATGATGATTCCCTTTTCACACCTTTTCACCTATCTTCTCGGCTACACATCTGGATGAGTCCCCAGGTATCCAAAATTCTCAAAACAAATGGTTCTATTTATTCAAGAAGATTACATTCAATCATTATTTCACATTCTGAGATTATATTCTTGACAACATTCTTCCTGAGTGAAACTTGCATAAGCTGTAGAAATGTTTTATGTGGCATTATATGAATACTGATGTAAAGTTCTTCACCTCCTCAACCTATTCAGTCCTCCAAACTGGTGATTTCCAGGTGTAAACAAATTAAAGATCACAAAGATACTTACAACTTCTTTGCCACATACATTCCTTGGTGTGGATTCATTTATCATCTCATTAAGAGAGAAAAGAATGAATTAGGTTCTGATCAAGATTGTTATTCAAGTTTATTGTAGCTTATTCAAGGTTATTACTCTAAGTTAAAAACAAGGATTATCAAGAGATATTAAATAAGAATCTTCTCTAATCATTTCAAATTGAATGGAAGAAGGTGGGTTCAGAATTTGTCTTTGACTTAGTACTTTCACAACTTGGGATTTAGTTGTAATTTGACTCCAACATATATTTCCCAAATTGTACAGCATGGTTTTCATTACTAGGATCATAATACAAATGTATAAATATCCAACTTCATCTCACATTCCCTTGCATCTCAATGAAACTGTATAATAATAACAATATCCTTATGTTCTACTACTGTTGTTATAGAAAAGAAAAGCAAAACTAATCCTTTTTGAAAACAAGAGAATCAATATAAAGCTTCACAAGATTATCCAGAAGAACGACTTCAACAAAAAAAAATGGTTATCACATAACAAATGCTGATAGTGTGTCTTTAAAGGATTAGACATCTATAGCACATACACATCACCTTTTGCAATCAAATCATATTTATAAAACAATTCACATGATAAAAACACACCAAATGTTATAACACTGAACAATTTTATAGAAACCATCTCTGACCTGCTACTTGAATGATCTCACAATGAACCTAAAGAAAAATGCATCGAACTCTTGTCACTGTAATCTTCAGAAGTATGTAGGGATCATACAGGACAAGCAACACGCTTAGCAACAACAATATAATTATCACATAGATTAGAGATTATAGGCACACAAAATGATTAGAAACTGATCATACACAGGATGCCTGAAGCGGATAAAACAAAAATAATAGATATTGTGATGCATGAAGCAGACACGATAATCTCCCCCCCTCTGCCATGATAATGGCACACACACTTTGAATAATCAATGCACACTTAAATCTCTCCTCTCTATGCAACACTGATTGGAAGGACATTTAAATTCATAAGAGAAAGAACCCCCCCTGCCAGTAGTTGAAAAGGAACTATTAAATAATAATAAAAAGACTGACTTCACGTCTTCTTATAGTTACAAGAAGAACCGAGTTTCTTTGGTTTCTGCCGGTTACTCAAAAGATTAATAAACTATTTGAATCCAAGATGACCAAAGAAATTCAATCGACTATGAAGAGAGAAGGAAATAAAAAAGAAATGTTTTTAATGTCTGGAACTAATACGGAAGTCTAGAAATAAGCCAAAAGTTTGACCCTATGGCTTCCAAAACATAAAAGATGTAACACCATTCGAATTCCTAAGTCTAAATGAATTTAGAAACATAAATTCTATTAATCATGCCAACAATAATCGGTTAAAAACAAGAATAATGAAAGGAAGAGAATAGAATTATAAAATTTAAAATTCGAAGATTATAATAATATAATTGTTAAAATCCGAACATTATTATAAAATACAACTTTCAAATTTATTAAACAAATTATATTATGACAAAAGATAATTCTAAAAAGAAAATTTAAGATATGTTTTATAAATAATTTAATTATTTTAATTAAATTATTTATTAAATAACACAATTATTTATTAAAATAACTCATGCAATTCCACAGATGTCTTCTGTTGCAAATCTGCCTGCCCATTGATGCTGACACGCTGTCTAATTCTTTTCTGACAATGCTTCACCCCTTCGCCATGCTCCTTGCAAGAAATTTCTCTGTAATTAAATTATAAATTATATGATCATAAATAATCATAACAGTTTACCTTTCATCCTAATTTCATGAATTTGTGATTAACGATCAACTAACATGTCATCTGCACTTGAAATCATAATGACCAACTAACTTACCATTTCGCCAGATAATATCAAATTAAACTCCCAACTGACTTCATGTGACCTAAACGTCTATATTTCAAGCTAAGTCAAAAATTGGGATGTAATACTAGGCTTTATCTCACAATGTGTCTTGCTTTCAAAAGTACTTAAATATGAATTTATGAGAAAAGAGTCTATAGGCCTACTGTCTTGAGGTGTTCTATTCAAAACTTTATTGAATCTTTTATTAAACTTAAAAAGAATCTCATTGGAATTCTTCTACATATTGGTTAATTCATGAGACACAAAAGAAGTGTCAGTATGGTTCCCAAATAGATCAAGGACCAAGTCTACAAAATCCTATCAACTAGTTATATAATTTTCAAGCAACCCTCTCTACCATTTTGCAACATCATTGGGTATAGATCTAGCGAATAATTTCATGAATACATCTTAGTATGTTCTTCCAATTCTTCAATGGTAATTTTAAGATTAGTGACATGTATTTATGTAAATTGTCTCCTTCTCTAGAAAACTTAGGTATGACACTTCTCAGATCATTGGATATAGGATTGGGATAACCTACTATTCCTAAAAAATCTAGTTGCTTATATTGTTCTACGTTCATAGGGGCTCTCACCCATTTTTAATTTTGATTTAAGTTAAAACTCCTTGCATTGTTTTCATTTTTTAACAATATTATTCCTCCAATTGTTCCCAGTTCTATCTTCCCGATTTTTATTTCAGCCAACAAAGTTATTCTTTTCTTCATTGTTATACAATGGATTTTTATGCACAATATTTAAAGAGGAATTTTTATTTTTATGAGGAGTGTATTTGGATGACTAACCTTTGTCTTTGTTCACCTTTTCTTTTGCATACTTTGGTGTAGTAATAACATCTTTGCTCAAACTGTGTGAGGCCTCGTCCTGACCCATCGTAGCATAGCTAATACATTATTATTATTTTGATACTCACAACTCGAGATGTCGAGACACTATCAGATACTTTGAACATATTATATTACTTCATGTTGTGTGATGTTTACTTTTAGATATTTGAGTTCGTCATTTAATGCATTATGAACATTTATGTTGATGAAGTAATTAAATGCAAGATTAACACTTTGATTATGAAATTGTAATGATTAAGAATATGAGTAGGACGAGAGAAACCCTGATTGATTGAAAGACGTATGTTTTAATTTATGTGATTCCCTGATACATATATACATATGTGCATGTGATTTTATGGGGCTACTAATGTGTGCAATGAGTGTGCAGGATATTTTAGCCGAGAAACCTGATGGAGGAACAGAACTGATCCCTATGTGCCATTCGTGGAAACCCCATTGTTCATATCTTAATTGTATTGTGAGATGTATGAATGTATCTTTCTATAATTTAGTAAATGTTAATGTTTCGTAGTAGTATTTTTTATAGTGTCACTTGACACTTGTGAATTGTTTATGCATTTCAGCATGCTAGTTAGGGTTATATGTGTAACCTATGGACCTAAGTCAAACTAAGTTAGTGCCCTTTTTGCTAATCTATTTTTAATCAAGTTTAGATACTCTAATCCAGATTAGTGTTTAATCTGCTTTTTGGAGTTGTTAAATAGTCCTAAAAAAATTCCTACCTTTTGTTTGGCCCCAAATCAATTCCTTAGGCCTTAAATCATGAAATCTTAATACCCAAGGGGTATGGGTATGGGTTGGGGGCATTTTCCACCCCCTAGCCCCTTTTGTTGACTTTTATGGTCACTCAAAAAGTCTATTTTTGCCTTAGTGCGAAAATTGAAAGTTGTTACCATGGGTTGAATAACCTCAACTCCACTTAGAGGGTAACCTTAAGTTTGGTTGAGTTAGAAACCTCTAAATTTTTAGGCAAGTGGGGGAAGTTATTTCCTTTTTAGGTGGTTGAGTTTGGATCTTATTTAGAGGCTTTTTTTTTAATACTTTTGGTTGTTACCCAATCTCTACTTTTAGAGAGAAGTCTTGGAAGATTGAAGGCAAGGAAGGAAAAAATCTTCTCAATTTGTTCATTTTACCATAACCTCTTTGTGAAGGTAGGAGTTTTTCATCTCCTATTTTCATGTTGTTCATGTTGCTCATGTTGTTTCATGCTTGGTTCATGCTTATGTTATTGTGTTGTTCATTGGTATGCTTGTATGTATGTTGGGTATGCTTGGGGAGGATTGAAAACATGTTTTTTTCTTGAATGCTTTTCCTTCATGTTTTGCTTGAATTTTGAAGTTTTCTTGTATGGGTGTTTTGGCATTACTCACCCTTGGATAGGGTAGAAGTGGCCAATTTCGGGAAAAGGTATTCAGTTGGACTCCAACAGTGTAGAGTCTCTTCTCAGGACGAGAAAAGAGAGAGAGGGTAGGGTGTTATGGGCCCCTCCCTGTCAGCACAAACCACGTATGAGTTTTGGCATGTAAGAATGGAAGAACAGAAGTTCTTGAGTTATAGCCCCGATTGGGCACCTATTTTGGTGTTGTGTCTGACATCTCCTATTGGAAAAATCTACCTTCTCCCTAGTTTTATATATGTTGAGAAAACCCAGTATGGAAATCAATGTCTGATTTTGTTCCTTGTTATGCTTGTTGTCACCTGGTCAGTTTACATTCCCTCCACGATCTCAGCAATGTATTGCAAAAAATGATATGGATCCCTTGATGAGGGTCATGAAGGAAATTTAAATTTCTTGTTGAAATTCAATTATGTTTGGGATTAAAATCTTGTGTAGAAATGTATTTTAAACCTTTGTTGTAATGGCAATGATGTCGGGTTTTCTTCCTGGTTCTTTCCCGACGGAGCCTTTGAATCAGGTTGTCAATAAAATAGTTTTTTGAGTGATATCGTTCTTTTGAGGTTTTCATAATTTCTTTTCAGTTATAGGACTGAATATCAAGATAGGATAGAATGATGATGTTCAATTTTGCAATTTTCAAGAGCAAATATGTTAAGGCAAATTAACAAATAAGTAAATAAATGATATTATGTTATGTATGGAATGTTGATTCAATTTCATAGTAATAGAAAAAAAAAGATCAATCTTGCAATGTTGTTTAAAGAAATTATTCAATTTCTTGGCTATAGTGTTATACATATAGATATGTGTATATATACATATAGATATGTGTATATATACATATAGATATGTGTGTGTGTGTATATATATATAATTCCCTTGTTAAAAAAAAACATTGCTTGAAAAATCATCACTTAGTGATTCTAACACTTAGAAAAAAAAAAAAGTATTCTTAGAGTAAAAACTCTCTCTGGTTTTTGTATGGGAAACAAAATTAAATTTTCCCCTTATAACAAAGAATCTTAAAAGCATCTCCTAGATATTCTCCTTGAATTAAATAAATAAGTTAGCTTTGAATAAATGAATACACTAAAATTAATCAATAAATATTAATTTCTAATAACAAATATCCTAGGAAACCTCATCTACTACACTTTAATTCATAACTTCTCCTAATGCACTATCCAAGTCTAGCTCCCAACCTTTAATGTTTCCTCCTCTTTGCCATTTCTAGCGCAGCCTTATTAGATTGATCCTTGCACTAAATTTTGTTATGACATGTGTGGGGGCGCAGGGGGTGTATTAATTAAGACTAGTTTTGACATGGGCTTTAATCCCTATGTCTCTCCTTGCCAGCGAGTTTACTTAATGTTGTGCAAGTCTGTTGCTTTAAAAAAAAAAAAAAAAAATCCAAAACTTGTATGTGGTGTACACCTTTTTGCCATCACTGTCCTTGGTTAGCGTGTACTAGGTATGCAAGTTGATGTGTCATTGCAAGTCCATAGCACTCCTCCCTGGCACCTAAACTTTGGGCTTTTTAAACCCATCACACCTAACCTCCCATCATGCGAATTTCTGCTCAGGCATTTTGGAAGCGCATGGAATTTGGGGAAAAGAGATGTGACAGGGGGGGGGGTGGTTGGTGGGGAAAGTAGGATGTAATGGGAGTTAAGTAGGTTAGCAATAATGCTAGGTTAGTATTAATGTTAGGATTAGCTTTTAGGTTAGTTGTAGGTTTATATTATGTGTATTTATCTTAAAAGTAAGTGATTATTATTTTATTTTTTGTTAGTTATGGTAAGTTAGTACATGTTGATTTAGTATTAGCAATGAATGTTTTAGTTAATAAATTTGTTTTAAGTTAAAGGTAATGAGTTTGTTTTAAAAATAAGTTCATTCTTTTTATTATTAGTTGTTAGTTAAGCATTTTTTGTTAAATTGTAATTTAATTATATATACGTATATTTTAAAATTGTAGATAGTGTTTGGTGTATTTAAGTATTAGTAAAGAGTTGAAGGTTATAAATCTTTAGCTATGGCGAATGTTTAGATTAGTTGATAATGATATTTTGTTGAATTTTATTTAGTTACAATGTTATTGTTTGGGGTGTTTTATTTAATATAGATTAGAGTTTTAAACTAAGCATGTAATTGGAATAGAGTTTAATTATAGATGAAATGTTAAAACTAATTAGTTCTTTTATTTCCAATTGTTTTGTAATAAGTAGATCTGTAATCCTTTGAATTATTAATCAAATAATTTAAGTACACTGTTCCTTAATATCTTAAGATGAAATTAAACAAATGTCGAAATCATTTTAATAACAAATGTTCAGATTTAATGAATTATTCATACTTTTAGATTATAAACTTAAATTAAAATGTCAGGGCACTGCTAGGGGAACCTTGTTGTCTTCTAGTAATGTACCCTTGTCATTACTGTATTAAACATATCAAACTTAGTAGTGTGTTTAACCTTAATTAAAAAAAAAATTAAAAAAAATTGTGTTTTTTTGCCCTCGTATTTTGGGCATGACAAATTGGCCTTTTCTAGTAATTCTTCGAGAACTCCTCGTAACACCTTTGTAGCCCTCCTTGAAGATTTTAGAATTTCTAACACCTCTATAATCTTTTGGGAATCCTCATTTGTTTCTTCCTCATCTTCTTCTTCACATGATTCATCAACAATTTGGTGGGCTCCAAATCATCCTAAGTCCCATTCAAAAAATGGATTTTCTTCATGTTAAGTATCCATCTAATCATTATTACATACATGTTTCTTTCTATCTACAAACTCTTTATAACTAGTTAACAACATATCCATTGATTGTTTATCTTTTCTTCTTATTTTTTCTTGAGTATCTTGTAAACATTTTCAAGAATGCACATACTTTCTTCCCCACATAAACTTTAAGGATGAATGCATGTTACTTCTTCAAACAATTACACAAATAGTAGAGTTGCTAGATTTACTTCAATCACAATTTCATACTCAGGTAGAGTGCAAAAGATTATCTTTGAAAAATACTGCTTACCAGGTCTCCTAAGTTCTTGTTCCAGTGAAGTCACATTTTCTCTTTACAGGTCTGTAAAACTGAAAATCTCTAGGTAATTGCACAATGTAAATTGTGAGAAACTCTCCCTAGTAGAGTCACGAATTTGTCAATGCACATAATTATTGGTTGACTTCCTACGAGTTTTCCTACTCAATGTTGGGAAACTCAACACAATTTTAGCCAATGAAGAAGATTGAATCTCAACTTTGTTCAATCTCTACACTTTAGGCTCTGTGAGACCTAGGTGTTTGTACCCTAAATGGGAATGTTGGATAGTTATGAATGCAGACTTAACAATACTCTTGAGTTGGAAAAAGTTCTCAAGGATAAATGGATTAGAATAAAAAGTAATAAAGGGGAAGAGTCTCAAAAAATAATGCAATGGCACATGAAAGCGAATTGATAATGATTGTTTACCTTCCACAAAGCCATTCTTAATTTAAAAATTTTGATATGACTAGTGCCTTCCAAATTGGAGAAGAGAGTCAACTTTAATAATTACTAAATTAATCTTATGTCTTGGAGACAGGTGCACCACCATCAACTAATGAGCAGCCAAGCTGAGAGATTATAACAACCCTGGATAATTGAATTTAACTTCAAATTGAAGACCAATTAAACAAAACATACATAAGCATATGAGTCTTGTTTCTAATATTTTGCCTCAATTTTGTTCTACAAATAGTATAAATCCAAGAGAAATTTGAATTCAGTAAAATCAACAACCAATTCCCTATCTTTCCAAAAAGAACACATTATATTTTATTAATTTAAAAAATAAAGTACAACTGGGTTGTAACAAGTTGCAGTATCTAACTTCTGCTATGCATGCCTATATCCACAATGTCTACATTTTTTTTTTCTATAGCTCTCCTTTATCACAAGGCTCTTGTATCCTTTCTTATAGAACATAAAGGATGCGAAAAAACTTCAATCATGTTCATCCTAACTAACTAAAAGCTAACTACAACTCATTACGAAATAATTACAATAATAAAGTGTTAGAAACAATAGTCCACCAAGATAACTGAAAAGGGGGGGGGGGGGGGAGGGGGGGGGGGGGGGGGGGGGGGCGGGGGGTGTGAATCAGTTATCCAAAAATTAAAACACTTATCCTCTTCAAACAAAATCAACCATTCAACCAAAGTAAATAGCAACCATACAAAGATGCACATAAACAATTACACCAGATATGTTGACTAGGGAAACCCTTGATCAGAGGGAAAACCCCGGTGGGGATGATGCCCACAAGATGATGTACTAATATAAATATTCCTTGTTAGAGGATGGACCCTGTTAGGAGTCTATTACAACATTTAGTACAATGAGTCCATGTTAGGAGACTTTGAATCCTTGTTAGGAGATTCCAACCCTATTAGGAGTTGTAGTACAATGTATGCAAGAAGAGCCCACTGCCCAAACATGCAATTTTAACTACAAGAAGAGTTCACTACTCAAACAAATACTTTACTATTATTTTCTTCTTTCCTTGTTCTTTCCTGTGTCCTGTCAACTAGACCAATCACTATCAAACCTTGTAGACTAGGTCACAAAACTTGGATCCAAAAACCAAACCTTGAATCACTCAGCAAAACCTCAACAATGAAGTTTCCTTCACTTCTACACTACTTTGCTCAGCTTCGCATTCTGCACTCTCTAGTTCTTTCTGAACATTCATAATTCACATATATCCATGCCATGATAAAGGGAAATATCCTTCCTTTATATCAATTCCATAAAACAATTCCTTGAGTCAGCCGTTAGTCCTTCTCAATTAATTATTATAGGACCACATTAAGAACACGTTACACTTAGCGATAACACAAATCTTCTATCTTGCAACTTGAATATCTTTCCCTGCACACAATATTATGACAAGTGATCTTAGCTATGTCATACTCAACATTTCTTCTCCATGTCCTCAACCTTGATCCTCAAGATATCAACTCTGCTAAGAGATATAACAAGTTTACCAGAACATGCCTCTGTAAACTCTATCTCAGAATAGATATCAACAAAACTTACATAACTTCATCTAGACTTATCCTTTCTGCTTCTGATATTAATTGCATATGCCAGATACTTAGATGTATCTCCCATAAACTCGAGTGATTATCATGTTCAACTAGCCATCTGTATCAACTTGATCTTTCTGTTGTTCTTCTATCAAATACCACAAAAGTCATCAAACATTCTATGTTGACATCAATGACAAAATCAGTCATGAATGTAACATATCATCATCAAACCAATCTTCCAACAATCTTTCTAATCTTCCAATAAAAATATATCAAAAGAGTTTATAATTCTCTCATCATATCAAGAATTTCTTCTAACTGTTCAACCACCTCCTCATACAACACTCCAACAAGCATGTTCAAAGCTTCATCCTTTTCCTCTTCCATCAAGATCTCATGGTAGTCACTCTAGTACTGAGCATATGTTGTATGCAAATCCTATTCAATTGCATACATGTTGTTGATGACATCAAATTGGTCTTTTTTAGTTGGTGCCAACCTAGGTTGCATGACCAAGCAAGGTATTCCATCCTTGTCGCGTGATTATACTAGAAAAACCATATATTATGATCTACAAAACAAACACAAAAAATTGTACAACAATAATTTTTATAAAAGAATAATCTTACCAAATGCCCTTATATCAATGATCAAGGTAGTACACATTTAATGACCATATTCCCTTCAAATCCCTAGCACAATCCATCCTCGATCAATCTCATACTTGAAAGAAAATTAGACAAATGAAATAAATCCTTGACTTATAAATAAATAATCCTTTGTGATCTACCAGAGAATTAATGAAATAAATAACCTCATCTACTAGATAATTAATGAAATAAATACTCCTTTGTGATCTCAGAATTACAGAATGTCAAAGAACCGTTGGCATCGAAATCGTGAAATCGAAGACCAGAGACATCTCCCTTGTCAAAATCATGAAATCAGAGCATAACTGAAAGTGCATTCCCAAAATCACAAAATTGGAGAATCATAAGAAACTTGGTTTTGAGGTCATGCAATTGGAAGCTGAGAATTTCATATATCCTAAAAGTGTGAAATCAGAAGGTTGTTCATGGATGGGTCTTGATTTTGCGAAACTTAGCAAGAGCATTCAAATTTTGAGGGTCCATTAGAGACTTCTAATTCTAGTGGATTTCTTCCTAGGCTACCCTAGTTTGTTAGTTAGGGTATTCTATGAAGCCAAGAAGAATATCTTCAAATTGGAGCATAATGTTGTTGGACTTTAATTTTCTTCATTTTCTTTACCAACATGTTATGATTTTAACATCTCTAGGCTCCTTACATTCGAAGGACCATAGTCTTGGGGACTTGGCCTATCTCTTCCTAGGCACTTTTGAATATAATGGTAGAGTAATCGTTTAGAAATTATGAGTTATTAATAGATAAAAATCCCAAATGAATATGCTTCTTGATGTGCTACAATGTTTTATGGTTTTAATTTCATAATTTTGTTACTATGCCAAAAGTACCAACATCCATGCTTAACTTTATCAATTAACTAGGGCATTTTATACGAATGTGACTAATTGTGGGCCTTAACAAATCAATAAGGATTATGGCTTGATAATTTTCTATTTCACCAAAAGGTTATGGCTTTCCTTTCCTGCATATTTTAAGGACAATCAAACTTTGTTCTTTTCATTGATTATGCTATGATTATTAATGGAACTAGATATTAATGGTTGTGTTAAGGAAAGAAAATGGATGTTACTAACCCAAAAAGTAATATCCTTATTTAACTTTATAAATTAACCAACTATTACTTTAGTATCTTGGCTATGATTCCCACTAGGGGTTGGAATGTCTAGTTTCAATCATAATATAGGTTGTTTAGCAATGATGGTGGGTTGGTTTGCTCTTTTCTCTTGTTTAATTAGGGTATTTTATAAGAATGTGATTGACTGTGGGCCTCAACAAAGAAATAAGGCTTAGGTGTTGGCAATTATCTATTTCATCAAAAGGTTATGATTTTCATTTCCTATCAGTTTTAAGGATAGTCATGCATTGTTTTTTTCTTTGATTATGCTAAAATTATTATCTGAACTAGATATGTGTATTGATGGTTTAGCTAAGGAAACAAAATGGATGTTTTTAGTTTGTTTACTCCTTTGATGCCTATTGGCTCCTAACAGGCAGTAGAATATTTCCTATATTATATGTCAGTGACATAATCTCCCAATCCAAAAAAGGCTTGTCTTGAATGTTATGGCAGGTTGTCTCTAGAATGAGGTGGAACTTAGCTTCAGTCAACTTCTCTTCGAAGTGGTCTTCCTCACCAAAGCCTTTTCCAAACAGAATGTAAAGGGAACTTGCTCCCAATTTTCTAAGTATTCTCTATAGAGAGATGATTTGTAATTCATTCATCAGCACGTAACAATGTAATCTCAATAATATAATTCTAAAGCTCTGTAAAAGAGGGTATGCCCTCTTCAAGTCCCGGTTTAGGGCATTCGTATGTATGTACAAGACTTTGGTCCTGAGCTACACCGAGGGTTTTCTTAACCTCATTCTTTTTCCCCCTATGCCTGCACTTAAATGATGTATTTGTAAATATTTTGAAATTAAAAAAAAATGAGCACTTGCAAAAAAAGGAGATAATGCAACCCTATAAAGACCCTAAAGGGAAAAAATTTAATAATTAAAACAATAATTGAATGTGACAATTATTATATGACCCTTTTTTGTATGTGAAATATTCATGTTAATTTCATATGTGGATAGTTAAATGTTTATTCTTATGTAAGAATATATGCTTAAATTTTATGCACTCTACTGATATAATGCATGAGTATAAATTAATAGTTAGAAGTCTTGCATCAAGGAGGTTATAACAATTAGTTGTTGAAGACAAACTCCATATGAAAAATCTTGAAGAAGTCAACAATTATTTTCCAATAACTCATGAACTATAACAATGAAACCTTAATTATAATACCTAAAGTAAAGCAAATCTAATCTAAGAATATTTGTTATACTAGATTCTCTCTATTACATAAACAATTTTAACTTATTTCTCATTCAAAACATAACTTCCTTCTTTATCTATAGCATATTGTAATAAATAGAAATTTTAATTTATATTAGCTCTTTTACTATAAATCTTCACTAAGAAAATTATATTTTTTAATGAAACCTTACTCTCTTAAATAATTCACCTTGACTATTTATTTACCTTCAATTTGTTTATAAACTGTTCACTAATACTCTCGTCAGGGCCCATTTACTCCAAAAGATTCAAGTTCTTCCCACTTGTTAGTCCCTACCTATATATAGGCAGGGTACTAATGTTTTTGTTTACCCCCGTGCTAATTTGTGCAACCAAAAAAAAATACTAAGTTCTAAAGTTCAACAAATTTTATATTTTAAAATTAATTTATATTAATTTATTACCTTTTTCTAATTGGTCCGTTGCATTTTTGGTGGGGTTTATTTTATTTTCCCACTTCAAAAAATACAATATTTTCTAACATATATTAATGAATTCATTAATTACAACTCTATCTTTTCCATATTTGTGACAAGTTCATTATTAATTACAACTTTATCTTTTGCATATTTGTCACAAGTTCATTAGATTTCTAAAAAAGTCATATTTTTATCTTCCACAACAAAAATAATGTCTTATCAATATTAATATCACAATTTTTAGTTTTTAAAATAGTTTTTAAAAATGTTAATATATTTTAAATTATTTTAAAAATTATTTTTATATAAATCAATAATTATTAAAATTGATTTTTTATTAAAATATATTATTGCTATTAAGAATTGTATTGCTTTATATATAGACTTTAGTATATATTAATTATAAAATTAAAAACAATTAATTTCTAAATTTAACTTATGTAATAAAATTCTAAATTTTTAAAATTTCTTGGTTAAAAATCTATTAATTCAAATCTCGTGATTTTACAATGCATTACATTAAGTTATATATTTTTAAACAATGGCTAATCACCACATTATTCTATAAAACTAAAATTTAAAATATTAATTAAATTTGTTAAAATTTATAACTTCTCTTTTCAAAATCATAATTTTAAACATTATGTCCAATTTGTTTCCCTAAAGATAGGAGACTCCAGCTCTCAAAGAGCTCTTGTTTAAGGTATCTACCTGTTCCATAGCATATAGTGAAAACCAATTCTAGATTAAGATGAGGCCAACTGGATAATGACCAAAACGAACGAAATGTGAAGATAAGGTCGTTAGAGCATTACCAAATGAAATGTGGGGATACGTAGCATTTACATTGCTTTGCGAAGAGTTGCAGCCAGCAGATAAGAACCTGTTCGGTGCAGACAGTCGAATATAACATAATTCCCAACAGTGAGTTAGAGGTGATGTCCTACACGTGAAAGGTTATACCCCATCCATTTCTTTATCTGCAGGAAACAATGGCAAGGTTGCATAATCCACCTTCTTTTCCTAGGGCATTGTCTTCTTTGACTACCTGTCAGGTACATTGACATTACTTACTATTATCAACCATCAATGTTATTATTTCGCTTCTCAATAGAGTACTGAGATTACCATTAACACGCATTCCGTGAATGGCTGTCTTCATATCCTTTTTATCTCGAAATCAAAGTTGTTTCTTAAAGACACATTCATAAGCGGCCCATTTTGAAATGTTAATGCCTGCTCTGAATGCTGCCCAATCTGTTCAGGTGCTTATGCTCAACCAGACTTCTGGGGTGACACATAAGAGATGCACTCCACCCGTTGTAAGGGCCTCCGCGCAGGGAGATGCTGTTGTTCTTTGTAAACAAGGTCATGCTGCTGTCTTTCTTTCGTCACTCCCATTAGTTTATTGCTTTCAATTTCTTGAAGTGTTTCTCAAAGTTAGCAGGATGCTGGTATGCCAATTATTTTCCTGGATTTTGGGACTGGCAATCATAGGGCAATTAAAAAAATATACTCGAACTCTATGATAAAAAATGATGAAATTTAAGAGATTAAGAATTAAGAAAGTATATAGGATGCGCTGAATGTGTAATGAAACTGAAAAAGTTGGAAAAATCGTTTTTTCCTTAATTTTTTCCTTTTTGACTGGAAATGGATAGTCGTATTTAAGACTGCCGAGTACTTCAATCATTTACAGCAGCCCAGTGAGAATTTGAACCTTAGTGACAGCTTCACCAATGAAAAGATTTGACCGATTTTTTAAATGTGTCACCCTCTATTTTTTTTCCTCTTACTTCCAAAAATAAATTGTGAAAATGCAAAGGTGCAAATGGTGAAGTCATAAAATGCAAATCAGCTAGAGCTTCGGGTTAAGAGTGTAGCTTTACGTTTGAGGTCCTCAAAAGTCCGACATGAAAAGTTGTCTTAACATAAAATGAACAATTAGGTTATATTCCCATAAAAAGGCAAAAATTGGATGGGAGGATGTCTGCCCCTATCCCTACATTCCCAAAAATGTCCCTGAATGGAGGGATGTGTATTGAGCTAAGGGGACTCATGCCAGGATACATTTATTTCCTTGTAGTTAGTGGGTAAGTTTAGTAGGTTATGTTTGGATCCCATTTTCTCAATTTGGTATATTTTCCTTGTTACTTTCTTGGAGCTCACACCTTACCTCGTCCAGCTGGGGTAGGCAACACCAAGATAGATAGATATGATATTTTATTCAATTTCCAATTTTCAACAGATTATTGTCATGTCTTTTGGTCAATTTGAACCATAGCTCGCAGATCTGGACTCAGAGACTATTTGGTAAGTGGGCAATTTGGAAAGTACAAAAGATTAAAATCTTCAAAGATTTGTTTTTTTGTTTTTGGTAAAAGTCAATTGTAAAATGTTTTAAATTAAAATTGATATCTGAAAGAGAAAATGCATGGATTAATAGGAAAAACATATGAAAATTGCATTTTAACTAGTGTTTTAGTGAAAACTTGATTAGCAAAAAAATTAGATTACTCAGTGATTTGGAGATTACTTGCTGAGTTTGCAAATTATAATTTAAACCTTAAGACTATAAATTCGGAGCACATTTGTTTTGACCCAAGTTACCGATGCTGCTTCTGATGCCGATGCAGGTGCAGGGTGCTGATGCGCGGATTTATTTTTTTTTTTGTGGGGGCTGGGGGGGTGTGGTTTGGATGCGTTTGGGTGCATCCATATATATATATATGTATGTATGTATGTATGTATGTATGTATCTTATTCTTAATGTCTAGACCATTCCGTAGAAAGAAATGCAAGAAATACACAAAATAAACCATTCCATAGCATGATACTTCACCATTCATAGTTCAAATTGAAATAATAGTAATGTCTAATTAGTAAATTACTCAAGTTCAAGATTCCAATGCAATTCGAATTACAAAATCAAAACATAGTTCATGGTTCAATGTTGACCAATCAAGAGTCAATGCTCAAGATTCACAAATCAAATTCAGTCAATCAGAATCATAAGGATTCTCAAAAAACCCACGTTGTCATCATCTCCTTCTACTGCAAGACTTGCAAGGTCATTTGAACCAAACATGGTTCCAATTGTGCTAGATGCAAGTGCCATGATGTTATCAACATCATCAACTATCATTACAGTAAGATTCTGAAGTGTTGCATCCAAGTTTGCACATGTAGGGGCTACATCCCAAAGCTTGGTTGACCCTTCCTTGTATCTATCCTCCATACGTGACAAAAGACGCAAGTTGGTATGTATATAAACCAAGTTAGCTTTCGTTGAGCCCAACTAGTTGCGCTTCATTGAATGGATATAGGAGTATGTACTTCAATTCCCTTCAGCGGCAGAAGAACTTGCAACCTAGATAGTGTTCATAAAATCAAAGATAAAAATGAAAAGCAAATTAAAGAATGTTAAACACTAAATTGTAGAGTACAATTGTTAAATAAAAAATAAATGAAAACTTACTTGTGAGAGGATCTTGATTGCAAGAGGTTGTAGATTCTTGAATGGTTGACCATACATGTACCACCATGTGATAGCTCCCATGTCATTTTGGTCTTTTATTGCATATGCAATAAGTTTTGATCCTGAAGCAAATAAGCCAAATTCTAGCCTCTCTTTTTTGTGCATTTCATCATTTGGGAAGAGTCTTGCAAATGCAGTGTAGCACCCAGTAGCAACTTCTTCATCTGCATATGGTGCAACTCTATTTGGCATAGCAAGTATTTCCTAGCTATAGTACCTTGGAGGTAAGGCATATGCAAGGAGGTGCAATGGGGTATTCATCTTCTCCTAATGATGATGAATGATTGCTTCCACCTTATTGCACAAGGCTTCACATTTTGTGGGGTTAGTCTCATGTGCCTGTATGGAAAGATTTACCTTTTCTACCATGGTGTCCATAACATCGTACACATCCCCCAAGAAAGGTGCGTCTGTACCAACAAAGCATAGCATAGTCATGATAGGCTCGGTGAAATCCAGTACATATTGCACATGAGCCCACTAATGCTCATCCAAGACCATACCCTTGACCTTCAAGGCTCTTTCTGAATTTGAAGCCTTCCATACACCCCATTGGTTACAAATAACCATTTGGCTCAATTTTGATCGCACCTTGAGGGGTCGTCTCATAAAACTTATTCAAACCTAACTAAATAAATAAATGAAACTAAGTAATTACAATTTGAAATTTGCCTTCAACAACTCCAACTTGGAGAATGATTTGAATATGGATTGTGACATGTGGTGGTGTGTCACAAACATTTGTTTTTCTCTCCCTCTTGGTATATTTGCTTCACCCAATCTATTTGGGTACCAATTTGTTGCATGACCAAGTTGAAAGAGTGAACGGTGCATGGTGTCCAAAAAATATGGTCGTACCGAGACTCAACCAAAGCACCTGCACCCCTATAATTCTTGGCATTATTTATGACCACCTGGACCACATTCTCACTGCCCACTATCTCTATTGCCTCAATGAGGATTCTAGAAATGAATTGTGAATCCTTAACTTGCCCTTTACAATCAATTGTCGTAAAAAACATTGCCCCTTTGGGGGACATTGCAATCACATTAATCAATGGTCGGTTTCTTGTGTCTTTCTATCCATTAGACACAATAGTTATACTGGAAGTTTTGCAAGATCTCCTAATTGGTTGAAGAGCTTTATCTATAGAAATCTTTTCTTTTTGCAAAATAGTATGCACCTTTTCAAACCCAGGGCTAATGTAATCAGCTGGCGATTTAAGGATGGCTGCAACAATTTCCTTCCAATATAAGTGATCTTACCAAATTGAAAGGAAGACCATTGGCATAAAGGCAACGTGCAATTGCTTCATCAACAAGCTCTCTTGCCTCCATTTTGAATGCGTAATCCAATGAACCTCTTTTGTGGGTAACAACTTCTACTTCTTCATCTTCCTCTCCCACTTCCAAGAATGGATGTTTGGAGGATGCAACATGATTGGTGGGCACATTCACTTTGCTCTTTGTGGATGAAGGTTTATACAAACTTGTTTTTGATTTGCTCACTAAACGATCAGCAACTTGTTCTTTTATAAATCCGGCTAACTGTGCATCGCTTATCCTTTTCCATCTTTGCGTCCCTTGCACAATGCCATTCCTGGCCCATAAAATGAGCTTTGACCCAAGAATATGAGTTGTTGAATGGTTTACTATGACATACATTGCATTTCCAAATGTATGAACCACCTCCTGAAACTTGTGATAATCTTGTGGTGTGTCTCCATAATGGAGATGCCACATCAATATTGA
Source organism: Cupressus sempervirens (assembly GCA_028749045.1). Classification (NCBI taxonomy): domain Eukaryota; kingdom Viridiplantae; phylum Streptophyta; class Pinopsida; order Cupressales; family Cupressaceae; genus Cupressus; species Cupressus sempervirens. Next base: position 337,117,629 of record CM053783.1, on the reverse strand, counting down.
AGTTATCACTTTGTTCACCTTGCTCTGCTGCTGAACTTTGACTACTAGTAGTGATTCTTGCACAATAGAAACTTTGAATCTAATAAGAAAATAAAAATATTAACTTAGAAATGTTTAAATAAACTATGAACATGAAACATACAAGTGCAAATATATGATACAAAAATACTTAAGAAAGATAGCTAAACTTGTTCTTTCATTTTTTTTAAAAAAAGGAAAAAACTTGAAAAATTCCAAAAAAATCACTAAAAAAGTTCTTGAAATGGATCAAATGCTTACCTTAGACATCCTTTGTGGAAGCTCAATAGACACCCTATGAATGATCCTCTTCAAAAATAATGACCTTACTTTCAAATGCCACAATGGAGACCAAATGAGAAGAGAGCCCATTTGCAAACAAAATGAGAAGAATGAGAAATGAATGGTTTCTTTTAGGGCCGTTTTAGGGTTTCGAGGCAGATAGGAGAAAAAATATAATAAAAAAACCAGTTAAACACATGTTTTATTAAGTCACTTAAGTGACTGGGAGCTCAAAATCTTTGGGTGCTCTCTATATGCACTTGGATGCTCTGTGGATTCTCTCCAGATTCTCTCCCAAGCATCCTGCATGCATCCACAGGAAAGAATCACACTTCCTGCCAGCACCCATGTAGTGTCATAATGCATCCACAAATTGCCGTGCATCGGCACCTGCATCTTGTTGAAACCCAGGCACATCGGGGTCTTAAGTTTTGACTGTATGAGATCTTCAAATTCAACAAACCCAGTCTTAAGTATTATGAACTGCTCTGAGACTCACACTTGATTCTTCCATAGATTATTACACTACATCTTTGCCACATATATGTTGGAGTTATGGGTCACTTGTTGCAGTATAATGTCTTTGGACTTGAGCCACACTCTTTTAATGACCTCCAAAATCATTACACCCTTTCGGGGGAAGCCGCAACTTTAAGTCTACAAATATTTTAGTAGTATGTAATCACATATATATATATATATATATGGTGCTCAAGAATGCATGAACCTTTAACAGTTTATCTGGGAATTTAATTTCTTCATTGATGGATTCCACAATGATGTAATAGGGAGGACTGAGCTCAAATTTCGGTCAAGAGGTCAATTTTTTTTGTAAGTTGATGAGTATTTGAGATTGAATTCTTGATGTTGGGGCTTGTTAAGTCCTTCAGAGGATCTTGGTCTGTGAGGATTTTATTGCTCATTGCACTTTGAGTTTTTGAGCATTAGGATTTTTCAATCTGAAATCACTTAAAGATATCACTTACCTCAAAATATCATTGGGGTGTATGAAATTACTACCTAATGATGGATGTTTTGATAGTCTTAGTGTTCAGTGTCAACTAGTTTGACTCAATCTACAACCAAACTTTGAATTTATGGAGTTTCTTTTACATTACAGGTAGGACTGCACGAAGAGAATTCTTGGAAGTAGTAGCGGTACTCACTACTAGTGCATTTTTGACAGACACTTCCTTGGCTGAAAGTGAGCGATCTCTTGCAATTCATGTATTTTTAATTTTTTCTTATTACATTGATTTTGAACTTGGCTTGCACAAATTGTACAAAACTATTAAAAGCAGTCTACTCCAGTTCGCTTTATAGACTACTAGGGGGCACTGATGGCAAACCTACTCCTTTTGCAATGCATTTTGTGATGGATATTATAAGCCCATGCACTTGATATGGCTCAATTGTTGCAGAAACACCAAAGGGCTACCAGGCAGTCTTGGATAAATTTGATGGATATACTTTCCTATACCCTTTTGGGTGGCAGGTTAGTGTTGCTGTGAATATTAGATTAGTTTCTCTGCCTGTTTCCTTAACCCCAAGTGAAAGTTTTGTTGCTAATTTGAATTCTAAAATTGGAATGTCTTTAGACTTTAATGACCTTTTGACGGGTTTCTATTTGTCTATTTCTCTCACAAATGGATTCAGAACTTTACAGATGCGTTAAAAGATGTGCATTGATGAGGGGAAAAGACTAACAATTTTAAACATTTTCCAGGAAGTTGTCGTTAATGGCCAAGATAAGACATACAAAGATGTGATTGAACCTTTAGAAAGTGTCAGTGTCAGTATCGTGCCAACAAGCAAAACAGATATTCATGAACTTGGACCACCAGAGGAGGTATGTCTGGAATGCATATTTTGTATTCTTATTTTAGAAATATGAAATAGATACATTGCATCTGGATGAAGGGGGTTGCTTGAATACAAAAATATCCTTGTAATGTATTGTCTCTGGTTATATATGTCCTTTGCTCTGACTCTTGAGTCTATGATAGATGTTTGATTGGAATTTTTTATTGGCAGGTTGCTGAGACATTAGTCAAAAAGGTTTTGTCTTCTTCGACTCAGAAAACAAAATTGGTAAATGTGAAAGAGGTGAGTGTGCTCCCGTTTGCAAAATTTGCCCCTCCTTCGATTATTTATGCAGAATGATGTTCTTTTCTTTGTGTATTCTATCTTTTTTATTATTTCTCTGGTTTGTTTCGACCTGCCTATGTGGATGCTCAACCTTCTTTGCCATCAGACTCTGATGTGGGCTAGAGCCTGATCTCTATCAACAACATTATCATGGCTTTTTGGGTAGTTTCTTTTGGCAAGGGGTATTCCTTTTATCAAATTTGTTGGGTTTATGTGGCTTTGATAATTCTGAATTTGTGTGCGGATTAACTGTTTTTGTTTGCACCACTTGAGTAAAATTCCTTTCTCTTCTCAATTTTATTGTAAGGCACTTCATATTTGTTTCTGGAGTTAAGTTTGACACTGCTACCTGTGATTGCACCTCTCTTTTGTCTGTTCTTATTGGCCTACTTTTTTTCAGTTATGTCCAATTTTTGTTCATGAAGTGTGTTTTGATTTTTGCAATGACCATGCAGCAATCTTTGTTTGTTTCTGTAAGTCTGCAATGTTACCTGCTGTTGCATTTTTCGTTTGTTTACAACAGAAGAATTGCCATCAATTGTACCTGTGCTGACGATGCTTTCACCTTGTCATATGATGTATAGAATGGTGAAGCACCAAATTATATTGGAGACAACTTAGAGGAATGAATACACAATTGACTGAACTATTACAAATAATGGAAGAATTTACATTGATATAGACAACAAGAAATTGCTACAGGTAATTTCAAATCAAGAATAATGGGACACATCTCTCAGTAACTAGTGGGTTTTAAATATATCTCTCACAAGCATAGAGCATGTCTGGAATGTGCACAGTTTAAAGAGATCGGAAGAATAGTTTGGCAAGACAAATGCAAGTAACCAATTACAAACTTAAGCACAAGACAGAGAACATACTTCCAGGCAAACTCAAAATTGGGAGCTTCTGATCCAAGACATAACACAACAAGCAGATAAGGGCAGAGAAATCATAAACAAATTAACCAGGCTAATTAAATTAGCAATATTGCACAAAGGCGATTTTAGCTGTCTTTCAAGTGCATCTTGCCAAAACTTAGGAAGGATGACAATGCATAGCCAGCTGCCAGTCTAATATATCAAGTTTCAAACTATTGATCATTGGCAGAAAATACAATTGGGAGTCAACTTTCACTGTTACACTTGTGGAATTTTGAAAAGAAAAATAAACTGTCCGAATAGCAAAAGAGTTATATAGTCAAAATACCCAGTATAATTGTATAAACATAAAACAATGTGATCATTTTTAACAGTTTAAAAAGTGGCTATATGTGAACAAAGTAGGGTAACATAAGATTGTAACAGTTGCCTGGGGATTAACACAATTATTAGCTTGTCACGGGATGGAGAGTTGTGTTTTACGTCTTTTATCAACAAGCTCATGCCTTCTGTTTAATCACATTTCTTTCTACTTTCTAGAAATGGATGATGGTAGGTTATCCTAGAATTGGATCAATAACATGATATGCAATGCTTCGGCACTCACATTGTTGTTGAGTGAAGATTTTGATATTCCTCTATCACTCAGTAAAACAGATGTTTTTCCACTAATAAAGGTACAACATCAATTTTAATGGAAAGGATATCTTTCATATTGTAACTTTGAAGTCTCACTATAAAGAAAAAACATTAATCACCGTAACTCCCTGACTTCCTGCATTGCTTTGCCTGATGAGCAAAAGCGTAGGGACTAATTTTCATGTGCGGTATCGTCTTTCTCCAACATTGATGACGATAATGTGAATTGATTTATATATTGCATGGCTTTGAAAAAGATATGGCTGCCAAAGTGAAACATCCATGCTTTTAATGGTGCTGAATCTTAACAGATTGATCTTTAGTGGCACAGCTTATGAACTTGCACTGGGATATTCAGCATTGTATGGTTGTGGTGATGTGAATGCCAAGTTCAATACTCAAACTACTGCACAAGAAATTAGGTTCTTTGGACTTCTGTTGTCAACAATGGAGTGTAGAGGTTGTCGTTCCCCATATGAGAATGGAACAATGTATTTGCTTCCTCTGAATTTGAATTGGTAGCAGATTCTATGTTAGTACTTGGCTTTCAGGAGACAATCACTTGTTCTATGTGACGGGATCTCAACACTTAAGTTTTTCCATCAAGGCTTTCCAATTGTAACATTCTTCAATACAATGATCATCAAGTCTCAGGTTGCTTTCCTTGCTCCCTAGGTGGTCTATTCTTCTGGTAATGACAGTGAAGTCCTTTTCCTTGTTGATTAGGCAATGACTTGGTTCTAAATTGTAATGTATAACATTTGTGTTCTATAGGCTAACAATATTGAGTCGATCAGCATATAATATTGAAAAAATTAGTTAGTGGTTTTATCTCATGTACTTGGGATAGCCTTGAAGCTGGAGGTAAAGATGTCATGTAACATGGAACATAGATAAAAGACAGTATTTGCAAAACTTGCGAGTACTTACAGGTGAAAGTGTCAGTTGAAATCTTTGTTCACAAACTCATCAAAGATTAGGCAATAGGATCCAGAATCTTAACGTGTTCTAATGGTTGTGATATTTAATACCCATATCTTCTGATTTTAGTACCCAATATTTGTAATAACATTGTACCAACAGTAGTGACTTTAAAGTTGTGTTTGCTAATAACAACTACCCATAATTAAATGAAATGTATCTCTTATTCTAAAAATCAACCAGTCATGTGATGTCACATCAGCTACATAAGTATGGGGTCCCCTAATGCACTACGATTGATCTCACTTATTCTTATTCTGTTTTAGATACCTTGGCAAAAAACATGCTGATGTGGCATCATATTTGATGATGTGGCCCCAAAAGCTTAGTTATAAGCAAGGAACTTACCAAGTAAGCTGCTGTAAAAAATGGGATTTCCATGTAGGATTTTGAGAAGTGCAAAGTTAGGGTGCTCAACTACCGGATCCTCCCCCCTACTGGTGAGAGTGCTATGCAGACTTTCCATGAGTACTTGTAAGTTTTCAGCAAATTGGCACTACAGACTCACCACATGCAGCAAAGACATGGTTAGACACACACAGAAAAAGTTTTCTTCCAAATTGCTTCCTCAATTAAATCTAAAAATCTTTGCTTTCTGGCCTCACCATTATCAATGATTTGAAGTAGACTTTTTGAGAAATGGTTATTCAGCCCTTTAGATTCACTAATATATAAGTTACCCTCATACATTATAATTTATGAATTGGTGCATCCTAGAAGTTGGATAACCATTCCCAATTGTAACTTGTACAGATCTCTCTTTCTGTCCTGCTATGATTCATGTCAAATATTTTTTATTTTACAATTTAGTATTTTACCCATTGCCACTGCCGACAAACCAACTTTTATCTTCTGAAACTAGCAGTAGTTTGCTGTTGTACCACTGATCTTGCCTTGGAAAATATTTGCTACCATGTCCCCTTATAATTTAAATAATATATATTATGAATACCATATTACTACATGCATTTACCATAAATCATAGTCTATATCATATTTATCAGATGTTGTATTTGCAATTTTTCATGATGTTGCAATATTGCACTCTTTTTTCCCCCAAAACTAGTAGAAAACATGTGTAAAAATATATTTTTATGGAAGAAATTGAAGTCTTGTTATGAGTTGCCGAGTTGTCAAGTCCGATTCAAATCTGGGTCTTCCATGTTTTGGTTAGGTTATTGCAAAGTTTTTGAACTATGGCACACAGTACTACCGCTGTGGTGGGAGATGATTAAAGTCCCATATCCTTTTGGATTGTATAATGTCAATATGGAATAGTGAGTGGAAAGAATGGACCAGAGCCCCACTTTCATCGAGAGAACCTCTCATTGAAACACTTGAATGGTGGAGAAGGGTTGCAAGGTTCAAACCATAATTGTAATTATTTTATCTGCTATTGTTGGATTCCCCTGGAAATTCAAGGCAGTTTCATGGTAGTCATCTGCTGTGCAGCTAGGGAAATCAAAGCGTTCAAATAAGACCTGACCATGCTAGTCAAAGTTAAATAGAAGCGATTTCATTAACAGAAGGAGCCCTCGCCTCTTGTGGGGGCATGTGCATAAAAATGGGATTTTCTAGTTACGAAAAGAATTTTCTTTGTATCCTTGTTCTTATATTTTTGTAATCGTTTTCTTCTCTCAAGTATTATGAGATGGATTTTAACATCTTCCATAAATGTCAATGAAAAGTTATGCTTATAGCATGTGGGGTTTGTTTTAGTCTTAGATTTCAAATTCTTGCTTTTTATGCTTACTGCAACTTGGGGTTTGTGCTATATTTCGTTTCTGCCATGCAGTTTGATTCTCAATTTATTCTCTCATATTCTGTCTTATAAATTTGTTCATCGAGTGATTGTTCAATCGTATTCATATAATATGCCCATTATCAAAGTTCATTTCTTACAAAAAATAATGAAGGATGTTGATTGTAAGGAATGGTGCCTTTGAGAACACTGAAATAAATAGACCCTAAAATATATGCCATCCAGAAACTCGTTATTTAATCTTTGACATCATGATACTGCCATACTATTTTTAACATTATAATACTATGATGCAGCGCACAGCTGACATTATAATGCTATGATGCAGCGCACAGCTGAGGGCAAGAACTACTACACATTTGAGTTTGTTGCCAAGGCGCCCAACTACACACGGCATGCCCTTGGAACTGTGGCTATTGGGAATGGTATGTACTCATAATTTCCTCTGCAATGGTTTTTTTCCAAAACATCATGCAAATAGTTGTTTAATTAATTTTGTCCCATGCATTTAAGACTATTCTTTTTCCTTACAATTCATTATATAAAGAATAATTAGGGTTCATAAATTATTTTCCACCAAATTTGAGGGACAGGGACAACGAGGGATGCAGGACTTTTTCGAGTTTTCAGGATGTAGAAGATTGTAATTAAGAAAAGAGGGAAAAATATAAGAAATTTCAAATGTTCATAAGATAAGGTAATCATCATATATGTTATAGAACACTTTTGCATAAGGTTAGAACTGAATTGAAATTTCACATGAAAGCAACTGAACAGGAGTAATAAAAATTTCAATACACTCTTTGTTAATGTATATGTATTATGTATATATATGTATAACAACCAAATGTTCAATGACTACAAGTATCAGCTGCAGAGTTTCAAACAACTAAAACTAACTTCCAAATTGAAATTAAAACCAAAAAACAGTAAATTAATATATTTGTCCACAAATTGTCTGTACCTACCTTTCTAAAGAATCTTTTATGCTATTTAAACCAGTGGATGGTTTGCCATTCCTCTGAGCACTGCATAGATACCCTCCTTTGTATGTTTTTTGCTGCTGTACAAAAACAGATAGATTGTGATTTCAGTACAATCTTTGTGTAACAGAAGTAATATGGCAGACAGACAGGAAACTTTTTTGTTTGGGTTAAAACTTGCCATTCTTGTCTGTCGAGCCCACATTTAGATTTTTATGCAACCATGTTTGAAAATTTTTTAGACCAAGAATCCAATGATCCTGTGAGAACTGGTAACACATTAATTATACTCCCTTTATACCATTTCTTTTTTGCTATAATATGGTGTACACGATAAGGGGATCGAGTTTTCATATGCTTTACTGATTCACTTATATTTTCATCTGTTACTAATTGAAATGGCTCTTGTCAATGCTTAATCATCTCGTGGACTAAACTGTTGGCAGGCAAGTTTTATACACTCACAACTGGGGCAAATGAACGGCGTTGGAGCAAAATGGAAAACAAACTACGGACAGTGGCAGAGTCACTTACATTATTCAATGTGTAAAAAAAATGTTATTTCATCCCCATCATCATCGGTATGCATGGGTGATGGTGTTCCATGGACATTCCATATATTTTCTTGTACTGAATGATTGTCAGCATAGAGTTGGAGGCACTCAAATTTCTGTGGCGATGCTTTTTCTTGATCTTGGTAAAAAGGGTCTCATAGAAGCACGCATCTCCCACACGAAATTGTTGTATTATCTTATTCATTTCTTACATCTGAATAGAAAGAACCAATTTTGTTGTCCTTTTTTCAGAAATGGAGTGATGCGAGTATAAAAGGGCTCGATATGCATTTATCCGACTACCTTGACTTCTGATAGTTGTAGAAAGCTGTTAAAAAGCCAGTTTAAAATATGGGAGAGGAAGGTAACCAAGGCTGGGTCCCATGGATGTCAGATTTCTTAAAAATAGAGCTGCACCTGTTGAGATTTTTTAGGAAAATTGTAAGGTGAGCAGTCCTATGAATTTTGTAATGTGTTACACTTTAGAAGTTTCAGCTCCTAAGGTTAAGGAATTCTTTTCTAAATTTTCTTTTGTAACCAAAAAATGTTTTAGTTTTAAAATGTCATTTTTTGACAAATGGCTGAATTCTTTCCTAAGCTGGTGGGGCTGTTTCCAGTCCTACCCCATTTTCGCCCACTTAAATTTAGAGGCCTAAAATAACAGGGCTTCTATTTTGAAGGAAAAGATTCTAATTAATCCTCTAGCCCCCCCAAAATAATTCTTATGACACCTCCTGGACCTAAACAATAGACCTGTAGCCCCCCTCATGAGACCCCTGCCTAGGTCATCAAACCCAAGGCTCCCAAGCCACCAATATTGGAGATAAAAGCCATTTGCTCTCAGGTTCTATTCTCTATGATCTTATAAGGATGGATATAACAATGGGAAAAGTTTGTGTTTTGATTCATCGGTTTATCTTTTACTAGCAATATAGAGTCCAGGGAATTGATTTTGTATATCTTCCTCCTCTTGCTACTACAAAATATCGGAACGAGCTTTTCCCTTGGAATGATTTACATATACAATGTACTTTCATGAATATTTATTATTTACGAGTGCTGCTATATATACATTTAGACAACTAATAAATGGATTTGTCAATAAAACCTATAGCGTAACTATTAATTGAACCTATAACATTTAAACTCCAGAAATTGAACCTATAGCATAATAGTTATCGTACTTAATAAACGTTAGGCAGAAGGAGTTTAACATTATCTAATTAACTTAAAGTTTTTTTAACTTATTTTGGTTGTATAAATTAATAATTTAGTTTTGTGGTCATGTTTTTTTATAATTAAGAAGACTATACATACACACATTTTTATGGAAAGCGGGTGTATTGTTTTAAGAGAAAAGCCATTCAATTTGTTCCCTATGTTTTATTATGTATATATTTCACACTTGTGTGTGTGTGTATGTGTGCATGTGTGTAATATATGTATGTATATAAATATATATGTATTGATGTATGCATTTAATGCATATTTGTTCACTTACACATATTAATTTATATTATTAATGATAACTTATTCTTGTAGTAACACTTCATCACCTTTGGGTGGATTCTGTCTTGGAGGTAGTGGGGGATGCCCTTGAGGACTTCTTGATGATAGATACTACTTCTTCCAATGTGTTTAAGACGATGTATGCCTGTATCTTGGTTGAGATGACATCTCCAAGGGACTCCTTGATATGATTAAGTTGAATTCTCTGTATGGCCCTTGGATTCAACTTCTTGATTATGAGGGCATTCCCTTTTGATGCAGGATATGCCACAAGACCGACCACCTTGTTGCTCGCTACTCTAAAAAATCTAGACTAAAGAAGTCTCCTACTTGGTGGAAGGGGATTTTGGATGATCACTGAATGGTTCAAAAAACTTCCTCTATTGGGAATGGTGACTCTTCTCATGACACTGTGGTGGCGGACTCGACTATTGTTTTTGATGGCACGACTGTCCCTATGGTGGTGACCTCTTCTGATCACCCTCTTTTGGATTCTATCTCTGGTGATTCGATTGTTGCCCCTCCTGTGGCTTCGTCTCTGGATATTGCTGCCCCATCTCTGGATGTTGTTGATCCTTCTTCTGCTACGGTCCGTTCCCCGGCTGTGGGGGCTTTAGGGGATGGTTGTGGTGTTGCTGACTTTAAATGGCAGAAGGCAGCTGGGCTGGTGGAGGATGGATGGACCATAGTAAAAGGTAAAAAAGGTCAAACCCTCCACTTCTTTTGATATGGCATTACGTTCTCAAAAGTTGGGATTGAAAGGGAAAGCTTGAGTTGCGGTTGTGCCTTTCTTTGGTTTTCCTGGCTCTTTTGGCCTGTTGCTCTGTGTTGTCTGACATGGTAAGGAACTTATTGTCTATTCCCCTTTTTCACCATGGGGTTTCAGGTGCTTGTTCAAAACCTACTTGTGTGGCTGATGAGTATTGTGTTATTTGTGATACCACCCTGGGCATTGTGTCTTGTTGGGTGACTTGTTTCACCTTTGAGCTGTAGTTTTGTTTGGTTTGGGCTTCATTGAAAATTTTATGATTTGTAAAGGGTTTTAGGCTCCCTTCAAAACCTGTTTTTCTTAATAAAAAACACTTCATCACATGATACTACAAGGCTTATATAGGTATGATAATGATTCATAAATTGAAACATAAGACCTAATATTTAGATGAAATCATAGAGAATAAAATTGTCAAAATTGGTTTCTAAATTAGTGGATTTCTTGCATCATTTTCCTTAGAAGAGTTCTTATAATTTTATTATAGATCTGATTTGCAACAACAAAGTATGAAAGATCAACTATTTATGTGAATAAACTTGAACATATCAAAATATAAGAACAACTATTTATGTGAATTGTTATACTTAGAGGTCACTTGAACATATCAAAATATAAGAACAACTATTGATTTCACATATGTTTGCAACATTACATCAAAGACTTTTTCAAGAGAATTAGACACCTCCCTACAAAAAAAATGTATTTGATAGATCTTAGATTCCTTACAACACTTCCAAATTGAAGTCATGAATGTTCTCTTGATACTAAAGGAATGTGGACGTATAAAGATTAGAACTTAGTAATATCTTATAAAACCAAATAATCATCACATCACTTATAGTAATCAGGAGGTAATTACAAATGCACCATTATTCCTATGCAAATATTGCATACATGCAACTTCATCACATAACATGATATTAATTCATGAAGCACAACAAATGTAATTGCACATGTTACAAAATATGACTTAGGCAGTTCATCACCACAAGTCAATAATACATGAGTATTAACACTGTGTACAAACAATGAAATCTTTGAAAACACGTTCAATGTGCTTTTTTCACCCAACCATGAAGCTTATGCTTTCTCGGGAGAGTTCTTCCAAACGCGAAGAACTATTATTTTGTATGAAATGTTTAGCAAAAAGTTATATGTGAACATAAGGGGGTCTAATGCATGCATGCTATTATCTACAAATATAATCCTATTTTACAAGAATGCTACAATGGAATATCAGGGTATGGTAGTGAGAAAATTAAATAAATAAGCCATCCATTTCAATGATCTACAATTAGCTTGGCCAAACATATAAATAAAACAATTTGAAATTTTAACAATCCAAAATAGTGCATATGAAAAAAAACACATTTACTATTAACTTGCATTCTTATAAACATCATTTGCATGCATTGATTTTCCTATTTTTAATACTTTCTTGATAATTAATGCGAATGCTAGAGTAATAGAAAATAATCAAGATTCGTAAATTGAGAAGCATATGATGTGTGCATATATACTCATAAATGTTATTGTGTATGCAAACTACCTTCATCAGATTAGTTCAATCAATTCAACTCAAAAAAAATTAGAACATTGAATTGAGCAAATTGATAAACATCCCTTGGTTATCTAATTAGAAGGACAATATGAATGCTCTCATATTTACACAAGCATTCCTAAAGTGACAACCTCTAAAATGAGAGTGCAAATTGAGCTAACACATGATGAATCACTTTAAAATTGATCTAATTATGCTAAAAACAATTATAAATGCAAGCTAAATGATTTTAAAGCATGAATTCAAATGACTATAATGTGGATGCAAATGAGAGTGGGTGATTTTCTCTTAGAATGCTTCATATTTATAGATTTCTCAAGGGTAGGGGGTAGGGTAAGGATAACCATGATTTGACAAGGATTATGTTAGTGGTTTCAAATGTTGGGACAAAATGAGTGGTTCAGATCCAAAACCAAGATGAAGGATGGAGAATGAATTTTTTTTTATTAAGGAAAATAGGTTTTGAAGGGTGCCTGAAACTCTTTACATATCAAATGATTTTCAATGAAGCCCAAACATAAAAACAAACAAACCTAAGGTTAAACAGGTCTCCCGCCAAAACAAGGTGATCAAGGTGGCCTCATAGATAACACAGTGCACTACTACCACCTATACAGGTTTTAAACGGGATCTTGAAACCCCATGGATGCAAAAGAAGACAAAAAATCCATAACCATGTCAAACTACAAAACAATAGGCCAAAAAGCTTAGGAGAAACAAAACAAAATGGGACAGCCTCAAAAAGACTAGGTGAGCAGCAGGATAAGGAATCTGAGCCTCAAGATTTACATTTCGGTCTCGTCTTTTGAGAACATAAAGACATATCAAATGATGGATTGGAAGGCTTGATCTTTTTTCCTTTTACTGTTGTCCATCCATCCTCTTTCATCCCAGTAGCCTTCTGCTAAGCAAAGTCATCCACACCACAAACAACTCCCAAAACCCTCTCAGCCAAAGAAGAAATACCAACACCACACAAAAGAGGGGTAACAACTCCCTCTAGAGACAGAGCCACTTGAGGGGCTACAATCGAATCAACAATTACAACATTTGAAGGAGGAACATCTATATTGGTCACTATCGTAGGGGAAACATTTAAATCATGAGGAACAACAACATAATTCATCACCAAAGAATCCTAAGAAGAATCAACCAACCCATCCCCAACACCAGGAGCTTTCTGAATAGTTTAGTGATCATCTGAAACCCCCAACCACTAGGTAGGTGGTTTCTTTGATCTACCCTTTCTAGAGGAGCAATGTGCAGCGATGTGGCTGGTCTTATGGCATTTTCTACATTTGAAGGGAATACCCTCATAATCAAAAAGTTGAATCCAAGAGCCATTAGGAGAGGCCAACATAATCATTTTTGGGAGCCCCTTGGAGACGTCTATCTCCACAAGAATGCGAGCATACATCATCCAAAACACATTGGAAGATACGATATCAACTAGCAAAAAATCCCCAAGGGCCTCCCCCACAATTTCCAGAACAGAATCCAGCCATGAGTGAAGGGGAAGATTGGGCAACCTTACCCATAGAGGGATCTTGGTAAAGGATTCAATTGACATATCAAAATCCACATAATAAGGTTTGGCCATCAAGGGGAACCTCTCCTCCCAAGAGAAACCATGTTGAAGGATGGCATTTCGATTATCAGTAGAAGCAAACTTTACAATGAAAAAGCCCCTTGCCACAGGGAAGATCTCGACTAAATCTGAAAAAATAGGCTCCCAAAATTTGGATATCCAAGCATGCAGATCCGACAAAGAGGGCCAAGAAACCCTAAAATGAAACATGGCAAGTGTAGAGGAGAAGTCCTCCACATAAGTAGAAATCTCATCGATAATATCAAACTCTAGATTGATCATAATGGGGTTACTTACAACAATAGGCTCAGCAACACGAGGCCTCAGATGCACAACCTGACCACCAAGACTAGCCTCACAAGCTACTACATCTGCATAGGAAATGGTAGAACCACCCACAGCACCAAGAGAATGAACCTCCCCAATAGTAGGAGAAGCCCTAGCATGAAAAGCTGCAGAGGGACCTCACCCTGCCATGGGCAAAGGGCGAAACCCTGCCCCAAAGACTGCCTGAGAAAGTGCAGGAGAAGACCGGTGATCACATCCAGCGCCAACTCCATCAAGGGAAGCCTGTTTAGACGCATCAAGAGCAAAAGCCAAGGCAACAACGGAAGCGGGAACAAAATCCTAATCAAAAGCGGAAGTAGGAGCGAATGTGAACGCGGGAGCCATAATGTCAATGAGAATTAAAAACTTTGGGGAAAAGTCCAATCCTATACCCCAGGCTAGCGAAGCAGATACTTGGCATGAAATGAAACTTTGGGGGAAAGTCCAGTCCTATACCCCAGGCCAACGGAATAGGTACTTGGCACGAAAGCTCAATAAGGGAAATTGGCCTACAACCTTTCTCCACTACGAAAGGGAGTCGAACCTGTGACCTCAAGGAAGTAAACCTCAAGGCACAAACCAACTCACCTACAAGTGGCGGCTATGGAGAATGAATTTTTTTTGGATCCATATGAGGTCAATTCTCTTTTTTCATTGGTTGATTTTGATTTTGTGATGAGATAGATTTATTGAATTAAATATACAATATAATCAATTAATTACATAATTAATTTGATCTTTAGAATTGAATCCAAATGGTTTAGATTCAATTAATGAAAGGTTTTAATATTCGATTCATAGCTTTGACTTGATTTGACCACTTTGATTTCGATGGGTTGATTTAGGGTGTCGACAAATTCCACTCTTTGACTCAATGTGTGAAGCACCCCAGTCCAAAGAATTTCTCGATGTTTGATTCATTGATTTCTTGATTCAAACTTGATTGATTTGATTGACAACTGATTCCTTGATTTCATGCCTGAGTGATGATGCCTTGATATGATATTGATATGATACTTTGATTGAATAATTAAAATGCTTCATTGATTAAATTCAAAAAATTTAATGTCTAATGACCCTAATTTTAAAATTGCCCGGATTAACTCAATTTCGATGTCATACTAATACTATGGCCCCTTAACAAAGAGATTGGAACTAAATGTGATGAATTTTTTATTTTTCAAAATTTCATTTTCTTTTTTGATAGTGTTAGAAATAGTGATTAGATAAGGATGCCTCTAGCTAAAAAATTCTATTAATACGAGCTTAGGGATAACAAAATGTGATAATATATCCCTTTATAGATCTAAAAGGGTATAAAAGCCTTCAAAACCCCTTCTTTCCTTATCATTTTCAGAATTTACTTTCCATTTTAACCCTCTTGAGCTTTGACCTTCTTGATGTTGATCACGATACTAGTGTCAATTTGGAGCTCAGATTCGAGTTAGTTGTCTATTTCAACGACCACTTGATTATGAACCTTCAGTAAGTCATTAGAAACTTTTTTTGAATTTCAAATTTTCACTTTGTAGATAGATTTTTCAAAATTTACCTTGAACTTGGATAGTTTTTTTTTAAAATTTTCGCTTGTACATAATATCATTTAGCACCTAAATTGTTGTTTTAGCCCTATACGATACAATTGAGCCCACTCGATAAGCGAAATGACACTTATTAGCGTGCACCTATAGTTAGACTAGCACATAGGAGTAGTTAAAATAGCGCCTAGCAATGTTCTAGTGCCTAGGCCATAGTGTAGTGAGCGCTTTGTCGTTAATGAGATAATGTGTAACATCCAGCAATGCATGTTTGATACATTCAACGTGCAACATAGTACAATTTAATACATAATCGTCATCCAACACTTTATTAAAAACTATTAGGGCCTATGAAAATTAAAATATTCCCTAACTTTGAAACAATGCCTAGGGCGTAGTGAAATAGAACTTCACATACATTTTGATATTTTGTCATCTTCTTGCCTTGTTTGCTTATCGGTTTTGATTGTCGCACATATTGTTGGTCTAATCATAGTATTTTAGGTTAACTCGTCTAGGGAAAGGCTCAATTAGGTTGTATGATATTAATGATGATGTTGCTTCTGGATTTGATTGTGTAAGTTTTTTTATCATCAACGTTTCGGATCACACTCTGTGATCCATCATCAGGATGAGAGAAGGAAGTAAAAAAGTATGCAGACTAGCCAAGCCCAGCAGAATAAAAAGAAAGAAGAGAGGGGGAGGAGCACACAACACGAGGCAGAGAAAGAAAGAAATGAAGAGAAAGAATTCATAACAATGGATTGTGGAAACTTGATATTATTAATTGTATGATATTGTTTTGCAACAAGTTGTTGATGTTAGTGTAACCATTTTAGTGATGTGGTGATTATCAATCAAATAGGTTGGTATGATAGATAAGTTGATATTTTCTATTTTTTAAGTTCTAGTGTTCAGAAAAAAAATTGCTGACCATGAGCAAGTAGCTGATATGATAAAATTTGAGATTGATGTTTGATAACCACTTAGATGATGTCAACTGATTCGGCTTTAGATCACTATGCTCATATTCAGGCAGAGAGATCCTTTGGGCTCTTCACATTGAGTTCATAGTTTACAGAGATGCATTCCTTGATATGAAGATGCATTCATTACAGTGAGACTGCAAAGAGGATGTCACACCATGATGTGCTTGCTATTGATCAAGACTTTTTAATGAGACACTTTGTCGATGTATATTTTGATTGGACATTGATTTATAATGGGATCTCATCTTTTGATTTTATATTTCCCTTCCAATGTCATGCAATGTTGGACTCTATAATTTGATGTTGTGCAACTCTATATTTTTCCTATCTATATGTTTGTTTTTATGTTTTTTTGATGCATAATGCTATGAATGTTGTTATTTTACGTAGATGCTTAAATGAACGCATGATGCATTTATGTACATGTTTATTATCGATGCTTATTTATGTACAAAGTCAATTTATTTTTTCTAGATTCGTGAAAACATAGTGTTTCTTTTTTTTCTAATTTTCTTGTTGTTTTCGACTACAAACTATGCAGATCATGAAGATCAAATGTTGAAATTTTCAAAAAAATCCATGATGTTTTCAATTTTTTGAAAATTGGTAAACTGTACAGTTTGTAGGGAGGATAGTGGCATCCATTTATGACATGCAAATGACAAGATGTGATTCATTGATATGATTTTATGATGCATTTTATGCTTTTGAAATGATTCTAATGCATTTAATGATGTGATGATTAATGCCATTATGAATGTTTTTAATATGATATATATGATATACTTGATGGACTTATATGATTCCATGCAAGTTGTATGCACTATTTAATGCTTTAATATATAGATGTTTTTTTATTTTCCATGTACATAAAAATAAAAAATGATGTTTAATACGACAATGAACCTAAATAATGTAACTAAATGCAATAAACTTAATGAAATGGATTGATAAATGAACAATGATGACCTAAATGCTTAATGAACTAAGTGCACTTTACGATGATGATTAATGATTTAATGATTAACGATATAAATATGATTTATGAATGATCTTTAATGATTTTAATATTTTTGAAATGCAAATTAATGCAACACATCTAATTGAGTAAATTGATCAAGAAATGAGTTTAATGATCTTGATATTATAATGAGGAATGAGTTAGAGTGTGATAATGATTAATGATTAATGAAGTAAATGCAAGCTAATAATGATTGATGATCCAAATGCAATTTAATTGTGATGAATGATTGATGAATGACCTTAACAGTCTAAATGATTAATGAATGAACCTCACAGTCTAAATTATTAATGAAACAAGCCTAATGGTCTAAATGATTGACGAATGAACTCAATGGTCAAGATGCAATCAATGCACTCTACCAATGACGAATGATTAATGTCATTATGATCATGCAATTATGTAAGTATGTGATACTTAAAAATGAAATGCAATGTAATGAATACTAAATCTAATGAAATGC
Organism: Cupressus sempervirens; assembly: GCA_028749045.1. Taxonomy (NCBI): domain Eukaryota; kingdom Viridiplantae; phylum Streptophyta; class Pinopsida; order Cupressales; family Cupressaceae; genus Cupressus; species Cupressus sempervirens. The sequence continues at coordinate 337,099,613 of CM053783.1, read as the reverse complement.
AACTTAAAATGCATTATTTAATTGATGAAGTGCGACATGCTCAATTAGAGGGAAGTTCAATGATATAAACCTTCATTAAAACTCTACCCCCTGATTTGGAAAATTCCAAAATTACTAACATGTAAACTTTAATCTATATAAATGGAAAATGCAACTAGTAGTTGTCACTTATTATTAGATTATTTTAACTTTTTTCTGTTATTTTCATTGAGTATTTTTTGAAATATGAAATTGGTTCAACCATGATAGCATGAATACCTCTTACTCTCATATTTTTTCTCATAAAGTTAGTACAACCCTTACTGGTCATATTGCATAACCATGATGGTTTGAATTCCACTTTCATCAAATTCTATTCTGCAAGTGGATTTTGGCATTAAAATATGAATGATCTAAATAGATAAATTATATGTTTGCATAAACAAACAAATATATTATCCCTCCATATACAAATGATGTAGGAGCTTCTTGGGTTTTTGAGCAATCTTGCATCAACAAAAAATATTTCTTATTTTTAGTACCGGTTTGTTGTTCTCGAAATAGCCATTCTGCTTTTAGTTTCTTGTTGTACTTAGTTGATATCGTGTTCAGGGACTATCTTTGATCCTTGTCCTAAGTGCACATACAGTAAGTGTAAGAAGTTGAGTCTCACTTTTGGGCAAAAAGTGGAAGTGTTAATCTAATTTTTGAAATTTCTTATCAATTGATGTTAAAATTTGATGCATGAAGAGATTGAATATAAAAAAAGTTCAAAAATAAAAAATTTAGTGTTTGGAATCTACTTTTTGAATATGTAATTTACTTATGTACCCATTTGATAGAATTTTTCAAAATGTTTCTTTGAAGACAATACCACACTTGTGTATCGAGACATTTGGTTGTAGAGGATGAATAATTTGGTTGCAACCTAGAAGGCCTCACAGTTGGGAATGTTGTTGTTTTATATGAGAAGTTAAATAATTACACCTATGAATATGCTGCATTTGGCCTTGTGTTCTCTATTGTTTATCTAACTTCTATGTTTAGCTTCCATGTGTAAATCTGAATAAGGGATGTTGGTAGGTTTAATTTGGGTTAATTCCTTTCTTATTCCTTTCATACCCTCCTCCCTATGTCAGGTGGCATTAGAGCCTAGTTATCTTTCCTTGTGAATTTGGGATCATGGAGAGCCTTATTGGATTAGTTATAGGGTGACAGATCTGAAATATGACCTATAACTTGCAAAAGGTAAAAATCTTGTAGGAAATATTGTCAAGATGGTTCATGGTAGAGGAAATGATGATAATGTTATTATGGACATGTTGAGGCAGATTGCATTGAGACATGAAGTTGTTGAGACAATGCACAGAAGAGGTGTACATCTTGAGGATGCTAGTGATGATGAAGAAGCAATACCTAATCCTAATCCTAAACTTGAGGTTGAACAAGATGAAGAAAGGTTTTTGAGAGTTTTGTCTAGGACCAACTCTAGACCCATTGTTGAAGTTGCTTGCTACAATGGAAGACTTGAGACTAATGCAACATTAGATTGAATCACTGAGATGGATAAATATTTTGAGTATGAAAGCACTCCTGATAACAAGAAGGTCAAGATAACAAGCACAAAGTTGAGGGTCGTGCTCCACTTTGGTGAGATCATTTGCAAAATGAGAGACAAAAAGGGGGAAGAAGAGATAAAGTCATGGGCGAAGATGATTGGAAATATGAAGAAGTTTCTTCTTGTAGATCAATGAGTTAATTTGTTTGGGAAGATGCAAAATTTGAGGAAAAATGACATGAGTGTGAAAGAATATACTGAGGAATTTTACAAGTTGAATATCAAATCTAGACACATGGATGATGAAGTTGAGAAAGTAGCTAGATACCTAAATGGTTTGAGGATATCAATTCAAGACCAGATCAACTATGTTAAGATGGACAATATGGAAGAAGCATATCATTACGCTCTGAAGGTTGAAGAAAGATTGGTGAAGAGACTTGATCAAAGACAAAGAGAAAGATATAGTAGATTTCAAAGAAGCAAAGGCATAACATATGGAGAAAGTAGTAGATTTGATAGTGTAATACAAGATAATAAAAAAATTAGAATAGAAGGAAGAATTTTCTGGTAAAAGAGGTAGTTATACTTATTACTCTAGCAATAATAATGGTTGAAAAAGAGAAGGAAGATCTTGGTTTAAAGGTACTTGTTACGTATGTGGTGAAGAAGGATATAGAGCTTTTGAATGTGCTAACTCTAGGAAGAAGACTCGAGGTAATAGCAAAAGCACTTTGTCTTGCGAAGAAATTGTCAACACATAATGAACCTAAAAAGGGTGAGAACTTGATGTTAAGAAGGATCTTGTGGAATGAAGAAGTTGATGGAGAACCTATTTTGAGAATAATTTTGTTCAAAACCATATGTAAGATCATTGGAAAATGTTGCAAGGTAATCATCAATAGTGGAAGTTCTAATAATTTGGCATATGAGGAGCTAGTTAAAAAATTACAGTTGTAGTGATTGAGACATCCTAAAACTTATCATGTTGCATGGATCTAGAAGGAGCATAAATTACTTGTAAGTGAGAAATGCCTTTTTAAATTCAAAATTGGGAATTATCATGATGAAGTCATGTGTGATATTATTCCTATGGATTTTTATCATATTATTTTGGGTAGACCTTGGCAATATGATAGATGAGCTTTGCATTATGGTAGATTGAATTAGTCACTACTACATTTGGGCCCGAATTGTGACAAAAAGCCATCGCAATTACGATGGTAACCCGTCGCCCAACTGACATCAAGAGGAATTGGCTCTTGTTAGACGAGTGTCATAATTTTTCTATTGCAAGTTGTGACAACAAGGGCAACTATCACAATTGTGATGGCCATAGGTGTTGTAATTTGAGATAAAGTATTGGAAAATTGTTCACTTTCACCATCACAATTGTGAAGGAAATCTATTGAAGACATTGTCGCAATTGCGACGTCTGTGCGACAAAAATGCTATGGGTCCCATGGCAAGCCATCATAAATGTCTATCACAATTGAGATAGGCATGTGGCAGGAATGATGTAGGATCAACGACTAGCTATCACAATTGTGACAACGTGTTGTATTAATAAAAAAATTGGCGAGAAACGTTGAATATCTATGATGCAATCATAGGTCAATATTTTCATGCAATCATAGGTTAATATTGAGCTTCACTTGGTTTTGGGAATAGTTTAATATTCTCTACTAATCAGGGCCAACCACGTGAAGGTGGAAACTCATTTGGCCCCACCCCACTAACATCTTAATTCCACGTTAACATCTAAAATCTTTAAGAAATGATCAATGTTTAAATTAAAAAAAAGATTCCAAACATGTAAAAATGACATCATTTTTCCATCTTCTAGTGCATGTAATTTTTTTGTCGAATTCAAAATAAGATTTTGCCACTCTGAATCAAGAATGCATGTGCAATTGCGTTCTGTATGCATGGACAATAGAAGGAGCTAAAAAAGCATAGCACATTTATATTTATTTAATAGGTCTATGCAAACCTCTAGAACAAAGATGCAAACTTGTTGGATTGTTTTAGCTCCACCTAATGTCATATGTATATGAATTGAGATTGCATATTGAACTATGACATCCTTTTACATAGCCTAAAACCAATAGATTCACACAGTTAGTTTTCATAAAATCATAGGTTAATGTCGAGCTTCACTTGGTTTCGACACTAGTTTAATATTATCTACTAAGCAGGGCCAACCACGTGAAGGTGGAAGCTCATTTGGCCCCACCCCCCCCGTAACATCTAAAATATTTAAGAAATGATCAATATTTAAAGTACAAAAAAGGTTCTGAACTTGCAAAAGTGACATCATTTTCCAATCTTCTAGTGTATGTCATTTTTCCATTGCATCCAAAATAATATTTTGCCACTCTAAATCGGGAATGCACATGCAACTACATTCAAATG